>CM076574.1:814724288-815346521 GCA_034641835.2 Pinus albicaulis | reverse complement strand
TATCATTAAGTCCGCCAATTTGGTTCAAACTTTTTTGGTCCAAGATGGAAAATGTTGCCCTATTTTGTCCAATGGAAAAGTGGATATTGGGAAGCCCTTCATATCAAAATGATTGGTACTATACAAAAGGATCCTTGATTTGCTAGTAATATCAAAAGAGGATTTCTCTGCACTAGTTGTTTTCTTCCTCACACAAATTGAAATGGTACATCTCAAAAGAAGACAAGGCTAGGAAATCATCCACGGGATGTTCAAGGAATAGTTAACCCTTGGACCTGGCACTCGAGACTAAATTTTTTTTCTTAGTTGCACAATATGCCTACACAATAAAAATTACAAAGAAGAGTGATGTATACAACTATATAATATTTCCCACCAATTAACAAATCACCCATCAGATACCATTTGGAATTTACACAACCGAATACAAGAAAATCAAGAACATTTAAGCTCTATATCATTCAATTATAGGGAAATTTAGTTACCATGTTTTTTTGAAATTTGTTTATATGTGAAAATCAATGTAACGGGCCTCATATATGAATTTTGGACTCTTCTTGGGCACCTTATGATTGTAGTTTTTATTCTACTTGAATGAGACTCCTACACCTGTTTTCTACTTCCAACAATCTTTAACTTACTCTGCAGATTGACAGTTTCTTTTGGCACGACATAGACTTTAGATTTACATGCCCAAATTTCATACCTTCCATCCCTTCTTGTCGATATTAATTTATTGGCATTTAATGCAATTTTTCAATTAAAAACTAAACATCCAGATGTCACATATTTCAAAATATGTCCCTCTTTTCATGAGTTTCTTCTACATTAATTTCCTTTTGGTTCCCTTTTTCTTTTGTGCCCAAGGGTTAAATTTTTTACACTTTCAGCTATTTTGAGATTGCAAGGAACATTTTATGTTGAAATGGTGAAATATTATACTAATGATATTTAGGCCAAGTTTAATTCACTATTTGGGAAAGTCAATGAATTCTAAACATTGTAGTTGAAAGCCAAATTGTCATCCCTTGTTTGCAACCTGTATGTCTCGTTGATGCAGTATAAATCATAGAGTGAACATGCAATGACATGGAACCTGCAATCCCATTTAAATTTATTCAATATTTAACAAATATACATTCCTTCATGTGAAGCTACCTTGAAAAGACTCTCGATCCATTTTGTACACACTAGTCGAAAAGCACAATATGACAAGGCTTAGCGAAATTTTGACGTGTTTTTGCAAGTTTTATGAATGGGTACTTGGTGCATAAGGAATTTCCTACAACACAATCTCCAAAAATTTTAGATATGGTGCACATGAGTGTACTGAGTGCTTTTTGGGGTTAAGTTTTGTGGAGGATCTTAGATGTGTTAATATATCTCTGTTAATTTATTTCTAAAGGGCATCTTTGATGATGGATTTGATAGTTCATAGGTTCACTGCCAATAGTTCTTATGATGTTTTTGATACCTACCTTGCAAGTTTCCAAAAATTCAAAGGAATAATGGATTAATCCTCATTTTGGTACAAACTCAGAGTGGTTAGATCTACATTAAAGTAGTTCGTACGAATTACACATAGATCACATGGTGTTATGTGTTAGCACTAAGCCTCACAACGAAAAATCATAGTAAATAGTTTCTTGACATGTCTCACATTCAGTGGGTTCTTCTTCTTTGGGGTTCATGTTTCTTTTTTAAATTGTTGGTTCCTTTGTTTCATTCATTTAGGTTTTCCACCCCCTAAATTGGGCATTAATTATTTATATGACCGTACTTGTGGTATGTGTTTCACTTAAACTGATATTTTAAAAGATAGGGAATTTATTTCAAAATTTTGTATATGAACATATGTAATAGTTTCTTTAAATTCATGGCTTCTTTTCACAAACTTTTATCCATTGCACTCGAGTCACAATTGAAGCAGGCCTTAAGGTCCCTTCCCAAATTATTGTGAATCAATTTGATCAACTCTTCTTTCGAACAATCAAGCTATATAACGACTAATGTTATTCATATTTGGGTCCACCAAGGAGCCTTCAATGCTAAGAACCCAACATCCTGATGTGTCATAAATAAAAATGCACCATTTTGATAATATCGCCTTCATTTCAAAACCTCACTTGTAAATGAGAATCTAATACCAAAGTATCCCCTTACCTTTCAAATTCCACTAAAATTCAATCCAACCCCAAGGATTTGTCATGGATGGCTATGATCCAATACATTTGCATATCGACCTTCTCTTATTTTAGAATGTAAACATTTATTTTCAAAACATTTCATTTAAAACTATTTCTTGGCCCATCCTGGACATTTTTAGCTTACCATTTTGAATATCTTCGAGGATGGCTCATGTATTGATTTCCCCTTTTCTTTGTGGTAAGTTTTTCAATGGACTATTTGAAATTACAATATTATGCTCATGGAGTGTTTGCATATAATATCAGTATGAAGGGGTAACATCCCTATTGTTTATCAGTTACAACATATATATTCTCCTATTATTTATCAGTTACAACATCGTGTAGGTTATTTGAATGTCGTATACATGTTGATTAATCAGTTGGGATCCTTTCTGATAAGTATTTTAAATAAATATAAATTTAGCATAACGTGATGTTAAAAAAATCATATTAAAAATCACTCCTTGTCTTGAATGATGAAAAAATATGTAAAGCTTCTTAATGTGAAATTAACCTTAAACAACATACCCCTTTTGAGTTAAATGGAGGATATATACTTTGTCATGTGCTTTATTGAATACTAAATAAAATTTTAATCTTTAATGGATGATATGGGTATGTTATATTTCTGGCTCAATGGTTATATGTTCTAAGAGGTAATATATGATATAATGGCTTTATATATTCCAGGGATCCTGATTTTCATTACTTTTTCTTGTTGAAAAATGTCTTCTATTTACATAAAAACAAAAAATATTTACAAACATTAGAGAAAAATGTTGAATTGTATAAGCAATGCACATCATAGCCTTTTTCTATAAAGCTATGAACATTGAAATAAAATCTGAATACGCTATGGGTTATAGAGATTGTGCATATGTGATCAACATATCATCCTTGGAAATTTTTTGATGGTGTACCTTGTCTTGCTACATGGTACATGTTATTGCCTAAATCTACCTCAGGCTGAAGGAAGGCAGAGTTCAGGGTAACATCATACCACGCTCAGTCTGGTAGCTAGCCCTACCAGAACAGGAGAGGGCTCTCTCCGGGTCAATCTCAGCGAGAAGTAATAAATAGGGCTTGAGATGACTAAAATGAATGCTAATTTTAGGCTAGGTATATGAATAAAGGAGTTTGATTTTGATTTTTCGGGTTTTTGTTGGAAAAAGGGAAAGGCAATTTTTGGGCTTGGGGATGAGGCCAAATTCTTGCAGATTTCAAGTTAGGGCAAGGAAGGCAATGGCTTTGATGTCTTAGATTGAATGAATCGATAGAAAAGACTACTGAGGAGCTGAAGAGGGCAAGAGGCTGCAAGGATCCTCTTCAAACAGATGAAAACATATAAAACTAAACAAAAGCTTAAGGCAAAGCACCATCAAACTAATGAATTCTACCTTAGTCACTCATTTGTTTAATTTCAGAAGCAAAGAGAAGGGAAATGGCATACATATAACATTAATCAAATTACAATTACATGGATAAAAACACCATCAAAACTCAGAGCCACAAGGATCCCAACAAGTGCTGCAAAACCCTGGTCTTTCCTTTGCCAAAAATGCTGAAATGAATATACAATGAGGTGCCAAACTATTCCCAAGAGTCCAACCCTGAAAATGACTCATAAAATACATAATATAGACCAGCCTAACCCCTCCCCATGCCTCTAGGGGTCGAGCTCATCCTTCTAGGAGCTGTTTCAACCAATTCTAAACTAGGAACTGAAATCTAGGCAATCAAACAACTTCCCTCTATATGGTAGGAAACTGATTCATTCATTTAATTTTCACTTTTTAGTGAATGAATCCTCTAGAACAAGTAAAAATGTGCCAAATTTACATCATGGTCAAGAAATTACATCAAGATAGATCAAGAGTTACATCAGAAAGTAAAACTAGTCAAAACTGGGCGAAATTTCGAGTTGAAGAGTGAAAATCAGGCCAAATTTCTCTATGCGCTGCGCTCAAAATCTGTATACGTAGCACAATTTTGGAGCTGATTTTGAGGCACTTTCCGAAGTCCAAAATGAGATCATGATAGCTCGTTGGAAATCTCTGCCTGTTTACTTTCCAACCCAATTGAAATTTCTAGATTTGGATGTCATTTTCTCTTCCAAAAATTCAATCTCCCAAGACTGGTTCTTGTGTGTGAAAAAAGTGGCAGAAAGGCCATTTTCAAGGTGTTTTTGACCCTTTAGGCCACCCAGAACTTAAAGAAATCCTTCGGCCATTCCTGAGCATACATAAATTTTCATAAAAAATCCAAAAATGTCAAGTTTTCCTCCAGAAGATCTCTCAAACGTAAGCGCGCGCAAGGTGGCGCTACGCATTGGGCAGGAAAATCTGTTTTGTGACCAAAAACTCAAAAATGACAAAATTTTCTCCAAATTTGCTGAAATTTAAAGTGAAGGTCCCTCATCAGTTATCATGCTCAGCTAAAGAGGCTTTGGCCAATATTTGAAGTGGATCAGGCCTTTTCCGACGTTTCAGTGCCCTCCTTAGCCTCGCCTTCAGGATCTTCATCCTAGCTTTGCAAACATGTGTGCGGGCCCAATAGTGGTTCTTCATATGTCTAAGCATGTGCATGTCCTTTTTTTCCTTCGCCAATAGTTTTTCAAGATGAATGTTGACCCTCTCGAGCCAAGTCTCTTTATCAGCCTCAATCTCCCGCTCGATAGGTGTCATCTCAGATGGACTTCTCCGTGCAGCTTGCCGGTTTTCACGAATGTTTTGCAATTCCATGATTGTTTGCTGATCCTATAACTGTTTATTCCACTGCTCCAGATAGTTAATGATCCATTTTTATCTTTGCAACTTCTCGGTCAATGTGCTGATCTCAGTTTTCTGCTCCTGAATGATTTCTCTCAGTTTTGAGTTTGGAGAGCTCACGTCCACATCAATCAATGTAAAATCAGTATCCTGACCTCCTGAAGGGCCTCCCTCCTGCATAGGCCTCCTGCCTCTGTCTTTTGCCTGTACATGTGCTAATGTCGAAGGCAAGACCCCTTCCACCCCAAGTGGAGATAGTACTCACGCTGCTGCTGCAAATAAGGCTCTGGTGCCTCTCTGATAGGTAACACATACTGGAACACTGATAGGCTCTGTCTCAAGACCCTAAAAATGATGTGAAGGCTCACCCGCATCATGAAAAATCTCTGGAGGAGCATGAGGGGCTGAAAATAAGTCACGGGAAATGAACTCTTCCCAGGCAATGCTCTGCAATCCAAGCTGATGTACCACAATCATCTTGATGAGAACATAATGATAAATGTTGTTATGCTGCTACTCTGGAGTCTTATTCTGCACAAGAGTAGTCATCCGCTCTATGTTTCGGAACATGAAATATGGAATGATCATCATCCTCACTCTCGTGAAATGCATCAACAGCCTGATGTGGTATGCATAAAGGCGTGAGAACCAGCCCTCACAGCTGAAGTATTTGATGATGAGTTTCATTAATGGCACATATTACTCCTTCAAGAATCTGAAAGGAAACACCCTGCTGAGCTGCCTCATATAGCCAGGCCTGATGTATTGCTCATAATACACTTTGTCCAGCTGTTGTCTCTTGTTCCACTGTTCACCTATATTCGGTATTCCTGTTGCCTGCGAAATGGTTTCTGGTGTCAAGGTGAAATTTACTCCAGCGAGGGTAACCTGACCGTCATGAAAATGTAAAACAAACAAGCGAACCAACTCCTGATGATGCTGAGTTTGAGAAATCATCTCACAATACTAAAAACATGATTGTTGTTGAAAACAAGCCATTGCAAGTGGGCAAGCCTGCAATTGTGTCAATGAAGTGGGCTCTTCTCTGACGTGTCTGACCCCTTTTCGAGGCCTTCTCGGTACATTAAGCTCAGTGATTGAGTCACTGTCTTGCCCATAAGATGAATCTGTGTCTGTCATAGTGTTTGCAATGTATGACAAGTGTATGTTTGGTTTGGTTTGAAAATGTGAAATTGGTGTTTGTTTTCAATGCCAAATATGCCAAAGGGAAATAAGGTACTGTGAGGAATATGGGACAGTAGGTATAAGTGGACTGTGGAGTTTGTCAAGTGAGATTTGAAATGTGTTAACAGTGACTTGACTGTGTTTAGGGATGTGGGGTTTGGGAATTTGCTACAAATGATATGGGAGAGGGAAAATGGTAGGAAATGGTAGGGTTTAGAAATAGGAAAAATGGGGACAAATGATATGAGTGATTGTGGAATATAGGGGAATAGGAATGAACTGTAGTTACAGTAAAAATGTGGAGGAAAGGGAAAATATGGTGGCATATGACAGGGGTTCAGCACCAAAACCAGATTTTAAAACTTCAAATATAAACCCTATGGAGCAGCCTTTGTCAAAAAGATAGGGTTTATGCTTACACCATTCCAATTCTCCAACCAACCTTTGAAACAACACTAAACAATGATAATGGAAATTTCACAATCTCATGAACTTACTTGGAGCAAAAAATTTGAGTCTTTTTGGAAATTTGATGGAGAAATGGAAAAATTCCGGCTTGACAGCTCTGTGCGTCGCGCACAAACCCAGTGCATCGCGTCTCCTGGATGCACCGCGATAGTTAGAATTTATATAGTGAAAAACCTCTGTATGCGTTGCGTGGTCTATGTGCACCGCGCCTTCCTCCCAATGCGTCGCGCAGCACCCCAACACACAGTCTCGGCCTTCAAACACTGTTTTCACTCTTTCACAATCTAACTCGGTTTTCTTTGATGCCTCTTGGAGCAAATGAATTGATCAATGTGGAAATATATTATGTATCAAAAGGATTTTGATTTTCATTTTGAAATAACCCACTTTGTAATGTTTTGAAATTGGCACTTTTCACTTTTTTAATGTAAACTCTGATTTTCTTGTTACCACTGATTTTGGCTGAATTAAGAATTTTTTGTCAATTTCTTGCAGGGATGCTTACCATTGGATTTCAGCAAAGGATGAACAGGGTTGTGCCTGAATACTTCATGACTGAAAAACCTTTAAAAATTACATATTTATTACAAACAATAAATTTAAAGATTTCTTCTTCAAAATATATTTTTGAAGAAGAATCATTCTTAAGCATTATTGATGATGAAAATCTTGAAATAGAAACTTATTTTGAACCTCCCTCTGGCTTCAATCCACTTCGTGAAATAATCTGTCACTGTTAGATTCCATCTATGCTGTCCTAAAGAAGCGGGATGGATTTCGCCAATGAAATCCAAACCCCATTGCTGAAACGGAGCACTCACCTCAATGGGCTTAAGTGGAAAAGGCTATAATTTCTGTCTTCCTTCAAAAATCTGACACTCATGGCAGCTTTTGACAGTCTTATACACATCAGCAAACAATGTCGGCCAATAGTATCCCGCTCTCAAAATATTATTGGCTGTTGTTTTCCAAAATAGGTGACCGCCACAATCTCCTTTATGAAAATCCTCCATAACCCGCTTTGCTTCTTCTTCCACCAAACAATTCAACAAAACACCACCAGGATCTTTCTAATAAAGTGCAGAATTCAAAATAAAAAAATTTGCAGCCTTCAATTTTAGAGTTCTACCTTTGTTTTTAGTCATGTCGGGCGGTGGTGACAAATTTTGAAGAACATACAAAATATCTGAATACCACGGAGAAGCAACAAAAATTTCCGATACCTGAAGTGGCGAATTCTCCTCATCCTCATCAGACATAGCAGCAATCAGATTTATGTCTAGCGCATGCAAATTCGATTCAGCCATAAGCTTCGCCAGCCCCTGTCCCTTGATAAGCTTCGTGGGCCTTATCTCCACATCATACTCCAGCAAAGCTGCAATCCACTTGCCTCGTCTTCCTTCCGGATCAGTTTGTACTAAAACATCTTTCACGGCAGCGTTAGGAACATAAGCCAAAATATGAGAATGCAAAATGTATACCCGGAAATCCTTTAATGCTTTTACCAGTGCCAGAGCTTGCTTCTCAATGATGTTGTACTTCAAGGCTGCGTCTCTAATAGTTCGACTGAAAAAAGCTATTGGCTTCTCATGCCCATCTCTTTTCTGCATTAACACAACTGCCATGGTATGCTCTGAAGCAAAGGAAAACAAAATAAAATCTTGGGTGTAATCCGGGCTGATTAACACCGGAGCTGAAGATAGTGCTAACTTCACCAAATTAAAGGACTTTACCGCCTCTTCAGTCCACTTCACTTGGCTGTCCTTTTTCAGCGTATTTGTTATTTCTCTTAGATGTTCAGCAAGGTTAGGGACAAAGCGGCGTAAAAATTTCATCTTACCATTAAAATACTGAATCTCCTTCTTGTTCCTGGGAGGGTCAATTTGCTGAATTGCTTCAACACGTGCTGGATCAATACGAATGCCATCTTTTGAAATAATGTGACCAAGTAATTTGCCTTCATCCATGGCAAACAAGCTCTTTTTAGGATTAAGCGAGACGCCATATTTTCTACACTTTTGAAAAAAAAAATTCAAGTGATACATATGCTCTTCATCTGAATTGGAAAAAACCGTCAAATCATCAAGGTATATAGCAAGGAAAACATATTTCTCATTCACAAAATCCATTTCCATCGCCCACTAGAAAGTCGCACCAGCATTCTTCAAACCGAATGGTATCCTGGCATAGTGGAATGTCCCCCACGGAGTGGTGAATGTTGTTTTGTCACGGTCGTCCTCATGGACCAAAATTTGGTTATATCCAGAATAACCACCGAGTAGTGACATGTGAGATTCTCCAACTACTCGCTGCAATATATGATCCATCTTAGACAGTGGATAATTGTCCTTCAATGACACCTTGTTCAGATTTTGGAAATCAATACACAATCGAATCTCACCTGTCTTTTTCCGCACTGGCACTAATTGGAAATCCAATCAGAAAATATGATGGGAACAATGATTCCTGCTTTGTACAACCTGTTTAACTCCTTCTCAATCGATGGCAGCAACTTTGGATTGATTCTTCTTAGCTTTTGTCTGAAAGGCTTCTGATTAGGCTTGATTGGGATAGTGTGCTGAATTATATTGGTATCATACGTCTTTACATCTGAATAATCCCAAGTGAAAGCATTAGAAAACGAAGACAACAAACTCACATATTTTGATTTTACCTCTAGTGGCAATGATTTTGATAACTTTACCATCTTGGGGTCTTCAGCTGTCCCAATATTTACATCTTCAACTCCTTTTTCAGTCGGCCGTAAGGTTGGTTTCTTGGCCACATCATCCTGATCGAAGAGCTCTTCTAAAGGTATCAAACCTTTAGGAATAACGTTGTCTTTCAGCTGCAACACTTCCATTTGATTTACTTGCACGTTAGCTTCACCATCATCATATTCTACATCAATTGAGGTATCTTTGAACTTCCCTTTATTTTGCAGAAAATCATTAATCTCATCATCATCTTGGAAAACTTGCCAACATCTTTGATTATCCGGGACGGTAGGACGGTGCTTCACATGGATTTCAAACTTATTACTTGAATTCATTGGGATCTTCAAATTACTTGCTGCCTTAGCAAGTGCATCTGCAATTCCATTTTGAATGCGAGGAATACAAGTCAAGGTATAATCTGAAAACTGCTTCAAAATATCAAGAACAACATTTCGGTAAGCTCGCATTCGGGGATGCTTTGTTTGGTATTCACTCTTCACCTGCTTAATCACCAATTCGGAGTCACCATAGACTGCAATTCTCTTAGCATTCAGCTTTCTAAGAATTTTTAGACCAGCAATTAGAGCTTCGTACTCAGCCTCATTGTTCGAACAATCGAATGCTAGCTTGTAAGAACATACCCGTACATTTCTCGGTACCTTGTTTTGAGCGGAAAAAGGACTGCGTACCCAAATACCAATTCCAGCACCATGATTTCCCACTGCACCATCAAAATCCATGGTCTATAGACCCTCTTCATCATCTTATAAGTGCTGAAATTGTGCTAGCTCTGTTTTTTCTGCTTGCTGTCCACTATCTTTAGCTGATTTCTCAACTGTGCTTTCCAGTTTTTGCCTTTCTTTCTTCAAAACTTCTCTGAAATTCTCAGTAATATCTGGAATATATTTTTCTTGAACTAACTGAATATCTACATCATTGAAACTATCGACATACAAAACAAAAGACTCTAAATCTGTATGTACATAATTAATCGGATGATTAACTGGTTTCTCCTTGCTTGTAATCATGTACTTCATTTTTTGTTCCCAGTACAACTTTCTCATTTGGCCAAACACAGGAATCGTTGCATAGGAGAAATCTAATTGTAATGTCCCTTTCAATTTTTCTCCCCAAGATCTGGAAAGTAGCATACCAAATCTGCGAGGAATGTCTGCCACAACTACGTCCATCAAAACATTCTTTGTTGGAATCTGATCCAAACTAACAACTAAGTCTTTAATGAGACCTATACATCTCACTCTGCTAGAATCAAATGAATAAAGATCATGGTACTTCCTAGTGATGTCCAAACCCAACTTCTCCATGATTGCCTTCGGGATAAGATTATGGAAAGCACCGGAATCAAACATGGCATTATGCAATCGAAGACTAATATAAAAAGGAGGAACTTCTCTATCTGGAGACTCACCATCTAAAGCTGGTCCAAATATCAGTTCAGGTTGATCATCTTCAATATTCACCATATCAGACATAGGATCGAAATTCAAAATTTTAGAAACTTGACCTCTATAACTGCTATTCTTCATTATTTCAGTCAAGGGGATGGATACCTTTAATTTATAAATCTCATTCTCCAAACTAAAGGCTGAATTCTTTTCGATCTCTTTGGCTGGAACATCTTTCTTTTCAACCTTCTCCCTCGATGTAATTGGCTGATTTTATTTTTCAGCTGATGATGACTTGGTGGCAACGAGATCAACTATCTCTTTTTCTTTCTTTTGTGCAACAGGTGAATCGTTTTTAGGTGCTGAAACTTCCTTTCTCTTTTGAATTGGGTTGACATGAACATCTTTGTTTCTAAGAGAATATTGCTTCTGCTGGGCTGACAAGGCATTCATATAACCTCTCTGATACTCATCCGACTCCTCCTCAAGAGCTGCATCATTGGCCAAGATAAAATCCTCATCTCTTTGTACAGCTGAACTTTCTGCATACTCCTCATCTTCAGTGATATAAATGGGCAAATCATCAGGAGTAAGGAAGTAATTTTCCTCCCCTACTACATCATCTGAATCCCGACCAAAATAATTCTGTTGAATAGGTGTCTTTACTTGCTGCTGGACTGCTGGTTCTTGTGCTCATTGCTCTCGTTGTTTGATCCTGAATTGTGGCTACTGCTGACCACGGAAATTGGGATTTTGGATCTGCGGTTCGGGCTTATCAAGTTTCATTATTTCGATCATTTTTTCCACCTTGCGAAGTAGCTGATCTGATGTAGAATCTTCTTCCTTTATTACGAATTTCTTCTCAGCTCTCAATCTAGCTCTTTTGTCATTCAAATTAGCTTCAACACTAACGGAAATTTTCTACATATCCTCTAAGGTGGGTGGATCTCTTTCGCGTAATGAATAAGCCATGTCTGGATCAAAACCATCCGGGAATTTTAACAAAGCTGACTTCTTAGATGGCCTTAAATCATCAGGAATTGCATTATAAACCGCATTAAATCTAATACAATAGTCTTGGACGGACTCACCAACATTGTGTTTGATCTTGGTATATTCAGAAGTGATTTGAAGTGGATCTTTCTTTATTTCCCACCGATCTAGAAACTGTCTCTGAAGCTCGGCCAATGTAGCAATACTTCTTGGCTGCAAAGCTCTGAACCACTTACGTACCTCACCTCCAAAATTTTGCACAAAAAATCTCATGGTGACATTTTCTTCATCAATTTCATGGAGATCAAATAATTCTGTCATTCTATCAATATGCTGCTGAGCAGGCACACTTTGAGGAGTACCATCAAACAATGGGATCTTACTCTGATAATCAGCAGGCATGGCATCCAAGTTCTGGGGCAAGACAATAGGTGTGAATCTAGCAACCATTGCTCTTGGTGGATTTATAATCTGTCTTGGAGAAACGGGTGGAGTAGGAGCAGTAGATGTACGAGGTGTATGTGGTGGGGATGGAGGAGAAACTACTGCAGATTGCTGATCAGATATAGATGGTTTCACGGGAATAGTAGGAATGAAAGAAGGCTCAGGGTCAACTTGTGAATCAAAAGTAACTGCTGATGGACCAAGAGTTTCAGATGCAGATTCGATAAACTCAGGAATATTCGTTGCCACAATAGAGTTTTGAATGTTCAAAATGTAGCTATCAATGGATCTATTAGCTTGTTCAATTTCAAGATATTTAATGAACTTTGGATTTATGACAGTAGAACCAGTAGCACTTTCAGACTTAGTTTCGAACAACGACAACTCGAATTGATCATCAAACTCAATATCTTCAAGGAATTCAAATACAGTAGGGCATGAATGAGATTTAAAAAAAGGGATCACGAGACTTTCTCAACGGAGGATTCTTGAAATCAGATTAGGATTCTCATACACTGGAGGCAGATCAGGATCGGGATTTTCTCTAGTATGTCTTCTGGAAGCCAGTGTGTTGATCTATTCAAAAATCAAAGGACAAAACCAACTTGTTTCAGCCTATCAAATTCTAGACTCAATCACCCAAAAGTCCAGAACGATCTGATATACTAGGGTAATTCACAAGTCAAGTGTCACGTTCACAAGCTAGACCGGAGATTGACTGAAGCAGCGTTTATCAACTTCCGCTAATGCAAAGCAAAAGTGTTTCGAAGGCTACCTGGCGTAACTTCAGGCTCCATCTGTAGCTTATGAAACAAATAACACCAACAAGCAAACCATTTTTTCCCTAGTATGGTCGCCACTATGTTATTGCCTAAATCTACCTCAGGCTGAAGGAAGGCAGAGTTCAGGGTAACATCAAACCATGCTCAGTCTGGTAGCTAGCCCTACCAGAATAGGAGAGGGCTCTCTCCTGGTCAATCTCAGCGAAAAGTAAGCAATAGTGCTTGAGATGACTGTAACAACAACTAATTTTAGGCTAGGTATATAAATCAAGGAGTTTGAAATGATTTTGTGGGTTTTTTGTTGGAAAAAAGGGAAAGGCAATTTTGGGCTTGGGGATGAGGCCAAATTCTTGCAGAGTTCAAGTTGGGGCAAGGAAGGTAATGGATTTGATGTCTTAGATTGAATGAATGGATATAAAATACTGTTGAGGAGCTGAAGAGGGCAAGAGGCTGCAAGGATCCTCTTCAAACAGATGAAAACATATAAAACTAAACAAAAGTTTAAGGCAGAGCACCAGCAAACTAATGAATTCTACCTTAGTCACTCATTTGTTTAATTTCAGAAGCAAAGAGAAGGGAAATGGCATACATAAAAAATTAATTAACTTACAATTACATGGAGAAAAACACCATCAAAACTCAGAGCCACAAGGATCCCAACAAGTGCTGCAAAACCCTGGTCTTTCCTTTGCCAAAAATGCTGAAAATGAATATACAATGAGGTGCCAAACTATTCCCAAGACTCTAACCCTGAAAATGACTCAGAAAATACATAATATAGACCATCCTAACCCCTCCCCATGCCTCTAGGGGTCGAGCTCATCCTTCTAGGAGTTGTTTCAACCAATTCAAAACTAGGAACTGAAATCTAGGCAATCAAACAACTTGCCTCTATATGGTAGGAAACTTATTCATTCATTTAATTTTTACTTTTTAGTGAATGAATCCTCTAGAAAAAGTAAAAATGTGCCAAATTTACATCATATTCATGAAATTACATCAAGGTATATCAATAGTTACATGAAAAAGTGAAACTAGTCAAAACTGGGCGAAATTCTGAGCTGAAGAGTAAAAAATAGGCCAAAATTCTCTATGCGCCGCGCCCAAAATCTCTATGCGTAGCACAACTTTGGAGCTGATTTTGAGTCACTTCCCGAAGTCCAAATTGAGCTCATGATAGCTCTTTGGAAATCCCTGCCTGTCTACTTTCCAACCCAAGTGTAATTTCTGGATTTGGTGTCGATTTTCCCTCCAAAAGTTCAATCTCCCAAGACTGGTTACTGTGTGTGTAAAAAGTGGCAGAAAGGCCATTTTCAAGGTGTTTTTGACCCTTTAGGCCACCCAGAACTTGATGAAATCCTTCGGCCATTCCTGAGCATGCATAAATTTTCATAAAAAATCAAAAAATGTCAAGTTTTCCTCCAGAAGATCTCTCAAACGTAAGCGCGCGCAAGGTGGCGCTACGCGTTGGGCAGGAAAATCTGTTTAGTGACCAAAAATTCAAAATTTTCTCCAAATTTGCTGAAATTTGGAGTGAAGGTCCCCCATCAAGTTCCATGCTCATCCAATGAAGCTTCGGCCAAGATTTGAAGTGGATCAGGCCTTTTCCGACGTTTCAGTGCCCTCCTTAGCCTCACCTTCAGAATCTTGATCCTCGCTTTGCAAACATGTGTGCAGGCCCAATAGTGGTTCTTCATATGTCTGAGCATGTCCTTGTCCTTTTTTTCCTTCCCCAATAGTTTCTCAAGATGAATGTTGACTCTCGTAAGCCAAATCTCCCACTCAAAGGGTGTCATGTCACCTTGTCTTTTTCGGGCCAATTCCCCGTCTTCACGGATTTTCTACAACTCCATGAGTGTCTGCTGATCCTCCAATTGTTTATTCCACTGCTCCAATTAGTTTACAATCCATTTAGCTCTCTGTAACTTCACGGTCAATGTGTCAATATTAGCTTTCTGCTCCTGGATGGTCTCTCTCATCTTTGAGCTAGGAGAGCTCAAATCAACATCAATGAGTGTAAAATCAGTGTCTTGGCCTCCTGAAGGGCCTTCATCCTGCATAGGCCTCTTTCCTCTGTCCTATCCCTGTACCTGTGCTGATGTCGAAGGTGATACCCCTTCCACCTCGAGTGGAGATATTACTCGCGCTGCTGATGAAGGTAACGAGACCCCTTCCACCCCGGGTGGAGATAGTACTCGTCGTGCTGCTGCAAATAAGGCTCTAATGCCTCTTTGATAGGTAACACATACTGGAACGATGATAGGCCCTGTCTCAGGACCCTCAAACTGATGTGAAGGCTCACTCGCATCATGAAAAATCTCTGGAGGAGGCTGAGGGGCTGTAAATAAGTCACGGGAAATGAACTCCTCCCATGCAATGCCCTGCAATCCAAGCTGATGTACAACAATGACCTTGATGAGCGCATAATGATAAATGTTGTTATGCTTCTGCTTGGGAGTCTTCTTCTTCACAATAGTAGTCATCCGCTCTATGTTTCGACACATGAAATATGGAATGCTCATCATCCTCACTCTCGTGAAATGCATCAATAATCGGATATGGTAAGCATAAAGGCGCGAGAACCGACCCTCACAGCTGAAGTATCTGATGATGATTTTCATCAATGGCGCATAGGATTGCTTCAGAAACTGGAATGGGAATACCCTGATGAGCTGCCTCATATAGCCAGGCCTGATGTATGGTTCATAGTACACTTTTTCCAGTTGTTTTTTCTTGTTCCACTGTTCACCTATATTCGGTATTCCTGTTTCCTGAGAAATGGTTTCTGGTGTCAAGGTGAAATTTACTCCAACAAGAGTTACATGACCATCATGCAAATGTAAAACAAACAAGCGAACCAACTCCTGATGATGTTGAGTCTGAGAAATCATCTCACAATACTGAAAACATGACTGTTGTTGAAAACAAGCCATTGCAATTGGGCAGGCCTACAATTGAGTCAATGAAGTGGGCTCTTCTCTGACGTGTCTGCCCCCTTTACGAGGCCTCCTCGGTACATTAAGCTCTGCGGTAGAGTCACTGTCTTGCTCATAAGATGAATCTGTGTCTGTCATGGTGTTACAAGTCTGTGCCAAGTATATGCTGATCTGTATGTGGTGAAAATAAGAGTTTGGTGTATTTTCCTCCCATTGCCAAATGTGTGCCAAATATGAAGGGACTTTGGTAAACAAGGACAGTGGGAAAAATGGACTGTCAAGGGGAATTAGAATGCAATAACAGTCACTTGACTGTGTTTTAGGAAAGTGGGGATTTATAAGTGATATGAAGGAGGGAAAGTGGTAGGAAATGGTAGGGTTTAGGGATGGGACATAGGGAAACAGGAGAGGGGCCTTATGATAATATGACAGTGATGATAAATACAAGTGAAAAATGGAGTGGGAGCGTTTGGCACCAAAGTCAACTTTTAATACTCAGATTCAAACCCTTGGAGCATTTTTCGACCACGTGAGAGGTTTTATAATTTCACTAGTTAAACTCTTATATCCTAGCCTCCAAACAACACCAAACACGAGTTAATAGCAGTGGCAAGGGTGCATAACTTACTTGGAGCAAAAGAGTTGAAGTTGTTTTGAAAATTTTGATGAAGCAGTGGTGAGAATCTGCTTGGAGGCTCTGTGCGCCGCGCACAAACCCAGTGCGTCGTGCCTCCTTGATGCGCCGCAACAGTGCAATTCTACACAGTGAAACTTGGCCCAGTGCGCCACGACTTGCCAATGCGTCCCGACCTCCTTCCTGTGCGCCGCGCAAGTATTTCACAGACAATCCGCCTTCAAACCAATAGTTTAGCCCTCCAACGTTTTTCTCTTGGGTCTTTGACAAGTTCTTGCATGCAAATGACATTTGAATGGTGAAAATATCTCTTATAGTCATGGCTTTGATTTTTGTTTTGCAAAAACCCACTTTCTTATGTTTTAGCTTTGGCATTTTTTCACTTTTAATTCAAACTCTGTTTCTTCGTTTCCTCTTTGATTTTTGGCTGAATGATGAAACTCTTGGCAATTTTTTGCAGGGATGCTTGGCATTGGATTTCAGCAAAGGATAACCAGGGCTGCGCCTGAATACTTCATGACTGAAAAACCTTTAAAAAATACATATTTATTATAAACAATAAATTTGACGATTTCTTCTTCAAAATAGAGTTTTGAAGAAGAATCATTCTTAAGCATTATTGATGATGAAAATCTTGAAATAGAAACTTATTAGAAACATCCTCATGTGCCTGCTGGCATTATTTGACATTTTTGAAGATGAAACCCTAGACCTAAAAAGACCTAAAAACCCTAAAATGACTCTTTGCTGACCAAGAGGCCAAAACAGGACTATGAATGACTTTAAAATTGATTTGATGAATAGACCTGAGCCAGTAGGATAAGGCATGAGGGGTATGAGTAACAAGGCCCTTCCGTCAGATGATGGCATGCCCCTAACGGAATGCAACTGAATGAACTGAATGAGATACCTAAAAATGAAATGCAATAAGAGAAATGATCTCTGACGGAGGGATGAAAAGACCGACTCTAACATTGGCTCCAATGGGGATGGTAGCTCTTGGGAGGTGCCAAGAACGGCAGATCTCTGGGAGACATAGACAGTGCCTTCGTCCATTGGGCTATGGAGTCATTGACTTGACAAAACTCTTGACTCAATTTATTGACTGAAACTTGACTCAAATCGACTCAATTTTAAAACTGAAATGACTGAAAGCAAAGCTGAAATCCTTCTTCAGAATTATAGCCTTCACTTTGGGCCCCAGACTGAAGAAAAGATCACAACACACACTTGCAATGAAACTGAAATAAAATGGTATGTACAGTGACAATGTAAACTGCAGAAAACATCTCAGAAATGATACCGCTTGAGCAATCTACCATTGACCGGCCCTCCTGGACAATCTTCCCCATTCATCTCCTTCAGAAGAAAAGCATTCTGACCACGATATGCAGCAATCTTAAAGGGACCTTTCCAGAGATTTTCAAAACTTACCGTGCTTACCCTTTTCCTCATTCCTTTCATCCCACTTCAGCACCACTTCCTCCAATTGGAACTTGTCAGCCTTTGCTTTCGTGTCATAAATCTTCTTAATTCTCTCCTGCAACTTGAATGTGTTCTGAAAAACTTCATGTCTCATTTGTTGCAAATGAATCATCTGATTTATTCTTCTCTGCATATGGCTTTCTTCACTGCCAGCTTCCTGAATAAGTTTGACCACCGGAACAGCAAAGGAGGTAGGAAACACCGTGTCAACTCCATATACCAACTTGAAGGGAGACATACCAATGGATTTTTTCTGACTCACTCGGTCTGCCCAAAGTGCATTGACTAACTTCTTATGCCAACCTTTTTTATTTATTTCCAGCAACGTTTTAATGATGTTGACCAAAGATTTGTTGGAAGATTCTGCCAATCCGTTGCCTTGCAGATGATAGGCGGTTGAATGTCCCAAAATGATTTTATACTTGTCACAAAACTCAATCATATTCTTTGATTTGAAAGCTGCTGCGTTATCAGTAATTATCTTATTCAGGCAACCAAAACGAGACAAAATGTTATTCTCAAGGAAAGAAATGATTACCGAATCCGTAGCTTGCCTGGTGGGAATTGCTTCGATCCATTTCGTGAAATAATCTGTCGCGATGAGGATCCATTTATGTTGTTCTGAAGAAAGAGGATGGATCTCTCCAATGAAATCCAAACCCCACTGCTGAAAATGGGCGCTTACCTCAATAGGCTTAAGCGGCAAAGGCTGTAATTTCTGTCTTCCATCAAAAATCTGACACTCATGGCAGCTCTTGAGAGTCTTATACACATCAGCAAACAATGTCAGCCAATATTATCCCGATCTGAAAACCTTATTGGCTGTTGTTTTCCAAAAAAGGTGTCCCCCGCAGTCTCCTTTATGGAAATCCTCCATTACCTGCTTTGCTTCTTCTTCCACCAAACAATTCAACAAAATGCCACAGGGATCTTTCCAATAAAGTGCGTAATTCAAAATACAAAATTTTGCAGCCTTCAATTTCAGAGTTCTACCATTTTTTTTAGTCATGCCGGGCGGTGGTGACAAATTTTGAAGAACATACACAATATCTGAATGCCGCGGAGAAGCAACAAAAATTTCCGATACCTGAAGTGGTGAATTCTCCTCATCCTCATCAGACATAGAAGCGATCAGATTTATTTCTAGTGCATGCAAATTAGATTCAGCCATAAGCTTCGCCAGTCCCTGTCCTTTGATAAGCTTCGTGGGCTTTATCTCCACATCATACTCCAGCAAAGCTAGCAAAGCTGCAATCCACTTGCCTCGTCTTCCTTTCGGATCAGTTTGTACTAAAACATCTTTCACGGTAGCGTTAGGAACATAAGCCAAAATATGAGAATGCAGAATTTATATCCGGAAATCCTTTAATGCTTTTACCAGTGCCAGAGCTTGCTTCTCAATGATGTTATATTTCAAGGCTGCATCTCTTATAGTTCGACTGAAAAAATCTATTGGCTTCTCATGCCCATCTGTTTTCTTCATTAACACAGCTGCCATGGTATGCTCCGAAGCAAATGAAAACAAAATAAAATCTTGGGTGTAATCCGGGCTGATTAAAACTGGAGCTGAAGATAGTGCCAACTTCACCAAATTAAAGGACTTTACAGCCTCTTTATTCCACTTCACTTGGATGTCTTTTTTAAGCATGTTTGTAATCTCTCTTAGATGTTCAGCAAGATTAGGCACAAAGCGGCGTAAAAAGTTCATCTTACCATTAAAAGACTGAATCTCCTTCTTGTTCCTGAGAGGGTCAATTTGCTGAATTGCTTCTACACATGCTGGATCAATACGAATGCCATCTTTTGAAATAATGTGACCAAGTAGTTTTCCCTCATCCATGGCAAACAAGCTCTTCTTCGGATTAAGTGACACACCATATTTTCTACACTTTTGAAAGACAACTTTAAAGTGATACATATGCTCTTCATCCGAATTGGAAAAGACCGTCAAATCATCAAGGTATATAACAAGAAAAAAATCCTTCTCATTCGCAAAAGCCATGTCCATCGCTCGTTGAAATGTCGCACCAACATTATTTAAACCGAAAGGCATCTTGGCATAGTGGAAAGTTCCCCACGGAGTGGTGAACGCTGTTTTGTCTCTGTCGTCCTCATGGACCAAAATTTGGTTATACCCGAAGTAACCATCGAGTAGTGACATACGAGATGCTCCAAATACTCACTGAAGTATATGATCCATTTTGGGCAATGGATAATTGTCCTTCAATGACACCTTGTTCAGATTTCGGAAATCAATGCACAACTGAATCTCAACTGTCTTTTTCCGCACTGGCACCAAATTTGAAATCCAATTAGAAAATCTAATGGGAACAATGATTCCTGCTCTGTACAACCTGTTTACCTCCTTCTCAATTGATGGCAGCAACTTCGGATTGATTCTTCTTAGCTTCTGTCTGAAAGGCTTCTGATTAGGCTTGATTGGAATAGTGTGCTGAATTATATTCGTATCATACGTCTTTAAGTCTGAATAATCCCAAGCAAACACATCAGCGAAAGAGGACAAAAAACATATATATTTATATTTTACCTCCGATGGAAATGCTTTTGAAAATTTCACCATATTTGGATTCTCAGCTGATCCAATGTTTACATCTTCAACTCCCTTTTCAGTTGGCCGCAAGGTTGGTTTTCTAGCTACGTCATCCTAACCAAAGAGCTCTTCTAAAGGTATCAAACCTTTAGGAATAACATTATCTTTTAGCTGCAACACTTCCATTTGATTGACATGCACATCAACTTCACCATCATCATATTATACATCAATTGAGGTATCTTTGAACTTGCCTTTGTTTTGCAAAAAATCATTAATCTCATCATCATCTTGGAAAACTTGCCAACATCTTTGATTATCCGGGACGGTAGGATGGTGCTTCACATGGATTTCGAACTTATTACTTGAATTCATTGGGATCTTCAAATTACTTGCTGCCTTAGCAAGTGCATCAGCAATTCCATTTTGAATGCGAGGAATACAAGTCAAGGTATAATCTGAAAACAGCTTCAAAATATCAAGAACAGTATTTCGGTAAGCCCGCATCCGGGGATGCTTTGTTTGGTATTCACCCTTCACTTGCTTAATCACCAATTCGGAGTCGCCATAGACTGCAATTCTCTTAGCATTAAGCTTTCTAAGAATTTTTAGGCCAGCAATCAGAGCTTTGTACTCAGCCTCATTGTTCAAACAATCGAATGCTAACTTGTAAGAACATACCCGTACATTACTAGGCACCTTGTTTGGAGCGGAAAAAGGACTGCGTACCCAAATAACAATTCTAGCACCATCATTCCCCACTGCACCATCAAAATCCATGGTCCATAGACCCTCTTCATCATCTTCTAAGTGTTGAAATTGTGCTAGCTCTGTTTTTTCTACTTGCTGTCCACTATCTTTAGTTGATTGCTCAACTGTGCTTTCCGGTTTTTGCCTTTCTTTCTTCAAAACTTCTCTGAAATTCTCGGTAATCTCTGGAATATCTTCTGCTTGAACTAACTGACTATCTACATCATTGAAACTATCAGCATACAAAACAAAAGACTCTAAATCTGTATGTACATAATTAATCGGATGATTAACCGGTTTCTCCTTGCTTGTAATCATGTACTTCATTTTTAGTTCTCGGTACAACTTTCTCATTTGGCCAAACACAGGAATCATTGCATAGGAGAAATCTAATTGTAATGTCCCTTTCAATTTTTCTCCCCAAGATCTGGAAAGTAGCATACCAAATCTGCGAGGAATGTCTGCCACAACTACGACCATCAAAACATTCTTTGTTGGAATCTGATCCAAACTAACAACTAAGTATTTAATGAGCCCTATACATCTCACTCTGCTAGAATCAAATGAATAAAGATCATTGTACTTCCTAGTGATGTCCAAACCCAACTTCTCCATGATTGCCTTCGGCATAAGATTATGGGAAGCACCGGAATCAAACATGGCATTATGCAATACAAACTCATGCAATCGAAGAATGATATAAAAAGGAGGCACTTCACTATCTGGAGACTCACCATCTAAAGCTGGTCCAAATATCAGTTCATGCTGATCATCTTCAATATTCACCATATCAGACATAAGATCGAAATTCAAAATTTTAGAAACTTGACCTGTATAACTGTTGTTCTTCATTATTTCAGTCAAGGGGATGGATACCTTTAATTTAGAAATATTATTCTCCAAACTAAAGGCTGAAGTATTTTCGATCTCTTTGGCTGGAACATCTTTCTTTTCAGCCTTCTCCCTTGATGTAATTGGCTGATTTTATTTTTCTGCTGATGATGACTTGGTGGCAATGGAATCAACTATCTCTTTTGCTTTCTTTTGTGCAACAGGTGAATCGTTTTTAGGTGCTGAAAATTCATTTCTCTTTTGAATTGGGTTGACAGGCACATATTTGTTTCTAAGAGAATATTGCTTCTGCTGGGCTGACAAGGCATTCATATAACCTCTTTGATACTCATCCGACTCCTCCTCAAGAGCTGCATCATTGGCCAAGATAAAATCCGCATCTCTTTGTACAGCTGAACTTTCTGCATACTCCTCATCTTCAGTGATATAAATGGGAAAATCATCAGGAGTAAAGAAGTGATTTTCCTCCCCTACTACATCATCTTCATCATATGAATCCTGACCAACAAAATTCTGCTGAAGAGGTGTCTTTACTTGCTGTTGGACTGCTGGTACTTGTGCTCGTTGATCTCGTTGTTTGATCCTGAATTGTGGCTGCTGCTGACCATGGAAATTGGGATTTCGGATCTACGGTTCGGGCTTATCAAGTTTCATTCTTTTGATCATTTTTTCCACCTTGCGAAGTAGCTGATCTGATGTAGAAGCTTCTTCCTTTATTACGACTTTCTTCTCAGCTCTCAATCTAGCTCTTTTGTCATTCAAATTAGCTTCAACACTAACAGAAATTTTCTGCATATCCTCTAAGGTGGGTGGATCTCTTTCGCGTAATGAATAGGCCATGTCTGGATCAAAACCATCCGAGAATTTTAACAAATCTGACTTCTTAGATGGCCTTAAATCATCAAGAATTGCATTATAAACCGCATTAAATCTAATACAATAGTCTTGGACGGACTCACCAACATTGCGTTTGATCTTGGTATATTCAGAAGTGATTTGAAGTGGATCTTTCTTTATTTCCCACCGATCTAGAAACTATCTCTGAAGCTCGGCCAATGTGGCAATAATTCTGGGCTGCAAAGCTCTGAACCACTTACGTACCTCACCTCCAAAAGTTTGCACAAACAATCTCATGGTGACATTTTCTTCATCAATTTCATGGAGATCAAAGAATTCTGTCATTCTATCAATATGTTGCTGAGCAGGCACACTTTGAGGAGTACCATCAAACAATGGGATCTTACTCTGATAATCAGTAGGCATGGCATCCAAGTTCTGGGGCAAGACAAGAGGTGCGAATCTAGCAGCCATTGCTCTTGGTGGATTTATAATCTGTCTTGGAGAAACGGGTGGAGTAGGAGCAGTAGATGTATGAGGTGTATGTGGTGGGGATGGAGGAGAAACTACTGCAGATTTCTGATCAGATATGGATGGCTGCACGGGAATGGTAGGAATGAAAGAAGGCTCGGGGTCAACTTGTGAATCAAAAGTAACTGCTGATGGACCAAGAGTTTCAGATGCAGATTCGATAAACTCAGGAATATTCGTTGCCACAATAGAGTTTTGAATGTTCAAAATGTAGCTATCAATGGATCTATTAGCTTCTTCAATTTCAAGATATTTAATGAACTCGGGATTTATGACAGTAGAACCAGTAGCACTTCCAAACTTAGTTTCGAACAACGACAACTCAAATTGATCATCAAACTCAATATCTTCAAGGAATTCAAATACAGTAGGCCATGAATGAGATTTAAACAAAGGGATCACGGGACTTTCTCGACGGAGGATTCTTGAAATCAGATTGGGATTCTCATACACTGGAGGCGGATCAGGATCGGGATTTGCTCTAGTATGTCTTATGGAAGCCAGTGTGTTGATCTATTCAAAAATCCAAGGCAAAACCAACTTGTTTCAGCCTATCAAATTCTAGGCTCAATCACCCAAAAGTCCAGAACAATCTGATATACTGGGGTAATTCACAAGTCAAGTGTCACGTTCACAAGCTAGACCGGAGATTGACTGAAGCAGCGTTTATCTACTTCCGCTAATGCAAAGCAAAAGCGTTTCGAAGGCTACCTGGCATAACTTTAGGCTCTGTCTGTAGCTTATGAAACAAATAACACCAACAAGCAAACCATTTTTTCCCCAGTATGGTCGCCACTATGTTATTTCCTAAATCTACCTCAGGCTGAAGGAATGCAGAGTTCAGGGTAACATCAAACCATGCTCAGTCTGGTAGCTAGCCCTACTAGAACAGGAGAGGGCTCTCTCCGGGTCAATCTCAGCGAAAATTAAGAAATAGGGCTTGAGATGACTGTAACAACAACTAATTTTAGGCTAGTTATATAAATCAAGGAGTTTGAAATGATTTTGTGGGTTTTTTATTGGAAAAAAGGGAAAGGCAATTTTGGGCTTGGGGATGAGGCCAAATTCTTGCAAAGTTCAAGTTGGGGTAAGGAAGGTAATGGCTTTGATGTATTAGATTGAATGAATGGATAGAAAAGACTGTTGAGGAGCTGAAGAGGGCAAGAGGCTGCAAGGATCCTCTTCAAACAGATGAAAACATATAAAATTAAACAAAAGTTTAAGGCAGAGCACCAGCAAACTAATGAATTCTACCTTAGTCACTCATTTGTTTAATTTCAGAAGCAAAGAGAAGGGAAATGGCATACATAAAACATTAATGAACTTACAATTACATGGAGAAAAACAACATCAAAACTCAGAGCCACAAGGATCCCAACAAGTGCTGCAAAACCCTGGTCTTTCCTTTGCCAAAAATGATAAAATGAATATACAATGAGGTGCCAAACTATTCCCAAGACTCCAACCCTGAAAATGACTCAGAAAATACATAATATAGACCATCCTAACCCCTCCCCATGCCTCTAGGGGTCGAGCTCATCCTTCTAGGAGCTGTTTCAACCAATTCTAAACTAGGAACTGAAATCTAGGCAATCAAACAACTTGCCTCTATATGGTAGGAAACTGATTCATTCATTTAATTTTTACTTTTTAGTGAATGAATCCTCTAGAAAAAGTAAAAATGTGCCAAATTTACATCATAGTCATGGAATTACATCAAGTTAGATCAATAGTTACATGAAAAAGTGAAACTAGTCAAAACTGGGCGAAATTCTGAGCTGAAGAGTAAAAAATAGGCCAAAATTCTCTATGTGCCGCACCCAAAATCTCTATGCATAACACAACTTTGGAGCTTATTTTGAGGCACTTTCCAAAGTCCAAATTGATCTCATGATAGCTCGTTGGAAAGCCCTGCCTGTCTACTTTCCAACCCAAGTGGAATTTCTGGATTTGGTGTCCATTTTCCTCTCCAAAAGTTCAATCGCCAAAGACTGGTTCCTGTGTGTGTAAAAAGTGGCAAAAAGGCCATTTTCAAGGTGTTTTTGACCCTTTAGGCCACCCAGAACTTGATGAAATCCTTCAGCCATTCCTGAGCATGCACAAATTTTCATAAAAAATCAAAAAATGTCAATTTTTCCTCCAGAATATCTCTCAAACGTAAGCGCGCGCAAGGTGGCGCTACGCGTTGGGCAGGAAAATTTGTTTTGTGACCAAAAATTCAAAATTGACAAAATTTTCTCCAAATTTGCTGAAATTTGGAGTGAAGGTCCCCCATCAAGTGCCATGCTCAGCCAACGAAGCTTTGGCCAAGATCTGAAGTGGATCAGGCCTTTTCCGATGTTTCAGTGCCCTCCTTAGCCTCGCCTTCAGGATCTTGATCCTCGCTTTGCAAACATGTGTGCGGGCCCAATAGTGGTTCTTCATATGTCTGAGCATGTCCTTGTCCTTTTTTGCCTTCGCCAATAGTTTCTCAAGATGAATGTTGACTCTCGTAAGCCAAATCTCTCGCTCAAAGGGTGTCATGTCACCTTGTCTTTTTCGGGCCAATTCCCGGTCTTCACGGATTTTCTAGTAACTCCATGAGTATATGTTGATCCTCCAATTGTTTATTCCACTGCTCCAAGTAGTTTATAATCCATTGAGCTCTCTGCAACTTCACGGTCAATGTGTCGATCTCATCTTTCTGCTCCTGGATGGTCTCTATCATCTTTGAGCTAGGAGAGCTCAAATCAACATCAATGAGTGTAAAATCAGTGTCTTGGCCTCCTGAAGGGCCTTCATCTTGCATAGGCCTCTTGCCTCTGTCCTATCCCTGTATCTGTGCCGATGTCGAAGGCGAGACCCCTTCCACCCCGAGTGGAGATAGTACTCGCGCTGTTGATGAAGGTAACGAGACCCCTTCCACCCCGGGTGGAGATAGTACTCGTCGTGCTGCTGCAAATAAGGCTCTAGTGCCTCTCTGATAGGTAACACATACTGGAACGTTGATAGGCTCTGTCTTAGGACCCTCAAACTGATGTGAAGGCTCACTCGCATCATGAAAAATCTCTGGAGGAGGATGAGGGGCAGTAAAGAAGTCACGAGAAATGAACTCCTCCCATGCAATGCCCTGCAATCCAAGCTGATGTACAACAATGATCTTGATGAGCGCATAATGATAAATGTTGTTATGTTGCTGCTTGGGAGTCTTCTTCTACACAAGAGTAGTCATCCGCTCTATGTTTCGACACATGAAATATGGAATGCTCATCATCCTCACTCTCGTGAAATGCATCAATAATCGGATATGGTAAGCATAAAGGCGCGAGAACCGGCCCTCACAGCTGAAGTATCTGATGATGAGTTTCATCAATGGCGCATAGGATTCCTTCAGAAACTGGAATGGGAATACCCTGCTGAGCTGCCTCATATATCCAGGCCTGATGTATGGTTCATAGTACACTTTGTCCAGCTGCTGTGTCTTATTCCACTGTTCACCTATATTTGGTATTCTTGTTGCCTGAGAAATGGTTTCTGGTGTCAAGGTGAAATTTACTCTAGCAAGAGTTACATGACCATCATGCAAATGTAAAACAAACAAGCGAACCAACTCCTGATGATGTTGAGTCTGAGAAATCATCTCACAATACTGAAAACATGACTGTTGTTGAAAACAAGCCATTGCAAGTGGACAGGCCTGCAATTGAGTCAATGAAGTGGGCTCTTCTCTGACGTGTATGCCCCCTTTACGAGGCCTCCTCGGTACATTAAGCTCTGCGATAGAGTCACTGTCTTGCTCATAAGATGAATCTGTGTCTATCGTGGTGTTACAAGTCTGTGCCAAGTATATGCTGATCTGTATGTGGTGAAAATAAGAGTTTGGTGTATTTGCCTCCAATTTCCAAATGTGTGCCAAATATGAAGGGACTTTGGTAAACAAGGGCAGTGGGAAAAATGGACTGTCAAGGGGAATTAGAATGCAATAACAGTCACTTGACTGTGTTTTAGGAACGTGGGGATTTATAAGTGATATGAAGGAGGGAAAGTGGTAGGAAATGGTAGGGTTTAGGGATGGGACATAGGGAAACAGGAGAGGGGCCTTATGATAATATGACAGTGATGAGAAATACAAGTGAAAAATGGAGTGGGAGCGTTTGGCACCAAAGTCAACTTTTAATACTCAGATTCAAACCCTTGGAGCAGTTTTCGACCACATGAGAGGTTTTATAATTTCACTAGTCAAACTCTTATATCCTGGCCTCCAAACAACACCAAACACGAGTTAATAGTAGTGGCAAGGGTGCATAACTTACTTGGAGCAAAAGAGTTAAAGTTTTTCTGAAAATTTTGATGAAGCAGTGGTGAGAATCTGCTTGGAGGCTCTATGCGCCACGCACAGACCCAGTGCGCCACGCCTCCTGGATGCGTCGCGACAGTGCAATTCTACACAGTGAAACTTGGCCCAGTGCACCGCGACTTGCCAATGCGTCGCGACCTCCTTCTTGTGCGTCGCGCAAGTGTTTCACAGACAATCCACCTTCAAACCAATAGTTTAGCCCTCCAACGTTTTTCTCTTGGGTCTTTGACAAGTTCTTGCATGCAAATGACATTTGAATGGTGAAAATATCTCTTATAGTCATGGCTTTGATTTTTGTTTTGCAAAAACCCACTTTCTTATGTTTTAGCTTTGGCATTTTTTCACTTTTAATACAAACTCTGTTTCTTCGTTTCATCTTTGATTTTTGGCTGAATGATGAAACTCTTGGAAATTTTTTGCAGGGATGCTTGGCATTGGATTTCGGCAAAGGATAACCAGGGTTGCGCCTGAATATTTCATGACTGAAAAACCTTTAAAAATTACATATTTATTACAAACAATAAATTTGACGATTTCTTCTTCAAAACAGAGTTTTGAAGAAGAATCATTCTTAAGCATTATTGATGATGAAAATCTTGAAATAGAAACTTATTAGAAACATCCTCATGTGCCTGCTGGAATTATTTGACATTTTTGAAGACGAAACCCTAGACCTAAAAAGACCTAAAAACCTTAAAATGACTCTTTGCTGACCAAGAGGCCAAAACAGGACTATGAATGACTTTAAAATTGATTTGATGAATAGACCTGAGCCAGCAGGATAAGGCATGAGGAGTATGAGTAACAAGGCCCTTCCGTCAGATGATGGCATGCCCCTAACGGAATGCAACTGAATGAACTGAATGAGACACCTAAAAATGCAATGCAATAAGAGAAATGATCTCTGATGGAGGGATGAAAAGACCGACTCTAACAGTTTCCATCTTAGATGGTTTAAACCATGTAAAAATATTAGTGTTATCATATTTTACTTGGTTGTATAAGTGGTTTCTAAAGGTGTTCCTCTTGTATGAAATGCCTCATTTTCTCAAACATGAACTTTTAGGGATTTTGGTGTCATTAACTCAATAGTTGGATTGCAAAAGAAATAAGGAGATACCAAGTTCCAATTCTATCACTTCTTCCCAACCTTTATTTAAAGTGGAAGCATGAGTGGACATCGAGCCCTACCAAGGTTAGATTCATGTTGTTAATTTGAACAAAATGTTGTAATAATTAGAAATATACTTCAACATTCTTAACATAACAAAAGAAAAAACTATTTCATGCGTCCAAAAGAAAAGTTAGAGGGCCATGCTAAAACTTCATCAGAAATTCACACAAAGATTCTTAAGCTAGAAGGTAAAACCTCAGTGACTAAGTGGGAGGTATTTAAATCCCATATTGATTCCTATATCCACCCTATCTGATACAAAGCTGACCAATGGATCTTTTTGCATATTGTAATATCCCCAGATTGGGACTGCTAGCAAGGCATGCCTGAAAAATGCATTTTTCAGGAATGTATGCTATAGGATTGGAAATAAACCCTTGGATTGATTATATATAACAATCTAAGACAAAAATCCAAGATGTATTCAAAAACAAATCCTTATAGGTGGGTTAAATAGGTCTCCACACACCTAGTGTAGTTTGAAAATGCCCAAGGAAGGGGCTGCAGCAATACAAAACAACACTACTGGAAAAATAACGCAGTTTAGCCCAATATTTGCAGGAGATCAATATAATGGTTCATTAACCACTTATACATCAGCAAATCAGGTTTATAATAAGGCCCATATAATGTACAAGATAAAAATAGAGAACTTTGATGAAGAATTCCTCAAGAATGAGATGCTACAACAATGTATTAGGCTGTAAGAAGGCTTGACAGCGTTATATTATGAGTTGAAGCAGTTTTACATTACATATCAGATCTAGAGCAGATCTGTGTAAAAAATATTAGATCCATATCATTTCTATACACTAGAAGAGTTCCTCTACACATTCCCCTAGGGGCTTTGAGAAAAACATGAGATACAAAGAGTAGATCTAAGATCTAAATTTGCAGATCTGCAGAAATATTCAGAAATGATGCAGTAAATACAATAGAAGTCAGATCAGATATGAAAATGACATGGATCAGAAATATAATCCATGGATCACCACAGTGAAGGGAAGAACCCCAAACACCAGAGATCTCTCCTCCAAAAGTATGCCAAAACTCCTTGCAACTTCCTTCTTGCAAATAACGCAGTTATGGGAGAGAAACTACGCTGTTGACTCTACCAATGGTTTGGAATGATGCTAATATCTGATTATTCAGCTTCAATGATCTAATACTCTCTTATCAGGAGGATGGAAGGCTCTCCCACTGAAAAGAGGCACCAGAATGGCCTAGATCTGAATAGATCTAGCGTCCACTTGTTGCAGCTTACAAGGACAACCAAACCCTCAACGGGATCTGCATTATAGTTGGAAGATGTAGCTTGGCCAAATTCCTGATAGTGGACAAGATCAGCAAGACTCCTCCAAGAGCTACTCAATGGAAGTGGTGGGATTCCCGATCAGGAACACCCTAGTGCTAAAAAACACTATTCTCTGCTAAACAACCAAGAGAATAAGAAATGTCTAAATAGACAATATCTTCAGAAAAATCATAATCATGAACAACCTTCTCTTGATGTCCTCCTCTTCCTTTTATAAGTTAGAAATCCTGCCAAACCCTAAACATCTCAATGATTTAGCTCTATTCACATGTGTAGCCTCCAACTAGAACTACGTTGTGCATCTAGGAGATTCATTGCATCTAGACAGCACTGATGATTTGGTCCTGGTTGACTTGGTCAACTGATCCAGCCTCTTTCACACTTAAGTGTGCTTATGAAAATAGCTCAGATTTAGCTTTGTTCACATTGAGAATTGATTTATTTTGCTGATTTAGGAGTTTTATTGATCCTCCTTTACAATTTTATTCATAAAATAGGAAGCAAAACAAAATTGAATATTCCTATTAGCTTGGGCTAATTAGGAATATTACAGTCCTCCCCTCCCAAATGTTGTTTGTCCTCAAGCAACTGCAAGGATAGAACTGAAGAGTTTCCTCCCAAGGCATGGAGGCTGATATGTGTTGGGAAACATATTTCCCAAGTGGACCCTCCATCCCCAAGCAATCATCCATACAAAATGAGTCACCTCCCAAAATGGCAACTCCAGAAAATTCTCCTCCACCTTGAGCTCATGCAATGTAGGTGGGCTGAAAAATATGAACATGGTAGACATAGAAGCCTACCCCACGTTGTCCTCCTCTCCACTTATGATAAGTGTAGAGTGACTGTTGATCTTAAGCTGCAATAATATTTCCCTCAAGTGGAAAAATGAAGACTAGATCTCTAAAGATCTCCTCTCCAATGTTGTGAATCAAGCTGGCCCAAACCATTCCATATGTGATGGATATGAAATCACCACCATATGGCGTCTCATCAAACTCATGGCCCACCGCATAAAGAAACAAGTGTTTGGCTGTGGTGGCCATTTCTCCTCTCATGCTCCCATTAGAACATGTAATGCAGAAAGTGTGGGAATCCTCTTCCCAAAAGAACACATCCAACCAATGTGTTTTCTCTCCAATCATGCTCCCCATAGGAGTAAGAACAAAATTAGAAATGGGAACCATGATTAGCATCAATATGAAGGAAATACTGAAGGTTTTATGTGGTGTAGGAAAGTACCAATAGTTTCCCATGAAGTTACAGCGCAGTTTTTCTAACCGTTGATTCAGAAAACTACAAGGCAAGTGGTTTCTTGATACATGGCTAACTGTGTATGTTATTTCATCTACTAATGAATGGTAAATGGTTGTTTACATCAAATGAACATACATGAAGCAATACAACACTTTCCCATGGCCATATAAGAGATGGTTGTCTCCATCATACATTCTGGCCCATTGTTGATCATGGAGCTCAATGAAAAGCTTGCCCTCTTGTGGAGCAATGCACTGCATAGAAATGGTCAGAGTATGCAGATCACTAAATGCAACAACAATATCCTTACCATGTACTAGAAGTAAGATAATGATAGGATTCATGAACAAACTCTTCATAATGGTATGACATACTCTCATGAAGAGAAATGAATCATGTGTTGCATGAAGATCCTTCCTCATATACTTGGAAATCCAAGCCAATAAGAACATATCACAGTAATAGATGTCTCCACCCATTACTCCATCTTTCTCACCCCCTCCTTGTCCATCAAGTGCATCAAGAGTGAAGTGATCCCAGGGACACTCCATCCATAAGTCCATGCTCCAAAGTGACAACACTGTTGGCCTATGAAAATAGGCTCCTCCAATACATAGCTCCATTCTTTGACATGTTCATTGTCAAAGACATCTTCCATAATGTTTCTACAAACAAGAAGCTCCTTCCAAAGTGGAAGTACTTCTAGATCATCCAAGGCTAAGGAGTAGCCCCTTTGCACCATGATAGTGCCATCTCTTACTCCTGCAACATCATGCAAAGTGTGAGAGAAAATCTACGCTTGCTCTCCCAAGAATATCCAAGGCAACAAAAGATTTTGCTGCCTCCCCATACCTCCATCATACAAATCATGTGGTGAAAACATGGTGATTGATATGAAGAATGTCCTATCAACACAATGTGTCCATACTCCTTGCTTCCCAATGATGCAAGCATCCTACCACACATCTTTACCCAACATACCCTTAGAAAGAGGATGATGGCCAAACTCTTTCAAGAGTAGCCAACACAGCCAAGCCTCCTACTACCCAGTATCATAGATTTGCAAGTAGATTTTCAGCTTCTTGCTCGTCATCTACATCCACTCAACCACTTGTGGATCATGGACCTCATTCTGCAAATACTTGGTACCCTCCCATTGTAGGACACTGAACTTCTCAAATCTTTGAAGAACTTTTCACTTCATGGAATGTTGAAGTGCACCTCCCATGGGATCTCTTGATGAGATCTGTTCCTCATGCATGGCCTTCCAAAACTAGTGGGATCTTGGATATACTACAAGTAGAAGTCTCTCTTTGAGTTGTGGCATGCTCATTGAGAAAGTGTCGTCTAGAGAGGAGAAAATGTTTCTCATCTCAAGATGTCTACCCTTTGTTCTTTCTTCCTCCATGACTTCCTTAATGAAGCTAACATTTGAATTCTCCCATGAGGAATGGGTCCTTCTTTCTTCACTACTGCTCTTGGACAGCGCAGTGCAACTATGCTGCTCTAAATTAGCACTAAGTGATGATTCTGGGTCATGCAACAGCATATTTCCACAATCTTCTAAAATATTTTCTGCAATAATAGAGAGTGGAAATTCAATCATACCTTGATGTGCTTTGGGAACACCCTGTATGGCTGCAAGGGTTCCTTCTTCTACTATGTTGGTTCCCTCAACTGCTGAGGTTGAAGGCTGCTCCTCCAAGGTTGTGACAGTGATGATACAAGTCTCCTCAAGAAGTGGTGAGGACTTCTCTTCCTCTGATTTCTCTTTATCAAATCTCTTGATCACCCTTTGAGTGAAATCTGCAAAAGAAGATACTCTTGCATGTCTCACATGGCTGAACCACTAATTTCTTGCTTCACCCTTCAGGTGCACTGCTACAATCTCCACTACTTCTCTCTCTACCACTGGATGTAGTAGGAAGAATGCACTGAGTCTTCTTGCCCAAGCCTTTGCTGCAGATGTCCCATCAAAATTGGACAATAGAAACCTATTGCCCTTGATTTCTCCCTTGCTGCAGGGTCTCCTCTCTTCCTCTAGTTGAATGAACTGTGGGAAGGCTAGAGTCCCCTTGAAGGCTCTAGGTTGAGACTTGTGCTCAACAAGGTATTCACTTAGAATCTGATGATCCAATTTTCCTCCATGCTTATTGTCTTCTTCTTTATGAGAATAGGAAGTGCATGGTCGTTCCTCTTCTCCTTCTTCTATCTGCTTAACGCCCTTGGAGAGGTTCTTTCTAGATATGAAAAGTGATGAGAGTAATCTCATTCTCCCCATCATTCTGATCTTGCTCCTTTTGATAGCTGGAACTCACAGGCTGAGCCAAAGATCATGCTTTGATACCACTGTAATATCCCCAAATTGGGACTGCTAGCAAGGCATGCCTGAAAAACGCATTTTTCAGGAATGTATGCTAAAGGATTGGAAATAAACCCTTGGATCCCTTAGATCTGACAATATAAGACCAAAATCTAAGAGGGATTCAAAAAAAAATCCTTCTAGGTGGGTTAAACAGGTCTCCCCACACCTATTGCAGTTGGAAAATGCCCAAGGAAGGGGATGTAGCAATACAAAACAACACTGCTGGAAAAATAACGCAGTTCAGCCCAATATTTTTAGGAGATCAATATAATGGCTCATTAATCACTTATACATCAGAAAATCAGGTTTATAATAAGGCCCATACAATGTACAAGAGAAAAATAGAGAACTTTGATGAATAATTCCTCAAGAATGAGATGTTGCAACAATTTATTAGGTTGTAAGAAGACTTGACAGTGTTATATTATGAGCTGAAGCAGTTGTAAATTACATATCAGATCTAGAACAGATCTGTGTACAAAATATTAGATCCATATCAGATCTGTACACTAGAAGAGTTCCTCTACACATTCCCCTTGGGGTTTTGAGCAAAACTTGAGATACAAAGAGTAGATCTGAGATATAAAGTTGCAAATCTACAGAAATATTCAGAAATGTTGCAGTAAATACAATAGAAGTCATATCATATCTGAACATGACATGGATCAGAAATCTAATCCATGGATCACCACAGTGAAGGGAAGAACCCCAAACACTAGAGATTTCTCCTCCAAAAGTATGCCAAAACTCCCTGCAACTTCCTTCTTGCAAATAACCCAGTTATGGGAGAGAAACTGCACTATTCACTCTAGAAATGGTTTGGCCTGATGCCAAGATCTGATTATACAGCTCCAATGATCTAATACTCTCTTATCAGGAGGATAGAAGGCTCTCCCACTGAAAAGAGGCACCAGAATGGCCTAGATCTGAATAGATCTAGCCTCCACTTGCTACAGCTTAAAAGGAAAACCAAACCCTCAACAAGATCTGTGTTGTAGTTGGAATATGTAGCTTGGCCAAATGCCTGATAGTGGACAAGATCATCAAGACTCGTCCAAGAGCTACTCAATGGAAGTGGTGGGATTCTCGATCAGGAACACCCTAGTGCTAAACATCACTATTCTCTACTAAATAGCCAAGAGAATAAGAAATGTCTAAACATACAATATCTTCAGAAAAATCATAATCATGAACAACCTTCTCTTGATGTCCTCATCTTCCTTTTATAAGTTAGAAATCATGCCAAACCCTAAACCATCTCAATGATTTATTTTTGTTCACATGTGTAGCCTACAACTAGAACCACGCTGTGCATATAGGAGGTTCATTGCATCTAGACAACACTGATGATTTGGTCCTGGTTGACTTGGTCAATTGATCCAGCCTCTTTCACACTTAAGTGCGCTTATGAAAATAGCTCAGATTTAGCTTTGTTCACATTCAGCATTGATTTATTTTGCTGATTTAGGAGTTTTATTGATCCTCCTTTACAATTTTATTCATAAAACAGGAAGAAAAACAAAATTGAATATTCCTATTATCTTGGGCTAATTAGAAATATTACAATTACTTTCAGTAGAAGCAATGGTAAATTATGTAAAATTACACCATTGAGTTTAGGAAAATGACCATTATGTTAGGTATATCTCTCAATAACTCAAATGTACCCCCAAGTATTTGGGTGGTCTATACAAGCATTTACAAAGAAAATGAATTATGATCTTTTAACCTAAACTAGTTAATAAGTCCTATGTGTAAACACAATACCTCAATAATTATGGTTAAGAATGAAAGAAAAGAAGGTCTATTTAAACAAAAAAACCATTAAGATGATTCTACGAATGGAAAGAAAAAGTGTAAATGAAAGAAAAATAAGACAATAACCACTGCACACAAGTGCAAGTATCCAAACGACCACTATAACCATTGTAATATCAATGGTCACACTAAATATAAGGGTTATAATCTACAACCATATCTAAATCCAAAGAACCATAAGAAGGATGCCAAGAAGAATAACATGCTAGCCATGGATTTTCAAGAAACTAGGTAGAGAGTAGCTCATATTTAAATCAAAGTATTATTTACATTACAATGTAGAAGAAGGTAAATCCAATGGCCTCTATCCCAAGGAAGAGAAGGAAATGACTAAACTCTTCCACATTAAGTTCTAGGTCAAGAAGATAAAGGTGGATGTTGTGAAAATTCCAATACTGGAATCCTATTACAACAACTAGAAATTATTATCCTAATTGTTAATTTTATTTAGAAATTTATTTTTTGTTTTCTATGACAAATACTAAATAAATGACACTACAACCTTCACAAATAAAACTGTGGAAAAATAAACGCTAGAATAAATTCTAGCACACACATAAAATATAACACAATTATTTTTGGACCAAAGTCCCCAGAAAAACCCAACTCGGGAAAATCAATGCAACAACTGAGGGTTTTATTAGTATGTAGTAGTGAGAAAATCTAAGTAAAAATGGGTGCCAAAATACTAGAAATCCTACAAAGAAAAAAATATTGGCAGAAATCTAATGAGTAAGTTTCCTCACCCCACAGGAAATCTCCTAAAATGGCTTGCCTTCATAAATACAACCCTCTAGCCCTCTGTGTCAACCTCTACGTTGTTCTGCATTGTTGGTTGGACGTTTAGCCTCAAAATGATCTTTGATGAAGTCTTTTTACCTTCTGCTGGCTAGAAATATGCTTCTCTGGCTCTCTAGGACTCCTTCCTGAACTTTGAAATTGAAAACATCTCTCCTTATCAGCAAATCGATTTTTCCTCTAGAGACTACTGTGTTTCCTAAGCATCGACCTCTCTGTGGTTATTCTTCCTCTCAGAAAACGCACTCATTAGATCTAGAATGCCTCATCCAGCCTCACTGTCTCTGCCCATCTCTCAATGCTTCGATTCCTATGAATTTCTTTCTGAAAATTGACTGTTATTACTCTGGAAATTTATTTTCCAATGAAATCGAACTATGCACATTGTATTGACCATCACCACATTAACCTTGATCTAGGTGGCTCTAGAAATAGAAGTGGCTTTCAAAAAGCTCAAAAATAAAATGCATCGGATTGAAGAAAAACTAGGACCATATCATAGTTCTCATCGTCCTGATTCCAATGACATGAATGACACTCAAATCCGATTTCGTAGGCTCAAGTTATAGTCAGTCAAAGTTTTGGTCAAACTAGGCCAAGTGGTAGTCACTAACGAGGCAACAATTTGGAATAGGGTCGACACATGAAATCCGGTGGTTGGAACGGGCGAATGTTTAGCCTCTTTAAGTTGCCTAATGACCCCTAAAAGTCTGATTTTTTTTCATAAGGTTTGTAATAAAACATAATTATTAAAAAAATATAGGGGGTTTAACCAAACCTGCCACCCCTCCACAACTATATTATATTAAAATTTAAAAAAATTCCAACTGGTTGGAAGGTGGTAAAACCCCGCCAAACCACATGTACTAACTGCAAGGTACGTTGGCAGCCTATTCACAACCATATAACAACAAAACATATATGGGTCAGGCCACCAGAGAATCGGGGCCTGCCCAACCGTGTATAACATCTCCACATGGAGGGAGGGAGGTGGGGGTCGAACCCATCCGACCCGGGTGGAACATCCCACCAAATGGTTGGCCCCATATATATTATAATCCGAACAAAAGTTGTACCATGTATATTAAACAAAGTATGAACCAAATTTAGGGCTGGCGGGTTTTGAACCCAAATCCGCCCCCCACCTAATGCGCCACCGCCACCAATAAGCCAATGACTTTTTTTTGAAAACTTTGCCCGATGTTTATTATATAAACCATAAAATTTTCTATTTTACCCAATGAAGAGCAGTTTAGAGGTCCAGTGCAGAACAAGGAGCGGTCCAAGAGGGCGGAAACCTGAAGAGGGGTATCTTTTGATGTTGAGAAGATTCCTTTGGAGTCCAGAAGTTCCATTGTCAGAATGGGGTAAATTTATAGTCATTTTTACACAATTTTTCACCATGAATCCAACCATATAGCCCGTTTCTCCAGTCGAGGTCTCCATTTTTAGGCCATCCCCATAAGTGGAGGTATACGGTGTCATTTTTGTAAATTGCTTGTAATTTATTTCTACTACCATTTAATGAAAGAGGCCTCCCCACATTGAGAAGGGCCCTGAGACATAGCCCACACTAGGTGAAATCCATAATCAAATCATCTTGTGTCTTTTATCTCATGTTTTATTATGATTTATGCTTCTTTTGATGTGTTTAAGTTACTTGGTTACATGCTCTTTTATATGCAATTATGTATGCATCCATGAAGTAAAAATATTTGGATCAAGTTTGGTATTAGAGAAGGTCTTATTGATGTGATTTTCATGAGAAAATGCTAACCAGGAACAAGCTCGAAAGAGGAGAAGGAAAACTCAAATCATATGATCTCAAAGCGGAGTGTGCACCACAAAGATGAAACAAGGCATATGAGGATGCACGAGCAGAAGAAGAGAAAAATTATCGCAAGATATTCTTCACCATGGTAAATAAAATTGACAAGTTGTTTGCATAATATGAGAAGACAATCAAGCATGCGAAGGATATCGATGATCATGCTTCGGTACACCATGGAGGTGGAGGAGAAGAGCCTCCTCCCTCTCCATCCACTAGTGGCAATTATTCTTCTTCATCTTCTCATCATTATAACGTGCACCATAAAAATACATCTAAGAAGACATTTTTTAAGCTAGATGTAAAGTTTGATTTTCCCACATATAATTGAGAATGAATGTATAGAAACTAAAAAATCGGATTAGACAGATCGAGGTTTATTTCCAGATTCAAAAGATCGAGGAGGATGAGGTCAATATCAAATTAGCATCCCTTCGTCTAAGTGGCACTGCTCTCCTTTGGTGGGAGAGAAAGTTTCAGAAAGGCATCAAATACTTAGGTAATCTCCTTTCTTTTTGTTCCAATTTTGTTTCTGCATTAAAAGATCAGTTTTATCATTTGGGTTATAGACAAAGGGATTTAATGGAATGGAAATATTTGAGACAGGGAAAGGGTCAAAATGTACAAATCTTCATAGAAGTGTTCAGGAAACAAGCTTTGAATTTGAACATTCCACTTGATTCACCTGAAAATGTAACAAATTATATTGGTGCTTTACATAGTTACATCAGACATTATTTGTTATTATTTGAGCCTACAACTATTGATGCAACTAGTGTGAAGGTAATTCACCTTGAAAGTAGGGTAAATAATGACAAAGAAGAGAACCCAAAGAAATCATCTTTCAAACCTCACAATGGAAAGTTCAAAGGTAAAGGAAAGGGAAAGGATAAGAAGGCAACTAAAATCAAGAATGACGAAGGAGCAAATAAATCTTGCACACATTGTATCCGGAGTTGAAACCAAAGAGATTTGGTGGGAGGAACAAGCCAAATATGGTGGCAACCGTACAACAGGACCTTGGATCTGATTCCGATGACAAGTCATAGATCACAACAGTGAGCATACAAGGTAACATTTCTCTTCATGCTAATTAAAATTATGAATTACACGCAGTACAAGTACTTCAAATGGATCTCCTGTTAATGAACAAAAGAGGATTGAATTGTTCCACATTAGAGTCATAATGAAACATACTAAACTGGAAAACTTGTTTGATCGAGGCTCAAAATTAAATTTTATTTCAGAATCCTTGGTTAAGAAATTAGGATTGGAAACCAAACCTCATATGAAACCCTACCCTCTTGGTTGGGTGTGTGACAAAGCCAAATTACATGTAACCAAGTAGAGTAGAGCTAGATTTGTGATTTCATCCAAACTAGTAGATGAGGTTGATCTTGATGTCATACCTTTGGATTTCTATGGCATGGTATTGGTGAGTCCATATTTGTGTGACAAGAAAGAAAATTTATTTCTCCATGAAAACAAGTATCATCTCATGAAAGATGAGGTGGAACACATTGTTAGATATCATCGTTCCAAAATCAGTGCCGATCTTGTAAGTGTAGATCATATGAAGAGGTTGGTGAAATATTCAAGCAAAGGTTGCATGCTCATGGTTGGGAGAAGGAAAGATGTCGATTCATATGAAGCTTTCCAAGGTTGTGATCCCACTCATAAGAAGGAATTGTATGAAATTGTTTCTACCTATAATGGGATTTTTTAGGAACCAAGTGGGTTGCCTCCAAAGCGTGAGATCCAAAATAAGATTCACTTGCATCAGGATGCTTCTTTACCCAACATGTTATGTACAAGTTTTCAGAGATTGAGATGGAAGAGATAAAGAAGTAGGCGCAAGAATTGTTGAACCAATGGAGTCATAAGGCCAAGTTCTTATCCATGCGGTTCGCCTGTTGTGTTGGTGCCAAAGAAGGATGGCACATGGAGGATGTGCATGGATTACATAGCACTCAAAAAAATAACGGTGAAGAATCAGTAACCTCTCCCTTACATTGATGATTTTTTAGACCAATTGAAAAATGTTGTCTATTTCACAAAAATGGACTTGCGTAGTGGATACCATCAGGTCAAGATTGCAGAACAGGATGTATGGAAGACTAAATTCAAGAAAAACATGGGTTTTTTGAATGGACGGTGATTCCATTCAGACTATGCAATTCTATGGCCACGTTCATGAGGGCGATGAATGATATTTTTAGGCCTTTTCTTAATGATTTTATACTTTTGTATCTTGATGGAATTCTTGTTTTCAGTGGGACATGGGAAGATCATGTGAGTCATGTTAAAAAGGTGCTTGATGTTTTTCAAAAATAAAAATTGTATGTCAAAATGTCTAAGTGTGAATTTGGTAAAACCTCTTTGGTTTACTTGGGTCACATTGTCATAGGTGGACAATTGAAAATAGATGCTTCTAAAATTGATGTGATTGTAAAGTGGCATAAACCCACCAACATTACAAAGGTTCGTAGCTTTTTGGGTGCAGTACAATACTGGAGAAGGTTCATTTCCAACTTCTTTGTCGTTGCATCCCCATTACATCCATTTACAAGTGTGAATCAAACATTTCAGTGGGGAGGAAAGTTGCATAAATTCTTTGATACACTGAAAGAGAAGATCAGTACCGCACCAGTTTTGACCTTACCTAACCTCCAGCAGCCTCTTGAGATCAAGATAGATGCCAGTGGATACTCCATGGGAGAAGTATTGATGCAGTAGAGGAAACATGTATGTTACCATTCAGAGACATTCTCTCAATTTGTTGTGAACTATCCCACATATTACAAGGAGTTTTATGTCTTGGTTCAAAGTGTGAATAAGTGGAAGAACTATTTGATTGGTAAGGAGACAATCATTCACACAGATCACCAGCCCTTGCAGTACCTCCAGTCACAAACCAAGCTTCAACAGACACGTCATTTCATATGGATGGGATTCCTCCAGCAGTTTCACTTGGTAATAAAATACAAGAAGGGCACCAACAATAAAGTGGCAGATATGCTTTCTCGCCCTCCTATTTCTACATCTATAGTTTTGAAGAAAACTTCTTTATCTTTTGAAATTTATGTTGAACAATATGTTGATGATGAATATTTTAAAGAGGTTTATGCAAATTTGACTCATGGTTCGCAAGTAGAAAATTACCGTTTGTAGGGAAAATTGTTGTACCATCTTGGCAAACTCTGCATTCCCACCAATGAAAGGATACATGTAATCAGAGAGGAACATATCTCTCTTGTGTCAGGTCACTTTGGTGTAGAAAAAACTTCGTGTCATCGTTGGGCCTCCAAAATTTCATCCACCTTTACCCACATTTCCATCATTTTACCCTCATTCCGTAATTCCATAGCTACATAACCCTACATTAAGTGACCATTTTCGATCATAAGGGTTTAGCATGATATTTTCCAAGTCATTTATTTTAAGTATTTTAAGTGAATTTGTGATTAAATATTATAAAATTAGCATGTTTTCATATATACATAAAAGTGGTATAAGTTTTATGATATGGTAGGCCTACTTGAAGATTCTAGAAGAGTCCTACTTGGCCTCCTAACTATAAATTCGAATTTCAAATTCCAACTCATGAGGATTTGTAGAATATTTGAAGAAGATATGGATAATTAAGATAAGCACATTCAAAGGAGAAGAATCATGGATAAGAGAACTTTGAGAGGATATGTTTCTTACATTTTTAGGAGATTGGTTGTAACTGCAAGAGATAAATGTGGGTTTAGGAGAGATTTGAGGATTTGTATTTATTGTATAGTTATCCTCAATTTTTGTATAAAGAGGAGTGCACCTTTCATACAAAGGGTTGTAAAATGTAGGTTGTGTAGCCAGTTTTTAATTGTCAGTTGCTAGAGGTTAGAAGTAGCTAGTGGCTAGTTGATAGTTAGAGGTTCCAAGTTCCATTCAGGATGTGATTTGTAAAGTGAGGAGATAATATTTGTAATATCTTGTAACTTCATTTTATGAAACATATACTGCCACTTCTATATCCAAGATGTGATAGTTGTTAATTGTGCTTGCCGAGGCATGGAGGGCCCCCATCAACCACAGTTTTCACATATTTGTACATATTGGTAACATAGTATACTTTGTTATTTCATTTCTTTTTAGCAAGTGTGCTTTTATTTTATGCAAGCGTGTTTTTCCTTTAAACAATGTGATTTCAATTATGCAAGCGTGGTGTGATTTCAATTATGCAAGAGCGGAGTGATTTCAATTATGAAAGTGTGGTGTGATTTCAGTTATGCAAGTGTGATTTCAATTTCAAGCAAGTGTGATTTCCTTTCTGCAAGTGTGATTTTAACTTCTTTATGTTTGGTTTGGTTTGGTTTTGATTGATTTAATTTGTTTTTAATTAGTTTTAATTGTATTATATTAATCTAATTTGAAAGATAACCACCTAGTACATATACGCAAGTGTGATTTAAATTCCAAGCAAGTGTGATTTCCTTTCTGAAAGTGTGATTTTAATTTCTTTATGTTTGGTTTGGTTTGGTTTTGATTGATTTAGTTTGTTCTAAATTATTTTTAATTGCATTATATTAATATAATATGAAATATAACCAACTATTACATATAGTACAAGTAATATACCTCGTTAGTTTACGAAACCCCGGGTTGACAATTAAATGACAGGGATTTAACTCGTGATTAAATCACCCAAAATTTTGGCACTGTTGTCGGGGAGGTATACATAGGTGTTTATTTTGAAGTTTAGAAAAATCATTATAGTTGCATGCATTTTTATATGCATAGTTAAAATCATATTAAAATCATTTTTCATATTAAATTTCAAAAAAATTCAAAAAAAAATGAACTGAGATGTGTGTGCAACAGGAATTATCAACTAGTTGGAGTAATTCATGAGCAATCAAGGGTTTGAAGAATGTTCTTCCTTATTTAATTTTTTATTGCATTATCTAAACAATTTGTCTCTCATGCTTTGATGATTTTTAATGAATATTTTTCTAACCTTACCATGAATATATTTTTAATCTTGTTACGCACATTGTTACACTGAAAATATGCATACACTTGATCAATTCTTCTATTTCCAGTAGAGTAGAGTAAGATAGAATTAATGAATAAAACCATGTTTTGGTGATGTTGTTTTTAAGTTTTTAAGTTAGATTTTTTTTTTTTTGCAATTTTATTTTCTTTGGTGGTGTAGTAAGAGCCATTCAGCTCACTAATCATTTGCAGGAAGATGTAGGAAGAGAATGAATATTTGAGAAAAGATGAGAACAAAGAGTTTTGAGAGCCACAATTTGAAGTTAGAGATCGAATCCTTTTGCTTTATTTTTTAATAAAGAGTTTCAATATTGCTGAGTATTCTCTCTTCTTGCGCTCTATAAGATTTGGAAGATCAGAAAGGACAATTGAACAAAATTAGTTTTAAAACTTTGCAATAAAAACTGGATAAGAGATATAAATTCATAATAAACAATTACAGGATTTTAGAAAGCTCAAACAAAAAAACGGATGTCTCCAATGGATCTAGCACTCTTGAAAACCCATTTTTGACTCTTATTTCACCTCATTTGACCAAAAATTGAGAAAAATATGAGTGTTTCAAGTTTCTACCCAATTATGTTGTTAATAAGCCTACAATTTGACCTAAACCCAGCCGGTGCGCCCAAAAAATGAAAACGACACGCAAATCTAGCCTTCCCAATCGATGGTCGACATTGTAGGATGGTTAAAACCACGCCCATGGTCATATTGTGCTGCATGGGACCAGGGGCTATGGTTTAGCCCCAACCCTCTCCCAAAATGTGCACATATTAGACTTAAATAAAGTTTTTCGACTATATTTAACAAGGAACAAGGTTAGGTGGATTGGTTAGAGTGCTTTGTTGGTTAGTATGAGGTTACATGTCTAATTCCTGTGGAGTTCGTTTTGACCCTACACAAAATTTTGGCCACCACGAGGAGGTCACGTGGCAACCATTGGTTATTCCATGTGTCACTCACTCGTTGGCCCTCCATAATAAACCTTGAACCAATAAAAAACAAACACATGTCAACCAATTAGATAGTAACAAGTGTCAATCACGCATTGGCCAATGACAGACCAGTAAAAACTTTCCACCTTTCATGACCCAGTTAGCATACAAATTCTTGACTCGGCGTTTCTGAAACTGAAAAATTCATTTTTTATATGTTTCATAAAACGATCAGAATGCGATTCTGAGAGCATCCGAAGTTGGATTTCAGTGAAACAATTTTCGTTGGATTCATAGCGAAGAGATATATGCTTTGGAGCCGGTTTCAAGCTAATCCAAGTATTTTTAATTTTGAAAATTTTCTTGATCCATGGGGTCCTAGAAAAGGGTGGAGTTATAAATAAAAAGGAAAAATGCAGTTACAAGCTTATACCAACATAAAAACCCTACAAAATTTAAAATCCCAACTATGATAATTAAAAAAACACCATCCGAGTCTAATTGCAGGTTGTAAAGCAGCGAGGCAGTGCAATGATCCATATTTTTGGTAGCTGCAGAATCGACATAGCTGCAAAATCAACACAATTCAGTAGATTATGCAAATGTGGCTTATGATATATTTTCGAAGCATTAAGTGTGTGGAGAAGAGGTCTAAAGCTCAAAATTGGTAAGAAACAGGTAAAAGTTCATTTAACTTTTCTTGAATTTGTTATATTAGTACTATTTTTGAGTTTTTTTGTGTATATATCATATGAAGAGAGGCTATTTACCTCTCTCTATCTCTCGATATTATTACATTTTATTGTGGAAAAGTGCTAAGTTTTTGCAGGTTCCAAGATGATGAAGAAGATCACTTTAGGTACGAGTGCCTTTTAAAGACCAAGTTTCTTTCAGAAGAGCATGATCATTCCATGTTAAACCAGATCGATTTCACCATTGCTATTAAAAATATACCAATTTTACCATTGCTAATCATTCTAAGCCTACAGTCGATCCATAACTTTCCATCTCCCTACTACCAAAAAACTCATTTCCCTTCACAATTTTCATACTTTCCTCAATCATTTTCACTCACCCTTCCCAAAAATAAAGTCATTCAGATCCCTTACAAAGTTGAGTCAACCCATTTTCCTTTTCATCCATGTCGAATAAACCTTTCTTCAATCCAAATTTTTCATCTGAAGTCCTTTAAATTATTATTGTATACTCGTGTTAGATGATGGAGGATTCATTAAGGCCTCCCTTCTAACAAGTTTTGACCCATCGACTTAGACATATCATCTCGGATCAAGACTAGATATATTTAAAGTACCTTGAGGCTTGCATGCCTTAATGGAAAGTTCTCTTACCAATAAACAATGGGAATACATCAATGTCCCCTATTTATTGGATCTTCTAGGTTACTTGACTTCGACACGTCTATTCATACCTAGTAATATGTACTTAGGCATATTTACTCTCATTGGCATCAATGCTGAGTAGTCTCGTGTTGGTTAATGGCATTCATTAATGGCCAGTAATCCAATAATTTCTTTATATGTTCAACATCAACACGTCCATTCACATATATAAGAATTATGCAATCAAGTGGGAATGATTGAAGACTACATGATTTCAGCAGTTTGCAGCAGGACTCAATTAAAAATCCATAGAAATAAAGATTCCAATCTCATCCTCTATTCATACAACCAAGAGAAAGAAGATGTAGATAATATCATTTTACTTCATATTCCATGATCTAGCAGCAACATCCACACTCTTCTTGATATACATAGCTTGTCCACATTTCAGGTAAGTGAACATATGTTGTTTTCTAATATTTAATCATGTAATTTCTTAAATACTAAAATTGTCATTTTGGAAAATCCCTCACCACATTCATATTCCCTTTCTCATTTTCAAGAAAATTGAAAGCAGCTTAATTTGGGGGGGAGGGATATTCATATTTCATGCCACATGTCACATTTAATTTCATGCTAACCAACATATTTTTCCCAAATAAACTATTATTGTATTTTGATTCCAAAAGCTTATATTTTTTGCAATGATCAATTGATGAGCACATTAAATGGCTGACTATGGGGCCTTAAAAAGGAATTCTCAATGTTTTCAAGTATTTTGATGCGACAAAAATAAGAGAAGTATTGTTACACAAGAATCAATACTTAAAAATATTTGGTTGTCACACAAAAACCAACCATTAAAAAATATGTTGCAATCAAATATATTTCAAAGTACACTTTGAAAAAAGAATAAAGTTATCAAATGATATGATAATGCAAAGTTAAAATAGAATCATTACAAAGTCAAAGCTCATATAAAAAAAAAAACATTTCAAGAATATTAACTTATGACTAAGGGACTCAATTCAATAGTGGCATGAGAACATGAAACACCTTCAGTTGGGGGGTATGTTGGGCCTCCAAAATTTCATCCACCTTTACCCACATTTTGATCAAAATTTGGATCAGGGGCAAAAATTATCTCAACAACGAAAGTGCTCAGAATTTCACCAAACCAGAATGAAAATGACCGGAACGTTGCCAAGAATCCAATGCAACTCATTTCGTCGAAAACCAAGTTTTTATGAGGAATTTATGCTCTGATGATCGTCGTTCAGAACAAACAAATTTAAAAAAAAAATATTGCAGAATAGGTACAACTGATGACATGGCAGTCCAATCAGCATGCAAATAATCTTCTTCAGTTTTTGTCCAATGGGACTGTGACAAGTGTCACAATTGGATTCTCCAGTTTGGTTTGTGAAGGTAAAAATTGTCCAATGTTTTCCAAGGTTGAATTTGGGTTCATGATGATTTTTATGTGGGAAATTATTTTTTAATTAATTAAATTTGGATATATATATATATATATATATATATATATATATATATATATATATATATATATATTTCATTTTAAATATAAACTTTATTATATTTTTAATACCACATATATCCTTTAAATAACCCAAAGTGCAATGTTTATTACAAACCCGAAGTGCAAACATATTACGTTGGCATATTTTTATATGATCGAATTGGATTTAATTCCAAAGTTTATATGGTGGGAACGTATGTTATATTATGTTGGTTTTTAAATGGAAAAGGTTTTTAACCTTAGTCTGAATAGTGGAGTATGTAAGTCTTAATATGATGGCATTGTATGTGTACTTAATGATTGGTGCAAAAAAATATATATGGGGCGGAGGTCGGGGTTCGACCCCGTGACCTCCCCCCTATCACTCAAGCGCTATACCAATATGCCACCACCTTCAAACTTGAAAAGGAAGGTGCAGAGCTTATACTTAAGTGCAGTGGATGTTCAGATGGTGAAGCAGAGCGGTCCAGCCCCGCGGGCTAGCCCTCCTCCACATGACCACGCACCATATGGCCTTTCTTAAGCGCCCCACTAATTTCAAATTAGTGCACATATTATCTGCAGTTAATCCAGGTTTAACAGTTAATTAACTTGAGATTAAGTTGGTGGAATTTTCGGAAAATTCCCCAAATCTAGTGCCACTTCCAGAATTGTCAGAGTTATCTGGCAGTTTTCCAGATTTAGAAGTAGAATCTAGGGGAAACTTTAATAAGGACTATCTTGAGAAATTTTCGACCAATTTGGGCTTAGGAATAGTCATCCTGGTAGATTGGCATGTTCTAAATCCATTGAAACAGCTTGCAGAGGCAATGGAGAAAATCTACAGGTGTTTTTGGTCACTTGAAGAATTTTGAAGCCTAGGGTGATCAGGAGGGAAGGCCATGCCCAGATCAGTTGAAGGCCAAATGGAGTGAATGAATAGTCAATTTTTGATGTATTTGATGCACTGAACACTGTGGTATAGTTTTCAGAGGCATTGAAGCACATCTGAATGTGTTTTTGTCACTTTGGAGATTAAACAAGCCCATGGCCACCAGGATTGGAGGTCAAGCCTAGACGACCTGGTAACCAAATTCAGAGGGTGAAAAGTCATTTTTGAGGTATTTGAGTGTTATGAAGCCAATAGTGCATTCGTAAAATTCATTGGAGCAAAATAGGTTCTTGTAATTAGATAGTTTACTCTTGTTCCCAAGAGGGCCTAGCTAGTTAAAGCAGGTCGATGGAGATGTAGCCTAGGAGGGGTGAACTCCATCATTATCCATTGTGTTATGTGATTGTTGTGAGTTATGTTTCTGCATTTCATTTGTTGTAAATGATTTTTTAATTTCTAATTAACTCATAATTTGATCATCAAAGACACATGAAACTACACACATGAACCCCTTCACAAATGGTTAACTTGAGCCGAACCTTAAACACATTTTTAATACTGATGAGAGAGCTTGCATAGAAATAACAATTTTTCCCATATTCAGATCAAGTTGGTATAAGAGAAAAAGTTTAGCTCATTTTAGCCAAGGATAGATAATTATTCTATAGCTATCGGTTTTTGAATTTGTGCAAGGAGAATTTAACAGTGATCTTGCTAGTTTATGTGTGAAGGAGAAGGTCAAAATTGAGATCTGAAGTCTCAAATAATAACAAAGAAGCTTTGTATGCATTATAGGTGTGATGGCAGCTTCATTAAGTGATGCTTCTAGTCAATATTCCTTAGAAAAACTTTTTGATAAAGAGATGTTGCAGAAACTCTACATCATGATTGATAGGATGCAAGAGAAGTATGAAGATAAGAGGGAGAGCATTAAAATTCAAGAGTAGTTGATTTCCATGAAGGATGAGAAGTAAGATATTCCTAAAAAGATGCACGAGATGGAGATTCAGATCCATATTGCAAATGAAACCCTTGAAAGGATGCATGAGATGGAGACTCATCTCCATGATGCTAGCCTCCCCTCTGAATCTCCTCTGCACTCCTCACTCCCAGCACCCACACCAAACTAAACTACGCAATCATTGTGCAGCTGTGGCTGCCTCTGCGTAGTCCTGAAGGGGCTACGCTCTCCTGGCTTATGTTGGTACTCCAATATAATATGTTGCAGTGCACCGGCCTCCAAATTGTACTGAAATGGTGCTACTAAGCTCACCGATGAATTCAGGATGAATTCACCAAGGGGAGTTGGGCACTTTCCCAATCTCTCCTAGTCACTCGAGGGGTTTCGTCTTGAGGCTACCAATGGAGTAGAGAACCGGGTTCTCAACCTCACATATGAGAAATGATATCAAATCCAAGTTTTTCCCCAATGGCCTCCTCTTCTTTTATAGATCTCATGGATCCTCTAGAGCCTTCTATTTTATTATTATTTCAATCATGGAGCTTTTTACCCTCTTATTAATTTATTTTTTTAATGCGGGAAACAGTAAATCAACTACCATGTCTCCTCCAATCACTGAAACTCGTGTCCAACCATCCCATCATGTATATATTCTCATTCCGGTTCCAAAGAGATATTACGCTAAGGTGTTCTATCACGTATTCCTTCCAGAATGCCACCTTGAACGTAATCAATGGAGTTAAGCCCAAAAATAACTCAGTTTTCCAAAAGTTGTCAGAATGCACCGAAACGAAAGGCAAACTATGCGGATGATGGAATATACAAATCGAATGCCACCAGTCCTCACAGAAACTCCTCCAAAATCCCCCTGGGCCCACTGATGACACCAGCGTGTACCTGTGACCTGCCTGCTCCCAACTCTGGAAGTCCATCCTAACCATGTAATAAGGAACATCAGAAAAGGGGATATTACATCTGCTTAAAAGTATTATGATATATCCCTGAGAGAGCATCCCACATCTCTTTGCATATGTTCTTGCTAGATATATGTGAGATTATATGCTCCCAGACTCCATCCAAGATCATTTTTTTCACCTTGGCCATCTCCTTCTCGAATTCTTTCAGCTAATCTACATCGCTAGGTTTTTCCTTAACATTCTCTTCATAGGTATTCAGGTCATGCTCATCTAACAAGGACATCCTAACCTTTCATATGATATAGTTGGATGCACCATCCAACCTGTCTTGATCTCTAAGCCTTGCTAAGGCCATTTCTACAAAAACTTGACCTCGGGTGGAAATCTCCCTCTTTCACGTGCTTGGATACTAGCACTACTATTCGCAATCCGATCTGGAGTGAGAAAATATGCCAGCTACTACTACCTGATATCTCTGGAAATTTTGGATTTCTGAAACTATAAACCTTATGAGTGAAACTTCCTTTGTGTGTGCAATGTATCTTCCACTCGACGGTGAACTTTCTCTAGCAAACTAGAGCAAACCCTCTCCGTTCCGAACTAAGAGTCTGCTATACGAGAATCCTGAGGTGCTCGCCTTTGCCTGCATTTCACTCGCAACTTTTTTGTCTGTACTCGCGTGCCTCATGACTGTACAAAGCGATCTCGCATGACTCTCGTGATTGTATTAGGTGATTTCGCATGTCCCTCATGGCTATTATGGGCTAGCCCATGCAACCCTCTAGGAAAATTCATACTTTTTCTCCCTCTAAGCCATGAATTTCTCCCTCCTCATCTCTGAGCCTTTGATCCATCAACTATGCTTTGATACCATGTGAAAATTCCTTGAAATTTAGAAACTTGAATTAATTCTTCTAATTGGTAACCATTTATTTTCTATGGCAACCAATGAATTAATCACACTGCAATTTCTTCACCATAAAAGATACTGCGGAAAATTAAATGATGGAAACTAAGAAATGCTAGCAAAAAAAAAATATTTGACACAACTATTTTTGGACAATTTTCCCAGGAAAAACTCAATGTGGGAAAACTAGTGCAACAACTGAGGATTTTTATTATTATGCAGCAGTGAGATTCTGAGTAATAAATTTGGATGCCCAAATGAGATAAATATTGGCAAAATCAGTGGAGGGAAATTATCCTCTTCTCCAAGAAATCCCGACACATACTGATAACTCCAAGCAAGTTGTCCAAACCCTTTGCGCAACCCCTATGTCACATCTACATAGCCTGTCACACGGAAAACCCAGAACTACTACTACTCAAGTGGTCTTGCATGTTGCTTCTCTGGAATTGATCTTCCTGGCCTCTTGGAACCCTTCCTTGCCTTTGAAAACTAAATCCACCTCCAGCTTAGCTAAATCTAACTGCCTCTTTGAGGCTCTGCGCAGGTATATTTTAATTTTACTCAAAATGGAAAAAAAAATATTGTTAAAACTTAAATGAACCAGTGGATGAACGATAGAACACACATCATCAAGGTTTTCAAACTTATGTATCATTTTCTTTATAACATCCAAGAATATAAAATGCATGACTTCCCATGATAACTAAGTTCTAAACTACTGCAACGGTTATGCCCTACATGATCATGTTTTAATTTTTATTCCAAATTCTCAACACCAGTAGAATCCACACACTAATATTGATGGGAGTAACAAGTAGCCCAAACAAGCAACATAGAAAACAACTATATACATAGAATGATATTAAGGATTTCCTATGGATACTTGAGATGACACAAAACATATTAAGAAAAATTATCATTAAGAAAGGATTAAATATTTTTTTTAATATTTTGTCTTTACTTGAGTTGACACTGTTATGTACCCTTGGGGAAAAAAAAGCATAAAGCTTATTTAAATTATATCTAGAAGTGCCCGACCTAATCTGTAGTGAGACTTCATGGACATCCAAATCTGGATATGATATGCTCAAAGATGAATGTGGTGGCTATATGTGTGCTACAGTATCTGGTAGGTGCCACCTCTGCCCAACGAGTGAGATAATCAGTTGTGGTTATAATGTAGGGGCAAAGCACAAATTCCCTAAATATACGAGTAGAAATATTAGGAATTGAAATGAATTAGTTTATTTGGGAAATACAACTATAGAAGGAACATAGAACTCGATAGATCAGTCAGATAGAACTAGAGAAGGAATCAACCAACTCATTAGGAACTACATGAAAAAATAATACACTTTACCTATCTGGGAATAACTAAATTGATGTATAACCATATGGGTATATAAATTATAGGTCTAAGGACAGTATACCTATACCTATCTAGCGTATACAGCATATCTGAGTCGGATGGTAGAGCCTAAGGCATCAAAGGTAGGGTTCAAGGGAAAATCCATACTGGATAACCAGTGGTGCGAGCTACTGCTGCTAATAGGATGGTGGTGATATCCTAGTAATTGTCGGATATAGTATGTCTATTACCATTAGGCTAAGGTTATATCACTGCTATTATACCCTTAGATACCGAGTATAAGGTATTACTATAAGGCAGTAAGTATATATATTATAATGCATATAGTTACTATAGTTGGTATTTCAATCCATTTTCACTCTTTTCTGGATATTCTTTCCCATGCATTTATTTTTTGGCCACGTCACATTTCATATTATCCAGATGTTGGAGCCGGATGTAATGCCCTTAGTAGTTTTGGCCCTAAGCGTATCCGTTTTAGTCACAAGGGGGTGATACTCTTCTTTCCTTTAGAGTATTTAGAATGAATGGTTGGTTGGGTATTACCAGAGCTCGAAGAGTTGGTACCATCAAGTAAAGCAAGGTCAACCCTTTCCTTCTAACTGATTAAGGTAAGGTCGCCTTATTTGGTTGGTCGCGGTGTTAATTCTTGGCCCTTTCTCCTTATTTCCTTGGCCCCTCAAAGAGCTAGATCAAGTCAAGGAAGAGGTATGACCTGAGTTAGCTCTGCTTGGTAAGGTGTTGGTCCTCCCTGAGCAAAGGTAAGGTTATGAAAATTCAACCCAGTATAGTGATCTTGAAAGGTGAATCAAGCTTACCCTTGGTAGGCATAGTTTGGTAGGCACCACTAGTGGTAGGCCCATGGGACCACCCTACCCTAGGTTGTCCCACTACTACCCACTATTAGTCACTGGTATGCCAGGGAGGGAAGAGTCTATGCTAGGCGTACATGCAACATGCATATCAGTGATATGTCTGCATCATAAGTAAGAGTCTCATAGGTGGCCCTATAAAGTAATGTTATGAGTCACAACCAGCTACAACACTTAGATAAAGTAAGGCTCTGAGATATGACCTTACAGACTTGGCCGGACTCCTCGAATAGGGGCATAGATTAAATTTCTGGTCAGCCGGGTTGACTGGCGAGCTTACCGGGGTGAAACTATGCTACCGGAGAGGATCTATTTTTTTGACTGGCGGGTTGATTCGTGGGGTGAATGCGGGGTATATCTAATAGTCATAGGAGTTAGGCCCTATTCTTATTTCATTGTGGGTCTAGTCCAAACGAATGCTAGCCCCTCCCTATTATTATTACTACTTAAGCAATGGGATGGACCTCATGGTAGGAGGATGGAATGGTAGGTGCGTGGGTGTAGGAGGTCTAAGGAGTAGATGTGCAGTGCATATCCGTATAGTTCTATAATAGTGAATCAATCAACTTGGGATCAATTAAATAAGACCCAAAGTACACGTGTTCTTGTTGTGAAAAAAATACCTTGTTTCAACATGTAAAATATTGTGCAGTGGACAAATTTTTTCCATGAAATAGGATTTCGTTTTCTACTAACATATCCGGAAGGGTATTTCATCCTTTGTCGAATTTCTACAAATAATAGTTTGTATTCTGCAAAGATTTCTACAACAAATCAATCATGTAGAGTTCTACTTCACAAGGTCCTTGTTTCCATTTTTTTTCTCTATTTTTTTTTTTACATTTTAATATAGACTTTTCAAACATATACACAAGTATCTTTATCTTATTTACAGATGAAGTAAGATTTATGTGCCCACCCCTAGCTAATGCATCCCCTACATTTCGTCATCCCCAAGGACTTTGGGACTCTGTCACTGTAGGATGTGGGGAAACTCAACACATCCCATGCATTTTTTCACTAGGAACTTGATGACTACAGGGGATGGCTAAACTCAATGTGAAAAACGGTTAGACAGTATTGAAAAAATGGTGGAGCACAATTTAATTGAACTAAAACTTAGTTCCACCAAGCTTCTAACTACCAACACTTGATATCTCTGTAAGGATAATGTTATGGAATTATATAAAAACAGATTGCACAATGGTTACTATTTTAAAGGCATACATTAGTCAAATCTAAACAACCAAGAAACCATGCTTTCTTATGAAGGTAATAAGTGGGTAAATTTTCATTACTCACATTGTCCTCATTCAATGGGAGAAATGAAGAGTCAAGACCATCTATCATTGAATTTGGAGTAAATTAGACTATGATCATTAACATCAAATGGAGATGTGTATAAGAATAATATTTATGATTTTCTAATTGCTATATCGAGATTAACTCAACACACCAGCTCGAGTTGTCTGGTTAAACATAATGCTTGCAAATGCTTGGGACGCCACCAATTTTCCCTAAATTTCTATAAATGTGTTATTTCCCATACATATTTAGATACAATATATTTCTTTTTGACTTGATAGTCACATTATTAATAATGATATAAATTTGGATATAATATTTTAATAGCTATATATTAACAAAAAAGTCACGATCCACTAGATTAGGTGAAGTGGGACACAATAAGGCAGACGTCACCTCACACAATCAGGGATGGTGACGTGTTGTATGCTATGCATTAAAATATATTTCTTTTTGACTTGATATTCATATTATTAATAATGATAAAAATTTGGATATAATATTTTAATAGCTATATTAACAAAAAATTCATGATACACTAGATTGGGTGAGGTGGGACACAATAAGGCAATCATCAACTCACACAATCAGGGATGGTGACGTGTTGCATGCTATCCATTAAAATGGAAATGCAGTCAAGTCCTGTTGTTTAAGGTTTTATATGGAAAGGAAGAGGTATGGAACTGTGCTATAAGGAAATTTTGCATTTTACAAGGTGCAAAGACAAAAGGACAATGAATGCAATGTGTTCTCCATCATTATCGATGTTGGTTTGACCTTGGACAATCATTTCCCTCAACCTCAGATGGGATTTAATATCATTTTAGTCTTCTCTAATGTGTTCTATGTGAAATTTCCATGAAATGCAGCAACTAGAAACTTATCTCCTAACTTATGCGGTTTATTTGTCTTCTATTAGTTATTAACAACAAATAACAATAAACTCATACTACAATTCTTCACAAATAAAATACGTTGTGGAATATAAAATACTGGAACTAAGAAAATAATGTGCACACACAATAGTCTTGAAGCCGTTATTTTTGGACAACCATCCCTGAAAAACCCTAAAGGTAAAACCAGTGCAACAGATGAGGGTTTTATTATTATTCAGCAATTTTAAAAATATAACAACTACTTGCCTTTATGGCTAAGCTCTGAAAAAAATTTCACATTGGAAAATAACTAGAAAACCCTTTTCCCTCTAGCAAATCGATCTAGCCTCCTCTTGGCCACTCGAACTCCTCTCTAGTACTAAAATTCTACCAGGAATGTGCAATGTAGCCTCTAGGAAATTCACACAACCTTTGGGATTCCTCCTTGTAATTCATTCGACCTCCCTATGCCTCCTGAAGCTACTCACACCTACTTTCATCAACTCTCTCGACAACTAGAAGTGATACACTATTCTTGCAACTCACATTGGGGAACTGGCTACTCACACTAGCTGAATCAACCTCCTCTACTAGAAATCTTGGCCTCCTTTCTTGACTCTAGAACACTGAAAAACTCTTGAAAAATTCTCCCTAAAACCCCTCCTACTGACTCTCTTTGGCTGGAACTACGCCTTTTTATCTGCAACTGACCAATTCACACTTCCAACCTTTGTGTCTTCAATTTTTTCTCCAAACCCTTCGGCCTGCTCTTATAATTTCTCCTTATACTCTCAATGGCCACGATCACATCTCAACTGATCACTAAGATCATCTTGACTCCTTCAATTCATTTTTTCGGGTGTCTCTAGAGAAAAATCGAGACATCCGTTAATTAATCAAATTTAATTAACCAATTTTCCTAAATTAGAATCATTTCCACACAATGTAGCAGGGCCCTGAGGGAGGGAAAACCAAAGGGACAACTACTATATTAAGTGACAACAATGGACAATGACCCACTATCACCTCAGTCAAAGTACCCTGCTATTTACGGACTTTCACTAATGGGAGGAGTACCCATAAGAAGGGAATTACTTAGAATGAATAGATCAATGATTTAGGTATGATGTGATTCCACAAAGCCCATTCAAGGAGAGACACAATGATGGCTCAATGATTCAAGGAACCTAAATTCTCTCCAAAAAAGGCCTAGGAAGATTGAGACTTAGGGTTTGATATTTATGATTATAATAGGTATTCCAAAGATCAAGACTCCAAGTTATGGGATAGGACCTCTCAAATAATCTCAATGCAATGTTTTAACATGTCCAAGGGGTTATTCGCTTCCTTTGAGAGACTTAGGAAAGACTTGTGCTATATCTAGGGTTTTATGAATACTTGTGGGAAAAAATACTTCCAAGGTACTCACTAGGTCAAGGAAAGGGAGGAGAAAGTGTTTCTCATGAGTTATTCCAACTGTCAAAGAAGTCTCTAAGGTGAGGAAGAATACATAGGTTTTCCTTCTTAGAGTAGTTGCATAGGGAAAAATATTTTATTGATGAAACTCAAGCTAATACCCACCAAACATGGAACATATGTAGCCTAGACCCTGAGCTTGATGTTTAGATCCTCGGATTCTTGAAAAATCACCTCCCTAAAATTTCACTGCAAGCCATAGATTTCTGCCCTACCTTTAAAGGATCAAAATTTAGGAGAAAAAAATATGGAGGAAGTCCAAAGTTGATTCCCTAATTAGATTGGCCAAATTTTTCCTCTAAGGAAGTCAAAAGTTGATTCCCTAGCTACCAACCTTCAACAATTACCTATTATTAGAATATGGAGTTTCATGAAGAAAAATAATATTTTATGACTAGGAACATTCATTGCATGTTATATCATGAGTAACATATCCAGGAGCTAACCAAATAACTTCCCAAAAAAATTCTTCAACAAAATTATGGCACAATATAACATTTACATTAGGTGCAGAAAATTACATACATTAGACATTTTCAAGAGAAAATTTTCATCAACAAAAGAACTTACAATATAATCATACAATATATCCATCCATATTCAAGATAGACATTTCAAGAGAAAAAAATTCATCAACAAAATAACGTACAAGATAATAATGCAATATATACATCCATATTCAAGAAGTATCTCCAAGAAAAGATTAAAAATCAGCTCCAAATATCATAGTGGATCCAAGATAACCCAATAGCTTCGGAAGAAAAAGTGAAAGTGATACTCCAATATCTTTCGAAGAAAAAGTGCAAGTTCTTTTACTAGAGAAGAATCCAAATGATGATGATGAGTTCTCACAAATGAGACTCATTCTACTTATATGAGTCTTTCCTAATTGAATTATCCTAATGATCCCTCAAAATTTTAAAATAATGTGCTAGAAACAAGTCTTCGTCACAAGTCAACCAAGTAGCTATTATAAGTTATGAAAAATCCATCCATAAGTGAGCTGAATTGATTGCGTCATGATCTAAAAGGGTTGTTTGAGGGCCTCGTTGAGTTCCCTAAGTGCCATGATGTGAGAGAGGGCTCCAATAAATATGAATTAGGGGATGACCCCTAATTTTCCATGCAAGTCATTTTGTGGGGTCCCAAAGTGGGTTTGGGGCACATCTATTGGTCTCATGGGTTTCCAAAAGAGGGCTCTTATTATGGTTGCTACCCTCCCATGTCTCAAGGGTGATACAAACCTCCTCGGGGCATTGCGCTTCTAGGCAAGGTGCTGCACTTTTTCCTAGTGAGCTCTCCAAGAAAAAATACTCAAGAACACCCTTCCAAACCTTCAGAAATTGCTTCTAAAACCCTCTAGCAAGTAAGTGTATCATGTTTATTGCCTCCTTGCACTCCTAAGCATTGATTTCATAGTGTTCTTATTCCTAAGTAAAACTGGCATTTGGTCTAGTGAAGAAACCCTAATTCTATTCCTCATTCCCATTTTGATGCCCTTTAACCCTCAAATCCCTTCCTACATCATTATTAAACCTATCCCTACCCCTACACTACTATTTCCTAGTCCCTAAATCCTTTTCCCTTAAAACCCTAAGTCCTAGGCTTCTAAATTTCCTAGGCAGCCACTTCCTCAAACCTGTAATTTAACTTTCATTTCAAACTCCCTTGACATTTCAACCTCCTATCACCTCCCAAAGCTCCATAACCCGTTCCCCCATCTCCCTAAATTTTCCTAGACTTATACCTATTCCCTAGACCTATCTCCACTCCCCATTCCCATCCACCTCATCCCTAGGGTTTCTTGGCCACCAAAAACTATGGAGGGAGATAGAGACCATATGGAAGAGGAAGAGAGGCAAGAAGAAGAGGATAGAGAACATAGAATGCCTCACAAAGGAGGAAGAATCCTAAGGCTAGAGCCCACCCAAAAAAATGAACTGATGGCTTCTCCTATGACTGTCAGTTTTTTTGAGTATGTAGGTTGCCTTGATTTTTGCAACATGATTTAGAGGGTCCAACATCATCCTATGTTGAGTAGAGTATTTATCTCAAAACTCAAAGACAATCAGGTGACCCTTGCAGGTGTGACCTTCATTGTATCTACATCTATCATTGCTGCTGCCACCGAGATTACAAACATGGGTGAGAAGTGGTTTAAATCAAAATATTTGGAGGATCAGTATTATGAACCATTCATCAAACCAAGGTACATAATTTAGAGGAAGAGGGTCTTCCCTTTCAGCTACCTTCTTGATAGGTATGCCCCCATGATGAAAATCATCATGAAGTACTTCTCTTGTGAGTGAAGGTTCTATTGGCTGTACACATACCATATTAGACTGCTTAAGCACTTCACAAGAGCAAGATTGTTCAATATCCCATACTATCTATTCAAGAGCATAGAAAAAATGGCATTCATTGTACAAAAGAGAGACTATGACTAGCAGATGAACAGCCTCTTCCACCACTCATTGATCAAAATCATTGTACTCCATCACCTTGACCAGTTGAGCATCTCATGGGACACCTTCATTGCTAATGACATCTTCACTATTCCACAAGCTCCACATGTTGAAGATGTACCTTCTTCATGTTGGAAATATTGTCATTCATGGCAAAGGAGGCAGCAGAGGTAGAGACAGACAAAGGACAGCAGTAGAGGCAAAGGGGAAGACAACAGGTCTTTACAAGGAGCATAAGAAGAAAAGAGGGAGAGTCTATTTACAGAGACAGCGCAAAGGAGACCTGCAAAGACTGTATAGAACTGCATAGGGTTAGAAGGAAAAGTAGGGGTGCAGAAGGGCCAAGTGAGCGAAGACCTGGCCAGTATTTTGTAAGTAACTTCACTGTGTAAATGAAGAAACTGTTCTAGCATTATCTGTGCATTCGTTGGATTGTTCTTGCGTGAAAATGCCTTAATTAACATATATGAGTAGGACTCTGAAATGTGGTTGAGAGTCTGACTGTACATTCAGTGGTGAGAACCAGGGTGATAAGACTCTGTGACTGTTATAAATTCTATTGTGTATTCAGGGATGCGAGCGCATGAAGAACCTATATGGTTAAATCCGTGTTAAGGACTTGACAGATGAATGCGTGTGAACCTCCACTCTCTGTGTGAAATTCCCTGAATTCCCTTTGTCTATATTCGAACCTATATTCTCTGCGAACAGTCGGTGTGCGTATGAGTATGTATGTTGTATAAAGGTCAGTTGTGAGTTCTGTTAGAATAGGGGAACTATTACCATACTCTGGTTATCCAAAGAATGAATGAAATCTTGCATAAGTGTTAATCCTTGTTTTTTAGAACGCCTCGTCGTGATAGAAGTCCTATTGGGTTAGAACGGAATATGTTATGATTGTATAGAATCCTGTGAGAAACCAAGGCGATTACAGTAACCTTGGTACCGGGTGTAGAATCGTGTGCTCAAAAGATTGTGACCTGTAGTGTTGAATTTCCCACAGCACAGTGAGATCAACTGGTAGTGAAACCCCCACTTACAAAGAAATAAGTTTGTTTTGTTGTGAACTGAAAATGTTGTCCCAATATTGGAACCTAGAGTCAACTCGTCGGAACGAATAACAAGATTTGTGTTAACCCTGGTGGTACCCCAGTCAAACGTTGTTCACAATCCCGAGCGGGTTTGCTAAAAAAAATCCACTCATATCGCACTTCTTTTGTACGGTAAGCTGTATTTACAATTCAAACGTGATATATGCTAGGAGCTGACACGTGGTCTTAAGCGGGTTGGAGAAACCGCCCCATCGCTCCCTCATCGCGCGATAATTATCGGCGATGGAATGAACACGATATAACCGTGTGCTGTCTGATCTGGAGGCAAGTTCATCGAACGACAATCACACTCAAAATAGCACGGAAGACAATTCAAGGTACGGGCGATTACAATTAGTGAAATTTCGCTATTGTATGTGTGGGCTCGATACAAGGCATATTAACAGTGTTAATGTGTCGACTCTCGTACTTTTATTTCCGAATTTTAGTGCCTAGGCTCAATCGTGGAAATATTGTGGAGTTATAAGGTTGTGACATATATTGAAAATACCCTTGGCCTTAGGCCAAGAGCATAGTTGATTCTGTTTATCATATTAAGCCTTAGTGTGTGGGTTTTCAAGGTTGTGTTGTGGAATCCAAATTATTTCACACATTATCTAATAGATCGGGGATGTAGTAATAAGGAGCCAACCATATAACTTAAACATATGCATTGTATATGACTGTTGTGCGCAGGTTAAAGGAATAAAAAGGAGAGGTATACATATGCGTAATGCATTCGTTGGCGAGTGAAAAGCTTTAATGTTAAAGAAGTGAGCACAGTATTTTGATTTTTTATTAACCAAATACAAATTTTATATTAACGAATCTACATATGAGTGCCTATACGGAGGTTATTAAAGGTTTGAAGCCGAGAAGTAGAATCTCCACAATGAACAGAGATTGCCCAGATTAGACAGATTGTGGACCCTTTTTTGAATGATTAATTGATGCATGAGACTTTGAGATTTATTGGCGAGCTAAAATTATAAAACAGGCATATATACAGCAAATACACAACTACAGTGAGCTTGGAGAATTTGTACAGAGGTAAACAGAGACTGCAGAATTGAAGAGGTATGCAGCGAAGGGATTTAAAATTGCAGTGAACAGGTATACATGCACAGGTGCTCAGAGTTGCAGTAAACAGAGGTATGCAGGACAGTTGCATGACAGCAACAGAAAGGACAAAACCAACAAGCCAAGGGCTGAGTGAAGTTTATATATTGAAACTAAAAATGTAAATGTTTAAATGTTTTATATTGTTTGTGATGCAAAGGCAAGTATCCGAAGGAAAATAAAAATCCCACTGTAACATTGAAATTTTTACATATTGTTATAATTTTTTAAATGAGTTGGACAAAGGAATGAGAAGGCAGAAGCCAAAGAGTCATGGCTGTTCACTCCAAATTTCTTGTGGAATACAAACAGTCATGTGATGAACTCTATATATAATATCAACTTGATATGCATAGTGTGGTAAGAGAGAGTAAATATAGAGAATGCAGAGTACAGAAGATTGAGGCAGAGAAGATAAGAAAGAGAGGAGAAAAAAGAGATGCTACAGAACAGAGCTGATATCTGAGGTAAATCAGCAAACATTTCTTTTGATAAATTGAGGAATTTGGAGCTTCCCTATCAAGTTGAAGCTTGATAGCTGTCAGTTGTAGCTGACTGAGGTTGGACCCTCCTGTAGGTTGGTGCCTACAGAAAAACAGTGGTGAGAGGGAGTAGGAGCTTGCCTTTGCATCAAAACAATAATAAGATGTGTTTTTCTCCCTTTATGGGTTTCCACTTATATCTGTTGTCTCTATCTGTGTTGCCTGTGTGCTGAGATGATTTAACAAATCTACTTAATGTTTGTTTCTCTCATAAAAAGGTTGATGTTACATTAATTTAATACTTGTTGCAAAATATTAAGACTGTTCATATACTAAGGTTGGTTATAAAAGTAAGTTGTAAATAAGTTGATGAAAAATTTAAAAAGCTCATGTATGGGTTAAATTGATTCACCTCCCCCCCCCCTCGCTCAGTTTAACTAAGAATTCAACAATTGGTATCAGAGCAGGTTCCTTTTGTACCAGTTTAACCATTGAAAGGAGATCCTAGGCCCCCAGGATGGCTAGTCAAGAAGGAAGCTCAACCAATAAAGCCCCTTTCTTCACTGGTGCTAATTATGCCTTCTGGAAAATCAAAATGAGAGCATACATAATGTCTCTAGGAATAGAGGTATGGGATGCTGTAGAATTTGGATATGCCCCAAAGGAAACTGACCCAAAAAGAGAAGCTAAACAAGAATTTGTAGCAAATGCAAAGGCCATGAATGCAATCTTAAGTGGACTTTGTGAGGCTGAATTTATCAAAATAATGCACAGTAAGACTGCCAATGATATGTGAGACACTCTAGAGGATATCCATGAGGGAAATAAAAAGGTAAAGACTGCCAAACCTCAAGTATATAGAGCCCAGTTTGAAAATTTAAAAATGAATGATGATGAAGATGTTGGCAGCTTCTTCTTAAGAGTTGTAGAAATTGTTAACAATATGAAAGCTCTTGGAGAAACCATACTAGAAAGTATAATTGTGCAAAAGATTCTAAGATCTCTTCCATCCAGGTTTAATCCCAAGGTGTTTGCAATAGAAGAAACAGCTAATTGGGAGACCTTGACTATGAACTAGTTACTTGGAAATCTAATAGCCTATGAGATGAGACTCCCACAGAAGAAGCCAAGTACGAGGGAGGTAGCTTTTAAAACTGAAAAGAAGAAAGAAGAAAAGGAAGATACATGTTCTTCCTCTGATGAAGAAGAGGCTAAATTTGTCAAGAAACTGGATAGAGGCTCAGGTAAATACAAAGGTAAACTTCCTTTCAAATGATTTAACTATGGAAGAGTTGGACACTATGCTGTTAAGTGTCCTCGCAAGAAATTAAAGAATCGGGCTCAAGAATCAGGGAAAAATACATCAAAGAACTGGCAAAAAGGAAAGAAATTTAGTATAAAATCCTTCTATGCTCAACAAGACAGCAGTGCATTTGAAGACTCATATGAACCCTCAAGTGAAGAAGGAACCTCTGAATTTTTATTGATGGCCATAGAAGAACTTGAAAGACTCCTGCTAGAAGATGAAGAAGAAGAAGGTGAAGTCGACCTTGAGGGGGAGCTAAGAAGTGCCCTAGAGGAGATTGATAGACTCAAACTGAAGTGCAGAAAATAAAAGGACATTCTCCTCAAGTATGTACGAGAAGAATAGAATTTAGAAGTCCTCGTGCAGCTAAATATAGAGCTTGAAGAAGCCAAGAAGATAGAAGACATGTTACTTAAGCAAATCAAGGAGAAAACTCATGAACAAGAGAAGTTGGAAGAAGAAGTAGTATGTCTCAGGAAGAAATTAGAAAATGCTCAAAGGAAAGTGGCTATAAATTCTTCTCAAACAACAAGCTCTGGTAAGTTTAACGAAATTCTGGATGCTCAAAGATCTCCTATGATAAAAACTGGAATAGGCTATGAAGGAGAATCAAGTAAAAGAAAAGAAAAAGAAAACAGAGAGATTATTTTTGTAAAATAAAAAAGGGATGATGAAGCAGCTCAAATAATTCCTACAAAAGAAGAAACATGTAACGAGGGAGACAGAACCCAAAAGAATCCTCTAATAACAAAGAATTAAAGAAATACTCAGATAACAGAAAAAGATTCATATACCCCTGAGTATGTCAAATTTGGAAGCCATCAAAGGAGTTTCTTCCCTCCTATGAAAAATGCCACCTGTTATGTCTGCCACAAGCTGGGACACATTGCTGCATACTGTCATGCAAAGAGGAGTAATTCAAACCAGCAAAAGATGCAAACAGTGAAGAGATTGTCTCAAGCAAACAAATGGAGAAGACAACCTTACATCAGGTATGCAAACAGTTTCTATGGTTACTGTTTTTATTGTAAGGAATTTGGCCATAAAATCATTGAGTGTAGAAAATATGGACAAAGATTGATGTTCAACACCTCAAGGGAGTTTATGAATCAAATAAATTTTGTTCATACTCACAATTCTGCAAAAATTATGATCAAATGTTGTGTATGCAATAAAATTGGACATATGCCTTCCAAATGTCCTCTGAGAGGATGTGATTCATCATCGCACAAAAGATACCAAACAAAAGGATGCTTCCAGTGGAAAAAGAAGGTGAATAAGTGTGACCTGGCTCTAACTGCTAAAGACCTGAAAAGCCAATGGTATCTGGACAGTGGCTGCTCAAAACATATGACTGGAGACAGAAGCAAATTTATAACTTTTGACGAAAAGAAAACTGGTAATGTTACTTTTGGCAATGAAAAATCAGGAAAAATCAAGGGAAAGGGCTCAGTCAACTTAGATAATGGCAGAGGTAAGGCCCAAGATGTACTATTTGTAGATGGGCTAAAAGTAAATTTGCTGAGTGTCAGTCAAATGTGTGATAAAGGTTGTGAAGTTCTTTTCAGAGCACAAGACTGTGAAGTCAGATCAAGCACCACAGGTAAGACTCTGCTCAAAGGTGTTCAAACAGAGAGTAATGTTTACATAGTGAAAGAGGAAGATGAAGCATGCCATCTTAGAAAACTTGAGGATTCATGGTTATGGCATAGGAGATTGGGACATCTCAGCTTCGATCATATCAACAGACTGAGCAAGAAGAAAGTTGTCAGAGACATGCCAGAAATAAAAAGGCCTTCTAATACCATATGCAAATCATGTCAATTGGGAAAACATACCTGCACATCCTTTAAGGCCAAAGATGAGTTATCAACAAGAAGACCACTCCAGATTGTGCACATGGACCTGTGTGGACCTGCAAGAACTAAAACACCAAGTGGAGAATCCTACTTCATGCTGATAATAGATGATTTCTCCAGAATGACATGGGTTGCATTTCTCAAGAATAAATCGAAAGCTCTAGAAAAATTCAAAATATTCAAAGATTTAGCAGAAAATCAGACAGGATGCAAGCTAAAATGCATCAGATCAGACAGAGGAGGTGAATTCACAGATTATGACTTTGCAAACCTATGCAATGAACATGGCATAAAGCAACAATTTACTATTGTAGGGACACCTCAGCAGAATGGAGTAGCAGAGAGACAAAATAGATCTGTACAAAAAATTGCCAGAGCCATGATGCAAGAGAGTAATATTCCTCAAACCTTTTGGGAAGAAGCAGTCCACACAGCCATGACAAAGCTCACTTAAGGCCAATTAGTGACAAGACTCCCTATGAACTATGGCATGGTAAACCAGCTTCAATCAAACATTTTAGAATCTTTGGAAGCAATTGTTACATAAAGAATAATGATGAAAATCTTGGGAAATTTGATGCAAGAGCGGATGAAGGGATATTTCTAGAATATGCTTCCAAAATTAAAGGGTACAGGTGCTACAACAAGACTCTTCGAAAAATTGTAGAAAGCATTGATGTGAGGTTTGATGAACTTCCAAACAATACAAGAGGTACATACTACAGCAGTCCTTCAGACCACCATGAAGAAGAAAACCATGATGATGATGAAACAAGCAAGACAACAGAAGATGCTGAACTGAGCTCTAAAGCCCCCTCTAGATACACTCAGAAGAACCATCCTAAAGATCAGATCATATGAGACAAGAGAGTAGGGGTCCAGACAAGAAGGCAGCTAACTGAACAGATAGAAGAGGTATACATAGCCATGCTATCACAAATAGAGCCAAAGAATTTTGAAGAAGCCAACAAGGACAAGTATTGGGTGAATGCTATGAATGAATAATTGGACCAAATTGAGAAGAACAATACCTGGGAACTAGTTCCTAGACTGACTGAGAAAAATTTCATAGGCTCGAAATGGGTATTCAAAAATAAAATGAATGAGCAAGGATAGGTAATCAGGAATAAAGCTAGACTTGTCTGAAAAGGATATTAACAAATCGAAGGACTTGATTACGATGAAACATTTGCTCCTGTATCCAGAATGGAAGCTATCATAATGTTTCTGGCCTTTGCATGCTACCAAGACTTCAAGGTATATCAAATGGATGTGAAATCTGCATTTCTGAATGGAGATCTAGAAGAAGAATTCTACATGGAACAACCAGAAGTATTCTCATTAACAGACAATGAAGACTATGTATGCAGACTAAAGAAGGCTCTATATGGACTAAAACAAGATCCTCGTGTTTGGTACTCAAGGCTGGATAAATACTTGCAAAACCAAGGCTTTAAGAGAGGAGGAGTAGACATCAATCTATACATAAAAGCCCATGAAAATGAACTCCTGATTGTTGTAGTATATGTTGATGACATTATGTTTGGAAGCAATAGAGATGAGCTAGAAAAAGGGTTTGCTGAGGAGATGAAATCAAAGTTTGAGATGTCTATGATTGGAGAGCCCAGTTTCTATTTAGGACTTCAAATTCAGCAAAAGAACACAGGTACATTCATATCACAGGAAAAATACTTAAAAGAAATGTTGAAAAAGTTCAAAATGGAAGACTGCAAACCTGTGTCAACTCCCATGATCACGGGATGCAAGTTGTGTGATGAAGATGGATCTGCTGATATAGATCAAAGACTCTACAGATCCATGATAGGAAGTCTATTGTATCTGACAGCATCAAGACCACACATCATGCTAGCAGTAGGACTTGTGGCTAGATATCAAGCAGCACCTAAAAAAAATCACCTTCTAGCAGTCAAAATAATATTCAGATATCTACAAGGAACTGCACAGTATGGAATTTGGTATCCAAAAGGAAAAAGCTTCATTTTTACAGCATACACAGATGCAGATTGGGCCAGCTGTGTGGATGACAGGAAAAGCACAAGTGGAGGTGCATTCTATCTAGGAGAAAGTCTGGTGGCATGGCTAAGCAAGAAACAAACATCTATTTCTCTATCTACAGCAGAAGCAGAATACATAGCAGCAGCAGCATGTTGTACACAAGTCATGTGGATGAAGCAAACCCTCCAAGACATGAAGGTAAGCATTGATGAACCTATCTCAATAAAATGTGATAATACAAGTGCTATAAGCATATCAAAAAATCTTGTGCTTCATTCAAAAACTAAACATATCCCAATCAAGTATCATTTTCTCCGAGAACAAGTGGCTCAGAAGGTAGTAAAGCTTGAGTATGTGCCAACAAAAGAACAAACAACAGATATATTTACCAAACCTCTTGCTAGAGAACCATTTGAATATTTGAGATATAGACTAGGGGTGTATCTGTAGATGCTACTCTCTGATATGAAGAGAAATCATAGTTTCAGGGGGAGAACAGAAACGAAAATATCATTCCAGGGGGAGATCAGCTAGCAAGGAAAGCATGAAACAGGTCCTCAAGATCAGTACAACATGGGCAAAAGCTCAAAGCACACTGAAAAAATTGAGCAACCCTTTGCCATTGATGTCAAAGGGGGAGGAAGAGCAAGCAACAGAAGGAAGGGTCCTAACATACAAGCAGAGGAAGTGTATTGCCATCAATGCCAAAGGGGGAGACTATTGGAAATATTGTCATTAATGGAAAAGGAGGTAGCAGAGGCAGAGACAGACAAAGGACAGCAGTAGAGGCAAAGGGGAAGACAGCAGGTCTTTACAGGGAGCATGAGAAGAACAGAGGGAGATTTTATTTACAGAGACAGTGCAAAGGAGACCTGCAAAGACTGTATAGAAATGCATAGGGTTAGAAGGCAGAGTAGGGGTGCAGAAGGGCCAAGTGAGCGAAGATCTGGCCAGTATTTTGTAAGTAACTTCACTGTGTAAATGAAGAAACAGTTCCAGCATTATCTGTGCATTCGTTGGATTGTTCTTGCGTGAAAATGCCTTAATTAACATATATGAGTAGGACTCTGAAATGTGGTTGAGAGTCTGACTGTACATTCAGTGGTGATAACCAGGGTGATAAGACTCTGTGACTGTTATAAAGTCTGTTGTGTATTTAGCGATGCGAGCACATGAAGAACCTGTATGGTTAAATCTGTGTTAAGGACTTGACAGATGAATGTGTGTGAACCTCCACTCTCTGCGTGAAATTCCCTGAATTCCCTCTGTCTATATTTGAACCTATATTCTCTACAAACAGTCGGTGTGCATATGAGTATGTATGTTGTATAAAGGTCAGTTGTGATTTCTGTTAGAATAGGGGAACTGTTACCATACTCTGGTTATCCAAAGAATGAACGAAATCTTGCCTAAGCGTTAATCCCTGTTGTTTAGAACGCCTCGTCGTGATAGAAGTTCTGTTGGGTTTGAACGGAATATGTTATAAAAGTATAGAATCCTGTGAGAAACCGAGGTGATTACAGTAACCTTGGTACTGAGCGTAGAATCATGTGCTCGAAAGAGTGTGACCTGTAGTGTTGAATTTCCCATATCATAGTGAGCTCAACTGGTAGTGAAACCCCCACTTACAAAGAAATAAGTTCGTTTTGCTATGAACTGAAAGTGTTGTCCCAAGATTGGAACCTAGAGTCAACCCGTCGGAACAAATAACAAGATTTGTTTTAACCCTGGTGGTACCCCGGTCAAACGGTGTTCACAATCTGGAGCGGGTTTGCGAAACCAAATCCACTCATATCGCACCGCTTTTGTACGGTAAGTTGTATTTACAATTCGAACACAATATATACTATGAGCTGACACGTGGTCTTAAGTGGGTTGGAGCCGCCCCATCGCTCCCTCATCGCGCAATAACTATCAGCGATGGAATGAACGCGATATAACCATGCGTTGTCCAATCTGGAGGTGGGTTCATCAAACAACAATCACACTCAAAATAGCACGGAAGATAACTCAAGGTACGGGTGATTACAATTAGTGAAATTTCGCTATTATATGTGTGGGCCCGATACAAGGTATATTAACAGTGTTAATGTGTCGACTCTCATACTTTTATTTTCAAAGTTTAGTGCCTAGGCTCAGTCGTGGAAATATTGTGGAGTTATAAGGTTGTGACATATATTGAAAATACCCTTGGCCTTAGGCCAAGAGCATAGTTGATTCCGTTTATCATATTAAACCTTAGTGTGCGGGTTTTCAAGGTTGTGTTGTGGAATCCAAATTATTTCACACATTATCTAATAGAGCGAGGATGTAGTAATAAGGTGCCAACCATATAACTTAAACATATGCACTGTATATGACTGTTGTGCGCAGGTTAAAGGAATAAAAAGGAGAGGTATACATATGCATTATGCATTCATCGGCGAGTGAAAAGCTTTAATGTTAAAGAAGTGAGCACAGTATTTTGATTTTTTATTAACCAAAGACAAAGTTTATATTAACGAATCTACATATGAGTTCCTATATGGAGGTTATTAAAGGTTTGAAGCCGAGAAGTAGAACCTCCACAATGAACAGAGATTGCCCAGATTAGACAGATTGTGGACCCTTTTTTGAATGATTAATTGATGCATGAGACTTTGAGATTTATTGGTGAGCTAAACTTATAAAACATGCATATATATAGCAGATACACAACTACAGTGAGCTTGGAGAATTTGTACAGAGGTAAACAGAGATTGTAGAATTGAAGAGGTATGTAGCGAAGGGCTTTAAAATTGCAGTGAACAGGTATACATGCACAGGTGCTCAGAGTTGCAGTAAACAGAGGTATGCAGGACAGTTGCATGACAGCAACAAAAAGGACAAAACCAGCAAGCCAAGGGCTGAGTGAAGTTTATTTATTGAAACTGAAAATGTAAATGTTTAATTGTTTTATATTGTTTGTGATTCAAAGGCAAGTATCCGAAGGAAAAGAAAAATCCCACTGTAACATTGAAATTTGTACATATTTTTATAATTTTTTAAATGAGTTGGACAAAGGAATGAGAAGGCAGAAGCCAAAAAGTCATGGCTATTCACTCCAAATTCCTTGTGGAATAAAAACAGTCATGTGATGAACTCTATATATAATATCAACTTGATATGCATAGTGTGGTAAGAGAGAGTAAATATAGAGAATGCAGAGTACAGAAGATTGAGGCAGAGAAGATAAGGAAGAGAGGAGCAGAAAGAGATGCTACAGAACAGAGCTAATATCTGAGGTAAATCAACAAACATTTCCTTTGATAAATTGAGGAAGTTGGAGCTTCCCTATCAAGTTGAAGCTTGATAGCTGTCATTTGTAGCTGACTGAGGTTGGAGCCTCCTGTAGGTTGGTGACTGCAGAAAAACAGTGGCGAGAGGGAGTAGGAGCTTGCCTTTGCATCACAACAATAATAAGATGTGGTTTTCTCCCTTTATGGGTTTCCACTTATATCTGTTGTCTCTATTTGTGTTGCCTGTGTGCTGAGATGATTTAACAAATCTACTTAATTTTTTTTGCTCTCATAATAAGGTTGATGTTACATTAATTTAATACTTGCTGCAACATATTAAGACTGTTCATATACTAAGGTTGGTTATAAAAGTAAGTTGTAAATAGGTTGATGAAAAATTTAAAAAGCTCATGTATGGGTTAAACTGATTCACCCCCACCTCTCAGTTTAACTAATAATTCAACACTTCATATCATCATGCTACATGTATGCCTCCACTTCACCTATTTCATTATCATCACCACCATCATCAACATTTCATGGTCATATTGGATCACCAAGCAGAGCTATGGTGAGCAAGCCTAAGAGAGCTGAATTGGGCATATTGGCAAAGAAATATTAGAGAGGGCATAGGCAGGTGTTTTCCCCACAGATTGTGGGAAGGACCTTGCCTTCTTCATCGACAAAGCAGGTACATAAGGGTAAACAAAAGATGGCAAAGGAATATGTGCATGAGTAGGCCATTCATGAGGAGGATGACCTCCATGAGACAGAAACAGATTTAGACCTTGATGACTTGGATGAGCAGCATGATTATGAGGCCTCCAATTTTATTATCAAGGAGAAGGATTCCCAAATCATGGAGCTTCAAGCCAACTTAGAGATATATAAGTTTTTGATTTCATACTATGAGCAGGAAAATCAACAACTCAAAACCAAGAAGGAAATCATGGAGATGCAGCTTCTCAAAGAAAAGAGAGAAGAAAACAAGGCAAAGGCTTTGCTTGATGAGCCTTATGAGAGGTGTGGTGAAAAAAATGAATAATAAGAACAAGTGAAAAAAAGGAGACCTAGGACTAGAGGGCTGAAAAGAGCTCTAGATCTAGAGAGGCAAAAGGAGGTTGAACTTGCAAATGAGCTCACATTAAATGAGTAGTTTTCTATCATGATTAATGAGAACTAGGAGCATTGGCTTGATAGGGCCAATGAGAATCTTGATAAGCTCTTGGAGAAGGCAAATAAGGACAATGATTTACAGAGGAAGATGGCAAAACATTACTGCAAAAGAAATCAGATTGCAAGGTCAAAGCTCCAAAAGGCCAATTCAAGACTTGAAAATCTAACCAAGAAAAATGAAGGGGACAAGCTTGGTATCCTTGCTGAGGCATCACTCATTGCCTAACATACCACATCATCCTCGCACAGAAGAAATTTTGAATATATTTGAGCGATTTTGGGAAATTTTGGAAATTTTGGAAATTTTTGCATTTTTGGCAGTTTCACACAGTCACACTATCAAAAGCGAAGCGCCCTAAGCGCGACGCTTTTTCTAGGGACCTCCAATGGCCAAACTGAAAACACAATTGGATTCAAAAGGCCAATCATAGTCTGAAAAACAACTTTACAAAACTTTTTTGGGTCAACAGAGCAGTCCTGAAGTGAAAAAACACCCAAAAAATCACATTTATGCCCTGTTTTGGAGGTTGGCACTGGGCTTTTGACCAGAATTGGGAGAATACACATTTTGAATGTCAAATCAAAACCATTTTGGAAACTAAGCATAGATATTGAAACTAGATGGGAGAGGCTTTCCAATGAGTTATCCTGAGCTCAATTTTGACACCAGGAACCCCTTCAAAAGTGGAGTCGAAGATGGCGCTGCGCTTTTGACACTCCCGCTCCGCTTTTGACCCATTTTCTGAGTTTGCTGATATTTGTAAATTTTCTCATTTTTTCTCAGTTTCAATTTGGTAAATGAATATTTAACAATGTAATTTAATGATTTAAATGTAACAATTATGTTTTTACACTTACCAAAGGGTAAATAAATTAGGTGAAAACTTTTGATGAGATGTAATGAATCAGTTTCCAAAAAGTGAGGGATGAGTCAGTTTGACCTCCCTACACTCTAGGTATCAATTCAGTTTTTGGTGGAACTGCTCCGCCACTCATGGATTTGACCCTTGAGGTTGGGAGAAATTGTCTTGAGGTCTATATCTTGTACTTTTTGACTCATTTCAAAGGTTGGATGTTGTTGCATTGATCAAAGACTCTAGTGTAATCAGTATTTGGAGGGAAATTAATGAAAGAGTTGCAGCTATTTCTTTCAGATACCTGTGGTGTCAAATTTAGCATAGTTTCTTCTTATGTCACATATGTATGAATTTTTTGTCTTCATGATCCATTTCATATCTATTATATGTTGATTTTCAAGTTGATAATAAAAATACACCTTCTATGCTCTGTTTTGGGAAAATCTTCAGAATTTGTTCATCTTCTTCAGTTTAGAAAGAATACATGCATTGTCTTGCTCTTTGTAACATCTCATCTGTCTGATCCATCCCACTCAAAAACTATAAAGTGTTAGCCTTCCTACCTACCTTGCGCCATTGAATGGACTGCAATACTAATCTTATTTTTCCTTATCTATCCTCTTTGACCTAATTCACCCATCCAACAAACCCAATTCAAACAAACAAACCCCTGTACTCATACCTAGCCTAAAACCCTAATTCATCCAACCCTCTTGGCTGTGACTTTGTGGAGAGAGCCCTCTCTGGTTTGGTAGGTCTATCTACCAAGTTAAAATATTGGTCTGTGGTTACCTCTATTTGGACTATTTCTCAACCTTAGAGATCCGGTGGAGTGATAACACGACCCACACAACAGGTTCACTCATTGAATTTTCCTTTCGACCACCTTATCCATGAACAATCAAACTATGTGAACCGTGGCTCATTTTACCCTTTGTTTCGCATTATGGATGGAAAAAATTTCTCATAGGTGGATTCACGTAATGTTGTCTCAATAAAAATTAATTATTAGCCCTTGCGACGAATATTTTTTTCACCCCTTTGGCCTCACGCGTCGGTTGGCTAACAAATTGGCTTTCACGATTTCGCCCCCGGTGGAGAATACATTGATGTTCCCTTCGCTGCTCCGTGTTGATTTTTGGGTAGCATCGGATGTGCTCTAGCTCCGAAATGTTTTGTAGGGGCTAGAACGCATGAGATCTCCAAGACCCAGAAATCGTTTGGAAAAATTCCACCTAGAACTTAAGTTATTCCAATAATTATTTATTTTAATGGAGACCCTAAGTCTAAATTAGGGAAATTAAATAATTAAAGGGAATTAATTTAAACATGTGGGTGAGAATTTTCTAAGTGACGAGGATCAAGTATTTTCTAATCTTAGCCATTGATTAGATATTAGATCACGACCATTGATTTTTCAACAAGAAAAGTATTAAAGGAAGGCTTGGGATCAGTTTTTGAACACACACAGAGTGGTAGCACTTGAGCTAAGTCGAAATTCTGGGGCACGATTTGCTGATATTTTTCGAGTGAGCTTGCAGTGCAGAAAGGGGTAGATCAACAGAGGGATTTCAAATCTGGGGCTGAGAATACAATTGCAGAGAGGAAAATCCATACCAACGAGGAAGCATAGTCCAGGAGGGGTGATACAGAGGTAGCGTAGGCCCAACAAAGGTGACGCAGATCCAGCCAGGTTGACGCATTCATAGAAGGGTGACACAGGCGAGGAGGGGTTGATGCAGAGCCAGAGGCTACAACACTAGGGTTTCAGTGGGCTAAAAATGGCTCGTATTCAATAGATCTTGTTACACTGAAATTTGTCACCATGACATTTTAGTACTCCCTGGAAGTCTACAATATCATAATTCCCAAATTCAAGCCTTGAAACTAAGAGAAGAGCTCATAAAAGCCTTAAAATTATGGTACCGCACTTTCTCCTAGTTTTTCCTGCGGTCCCGCACTTTTTGGCTCTAAATCTGGTGGAGCCAAATGCATTGTTTGTTTATTAAAAGTGCAGACCCCTGTAAAAGATTGAAAAGGCACAAGTAAAATCTAGAAGCTCAGTTAAAGTCATTTTTGGAAGCTTCTAGAAACATCCCTACGGTGGAAATATCGCTCCTTTCATGCTCATGCATCCCATCCAATAAGGAGCTAACCCCTTGATGTAAGGAACTAATCCCTTTGAAGGAGGACTCTATCGCTTCTTGTATGGAGCTGTAACCTCCTCTTCTCCACTATAAAAAGAGGCATAGGGCAGCCTCAAGGGGTTACCATTAATGAGTTGAAGTTTTAGTATTGTTGGAGATGAAGTACTATTGAAACTTATACCCTTTTAGCTGAGATTTCATGTGGGAAGGATTACATACCTATATGTATCTCGGTTGGAAGAGTGCAAGGCTGATCTGAGTAAAGGAAACGCCTGCTTTGGACCTCAGGAAGACCTGTACAACATCAAGGCAAAAGTGGTTGTAAGTCTCTTCTTTATTTAAGTTAATACAAATAAATCTATTTTTCTCAATAAGACGTCAATTGATTGGTTTATTTTATGGATTCCTTGATCACCATAATGGATATGATTTATGAATATATGCTATGCAGGTGCTATTTGATGTTTTCTTGTTTGTGATTACAGAATCTTTGAGGAGAACTCTTTCGAGTGATCGAAGGACTACTACTACAAATAATCATTGGATTAAAGGTAGGATCTTTAAAACCTTTATAGCATTTAATTATAAATCGCAATATATCTAGAGAAAGATAGCTTTGTTTGTCCGTTTGTTGCTAGCTGTCCGTAGGAAACTTGGGAGGTCTGTCTTGTCTACAAGAACAACTAATCTGTCCAACAAAATGGCGACTCCGCCGGGGAACTTTTTGAGCTTTGATTTATTTTACTTTTGATTTATGAACTTATGTTTCCTAATTTTTATTGGTTTATATTGGCTTGGGTAGTTAATCCCTGTAGAATCCTTGAGAACTTTTTGAGAATTTTTTGGTTTTTTCTCTTGTTTTCTTGTGTCCGCTCTTTTCCTTTTGAGACATTGTGGGCAGTTCCACACTTTTACTATACCCACAGTGCGGGACCGCACTGGATTGCACTAAAGTCTGCGGACCCTGTCAAATTTTTGAAAAAATCTTAAAATCCTCTATTTTGGATTAGTTTTTTAGGTTCTCAGTGATTACCCAAACTTGTGTCTTCTGTCAGGAAGCCTTGATTAAGAGTTCATTTCAGCACTTTTAGTTTTGATTGATTTTCTAAAAGATTTTCATATTTTAATAATTTTTGCTTTGTCTTTATCCCGCTCAAAGATTAGAAACTTTGGTATACCGTTAGATCACTGGTGTTTCCTTGATTTCTTGCTGAGCTTGGCATTTTAGCAGAAATTGTTTGTGAGATTTAGATCCCATTTTTCTCCTTTGCACATCTTTGAAAAACTTTTGCTAATAAGTTTGGAATTTCACTTAAAAACGAAAATTGGATGTTTTTTCGAGTTCTTTCTAATTCAAGTAAAGAATTTCTTAGTGAGATCACAAGCTAAGTAAGACATCCTTAAAATATTTGAAGTTTTAATTCAGATTTAGTCTTTTATTCACATTTAGTCTTAGAATTTTTAGAACTCAACATTAATGTTTTTTAGTTTTGAGTGCTTTTTCGAAATTGTAGTGTCTTTTGAAGAAAAAGCTTAGTTTGCAGTTTCGATCTTGAACAAAAGGGATTTTTTATTGAGCATAGATCAGTTTGAGTTCTCATTGAAATTAGATTTATTTTGAGTCGGGTCAATACACATCATTCATTTCACTTACGTACCTATTGTCTTAAGAAACAACTCTTAAAATCAACCAACGCTTAATTAAAATTAATCTAGTAACTTTTTTATTTCTAGGGCTCTTTTCACTAATATAGCTTAGGCTAGTGTCTTGGAGTAGGGAGTAGTAAACTCTCCAAGACAGTTAAAACAAACAAGTAATTAATATTGTGGTAGAAAAAAAATCCAATAGTTGCTTGTATTCTCTGGGAAGCTCCTCTTAAAGGATTCAAGCACAAGGTCATATCTAAACCAGTGGGATAATCAATTCTATCTCATTGGGAACGATAGAATATTTGTGCATATTAACAATGGTAAACCTCGGATAGACCATTGTCGAGGAGCCTGGGGTCACTTGTCGGTATACCTTGGATTATTTCAAGGAGCCTTCAAGGGTATTGAAATTTGTTACTCTGCCCTTGCACGTATGTCGGACTATAGACTGTTCCCCAAGGTATATTAGTTCATGTTGGTAACCATAGTGATCATAATCTTACGTTTTTTTCCTAAGGTGACAGTGGTGGAAAGATCCCACTGTACCTGGAGCAGACATCGACTAGACTCACTTGGACTCTCCGGAGGGTTATCTTCACTCGAGATGTTTTAAGTGGAGAAACTTGCACCGGTCTATTTCATTAAGCAGGTTGTCGGGGTAACTGTTCCAACCGCCATTTCTGCATTAAATACTACGATGTTGGATTTCATCACCAACTAGTGTTCTTAGTGTGGGAAGTTAATGTTTGTGTGTGGATTGATCTCCTATATTTTTAGGCGTGTGATTCATTTGTTTGTTTCCTTAGCAACTCTAGGAGTTTTCATTGAAATTTTCTTTGATTTCATGTGATTAAAATTTTTAATCGTCGCTGAATTACCGAGACAATTGTGCAGACTTTAGGGGAAGCCCCCTAAATATACACCAAGTCAACTTGAAGGGTTGCGAGCTCTAGTATCAACTACTGATAGTAGAATTATATCAACAGAAGTAGGAGAGTCATCTACAGTTGTTCATCCTGATTATAAGTTACAAACAATAGAACATATTCGAGAGCCGATTTCAGTTTCCGAAGTTACTGGTAGTATTTCTCCTTCCAGTGAATTTGTTGAAGAACCTGAAATTTCTGAACCTTACACTGAACCTGCTGTTTTGGAACCATCTTCAAGATTTATTACTCCAACTTCCAGTGATCCTGGTTCACCTAGGGTAAGAAATATCATTACTAAAAATCTTCCTTCTGACCTCATTTCCATTGAAGAACTTGTCGGTCCAGACGAAGAAGTAACTCTTCCCGAAACCCAAAAAAATTTGAATCTTAGGGAGCATGAATCTATATTCTACAGTCCTTTTAGAAGTGACGCTTGGTATCTGTCATTGACAGATTTTTTACAGAACTCGGGTCTTAGCTTTTCACCACCCCAAATTCCTTTTCATCCTACACTAAGAGGTTATTATCCTTCATCAAATATGTCAAGTGAGTCATCTATGTTTTCGCAATCACCAGAAACATTTTTATATGATGATCCTTCTGTTCCTTCGGGGTACCAGTCACTCTCTAGTACTTTATCAGGAGCAACTCCTCGACCAACTGAACAAGTGTTATCATCTGGAACAAATGGTACTAAAACTGAAACGTCGAACGAAGAGAAAATTTTAATGATGTCTGGTATTATTCCAAATCCTCAACCTCAAGGTAGTCAGTTACCATCTGGGGGGCAACCTCAAGGTAGTCAGTTACCGCCTGGGGGGCAGCCTCATGGTAATTTTCTACCAGGACAAACTGTAGGAAAACATTATTTACCTAGAGAACAACCTCAAGGACAATACATACCCCAAGGTTATCAACCTCAAGGACACTACATACCCCAAGGTCAACCCCAGAGTCAGTATATTCCTCAGGGTCCTTATCAACCCCAGATTCAGTACATGCCTCAGGGTTATCAACCTCAAGGTCAATACCCAACTCAAGGTTTCCAATCGCCTTCCAGTCAATCATTTTTACAAGGAACTAGAAATTTACCACTTAATTATCAACCCTACATTCAACCAAGCTATGGTCCTTCATATGTACAACCTTCTACGGGTCAATACCCCAGAATGAACATGGTGTGGAATCCATCGCAAGTTCAATAGACTATGCAACCTAATGTGCAGTTACCTAATCAACCTGGACAGCCTTTAGTTTCTGGTCCAACCCAGCAACCTGTTCAGCCTACTGTTCAAATCCCTGCACCTGATTCTATTCAGCAGCCTGGGCCCAGTACACCTCAGACTCCACCCCAAACTGTTGTAACTACTGCAACCTCTGTTCAACCTACAACACCTATTTCTGGAGTATATGTAGCTTCGGTTTCTTCTATCCCTGCATCAGTGCAAATTCCCCAAACCTTTGTACCACAGTCAGGACCTACAAGTCAGACTACGGCCCAGATGCCTACGGGACAAGCTGGTACAAGTACGATTGTTTCTATTCAACCTCAGTTTACTTATCAACCGTACTAGGGACAGTATCAAATTGGTCAAGCTACGTAAAATCTAGCGTATCAGTATCATCCATACCCTGGGTATACTTATCAAATACCTCAACAACCCCAGTATGGTCCGGTTAATCCTGGTTACCAAAGAGCTTACACGATTCAAAATGCACATCCGATTCCAGGATATCCTGGCTATCCTCTTCCTGGCACTGGTTTGATCACTCAAGGTTATCAAGACCCTAGCCATTGGTTACCATTCATAGCAACTTTAGATTTACCGGATTTGTCACGCCTTACGAACGATCCCATTTTTTATCTTCCATATTGGCCGCCGAGGCCTAACAAGTTGCCTAGTGATATTCCAAAATTTGAAGGAAAGTCAGGAGAGGACCCGTCTAATCACATTATGGCTTATCACCTCTGGTGCACATCTAATTCAATAGTCGATGATTCAATTCGATTACATATTTTTCAGAGAACTCTCATTGGTTTAGCTGCAAAATGGTACATTGAGTTACCACACGGCTCTTTTAATAATTTTAACGCGCTAGCTACTGCTTTCTTAACCCATTTTCAGTTGCTTGTTAGATACGACAATGGCACAGAATTACTGACTTCGTTAAAGAAGTCTACATCTACGTACATATCTGATCACATTCATGAATGGAGACGTAGAACGCGTTTAGTGAAAGTCTTTATTCCTGATCAAATTTTGGCTGAATGGTTTATTAAATCATTATTGCCCAAAATTACTGAAATGTGGCCAAAGGAGGCGTTGTTATGGAATAGCAAGTTATTGCTCAGGCTCAGTACCTTGACCTTGTCTATACTCAGACAGGTACTCTGTATGATAAAATCCCTAATCTACCAAGACCTAGTCAGTTAACTGCAACTCCTTCTGGCTCTCATGCCGCTGATGGTGTAATTGGTTCTGTTAGTACTGGTAAGAGTAAGAAGAAGTCGTCCAATACTACTTCTCCTATTATCACTTTACCCGATTCACCCAAAGGATATTCTTCCCAAGAAACTTCCGCCGATATCCATGTTGTAGAGACATCTACGGCCAAATCTAAAACCAATGGTAAGAATAAAAGTAAGAATAAAAATAAGAAATCTTCAAAAGAAAAAATTGATACAACTGAACCAACTGACGAAAAACGAAAACCTCGATATCCTTGTCTCATCTGTGACTAGGATCATTTTACAAAAGAGTGCCCACATAGAGCCGAGGTATCAAAATTTGTTAAGGGTTCTCCTATACCTGCTGTCTTGAAGGATCATTTTCCCACTCAAGATAGTAACATGGTTGGATCTTCCTCCAATCCGGTTGAATATATTTTAATGGTTGCGACGCGATCTCAAGATTACTATAGTAAAAATACTAGTAAGGAAGCAGAAACATCCAATTCTACATCAACTACATCTCCTTCAGTTTCTGATCCATTACAGATCGAGAAACAAAATCTTGACTTAGTGATTAAACCGCCTGCAAAAGGTGTACTTCGTAAATCAGCTTTCAATTCACATGCGAGAGCTGCTCAGAATTACAACATTGTTGAAGATTTGGAAATTTCCCCTTCAGCAATGTCGGCTTTGGAAGTATTGCAATCATGTCCATCCCAAAGAAAATTACTTTTGTCAGCCTTAGGAGCTTTAGATATCCAGGATTCGAACCTCATGATCTTTGATTTAGAAAATTTTGCACCGCGTCTACCTCATCAAATGGCTTTTCAAATTCCAGTAATAGTCAAGAACAAGCGTATCTTTCGTACTGTTGTTGATGAAGGGGCTTCTATGTGTATAATGTCGATAAAATGTTGGAAATCACTTGGTTCTCCAAAAATCAACCAATCACCAACTATTCTCAAAGCGTTTGATGGAAGAGGTTTTTCAGCCATATGGTATTTTACAAGATCTACCAATAGAGGTCGAAGGTAAAATGGTTAATCTAGATGTGGAAGTGGTTGATGCCCCTCTGGATTTTAACCTTCTCCTGGGTAAAAGTTGGTCTTATGCTATGACTGTTGTTGTATCATCGATATTTTGTCTCATTATGTTTCCTCATAAAGGAAAGATCATTAAGATAGATCAGCTCTCATATTATTCATTCGACCCAGCTTCTACTGATAGTATCCAACATATCGGAAAATCGACTATCCCTTATAAGGATGTCAGAGTAGGTTTGATTAAAGATTTAGGTTTACTGGGTTCTTTTTCCCTACCTCCTCCTAACGTACAAACTCTTATTGCTAATATCAATATGATTACACCAAGTACTATTTCCTTTGATGATCCTTGGATAATACCTTCAGAATCATAATTGGATTCTTTCGAGGGCCCGATTCCTTTGAGTCCTTTTGAGTTAGCATATCAGCAAGTACAGTCCTTTTTCGATATTCATTCAACCGATTCTGATCTAGTGAATGGGATCAATCAAGAGTCGTTTTACATATCGAGTTTAGCTTCGACACCAATTCCGGATCCTGCTCAACAAGTTTTCCATACTGATGAGCATATTCGTGAGTTCTTGTCGGTAGATGAATTACCATGGGAAGATCTTCATCATAGATCTTCATTTTTACCTGATCTTGATCATTTTGAAAATGATTTCTCTTCTATTTTTACCACTGATTACGTCAAAGAACCTCAGAATCCTCTCTCACATGCTGATTCTGAATTGAATTTAGAAAATATTTCTATGACGGTTCCTCTTGATATTTCAGTAAAACCTGAAATTATTGAAAACATTCACATAGGTGCTTCTTGTATGCCTGAAGAAATTAAAGCATATAAGGCCATGTTTCAGGAATTTCGTGACATATTTTCCTGGTCATATGAAGAAATGCCAGGAATCGATCCATCGATTGTTGTACATGAAATTAAGACATACCCGGATGCCAAACGAGTGAGACAGAAATTACGTCAGATTCATCCAAGAAAAGTTGCAGCTATCAAAGCAGAAGTTGAAAAATTACTTCATGTAGGTTTTATTTATCCAATCTCGTTAACGGACTGGGTATCTAATATTTTTCTGGTAACTAAAAAACAAGGAACAATAAGATTATGTATCGATTATAGGGATATAAATCGAGCTTGTCCAAAAGACAATTATCCAACCCCTTACATCGATCAAATTATTGACGATTGTGCTAGAAATGAAATGTTCACATTCATGGATGGATTTTTTGGTTACAATCAAATAAACATACTCCCTGCAGATAAAACTAAAAAAGATTTCATTTTTGTAATATTCCTAATTAGCGACAGCTAATTGGAATATTCGATTTTGTTCAATTTTGTCGTCTATAGTTTATTAATAAATAAAAAGTGAGTGAAGAGGGTCTAACTCACTTAGTGGAATAAAACACCCTCCCTAGTAGCACAACGTTGTGACTTAAAGGGGAGCCAAGGGGGGCCAAGCACCACGTAGAGAGGGGGCCCACATATGCTCTAGAAGTTACTGCGCAGATCAGGATGAGCACGTGGCAAGAAAGAGAGGCTACATTGAGGAGATAGGCCTTAGGGTTTTGGAGGAAGGCCAACGTTATAAAAGAGGGAGGAGCCTTCTCATTTCATTCATTCGTTTTTGATGATATTGAGCTGGTCATTTCGACTTCTTGAGCACGATGGCTGTTTAGCTTGTCTGCAGCACTATTTAGTGCATTGAGTGTCTCCGGTCGGAGATCTCGCCATTAGCCTCAGGGGACTTCGAGTGCCTACTCGGGCAAGGTTATTTCTTCATCATTTTGTGGGAGATTTTGGTGTTTGGTTTTGTTGTGGAGCCATGCATTCATAGAGACTGCGCAGTCACTGAGAGGGAGGACACAGTCCAACTAGGAGGTGTTTTGGATCGGGGTTTTTGCAGGAGATTTGAGCCGAGATTTTGAGCAGAGGATCAGCCTTTGCCTTTGGGAGGATTTTGGTGGAGTTTGAGGTGGTATTTAAGCCATTCCTATTTAGCCTTTGCGCGGAGCCTTGGAGGCTAGCGTAATTCCCTAAGGGGGTGTTTTTTGGAGGTCGGCCATTTCTGATATGGTGTCTGGGTTTTGTCGGGATTGGTGAGTAGAGGAGGATTCCAGATTTTCAGCTCATTCTGGCAAGGGAGAAGCCCCTAGTTATCAGTTCATTTCAGTGGTAGCAGCTACACGACAGTTTTCCAGCACCTGGGACGCAGTTAAGAGAGCATCCATTTTTGGTGTATTCTGAGAGTATTTCGTCACTTGCATTGAGCAAGTTTAGGTGCCATCACTCTGATCACCTATTGTACTTCATTATATTTCTCAGTTTAATAAAATGGCTTAGCATTTCCTCTCTATATTTCTGGATGAGTTGCTGTACATTCTTTCTATGTTATTATATGTTTGTTGCACTATTATTTTTATATATATTTGAGCATTCTAGTTCTATACCACTTGGTGTGTTTATTTTATACTCTTACACAGAGTCTGGAAAGGGCCAGGTAGCCTCCAGATTCCGTCCTCTTTTCAGAGGCGGCATATCTGGTAAACGCCCTCCTAGTCCATCTCTGGTTAGAGTTTGTCGTGTTTTAGAGATATCCCCGAACCGGGATATTACAGTGGTATCAGAGCATAGTTCTGGCTTAGCCTGTGGAGCTATTTGTATATGACACCGGGAAAGAGGCCATATATTTGTTACAGAGGCAGGAAGTACAGAGATCGTGAGCGTAGGTTGGAGAACACCTATGGAGAGGGAGATTGTGTTCGAGTGGTGGACACAGAGCAGGAGGAGCCTGTGACAGACGCAGAGCAGGAAGAGCCTGTGTTAGATTCAGAGCAGAGAGAGTCGATGGCAGATGACACTGAGGCCAAACAGTTTGGGGAGGCACTCCTCAAATTGGTGCAGGATTTAGCGAGGAAGATTGAGGTGATGGGTCAGATATTCACCATTGTAGAGGCTAGACAGCATGAGACCCCACGAGTATTCCAGGAAGGTGAGGGATCGGGTACATCCCACCATTTTTCGGAGCATGGTGCTACACAGCGTGATACTACTCAGTCGATGGCTTCACATGCACCTACACGCTCTACCATGCCCACTTTCTTGGGAGCAGACACAGGGGCAGGAGCCCAGCAGGAGGCAGAGCCCGTACACATGGGCGAGTATTTTGCAGAGTATCAGGCATATGGGCAGGAGTTTAGGGATGCTCTCTCATTCCAATATTTTGTTCAGCTCCAGCGGGACAGTAGAGCCCATGACCATCATAGAGGGCACTGACATTATCATGATGGAGATAGCCATCGCACATCTAGCAGATTCCATTTTCCTACGTTTGATGGGTCATCAAACAGTTCGGCAAAGTCTTGGGTGGAGAAGCTGGACATCTATTTCCAGCTTAACCAGATGTTAGAGACGGAGGCCATCAAGGTGGAAACATTACATTTGGATGGTGAGGCCCAGGACTGGTGGTTCCATGGGATGGTCACACTCGGACACTCTACAGTGATGACGTATGCCGAGTTTACCAGGAGATTGATGGAGAAATTTGATCGGAGGGATCTGGAATAGCACTTTATTGAGCTGACGAGGCTCAAGTAGACTGGGAGCCCCGAGACATACATTGCATATTTCTTGAGGGTTTCAGTGATGGTGCCAGATCTATCCGCAGCACCGATGATCTATATGTTTGTGGAGGGGTTAGCAGAGCCACTTCTGGTTTTAGTGAGATCTACTAGACCAGCTACACTCCAGGATGCTATCAGCAGGACGCGGGATTTACAGGATGCATTGCCCAGGACTCATACACCTTACCCCTAGAGACAGGGTTTCCAGTCCAAGGGGAAAGATGTGAGGGTTCCACCTCCAAAGGGGAATCTAGGATGGGCACAGATAGATGATGATGCCAGGAGAGAGCTGAGGAAGAAGCGGCTGTGCTTCACTTGTCAGGAGCCGTGGGCACCAGGGCATAGGTGTGTTGCTGGAAAAGCGCACTTCATTGAGGTCTTCTCTGATGATAGCGAGGAAGAGGATGAGGAGGCAAGAGATAGTCAAACGACCCAGGATCAATTGCCACCTCCACCTCCAGGGACAGGATGTGCAGCTTTTGCACCCACAGGAGGGACTCTTGCAGCCTTGCGAGGAGTTCCCAAGTATTTGACGCTGCGCGTACGAGGGACAGTACGTGGCCAACGAGTGTCAGTTTTGGTTGACAGTGGGGCAACCCACAACTTCATTGATGCACAGATGGTCGAGCAGAGAGGTATACTGACCGAGAGCTTTGGCAGATTTTCAGTTTTGGTCCCGAGAGCCCAAACGATGCAGTGTGCTCGGTATGCTCCAGAGTTGGCAGTGACAATGGGTACCTACACTGTGACCGATCACTTTTTCGTGGTCAACATACCGAATACCAATGTGGTATTGGGTGTTCAGTGGTTGATTACTCTGGGGAAGGTCACCACATATTGGGAGGCCTTAGAGATGGAGTGGGATGATAAGAAGACCGGGAAGCACGAGAAGATCCGTGGGATGCACACTTACCCACCTCAGACTGTTTTGGCACATCAGATGGAGGTAGATTTCTGAAAGGGAGACATAGAGTGGGCGGTTGAGTTGCGGGCATCAGAGGCAAAGACCACAGGTCAGGCAGTTCATCCAGATATATAGGCCATCCTTGACAGGTATGAGGCAGTGTTTGGGGATATACCACCAGGTCGGCCACCAGACCGAGAGTTCGAGCACACCATAGAGCTTGAGCAGGGAATTCAGGCGGTGATTACTACCTCCTATAGGCATCCCAAAGCCTATCGGGATGAGATTGAGCGGGCCATCCAGGAGTTTCTGGCTCTTGGGCACATCAGACTGAGCACGAGTCCGTTTGCTTCTTCCATGGTATTGGTGAAGAAGAAGGACGACACCTTGAGGATGTGTATTGACTACAGGGCCCTGAACAAGAAGACCCTGAAGAACAGGTATCCTATACCCAGGATCGATGAGTTGATGGATGAGCTGAGAGGAGCCAAGTTCTTCTCAAAGATTTATTTGAGATCAAGGTACCATCAGATTCGCGTGAGGGAACAGGACATTCCCAAGACTGCCATCAGGTGTCATTATGGGCACTTTGAGTTTTCGGTTATTCCTTTTGGGCTAACCAATGCACCAGCTACTTTTCAGTTTTGCATGAACCATATCGTCCGCAGTTATCTGAGGAAGTTTTTATTGGTCTTCTTCGATGACATACTCATATATAGCAGGACTTGGGAGGAGCATCTCCAACATATAGAGGCAGTACTACATATCTTGGAAGAGCAACAGTTCTATGCTAAGCTCTCCAAGTGTGAGTTTGGGATGACGGAGATGTTGTATTTGGGTCACATTATTGGAGTGGACGGATTGAGAGTCCATGAGGAGAAAATTAGAGCCATCAGGGATTGGCCGGAGCCGAGGAACGTGACGGAACTTCGAGGATTCATTGGCATATGTACTTATTACAGGAAGTTCATCAAGGGTTTCTCACAGCTTGCTGCACCCCTTACAGATTTGATGAAGAAGGGGGCTTTCAGTTGGTCGAATACAGTGCAGCGAGCCTGTGACAGGCTCAAGGAGGTGATGAGTACCTGCCCAGTGCTTGCATTTTCGGATTTTACGCAGCCATTTGTTTTAGAGTGTGATGCGTCAGGAGAGGGGATCGACGCAGTATTGATGTAGGGAGGACACCCTATATCATTTGAGAGCCAGAAGCTCCTTCCGCACGAGAGGTTGTATTCTATATACGACAAGGAGATGTTGGCCATTATGCATGCCTTGGCTAAATTCCGGCAGTATTTGGTAGCGAATAGGTTCAGGTGGAGGACTGATCACAACAGCCTCAGGTTCTTTTTGGAGCAGAAGCAGCTACAGGAGAGGCGGCAGAATTGGATCAGTAAGATCCAAGCATATGACTTTGACATTGAGTATGTCAAGGGTAAGAATAACGTGGTAGCAGATGCCCTTTCACGTAGACCAACCACGTTATCTCTTATGAGCTTGGATACAGATTGGAGGGCTCGACTATTAGTGGAGTACTCCAAGGACAGATTTTCATGTGAGGTTCTGGATGGACATGTGGCAGATGACAGGTACAGGGTGGTCGATGAGATCATCTACTACAGGGACAGGATCTTCTTGACTAAGGGATCTCAGCTTAAGAAGAAGATACTCCAAGCATCACATGATTCACCATTGGCAGGTCATCAGGGGTTTACCAAAATCTACAGGGCCATTCGAGAGAGGTTCTCATGGAAAGGCCTCAAGGAGGACGTACTCCATCACATCAGGGAGTGCGATGTTTGTCAGAGGAACAAGAGGGAGATGAGCCATCCCGCAGGATTGTTGCAGCCTCTTCCCATTCCGAAGGGGAAATGGGAGAGTATCTCGATGGACTTCATCACAGGGTTGCCCATGGTGCAGGGCAAGGATTGTATCTTTGTCGTTGCTGATCGACTAAAAAATTATGCGCACTTTTTCGCCATATCCGCGCATTACACAGCAGCACATGTGGCTGAGCTGTTCTTCAAAGAGGTTTTCAGGCTACATGGTCTTCCTAAGACCATCATCAGTGACAGGGACAACCGCTTCATGGGTGGATTTTGGCAGGAGCTTTTTCGGTTAGTGGGGACGGAGTTGACACCGAGTACCAGTTATCGCCCACAGACGGATGGACAGACGGAGATAGTTAACAAGTGGCTAGAGGGCTACTTGCGTAACTATGTCAGTGGGCAGCAGCGAGCATGGCTGAAGTGGTTGCTTCTGGGGGAGTACTGCTATAACACGACACATCACATTTACATTGGTATGTCACCATTTTATGCTTTGTATGGGTATCAGTCCTTATCTTTTGCTGATGTGATGTTCGGTGCTAGCAAGGCTCCTAGAGCCAAGATTTGGATCCAAGAGAGTCAGGACATTCTTCGAGCTCTCAAGGATAATATGGCTACAACACAAAACCAGTAGAAGTTGTATGCCGACAGAGGTCGAGTGGAGAGACAGTTTGAGGTAGGGGACTTGGTCTACCTACAATTACAACCATACCGACAGTCGTCACTGAAGCAGAAGGGAGATGAGAAGCTCAAGCCCCGCTTTTACAGGCCATACAGGGTGATACGCAGGATTGGACAGGTTGCGTATGAGTTGGAGCTGCCCCAAGGCAGCAAGATCCATAAATTTTTTCACGTATCATGCCTAAAGAAGGCACTGGGGCAGTAGGTGACAATGACAGATGAGCTACCACCCACAGATGATGAGGGGCATTTGGTGTTGCAGCCAGAGGCTATTATTGATACCAGGGAGAGGCAGCTACGGAGCAGGACAGTCTGGGAATTCTTGGTGAGGTGGAATAATTTTCCGGATGAGGATGCCACTTGGGAGAGTGAGAAGATTTTGCAGCATCCATCACTTCAGTTGCTTGAGAACAAGAAACATTTTTCTGGGAGAGACTATAATATTCCTAATTAGTGACAGCTAATTGGAATATTCGATTTTGTTCAATTTTTTCGTTTATAGTTTATTAATAAATAAAAAGTGAGTGAAGAGGGTCTAACTCACTAGAGGAATAAAACACCCTCCCTAGTAGCACAACATTGTGACTTAAAGGGGAGCCAAGGGGGGCCAAGCACCACATAGAGAGGGGGCCCACGTATGCTCTAGAAGCTACTGCGCAGATGAGGATGAGCACGTGGCAAGAGAGAGAGGCTACGTTGAGGAGATAGGCCTTAGGGTTTTGGAGGAAGGCCAACGTTATAAAAGAGGGAGGAGCCTTCTCATTTCATTCATTAGTTTTTGACGATATTGAGCTGGTCATTTCGACTTCTTGAGCACGCTGGCTATTTAGCCTGTCTGCAGCGCTGTTTAGTGCATTGAGTGTCTCCGGTCGGAGATCTCACCCTTAGCCCTGAGAAAATTTGAGTGCCTACTCGGGCAAGATTATTTCTTCATCATTTTGTGGGATATTTTGGTGTTTTATTTTGTTGCGGAACCGTGCATTCATAGAGACTGTGCAGTCACTGAGAGGGAGGACGCAGTCCATCTAGGAGGTGTTCCAGATCGGGGTTTTTGGAGGAGATTTGAGCCGATATTTTGAGCAGAGGATAAGCCTTTGCCTTTGGGAGTATTTTGGTGGATTTTGAGGTGGTATTTCAGCCATTCCTATTTAGCCTCTGCGCGGAGCCTTGGAGGCCAGCGTAATTCCCCAAGGGGGTGTTTTTCGGAGGTCGGCCATTTCTGATATGGTTTCTGGGTTTTGTCGGGATTGGTGAGTAGAGGAGGATTCTAGATTATTAGCTCATTCTGGCAAGGGGAGCAGCCCCTAGTTATCATTTCATTTCAGTGGTAGCAGCTACACGGCAGTTTTCCAGCAGCTCGGAAGCAATTTAGAGAGCAACCATTTCTGGTGTATTCTGAGAGTATTTCGTCACTTGCCTTGAGCAAGTTTAGGTGCCATCACTCTGATCACCTATTGTACTTCATTATATTTCTCAGTTTAATAAAATGTCTTAGCATTTCCTCTCTATATTTCTAGATGAGTTGCCATACATTCTTTTTGTGTTATTATATGTCTGTTGCACTGTTATTTTTATATATATTTGAGCATTCTAGTTCTATACCACTTGGTGTGTTTATTTTATACTCTTAGACATAGTCTGGAAAGGGCCAGGTAGCCTCCATATTTCGTCGTCTTTTCAGAGGCGGCATATCTGGTAAACGCCCTCCCAGTCCATCTCTGGTTAGAGTTTGCCATGTTTTAGAGATATCCCCAAAACGGGATATTACTATTTTTCCATGGGGCACTTTCGCTTATTGCAAATTACCTTTTGGCCTTAAGAATGCTGGCGCCACTTTCAAAGGGCCATGTCTTATTCATTTCATGACATTAAGCACATTGTGCAACCCTACCTCGATGATTTTCCTGCTCACTCTACACGCAGAGAAAATCATATTACTCATTTACGAGCCATCTTTATGCGATGTAGGCACTATAAGATTTGTTTGAATCCTCACAAGTGTGTTTTTTGCGTAGAATCCAGACGATTATTGGGATTTATTGTCTCAAAAATAGGCATTTGTGTCGACCCATCGAAGGTTGAGGCAATCGTCAAGTTACCTCCTCCTTCTACTCTTCGCCAACTCCAAAGTTTGCAAGGGAAAGAAAACTTTTTACATCGATTCATTCCTAACTACGCCGAGTAACGAAAGGTTTCACTAGGTTGTTGAAATAGAACATTCCTTTCTTTTGGGACGAGGTCACTGATAGATCTTTTGATGCTTTGAAAAACGCGTTGACCCATGCACCATTACTGCATCCTCCCAACTACAACCAAGATTACTTTTTGTACCTCACCGCTTCTGATTCCATGATAGGGATGGTTTTAGTTCAGGAAGATGAATTCCATAGTGAACATGTGATTTATTATCTTAGTCGGAATTTGCATCCGACTGAGATCAAATATTCACATGTGGAGAAATTGGCCTTGGCAGCTGTTCAAGTTGTCCAACGTTTTCGTCACTACATACTGTTATGCAAAACGACAGTGATCTCTGATTGTAACCCTATGATGTACATATTGAATAAATAATGGCTAGGGGGAAAATACTCCAAATGGATTGTTATCCTACAGGAGTTCGATTTGGAATTTGAAAAATCCAAATCCAAGAAATCACTGATTTTTGCTGAACTTATGTGTGATTTCCCACATACTGATATAGAAACTATGGCGGAGCAACCAATCATGGATGAATCCTTGTTTATTATCAGTACCATTGATCCTTGGTATGGAGATATTATTGTGTATCTTCAGACCCAATCTTTTCGGCCTGAACTTTCACGGTCGCAACGACGCAAAATTTGTTTCCAGTCTCAACAATATCACATTGTTGGCGACACAATTTACCGTCGTGGTGTGGATTTGGTTTTTCGACGTTGTCTAAATCATGACAAAGCCGAAAAGGCTCTCAATGACTATCACTCCGGAGCATGTGGCGATCATATGTCTGGGTATGCCACAGCCCAAAAGATATTGTGAGCAGGTTATTTCTGGTCGTCTTTATTTAAAGATTGTATTTACGCAGTCAGAAAATTTCATAATTGTCAAATCTTCGATCGAAAAATGCGTGCACCACCTGCTCTTCTTCACCCCACAATTGTTGTCGGTCCTTTTGCAAAATGGGGCATTGATTTCATTACATGTAACCCTCACTCGGCCAGGGGGCATGGGTATATTATTCTCGCAATAGATTATTTTACCAAATGGGCTGAGGCGATGCCTACATTTGCAGTAGATGGAAAAACTACAGCTACTTTCGTATTCAATCATGTGATTTCTCGTTTCGGTGTACCCCAAGCGATAATTACGGATCACGGGAGCCATTTTCGAAATATCATGATGACTGAGTTAACAGACCAGCTTGGCCTGCGCCATGATAGTTCTACACCATATTATCCATAGGCCAATGGTTTAGTTGAAGCAATTAATAAATTTTTAGTCACCATGATCAAACGAATCATTGGCATTCATAAGTCGAATTGGCATACCATGCTCTTTTCAGCACTTTGGGCGTATCGAACCTCAGCAAAAACATCGACAGGTTTTACCCCTTTTCAACTAGTTTACAGTTTAGAAGCGGTATTACCCATTGAATGTGAGATACCGTCACTCCAACTAGCCATAGAGTTATTACCAGACACTTCTGAAGAGGAGAAACATTTTTTATACTTGGCTCAATTAAATGAGAATCGACACACCGCTGCATTAGCTACCGAGGCTCATGCGAAAAGAATGAAAGCTCAGTATGATAGAAGTGTTACCCCTCGTAACTTTTCAGAAGGAGACCTAGTTTTGATTTATGATCAAGCCAACGATAAACTAGGGGCTGGGAAATTTGAACCCATGTGGAATGGTCCTTACATTGTCAAGCGAAAGCTTGCAAAAGCGGCGTATGAATTAATTGATTTTGACGAGGTCTCTTTAGGTAAACCCAGAAATGGACTTTGCCTGAAGAGATATTACGCTTGACTTCGTGTGGAGATCTTCTCTGTATATTAGTTACTTTTTAGTTGGTGTGCTATAGATTAGAAACGTGTGCCTAGCGTAAGTGTGCTCTTACTATTATTCCCGCTTATCTAGATACTTTTATCCTAGATGTCGACGTCCTCTCAAACATATATTGGTTTTGCTGATGGTGCTTGTCGTAGTACATGGAATATCTCTTCCGCAGCTTGGATTATTTACTCACCCACTGACGAGATAGTATCAATGCATGGGGTTAGTCTCGGTCAAACAACGAACAATATTGCCGAATATAGTGCAGTTATTGAATTATTATCGGAATCCATTTCATTTGGAATTTGGAGTTTGATTGTTAAGTTAGATTCTGAACTCGTTGTATTACAGTTAAATCGAGTATATGCCATTAGAAATCCAGTATTATTAAGGTTATTTTTAAGGGTTCGTCTCTTGGAACGAGAATTTGATTATATTGAATATCAACACATTTCAAGAAGTTTAAATACATTAGCAAGATGCAATTGCTTCTAATGTTATAAATAGACATTTGCGATAACAAAGTAACAAATCAACATTCCATAACATGATTGAACAGGTAAAATGAAATAATAGTATATCATAGTGTAAATGTAGTGTTCAAAAAATAGTACATCGTCTTCGATCATAGGCTCAAAACGCCTTATGATCGGAAAGAAGTGATACAAAAATGAGTCTACAAAGTCAATCAGCCACTATCCATGGTGATGATCACGATAATACACCACTGCTCGTGCCACCCTAGTCAAAAACCTCCTGAATGGACTTGGAACACCTATGACATATCTCTGTAGGTGGAGCGGGATATCATCTATAGTAGTCTCGGGAATATATATAATGAGCCACTCCAGATGGTGCTCTAAGTCAGTCAGGATCTCTGCAGTCTGATCCTGTGGGGGTGGTGCTGTTGCTGCTGCATCCCTTTGCCTCCGGTCAAAGGGGCAGAGAATGGCTGGTCGAGTTGGACCCACATCTGCATTTGAAAATTTTTGTTATTAGTTTTTGGACGATTAAAAAACAAAATAAAAATTAGAACATGTCAAAAAATGTTTTTTACCTGATTCGTCCCACTGAGCTCCTAGAGGAAGGGGTATCTCCCGGTCGCCATGAAAATCCATGCTGGCATAAGGAAAATCCTCTATAACAAAAAGTTGGCGTTCCAGCCAACGAAAATATGTAGATGGAAATCTCACAATCTCCCCACCCTCACTGTGGTGGGCCATCAAAGCAACCCAACAAACCATCCTAGGCTCTCAAGGCTGACCAGCATCGACAGGAATGTGCTGCGGGGCTAACATGGGGATCCTCTCTAGAGCAAAGGTGACTACAATGGAACCATATCCAAAGTTGTTTAGCTTTCCATTCTTTGCTCTGGTAAGTTGGCCTTTCACATTTTCCAACACTACCTCGCACCATTTGTATATGGTGCCTCGAAAGCAATCTACTGCTACGCGCATCTGAGAACCAGTGGCTACATGCAAAGCTGCACTTCTGCACAACTTGAAAACTGTAAAAGCGATCACTTTTAGCTCTGGATGGATGATAGTTATTATGTAAATCCGTTTGTCCCCGGGATTGGCCTCATCATTGAAAAACTCTAATTAGAGGTTGGTGACAGACTGGCCACTTGACCTAGCCCCAAATAGAGATAATGGTGTGCCTCTCCTGGACAAACCAGTCAAAAAATAGATGTCTTCCAGCTCGATCTCGAGCCGGTGACCTCCAATCACAAAACACTGGTCCTGCACATCCCATTTACTTACCAGCCAAGTGAGAAAATCCACTTGAGCTCTCATGCCACTGATAGCCCAAAATTTGTAAAGCTTGCATAGTTGGTTGATGAAGCATTGCTGCTTCATCTACCTCTTCATGCTCCCGTTCTCGCCAAATGAGCATTGTAGATGTCCTACAAGTAAAATGAAGGATAAGAATCATTTTCAAGAAAAAATTTGGGTAATTTAAGAAGAAAATATGTTTTTAAATTTTCCACAGCGCCTCTACACTTTACGCTTAGGGAAAGTGCGTAGATACACACGGGCCATGTGTTAAAGGTGTGAGGCCCCACCATTTTTCTTTGTAGAAAAATGTTGGGGTCCGCAGGTACCCAATGCATTAGGTGCGGACCCCCGAGGGCGGATTTTTCGGCATATTTTCCTCCCAAAAATAAAATTCTGAACCTAAATTAAAAAATTGAACAGATGAAATGCAAGATAAGGAGGTTGTGGATTACCTAGAACAAATGGTTTTCGAATCCGACGGTTGGTTTTCCCAGAATATTCTCTGAAGCGTTTTTTTCCCAGAGCTCTAAAAACTTCACTCCAATTTCAAACGGTAAAAATGAACTTAAAAAACTCCTTTTTATAAGTTTTTTCGAATAGATGAATTTTAAATTTGTTTATTTTTCACTTTAAAAATCAGTTTTTCAAAATATCTTTATTATTGAAACAGGTATGTTTAATTTTTCGAGTTTTTGTGCAGAATAACGGACTTTTCAGGCAAAATGGTCATTTTTGACGAAGAGTAAACTTTTATCACTTTTTCGGGCTCTTTAAATTTTACGAAAAAGTGAAACCATGGAGTCCTCTTTTAAGCCCTTTTCAGACTCTCTAAAAATGAAAAGATCGCTGAGTACTTGACTATTCGAACTAGTTTAAGTAAATGAACAGTCGTCCCTTCAGTATAAGTTTACCCCTTTTCCGAACTGAAATGGACTATTTACGAAAAAGGTATACGTTGACTAATCATGGTCAATAGAGTTCTCTCTTGAATTATTTTATCTTTTTTCGAGCCTGAGAGATTAAATTTACGAAAAAGAACACCCATGGAGTTTTCTTAATTTTTTCTTCTGACTCCCTAAAAATGAAAAACACCGAGTTTCTCCTATACTGGACTCGTTAAAATTTAACAGTAAAGGACCTATCGATTACAAACAGGAATGTACCACTCCTTCTTATGGTTCGATTTTAAACTAAGTTGGACTCATCCGAAGGATGAGCTTATAAACAAGCAAATGTTATCCTCCTCAAGCTTGTCAAAAATAAAGAGGTACTTGCCAGAAATGTTGGAGGAAAAGAGAGAAAAACATATTCGTTTGTCATACTTTCATTTGTAAAAGCATTACAACACTCTTGAACATGACACTTTTTGTCACACTTACACCTGGGTTGGGAAATCCTTTGTCTATCAGTTAATCAAACCATATTGAAAGTCTTCAACCGGTTTCTGGGTATTAGCTTAGGACAACTATCACCAAACCATCTGCAGTGTCGTTATGTGTTCAAGAGGTCAGTCAAATAAACCATTCATCTGCAAACACTTGTCTCCATTCACGTTGACCATCCCTGAGTCAGTCCTTGCAAACAATTTCTTCAAAACTTGACCTATGGTTTCGTGTCGTGAGCTTGCTTATGATGGATCACTTTCTATCGACGACAACTCATCATCTAGGAAGTTGATCTAGAATCTGTCAGTACCTTGGAATCTGCATGTCTTAATGGCAGGTTTCTCACCTTCGACAACAGGTTGCATCATTGACCTTCGATCGAACGATTCCGTGAAATATTCGACTTCATGTCACTTATTCACATTTCATGGATTGTACTGAGTACTTTGAGAGCCATTGTCATTATTGGTGGTTTCTCTCACACTCGTTAACAGTTCACGTCATTGACTGATAATCAAGTGGTTTCTACCATGTTCGACTTCAACACATTTAATCGCATGGATAGAATCGTACTAGTTCGGGAAGCAGAAATCAAGACCCTGGATCTAGTTTCCACCATCCAGGCTGCGAGGAGTTTTATTATTCATTATGCAGTAAACGATTCATTACAGATGGTTGCGTCCATGCTGTGTCTACATTATTGATGTAATACTAAAATCATTTATGTACCAAAACAATTTTAGTTAGTTTTTTATCTGAGTATGGGAATGCCTACCTCAGCGATGATATATATATATATGTGTGTGTGTGTGTGTGTTGCGTTGAATTTTTTTACAGGTTTCTGACTGGGGTGTCCATAGGCTGATCCTCGAAAAGCACTTCACTCTTCGAATTTTCTCAAAATTCGCACTTTAGGGGGCAAGTTGTTACACTGAAATTTGTCACCATGACATTTTCGTACTCCCTGGAAGTCTACAATATCATAATTCCCAAATTCAAGCCTTGAAACTAAGAGAAGAGCTCATAAAAGCCTTAAAATTCTGGTACCGCACTTTCTCCTAATTTTGCCTGCGGTCCCGCACTTTTTGGCTCTAAATCCGGCGGAGCCAAATGCACTGTTTGTTTATTAAAAGTGTGGACCCCTGTAAAAGGTTGAAAAGGCGCAAATAAAATCTAGAAGCTCAGTTAAAGTCATTTTTGGAAGCTTCTAGAAACATTCCTGCGGTGGAAAGATCGCTCCTTTCATGTTCATGCATCCCATCCAATAAGGAGCTAACCCCTTAATGTAAGGAACTAATCCTTTTTAAGGAGGACTCTATCCTTTCTTGTATGGAGTTGTAACCTCCTCTTATCCACTATAAAAAGAGGCATAGGGCAGCCTCAAGGGGTTACCATTAATGAGTTGAAGTTTTAGTATTTTTGGAGATGAAGTGCTATTGAAAATTAGACCCTTTTAGCTAAGATTTCATGTGGGAAGGATTACATACCTGTATGTATCTCGGTTGGAAGAGTGCAAGGCTGATCTGAGTAAAGGAAACGCCTGCTCCAGACCCCAGGAAGACCTGTACAACATCAAGGAAAACGTGGTTGTAAGGCTCTTCTTTATTTAAGTTAATACAAACAAATCTATTTTTCTCAATAAGCTGTCAATTGATTGGTTTATTTTATGGATTCCGTGATCACCATAATGGATATGATTTATGAATATATGCTATGCAGGTGCTATTTCATGTTTGTTTTTTTGTGATTGCAGAATCTTCGAGGAGAACTCTTTCGACCGATTGAAGGACTACTGCTAAAAATAAGCATTGGATTAAAGGTAGGTTCCTTAAAACCTTTATAGAATTTAATTATAAATCGCAATATATTTAGAGAAATATAGCTTTGTTTGTCCGTTTGTTGCTAGTTGTCCGTAGGACACTTGGGAGTTCTGTATTGTCCGCAAGAATGACTAATCTATCCAACAGATCTAGAAGGGGTGATGCAACCACATTGAAGGGTGACGCAGTGAATGCGTAGGCACTTGTGGGAATCCTCATCCTCAGCTGAATCAACCATTCTTTCTGTCTCCGGAGATAGAGCTACATCTATCAAGATTTCTCTGTTACGAAAACCACAACTGGTGCCCTTATTTGTATTTAGAATTCTCCATGATAATAAAACCCTCAAGAGATGTTGCACCAGTTTCCCCACATTGGGTTTTTCATGGGACATTTGTCCAAAAAAATATTGTGTTTCCTTTGTCATGTGTGCTTAATTCATCAATACTTGATATGTATGTATGTGTATATATGTAGTGTGTTTACTTTCCTGTTTTATGAATATTTCTGAAAATAACTTGTAAATGTAAAAACACAAGTAGGGGAAATAACCAGATTTCTGCAATAGAAATTTCTATTAAGTAGATTCAAGAATTCTCACATGGTATCAGAGCTATTTCAGATCAGGGGGAGTTGAAGCCATCAGCGAAGTGACAAGACAAAGTTTTTTGCTACTGGAAGGCGGCTGAGATAACATAGCTCCAAAAAGAGGCAACACAACACTAGAGGGACAACACAGACTTAGCAGAAGTGACACATAGCCTATGTAGCTTACGTAAATTCTGATGCAGGCCCAAAAGTGTGACACAAAGCCTGTCTAGCTCACGCAGATCTGACGCAGGCCCAAGAGGGTGATGTAGTCTGAGAGGGGGTGACGTTGTGCCAGTTTTTGTGGTTGGAGGTGAAGTTTTTGTTCTTCTACGTTGAAGGTGGGGCATTTTTTTTGGCGGTGCAGAACAGTGTCTAGCAGGGTTGAAAAAGTAAGGGGAAACAGTTCCTCAGCAGACTTTCTAGCCAATAATTCTGAGATCCGATCAACAGATTGATTAGAGAGGGTTGACTCGACAGAATTGGTAGAGGATTTCTGGGAAGGAAATCACTGGTGAGAGGGAGCGTATTCTATAGAGGGTTTCTATCGCCAAGAAACCCAGATCCCATCTCTTGCTGAGAGCAGCAATAGAAGAAGGGATAAGAGCATTTGTTTCGACATTTTGAGCAGATTTTGCCTCGCATGGATTGAGGGATTAGGACAGGTTATATGGTGCATCTAACTTTGTCATCTGGAAAGCCAGAGTCCTATCAATCCTTGACGAATATCGTATCAAAGATCAGGCCGAGAGGGTTGTAGCCGTTTTGGTTGATGTTGATCCATTAAAGAAGTATGAGGAAAATAAAGCACGGACTAAGAGCTTGATTATGGATGGAGTGAAGGATCATGTGGCCCCACATATTTCTAAGACGAACACGACAAATGACACGTGGACAATGCGGATCAATCTGTATCAAGGCACCTTCGTCCAAAGGAAGATGCTTCTCGAGAATTGGCTGTGACTTTTTCAAATGCACAAGGGAGAGGAAATTGACCCCTTCCTCATTAGATTGAAGGCAATTCGAGATCAATTGGTTACTATGGGGGGGAATCCTAATGATGGTCTCATTGTGAGGACTGCCCTAAATGCAGTCACCGATGATTGGGAGACCTTTGTCCATTGGGTAGAGCACAACTTAAAAATTGGGAGGACATGTGGGCAACTCTTCGTTAAGAGGAGATCAGGATAATGTAGAAGATGGGCAGCAACAGCGGAGGAGCCAAGATCAAGGAGGAGGAGGAGTAACATGCGGCAACAACAAGGGAAGAAGAAAAAGGACCTCTCAGAGGTTCAGTGCTTCAAATGTGGCGAATTGGGAAATTTTTCCAATACTTGTCCTAGGAAGAAGAAGGGAGAGGAAGATTCAGATTCTAAGGCTGCGGAAGCCAAGGGGAATGATGGCAGTGATGATGATATGGCTATGAGTGCTCATGTGCCTTGAGATAAGAGGTGGGGTGACATAGATCTATAGATTGAACTACAGATGGCGGCCAAGGGGCGGGATCCTTGAGGTGCCTAAACTCTTGGATCACATACGATCTATGAGAGCCCTTAATGATAGTAGCAAGATGAATGGAGTCAGTTGGTTCAGAGGATTATGGAGGCATGGTAGCAGTGAGGAAACTAAAGACTGGAGCAGCGCAATGCAGAGGAAGTAGCAGCATGGAAGCAGTAGCGCAGAGGTTGATGGGACTTCAACCGTGCTTACGCAATGTAGAGCAGTAGCAGCGCAGAGCTTTAGAGGTTCAGTGTAGTTCAGTAGCAGAGGGTGCTTTAGTATCGAGATGCAACCAGACTGACTTGTCTGTCAGGAGTTTGGGTGATGTCCTTCAGTTTCTTACTTCTCAGCAACTGAGTTGCAGTGTAACAGTTAGCAGTGGAAGTGCTATGGGAAGCATGATGCAACATTTGGGAGGTAGCTACAGTACAGATGAGGCAGTAACTATGCCAGAGTCATGAGTAGCAGTACAGAAGGCAGCAATGCAGTGGATGAGGGGCAACAGGCCGAGCATTAGCAGCACAGGGGACCGATGCCATGGATCAGAGTAATGCTTCTGGAATGAAGTGTTGCTATAGCACATTCCTCGCCAAGAGGGAGTGTTGATTTTTTGGTAGCATCGGATTTGCTCTAGCTCCAAAATTTTATGGAGGGGCTAATACAAATGAAATCTCCAAGACCCAAGAATCGTTTGGAGAAATTCCACCCGGAACTTAAGTTATTCCAATAATTAATTATTTTAATGGATACCCTAAGTCTAACTTAGGGAAATTAAATAATTAAAGGGAATTAATTTAAACATGTGGGTGAGAATGTTCTAAGTGACGACGATTAAGTATTTTCTAATCTTAATCATTGATTAGAGATTAGATCACGGTTGTTGATTGTTCAACGAGAAAAGTATTAAAGGAAGGCTTGGGGTTAGTTGGAGAACACACACAGAGAGATAGCACTTGAGCTAAGTCGAAATTTTGGGGCATTGTTTGTTGAGAATTTTCGAGTTACCTTGCAATGCAGTAAGGGGAAAATCGGGAGAGGGATTTCAAATCTAAGGCCAGGAATACAATTTCAGAGAGGCAACACAATCCAGGAGGGGTGATGCAGAGCCAGCGTAGGCCCAGCAGGGGTGACGCAGACCCAGCTAGGTTCATGCAGAGCCAATGCAGAGGTTGGCGCAGTCACAGAAGTGTGACGCAGGCCCAGAGGGGCTAACGCAGAGCCAGAGGCTGCAACGCTGTGGTGTCAGTGGGCTAGAAAGGGCTCGTATTCAACAGATCCATAAGGGGTGATGCAGCCACACTGAAGTGTGACGTAGCCATACTGAAGGGTGACACAGCGACTGCGTACAAACCTGTGGGGTTCCTCATCCTCAGTTGAATCAACCATATTTTCTATCTCCGGAGATAGAGGTACATCTTTCAGGATTTCTATGTTGGGCAAACCACTACTGGTGCCCTTGTTTGTATTCAAAATTCTGCATAATAATAAAACCCTCAAGAACTACTGCATCGGTTTTCCCGCGTTAGGTTTTTCCAGGGACATTTGTCCAAAAAATATTGTATGTCCTTTGTTATGTGTGCTTAATTCTTCAGTACTTGATTTGTATATGTGTGTAGATTTGCAGTGTTTTTACTTCATTATTTTCTGAATATTTCTGAAAATAACTTGTAAATGTAAAAAAAAGGTAGAAGTAAACTGGATTTCTGCAGTAAAATTTCTGTTAAGTAGACTCAGGAACTTTCACACTCTGAGTGGTTATGGATTTATGTTGACCACCCTGCGGTTAAATCTTTTTTTTTCTTGTCTGATGAAATTTGAGTTTTCAGACATGACCCCATTAATATCTTTTTAATACATCATAAATAAACTTGGCATTCGAAATTTCAATGCGGCCTCCTTAAATTTCCAACTTGGTCTTTGATTTTTAATACAACCACCATTCACTTACTTTTCGGACGATTCTAGTCCCTTTATGCAATTTAACTTAGCTAATATGCCAAACGATTAACCAATCAACAGAATCAATAAGATCCCACGCATGAGGATTACAGCTCTAACGATACTACTCTTAGGCTCCACAAATAGTGAGTTTAGAATATCTTGAGCTTCCATGTCAATTGATTTGCAGTAAACCTTTGAAGTTGAAACCCCGCAGGAAGAGCCAAGATTTCGGCTCTGATACCCCTTTAATATCCCCAAATGGGAAAATGACAGTAATACAAGAAAAAATAGACTAAAACTACAAAAAAATAAATTACACCATCAATACATGAGAAATTGAAGGCAAAAGATGAGCTGAGCCATTTTATTAATGTCGGGAATTGAGTGAAAAAGAGGTGCTGGAATAGGTGCACCTAGGCTGGAATACTTCTCAACCCAAGCTAAAATGACTCTCTACAACTGGCTCTGTGTGACTCTCGTGTTTTGTTGCTCTGCCCCAAAAATTTTGTTGTTGGCTGAACTCGGGCTGCTATTTAGGCTACTACCCGTGCTCAGAAAATTCTGGGAATTGGACACCAAACTCTCCTCAAAAGACACACAAAAACCCACGAAGTATTTGTTGAAAGATCGACCCCAGAAATTTGCCCCTTTGGGCTTGGTACGCTGCTCTGCTAGGGAAATCGAACTCATGGTTGGAACTATTGGTAAATGCCTCCAAAACACTTCCAAAATATCTGGTAGGAGGTGGATAGCCTCCCCTCCAAATCTCGTGTTGAATCTCCTCTGCACTCCTCACTCCCAGCACCCACACCAAACGGAACTATGCAATCATTGTGTAGCTGTGGCTGCCTCTGCACAGTCCTGAAGGCCATACGCTCTCCTGGCTTATGCTGCTACTCCAATATAATATGTTGCACTATACTGGCCTCCAAACTGTACTAAAATTGTGCTACTAAGCTCACCTATGAATTCAGGATGAATTCACCAAGGGGAGTTGGGAACTTTCCCAATCTCTCCCAGTCACTCGAGGGGTTCCATCCTGGGGCTACCAATGGAGTAGAGAATCGGGTTCTCAACCTCACATACGAGAAATGATATCAAATCCAAGTTGTTCCCCAATGGCCTCCTCTTCTTTTATAGATCTCATTGACCCTCTAGAGCCTTCTATTTTATTAATATTTTAATCATGGAGCTTTTTACCCTCTTATTAAAATATTATTTTTAATGCGGGAAAGAGTAAATTGGTTGCCATGTCTCCTCCGGTCACTAAAACATGTGTCCAACCATCCCATCATGTATATATTCTCATTCTGATTCCAACGAGATATTACTCTAATGTGTTCTATCACGTATTCCTTCCAAAATGCCACCATGAGCGTAATCAATGGAGTTAAGCCCAAAAATAACTCAGTTTTCTGAAAGTTGTCGGAATGCACCGGAACGACAAGCAAACTATGCGGATGATGGAATATACCATAAAAATGTCACCAGTCCTCAGAGAAACTCCTCAAAACTCCACCAAAAGGCCCCTGGGTCCACTAATGACACCAACATGTACCTGTGACCTATCTGCTCCCAACTCTGGAGGTCCATCCTAACCATGTCATAAGGAACATCAGAAAAGGGGATATTACATCTACTTAGAAGGATTATGATATATCCCTGAGATAGCATCCCAAATCTCTTTGCCTATGGTCTTGCTAGATATATGTGAGAGTATACGCTCCCAGACTCCATCCAGGATCATCTGCTTCACCTTGGCCATCTCCTTCTCGAATTATTTCAGCTAATCTGCATCGCTAGGTTTTTCCTCAACATTCTCTTCATAGGTATTCAGGTCATGCTCATCTAACAAGGACATCCTAGCCTTTCAGATGATATAGTTGGATGCACCATCCAACCTATCCTAATCTCTAAGCCTTGTTAAGGCCATTTCTACAAAAACTTGACCTAGGGCGGAAATCTCCCTCTTTCACGTGGTTAGATACTAGCACTACTTGCACTCCTATCTGGAGTGAGAAAATATGCCAACTACTACTGCCTGCTATCTCTGGAAATTTGGATTTATGAAACTAGAAACCTTAAGAGTGAAACTTCCTCTATGTGCACAATTTCTAATCCACTCGACACTGAATCTGCTCTAGAAAACTATTGCAAACCCTCTATGTCCCAAACCAAGAGTCTGCTATACGAGAATACTAAGTTGCTCACCTTTTCCTGCGTTACACTTGCGAATTTTCTGTCTATACTCACGCGCCTCGTGACTGTACATAGGGATCTCACGTAACTCTCGTGGTTGTATTCGCTAATTTCGCGTGTCCCTCATGGCTACTATCGGCTAGCCCATGCAACCCTCTAGAAAAATTCATACTTCTTCTCCCTCTGAGCCATGAATTTCTCTCTCTTCATCTCTGAGCCTTTGATCCATTAACTATGCTCTGATACCGTGTGAAAATTCCTTGAGATTCAGCAACTGGAATTAATTCTTTTAATTGGTAAAAAATTATTTTCAATGGAAACCAACGAATTAATCACAATGCAATTTCTTCACCATAAAATATACTGCAGAAAATAAAATGATGGAAACTAAGAAATGCCAGCATAAAAAAAAAAATTGACACAACTATTTTTGGACAATTGTCCCAGGAAAAACTCAATGTGGAAAAACTGGTGCAACATCTGAGGATTTTTATTACTATGCAGCAGTGAAACTCAAAGTAATAAATTTGGATTCCCAACTAAGAGAAATACTATCAAAATCAATGGAGGGAAATTACCCTCTTCTCCAAGCAATCCTGACAGGTAATACAACTCTAAGCAAGTTGTCCAAACCCTTTGCGTAAGCCCTGCATCACATCTACGTAGCCTGCTACAGGGACAACCCAAAACTACTACTACTCAAGTCGTCTTGCCTGTTGCTGCTCTGGAATCGATCCTCGTGGCCTCTTGGAACCCTTCCCTGCCTTTGAAAACTAAATCCATGTCCATCTGAGCTAAATCTAACCGCCTCTTTGAGGCTCTGCACAAGCCCCACGCAACCTCCTGGAGAAATAATTTGGCCTTCTCCCTTTGCCTCTCCGGATTAGAAAAATTCCTCCAGATCACTGTCTTTGCCCCTCTCTAGCTCCACATCCCCTCTCTGGCTCAAAATCTGCTACTCGCTAGCTCAATTTGCCCAAAGAAATCACACTACTAGCTCTCTCTTATGTGTGTTTCCATCTAGCCATCGACCTCTTCCTATAATCTCCAGTTGGGACTCCAACGACCAATATTAAAACTTAATTGACGGTTGAGATCATCTTGAAGTGGATCTGTGTGAGTATCTAGATAATTCTCACCTTTCTCGATTAATTACTATTAATTAACCAGAACCAGCTTTCCTAAGTTAGAATTAGGAAAAATGTAAATGATGGTCAATTAATTTAATTGAGCTATCTCTAGGTGGAATTTCCAAAAACGATTTCTAGCTTTTGGAGAACTCCTGTGTTTTAACATTTCCACAAAGTTTCAAGACTAGAACATCTTCGATGCTGCAAGAACTAAAACAATCTATTTCTTCTACCACATATGGAAAAAATTAGAGATATTAGAAATCCCTTTAAAAGTATATCTCTTTCAATGTATTCCGTGAAATACATGAGACGACTGACAAACTCTCAAAGAAAACCTATACATGAGATGACTGACAAAATCTCAAAGAAAACCTTATCATTATAGGAAGACTCACTAATTTAGTGAGTCAATTAAATAGGACCTCTTCCTAAAGAGGTGACTTTAACCAGTGCAAGGTAGAAGTAACTCTTTTGAAGCTGCCAATATAAACAACTATTTCTGATATTTAAAGCTGGTTTATAAGCCAGGATATTTATGTGCAAGTTGTAAATTTTTGGACTCTTTTAATTCATCATCCTCATCTTGCTACATTTACCTTTTGACTTTTCTTGGAAAGAAACAAAGTGACTTATTCATTTGGAGTGTCGAAAAGAAAACATAATGTATATTTTAATTTCTACTCAAAATGGAAAAAAAATATTGTTAAAACTTAAATGAACCAGTAGATGAACGAAAGAACACACATCATCAAGGTTTTCAAACTTATCTCTCATTTTCTTTATAACATCCAAAAATATAAAATGCATGACTTTCCATCATAACTAAGTTCTAAACTACTGCAAGGGTTATGCCCTACATGATCATGTTTTAATTTTTATTCCAAATTCTCAACACCAATAGAATCCACACACTAATATTCATGGGAGTAACAAGTAACCCAACAAGAAACTTAGAAAACAACTATATACATAGAATTATATTAAGGATTTCCTATGAATACTTGAGATGACACCAAACATGTTAAGAAAAATTATCATTAAGAAAAGGATTAAAGAATTTTTATTTTTATTTTTTGTCTTTACTTGAGTTGACACTGTTATGTACCCTTGGGACAAAAAAAGCATAAAGCCTATTTAAATTATATCTAAAAAAAAATCATTTATCTCATCCCGAAGAATTTGAAAAAAAATAAAAAGTTACAATCAACTTGGGATCAATTAAATAAGACCCAAAGTACACGTGCTCTTGTTGTGAAAAAAAAACTTGTTGCGGCATGTAAAATATTCTACAGTGGACAAAAATTTTCCATGAAACAGGATTTAGTTTTCTACCAACATATCTGGAAGGGTATTTCGTCCTTTGTCGAATTCCTACAAATAATAATTTGTATTCTGCAAAGAGTTCTACAACAAATCAATCATGTAGAGTTCTACTTCACAAGATCCTTGTTTCCATTTTTTTCTCTATTTTTTTTTTACATTTTAATATAGACTTTTCAGACATATACACAAGTATCTTTATCTTATTTACAGATAAAGTAAGATTTATGTGCCCACCCCTAGCTAATTTATCCCATACATTTCGTCATCCCCAAAGACTTGGGGACTGTGTCACTGTAGGATGTAGGGAAACTCAACATATCCCATCCATTTTTTCATGAAGGACTTGGTGACTACAGAGGATGGATAAACTCAATGTGAAAAACGGTTAGATAGTATTGATAAAATGGTGGAGCACAATTTAATTGAACTAAGACTCGGTTCCACCAAAATTCTAACAACCAACACTTGATAGCTCTGTAAGGATAATGTTATGGCATTATATAAAAATAGATTGCACAATAGTTACTATTTTAAAGGCATATATTATACAAATCTAAACAACCAAGAAACCATGCTTTCTTGTGAAGGTAATAAGTGGGTAAATTTTCATTACTCATGTTGTCCTCATTCAATGGGAGAAACGAAGAGTCGAGACCATCTATCATTGCATTTGGAGTAAATCCGACTATGATCATTAACATAAATTGGGGATGTGTATAAGAATAATATTTATGATATTAACTCAACATACCAGCTCGAGGTGTTTGGTTAAACATAATGCTTGCAAATGCCTGGGACGCCACCAATTTTCCCTAAATTTCTAGAAATGTGTTATTTCCCATACATATTTAGATACAATATATTTCATTTCTTTTTGACTTGATAGTCATGTTTGTTGGGCCGTGAATACAACCACTTTTTAACACTTATTTCATTCATTTTTACTCTTCTTTATCATGTCATTTATTATAATTTATCATATAAATCCATTTTATAATGATTTATGTTCTTATGGATGAATATTATTTCTTCTCTTTTATTTTTAATAAATTGATATTATTATGCATAATTTTATCAATGATGGTTTATTAATATATTTTTTAACATCATTCACCATTTTAACCTCCAAGATATTTTCCAGATTGCAGATTTGATCTCCAAATCATCATCAAATATTCCAACTCAGAAATTCGCTGGAATAAGAAGTGACAGTTTTGCGGTTAAGATTCTGGGCAAATGAAGAAGAATCTGGAAAATCCGGAACATGGGTTTTGTCCAAAACGGGCCCAATTAATTGTATTGAAAAACGATTTGCCCAAATTCGGTCTTTATTGAGAGAAACGCGGGGTTCTTTGAGCATGATTTTCTCATATTTGTGGTTGCGGCCATCCTCCAAATCTCAGCTGCAAAGCCAAATTCGCCTTGCTCTTGTTGAAAGATGGATGGAAATATATTTTCTAGTTGATCAAGTTGTTGGAAACAATCCAATATTGTTATGAGAGATCATATTTGCTATTTAATTTCTCCTCTCTCATTATAAAAGGAGAGCATGTATTATGTATCAGAGAAACAATGGATGATTATTGAATTCCTCTTGTAACACTGTAATTCCTAGACTCTTGTGATCAAAGAGCAACTGATGTAAAAGCTATTCGTGTTTGATTAATACAAAGAGGCATTCTCGTTCCATTTCTCAAGCTCTGCAGTAGCCCAGTGGCGTTTCACCGACGGTTGAGGGCCCGATCCTGGTGGATCGATCCACTGTTTGTATTTTTATTCTTTTATTTCTATTGTGTGATAATTGCATTTAGATTTATTACGATTACAGAGTTATTTGATTGCTGTTGGATTGAATTTAGATTTGATGTATAAGTTAATGAATTGCACTATTATTCTATCTTAGCAAGGATCGTATTTACTATCTTATACATCTTGCTATCTTTTATAAAGCGTTGTTGTTCCATTGATTTATGATTCATTCCAATGAACTGTTTCATAGTCTTGGCTATCAACAGGATTGGAGTATTGAGATTAGTTGCCTGATTGCGTTAGAATTAGAATTGTTGTTCATATTGCTGTTCCATTTCTGTTTATTGTTTATTTCTGATTCATAACTTCAGATTAGCAAATAGATGAGTTACAATTGGTATGCATAGGAATTAGAAGCTGTTGTTCCTTTCCAGATTTTGTTCCTTTCAGTTATTTTCATCAGCACGAAGATTGAGTTTGCTTTCATTTCGATTGCTTTAAGATCACCAACTGTAGAGGACACTGGTTATTTCTTCCAAGTTCCCAGATTGGTTATCTTGCATCGATTTATAAGGGAAGGAGTTATTGCTACTGTATCCCTGATCGATGTTTTGCAGATTGGTTTAATTAAGGTTTTAGAGCATTTCCATTTATGTTACTGTAATTATATTTCTTTACAAGCATCTGTTTACTCTTGTATTTAAAATTTTGTACTACATCTTCATAGCATTACTCTTAGATTGAATTGCTGCCTCAGACAGATTACACTCTTGAAATAAAAAGTCGCCCCCGAATTGATAATTAATGTGAGATAAATAGGTTTTAAAAAGATACCTTTTATGCCTCAACATTTTGGCGCCGTTGTCGGGGAGATTGTATGCTATTTAGAAGGAGTGATGCACATTTGACTTTTTTCTGCTTGGGAAGAATTGGATTTTAAAGACGGAAGGTAAGAACTTGCGCACCGAGCAAGGAACATACTTGTTCACTGTTCGCTTCACAGCAGAATTGGGTAAAAATTTTTCTTTAGGTAGGAATGAAGGCTTGTTGTTTTAAATGTCTAGAAAATCTAAACAAGACAAAATTCCTCCAAAACCTGAAAAACCTAAGGGACCGGTGACCCTTGGGAGAACGACCTTTATTGACAAAATTCTTAAGAAAACTGAATCTCAGCCATCAGTAGGACCTAGGAAAGTTATTTCTAGACAACCTACTAGTTCCCTTCGGGCCACAGAGTCACCATCTGTAGCCTTTTCTGAGGTACATAGCCAAACAGAAGAGACTGAACAAGATTCCCAAGAAATTGAAAATTCTCGCCCATTTTTTTTACAAGAAAGGAAGTTGGCTTCTCATACCCTATTATTTATCAACATGCATTTTTCAAATTTGGGTATGTACATACTAGAGGCCTTATTTTGAAAATGGATCCACTGGGAATACTCTTATACATAAGCATATTCGATTTTTAAAGAAGAGTAGATTAGTAGAGAAAATAAAATAAATAAGGAAATAAACACATTTTTTATTTTTGTAAAAATAGTTGTTTTTGTTGCAACACGCTGTGGAAATCAACATTGATGATAAATATTCTAACTTATTTGTGTATGTAGATGAATTATATTGTAAATAACAATTCTACAAACACTCATATCTATTTTTTATCATCAATATGGAAAAATTGCTTGAATATCATTTTTTTGGCTTGTGGGCTTGATGAAATTCCTGAAAACAAAGTTGGGACAGTCATGTTTTGAGGGAAAAAAAGTGAATATTTTTAAAACTTGTTTATATGCTAAGTAGCTCTTGATTTCTAATTTCTAACCTAATTCGAATCACTCAATTTGGATTTGAAACGAGAAAGTTAGAACCAAAACATTGACAGGGTGTCTAGTAGGCAACTCAACAACAGAGTTGGGACAGTCAGTTTTTGGAGGCCTAAATGACTATATTTTTAAAATTTGTTTTTATGATAGATTCATCTATGAATCTAGTTTACAAATCAATTTGAATCTCTCAATTTCGATATTGTATGAGGAATTTATGACCAAAATATTGACTGCCTATCATAAATCAACACTCTTGAAACTCTGTTTTCTCGGTTGTTCCCTAGCATATTTGACCCATCAATTCTTCTTGTCTTCAAAACCTGTTTCTATTGGAGATCAATAAATTAATCTACTTTAATCTCCAATTTGAATCAGTTCAATCCGCTATTAAACGGAAAATTTATGCTTGAAATATCAACTGTTGGTCTAAGCTGAAAAATCGAAAATGACTTTATTATGCAGGTTGTTCTAAGCAAATTTGAAATATCACAGCATTGAATTTTTAAAACCTGTTTCTATTGGAGATAAACCTTTGAATTAGCTCTCATTTGGCTTTGGAATCACTCAAATCCGACGAAAAACAAAGAAGTTATGATTGAAACACTACAGGGTAGCATGATTGGCCACTGCTCTCCCACAAGTAATAAATTCATTTTACTTTGTCCATGGATTTGTTCTACATAGTATCTACTGGTTAGTTTTTTGCATGATTCTTGGATTAGGAAATCCTGATCACCTCTCTTTCTCCATGATTTAATGTTTTATTGCAGGTAGACACTCATTTTTTGCAGGTCTTAGCAGAACAAAGAAGGTCAATTTATGGACGAGCGATTCTTGAAAGAAAATTTAGTAAAACAAGGGCATTTCATCCATTTCATTACCTAATAGATTTATAACAAGAATAAATGAAGAATTGGTTCCCATTTCAAGATTCATGTTACTGCTGCCAAAACATTTTTCAAAAAGATCATTTTTTTTTCCATTAATATATTAATATTCCTTTAGGAAATAACATCATAGCTGTTGCAACTTAATAAAGTGTTGTTTCTTTTCTGATTTCTTTTATGTTTTTGTGTTTTAGGTGTTGATCCCTTCAAATTTCAATTTATGCTCCAGTGGTAATTGAACAATAAATACCCCACCATGCAAGTTTCAATCGCAGAAGGAAATTCTTCGGTAGCACCAATTCTGTAAAAAAAAAAAAAATTACTTTTTTTGTATAGAATTTTATTTCTTGAACCATTCTTACTTTGTTTGTTGTGAATTTTTGTTGTTCCTTCCTTCGAAAGGAACATCGGTTTTGCTGTAAATGTTTTTGTTGTTCCTTTCCAAAGGAACATCACTTTTGTTGTTCCTTTCGAAAGGAACATCAGTATTGTTGTGAGCGTTTTTGCTGTTCCTTTCCAAAGGAACATCCTTTCGAATGGAACAACAACATTTTCGCAAATTGTTTTTATTGTTCATTTTCAAAGGAACGATACTTTTTGAGTGCATTTTTCTTGTTTGTGAACAACTTTTTGAGGATTTTTTTTAAATTTTTCATAACTTTTTGAAAAACAAACATACAATTTATGGAAGAATACACAATCATACAAATTAAAGCTTACTGTAATCAGCAAATCAAAAGAAATCGTCATTTTTAATAAAGTTTTTTAGTAATGATAAGAAAAAGGAAAAAGGGACATAATCAATAACATGATCTTATTTTCTTATTACCACTAAATTCATATGATCGATTATATTTATCATGTTGGTTCTTTCCCATATTTGATAACTTTCTTTGATTTTTACTAATAGAGTAGGAACAAGGACATATTCTTTTCTATTGAGTTGTTCAGACTTCTTCCTCCATCCCTACTCTTAAGGAGTGTTGAGTCATCCTTTATGAATAAATAGGAAAATGCTATATGAAAAGAAAAATATTTACATATTTCATTAAGAATGGACAATTGAAAAAATTAAGAAATCCTTGGAACAGGAGGTCTCATCACGAGCCGGCCTGGCCACTATTCACTTCTTCCCAGTGAATGGCATTGTGATTTATCTAGTCACCAAGCCAGCACAATGGCCTCCGTTATGACAATTAACAAGCACTTCCTCAGCATAAATAAAGGACAATGGTTCCAAGGGTGAGAGAGCAACTCTGTCAAGGTTATGGATACATGTGGGCAACAGAGCTCTGCTGATGGTATTGGAGTCACATTTATACACATCAATAATAATATTAAACCATTTTTCCTATATCTCTATTTAAATATCAGAAGAAAGTATGAATCCTTAACATTTGATTTTGAACCTATTATACATGAAAATCATCATAAATCGATCACATTAGTTTAAGTGGGTAATAAACGCATTTGTACTTATGTTTATTTTAAGCTGTCCCTTCTCCTTATCCTTGAATCATTACAAAACGCTTCTATATCGGTTTACGATTTATCACATGCATGGATTTCAGTAAATGCTATAATTTCATTGATTGTATCATAAGTATGTGTGTCTTTCCATGCTGTACAATTACTGTGCAATACGCTGCTCTTCTATTTTGCTGATTTGCCACAATATTGATACTGCATTTTTACAGAATTTTTTCTGCTTGAGCTTTTTTGCATGCATCTTATCTATTGCCATTCCAAACTGAAACTGTAGATTCTAGAAAATTGCATACAAAATTGTGATTTGTTTACAGGAGAACAACAAGTATGGGGGGGAATTCTATTCGCAACACGACCACACTATTGCAATTAAAAACGAAGGCTCATGTACACGCACAATTCTTCAGACATGATGTGCTTGCATGGCTTCCACCTTTTGCATCACTTTCAGTATCCGCTCAGCCTACATCAACTTCAACAAAGGCCAGTCCCTACATGTCATTCCACATTTTTCGGAAGTAACACTCGAGGTAAAATAGCATAATTTTATGATTTATTATGAATTTAGGAGAATTTCATGAACATCCATTAAGCATTATTTATTATCATTCATTCCACATCTTTACCACTTCCCATTTTTTTTAGACATGTCTCATCTTTCAGTTTGGGGGAGTGTTGATTTCCTTCATTTCTTTCTTGTGACCATGTTAGTAATATTATTTATCATCCATGGATATTCTTATTCATTCTCAACGCCTCCCTTATTCCATGTTGTTTTATAACAAGCATCGATTTCAAAAAATTGTAGCAACCACCTCTCTTTGTTTTCTAGCATCGCATGAGGACATGCTAATTCTTCAGTTGGGGAGGGGGGAGGGGGGAATTGCTACACATGATGGATGTTTTCTACTCTATTTTTCGTTTAAGGCATACAATTTCATACAATGCAAAAATTGATTTGCATATATCTTTAAAACTATGAACTGAATTCTTGTGATTTCGGGATAACAAAGAGGTATCATTAAAATACACAAACCCAGATAATTTCACGCTAAATTAGTTCAGAAAACTTCGAAAATTATGCACTATCACCTACAACCATTTTGTTTATATCTCATGATCCATGCATCAAAACGATCTGATTTTTGAGAAAATGGTTAATGAAGTTTGTTGTTACTTATGTCACATTTTTCGGCAACTTCATATACATGTAGTTGAATGTCAACTGTAAAAATTGTTATGCATTTATCAAGATTGCTAAAATTGAATTTTCATTATTTGAGGAAAAATTCATTTGTTCCATCCATTTCATGAGTTGGGATGAACAAATTTTCTTTGCTTGGTTAACACATGGGTTTTGTTTTTGGATTGCATGGGGACATGCAATATATTAAGTTTGGGGGTATGTTGGGCCGTGAATACGACCACTTTTTAACACTTATTTCATTCATTTTTACTCTTCTTTATCATGTCATTTATTATAATTTATCATATCAATCCATTTTATAATGATTTATGTTCTTATGGATGAATATTATTTATTCTCCTTTATTTTTAATAAATTGATGATTATTATGCATAATTTTATCAATGATGGTTTTTTAATATATTTTGTAACATCACTCACCATTTTAGCCTCCAAGATATTTTCCAGATTGCAGATTTGATCTCCAAATCATCATCAAATATTCCAACTCAGAAATTTGATGGAATAAGAAGTGACAGTTTTGCGGTTAATATTCTGGGCAAATGAAGAAGAATCTGGAAAATCCGGAACATGGGTTTTGTCCAGAACAGGCCCAATTAACTTTATGAAAGAATGGTTTGCCCAAATTCGGCCTATATTCAGAGAAACGCAGGGTTCTTTGATCACGATTTTCTCAGATTTGTTGTTGTGGCCATCCTCCAAATTTCAGCTACAAAGCCAAGTTCGCCTTGCTCTTGTTGAAAGATGGATGAAAATATATTTTCTGGTTTATCAAGTTGTTGGAAACAATCCAATATTGTTATGAGAGATCATATTTTCTATTTAATTTCTCCTCTTTCTCATTATAAAAGGAGAGCATGTATTATGTATTAGAAAAACAATGGATGATTATTGAATTCCTCTTGTAACACTGTAATTCCTTGACTCTTGTGATCAAAGAGAAACTGATGTAAAAACTATTCATGTTTGATTAATACAAAGAGGCGTTCTCGTTCCATTCCTCAAGCTCTGCAGTAGCCCAGCAGCGTTTCACCGATGGTTGAGGGCCCGATCCTGGTGGATCGATCCGCTGTTTGTATTTCTATTCTTTTATTTCTGTTGTGTGATAATTGAATTTAGATTTATTACGATTACAGAGTTATTTGATTGTTGTTGGATTGAATTCAGATTTGATGTATACGTTAATGAATTGCACTGCTATTCTATCTTAGCAAGGATCTTATTTACTATCTTATTCATCTTGCTATCTTTTATAAAGCGCTGTTGTTCCATTGATTTATGATTCATTCCAATGAACTGTTTCATAGTCTTGGCTGTCGACAGGATTGGAGTATTGAGATTAGTTGCCTGATTGCGTTAGAATTAGAATTGTTGTTCATATTGTTGCTCCATTTCTGTTTATTGTTTATTTCTGATTCATAGCTTCAGATTAGGAAATAGATGAGTTACAATTGGTATGCATAGGAATTACAAGCTGCTGTTCCTTTCCAGATTTTGTTCCTTTCAATTATTTTCATCAGCACGAAGATTGAGTTTGCTTTCATTTTGATTGCTTTAAGATCACCAACTGTAGAGGACACTGGTTATTTCTTCCAAGTTCCCAGATTGGTTATCTTGCATCGATTTATAAGGGAAGGAGTTATTGCTACTGTATCCCTGATCGATGTTTTGCAGATTGGTTTAATTAAGGTTTCAGAGCATTTCCATTTATGTCACTGTAATTAGATTTCTTTACAAGCATATGTTTACTCTTATATTTAACATTATGTACTACATCTTCATAGAATTACTCTTAGATTGAATTGCTGCCTCAGACAGAGTACACTCTTGAAATAAAAATTCGCCTCCGGATTGATAATTAATGTGAGATAAATAGGTGTTAAAAAGATACATTTTATGCCTCAACAATGTTATTAATAATGATATAAATTTGGATATAATATTTTAATAGCTATATATTAACAAAAAGGTCATGATCCACTAGATTGGGTGAGGTGGGACACAATAAGGCAATCATCACCTCACACAATCAGGGATGGTGACGTGTTGCATGTTGTGCATTAAAATATATTTCTCTTTGACTTGATAGTCATATTATTAATAATGATATAAATTTGGTTATAATATTTTAATAGCTAAAAATTAACAAAAAATTCATGATCCACTAGATTGGGTGAGGTGGGACACAATAAGGCAATCGTCACCTCACACAATCAGGGATGGTGGCGTATTGCATGCTATGCATTAAAATGGAAATGCGGTCAAGGCCTGTTGTTTATGGTTTTAGATGGAAAGGACGAGGTATGGAACTGTGCCATAAGGAAGTTTTTCATTTTGCAAGGTGCAAAGACAAAAGGACAATGAATGTAGTGTGTTCTCCATCATTCTCGTTGCTAGTTTGACTTGGGACAATCATTGCCCTCAACCTCAGATGGGATTTAATATCATTTTGGTCTTCTCTGATGTTGTCTATGTGAAATTTCTACAAACTGCAGCAACTAGAAACTTATCTCCTAGCTTATGCAGTTTATTTGTCTTCTATTAATTATTAACAACAAATAATGATAAACTCATACTGCAATTCTTCACAAATAAAATACGTTGTGGAATATAAAATACTTGAACTAAGAAAATAATGCACATACACAATAGTCTTGAAACCGTTATTTTTAGACAATTATCCCTGAAAAACCTTGAAGGGAAAACTAGTGCAACAGATGAGGGTTTTATTATTATTCAGCAATTTGACAAATATTACAACTACTTGCATTTATGGCTAAGCTTTGAAAAAAATTTCACACTGGAAAATAACTAGAAAACCCTTTTTCCTCTAGCAAATTGATCTAGCCTCCTCTTGGCCACTCGAACTCCTCTCTACTACTAACATTCTGCCAAGAACATGCACTGCAACCTCTAGGACATTCATACAACCTTCAAGATTCCTCCTTGCAAGTCGTTCGACATCCCTCTGCCTCTTGAAGCTACTCACACCTCCTTTTAACAACTCTCCCGACAACTAGCTAAATCTGGCTACTCACACTAGCTAAATAAACCTCCTTTGCTGGAAATCTCGACCTCCTTTATTGACTCTAGAACACCATAAACCTCTTGAAAAATTCTCCCTGAAACTCCTGCTACCAACTGTCTCTGGTTGGAACTACGCCTTGTTCTCTGCAACTCACCAATTCGCACTGCCTCCCTTTGTATCTTCAATGTTTTCTCCAAACCCTTCGACATGTTCTTTTAGTCACTCCTTATAATCTCAATGACTATGATCACATCTCAACTGATTGCTAAGATCATCTTGACTCCGTCAATTCACTTTTTCGGGTGTCTCTAGAGAAAAATCGATACATCCCTTTATTAATCATATTTAATTAACCACTTTTCCTAAATTAGACTCATTTCCACACAATGTAGCCCTAAGGGAGGGAAAACATAAGGGACAACTACTAGATTAAGTGACAACAATGGACAATGACCCACTATCACCTCAGTCAAAGTCCCTTGTTATTTATGGACTTTCACTGGTGGGAGGAGTCCCCACAGGAAGGGAATCACTTAGAATGAATAGATAAATGATTTAGTTATGATGTGATTCCACAAAGCCCATTCAAGGAGAGACACAATGATGGCTCAATGATTCAAGGAAGATAAATTCTCTCCAAAAAAGGCCTAGGAAGATTGAGACTTAGGGTTTGAGATTTATGATTATAATAGGTATTCCTAAGATCAAGACTCCAAGTGATGGGATAGGACCTATCAAATAAGCTCAATGCAATGTTTTAATACTTCCAAGGGGTTCTTCACTTCCTTTGAGAGACTTAGGAAAGACTTGCACTATACCTAGGGTTTTATGAATAATTGTGGGAAAAAATACTTCCAAGGTACTCACTAGGTCAAGGCAAGGGAGGAGAAAGGGTTTCTCATGAGTTATTCCAACTGTCAAAGAAGTATCCAAGGTGAGGAAGAAGACCTAGGTTTTCTTTCTTAGAGTAGTTGCATAGGGCAAGAGATTTTATTGATAAAAATCAGGCTAATTCTCACCAGACATGGAACATTTGTAGCCTAGACCCTGAACTTGATGTTTGGATCCTTGGATTATTGAAAAATCACCTCCCTAAAATTTCACTGCAAGCCGTAGATTTCTACCCTACCTTTAAAGGATCAAAATTTAGGAGAAAAAATACGGAGGACGTCAAAATTTGATTTCCAAATTACATTGGCCAAATTTGTCCTCTAAGGAAGTCAAAATTTGATTCCCTGGCTACCAACCTTCAACAATTACCTATTATTAGAATATGGAGTTTCATGAAGAAAAATAATATTTCATGACTAGGAACATTCACTGCATGTTATATCATGAGTAACATATCCAGGAGCCAACCAAATAACTTCCCAAAAAAATTCTTCAACAAAATTATGTCACAATATCACATTTACATTAGGTGCAGCAATTACATACATTAGACATTTTCAAGAGAAAATTTTCATCAACAAAATAACTTACAAGATAATCATGCAATATATCCATCCATATTCAAGATAGACATTTCAAGAGAAAATTTTCATCAATAAAATAACTTACAAGATAATAATGCAATATATCCATCCATATTCAAAAAGTATCTCCAAGAAAAGATCAAAAATCAGCTCCAAATATCATAGTGCATCCAAGATAATCCAATAGCTTCATAAGAAAAAGTGCAAGTGATACTCCAATAGCTTTCGAAGAAAAGAGTGCAAGTTATTTTACTAGAGAAGAATCCAATTGATGATGATGAGTTCTCACAAATGAGACTCATTCTACTTATATGAGTCTCTCCTAATTGAATTATCCTAATGATCCCCCAAAATTTTAAAACAATGTGCTAGAAACAAGTCTTGGTCACAAGTCGACCAAGTATCTATTATAAGTTATGAAAAATCCATCCATAATTGAGCTGAATTAATGGCATCATGATCCAAAAATGTTGTTGGAGGGCCTTGTTAAGTCCCCTAAGTGCCATGATGTGAGAGAGGGCTCCAATAAATATGAATTAGGGGATGACCCCCACTTTTCCATGCAAGTCATTTTGTGGGGTCCCAAAGTGGGTTTGGGGCACATCTATTGGTCTCATGGGTTTCCAAATGAGGGCTCTGATGATGGTGGCTACCCTCCCATGTCTCAAGGGTGAGACAAACCTCCTCAGGGCCTTGGATCAATTTTCCTGATCATGCGAAGTTCGCTGAGTCATGTTGGTCAAAGTGCATAATCTCACAAATAATGCGGGGCGATGAAGAAACTATTGAAGGTGTTGAGGGTTCCCATAGAATGGAATGATGCTCTAACACATGATGGAGTCTCGTGACTCTCAATGCATCCCCTATAAATGTCAATATGATCCTTTGGTGGACTTGGGCCCCAGTAGAGTTGCTTAACCCATGATGAAACAACCTGCCAATTACATATAAGATCCAATGTGCTTCATCACCATTAGGTACAATAATTCATTATTGCATTTAAGTGAACCATTTTTTTTAATCAAGGGCACAAATGTGACTTCATAATGGGACTCTCTTCCAAATTTGGAGCTTTAAGCGTGTAATAGTGTTACCTCCCTAGGTAGGAGTGGCTAATAAACAACCCTACTAGGTGTTCCCAACCACTAAGGGGAAATATAGGTCCAAGGTACATCCTTCAAGTGATATGGGTCATGTGAATAATGATGAGGTGGATAGGGACATAGAGGTTTCAAGGCCAAATGCCATGGTTTCAAGGGTGGTAATGATAAGAGATGTTTGTATATTTAAGTGTATAGATGTAGGAGGGAGCAATCATGGCATATGAGTTACCATGGCCTTCGTTTTTCCACCCTTCTTCATTTTCCTTTTACCTTTACTTAATTTTTATTTTTTATTAGTGCTTGGGGCTCCAAGAGATGAGAGCATGATGTGTATGATATAAGTTGTTATTATCCCTTAAGGTGGGGTAGTTCATCGCCCACCTTAATGATGTGAGAGCACTCATGGGGCCCTAGGAACTAGGGTGATTTCCATAATGAAGCATTAAAGATCATGTTTTGGCTCTTGCACACGTGCTAATACAATGTAACCACCATCTTTTTCATTTTATAATATTCTTTTCTTTTGTTTCTTGATTGTTGCCATGATATGCTTTTAACCATTTCTTAAGTTGCATCAACCTCTGGGGAAAAATTTCCAGGATCGAATCAAACATGTGGACAAAGGGAGAGGGTGTACCAGCACTTTGTGGACCCAGTAATCATGTGGACCTAGAAAGGGAAAATGATAAAATAGGGCTTGTAATGTGCATATGGGAGTGAAATATGTGCTTGTAGTATGTAGAGGTAAGTGAAAAATGTGAAACAGGAAAATAGGACCACGCTACCAAAATCAAGGTTTCCCCAGTAGTGCCCTTCCTGAAGCTATAAGCCAATAGGGGATATCCCATGGAACTAGGATTGAATATTAACCCCCTATTGAGGTGAGGGAACAAGACTATAGTAAAAAAATATTCCTTCTTCCAAGTCACCGAATAATCCATGCCCAATGTAACTAGGGAAAAACAAGCATAAGCCCTGATTGCACAACGAAAAACATACCTTTAAGATTGAATGGCCCACCTTCAAACATAAACTCTCAAAGGATGGGTTAGGGGACATATGGCTGGCTCAAGGACTGGATATCAAATGGCACAATATATTGGCTACACTAGTGGTTGTGTAATATCCCAAATTGGGATTAAATAGTAATAAAAGGAAAAATAGACAAGAAACTACAACAAAAATAAAAACACCATTAAACACATAATATGGAACCAAAATCAATGTTGAGCCATATTATTAATATGCCGGAAAAGAGTGCAAATGTGGTGCTGAAAATATTGCACCAGGGCCTGCTCGAGGCAGGCTGAAGGGAAAATCGAATCCTAGCAAAAATCCCTGCTATAAATGGCTCTGCATGACTCAATCACTACGTTTCCCAGTCCAAAAAATATTGTTGTTGGCTGACTTCGGACTGTTGGTTGGGCTACCTCGTGTGCTTAGAAAAATTTGGGAATTGATCATTGGACTCTCCTCAATAAACCCACAAAAACGCGCGAAGGTTTTGTTGAAAGCTCGACCCCGGAAATTGGTCCCTTTGGGCTTGGAACGCTGCTCTGCTGTGGAAATCAAACTCATGGCTGGAATTGTTGGAAAATGCCTCCAAAACATTGCCAAAATCCCTGGTAGGAGGTGGCTAGCCTCCCCTCCAAATCCTCTAGCTGAACTCCACTTCACTCCCCCACTTTCGACACTTCCCCTAGACTGGACTGCGCAACCACTACGTAGTCTATGCTACCTCTGCGTTGTCCTAAAGTGAATATGCACTCCCTGCTGATGCTACAATGAAATGTAAAAAAAATTGAATTCTCTAAACAAAAATCCTACTGCAGAAAATCTGATTTACTTCTCCTACTTGTTTATTTAACTTTACAAGTTATTTTCTAAATTATTCATGAAAACATCGAATTAAATACACTGCAACCTACGCAATTATACATATCAAGTACTGAAGAATAATCAATCATGCAGACAAAGGACACAAAATGTTTCGGATAAATGTCCCCAGAAAAACCCAATATGGGAAAACCAGTGTAGCAGCTCTTACATTAGGGGAATTTTGAAGTCTAAAATGGGCCTCCTAAGAAAAATATACAACTAAAATAAACTTTATAAGAACCAATAGGATTCAAGATGATGATGTCAACCATGGAGGATGGTTCACCATTTTTGGAGTACAAAAGTAAAAAGATTAAAAAATAATAAAATAATAAAACTTTTTTTTCAACTCGTATTTTCAACTTATCTCCCAAAGGGTTTACTCAAATTTAGAGCAGGAATACTCGTTGGATGAAAATTTTAATTTCTTATCCAAGGAGTACCCACGTTGCATACTTTTGATGGACCCTGCTACACGAAAAATGAGAAATACATAAAAAAACGTGATTGCAATCACATTTTTTATGTATTTCTCATTTTTCATGTAGAAAAGTCCATAAAAAGTATGCAACATGGGTACTCCTTGGATGAGAAATTAAAATCTTCATCCAACGAGTATTATCGCTCAAAATTTAAGTAAAACCATAGGGAGATAAGTTCAAAATACAAATTGAAAAAGTAGTTTTCTCTTTTTTCCATCTAAAGTTTGATGATGTAATCAAATCTTATTTTATTATTTCCACTATTATTTTATAATCTCCTTAGGAGGCCCATTTTAGACCTCAAAATTCCCCTAATGAGGATTTTTGTTATTATGCATATTTCTGAATACAAAATTGGATACCATAAATGGCTCACCCAACAAATAATTTTATTGGCAAAAGAACCTCTATCCAGAGACATATATTATGGCTGATCCAACATCAGAATGACAAACCCCACAGGTGCCTACACAGTCGCCAGAAAGCTCTACGCTGATATAGCACCACCCTTCCTAGTGGCTACATCACCCTTTTTTGATCTACTGAAACAAAGCCCGATCTGCCCCATAGAAACCCCAACGTTGTAGCCTCTGGCTCTGCGTCACCTCCTCCTAGACTGCGTTACCCCTCTGGGCCTGCGTTGGCCTTTGCGTCAGCTCTGCATGAGCCCAATTGGGCTTGCATCACCCTCTCAAGGGCTGCATTGTCTCTCCTGGGTAGATCTTCCTCTCTGCAATTGTATTCTTGACCTTGGATTTGAAATACCACTGCAGAAATGCCCCTCACTGCACTGCAAGATCACTTTGAAATTCTCAGCAAACCGCGCCCCAGAATTTTGACTTAGCTCAAGTGTTGCCACTCTATGTGTTTTCTCCAACTGAACCCAAGCCTTCCTTTAATACTTTTCTAGTTTATGAGTCAACGGTCGTGATCTAATCTCTAATCGATGACTAATATTATAAATATCCTCATCACTTAGAACATTCTCACCCATATGTTAAATTAAATCACTTTAATTATTTAATTTCCCTAAGTTAGACTTAGGGTCCCCATTAAAATAATTAATTATTTTAATAACTTAAGCTCCGAGTGGAATTTCTTCAAACTATTTTTGGGTCTTGGAGATCTCATGTGTTCTAGCCCCTCCACAAATTTTCAGAGCTAGAGCACATCTGATGCTACTCAAAAATGAACACTCCCTCTTAGCGAGGAATGTGCTCTAGCAACACTTCAACCTGAAGCATCACCTGATCCATGGCATTGGTCCTCTGTGCTACTGATGCTCGGATGCTACCCCTCATCTATTGCGCTGCTGCTATCTGTACTGCTGCCCATGTCACTACCACTAACACTGCCTCATTTGTACTACAACTCCCTCTCAAAATGCTACATCATGTTGCTCATAGCATTGCCACTGCTAACTGCTGCATTGCAACTTAGCTGCTGAGAAGTAAGTGTAATATTCCTTTTTTGGAAATTTCTACAATATGGTCCTCAAGGACGTTGTATAAGAGAAGCAGTGTAAAAATAAGCTAAAAGGGGGTTGGGATTCCCTTGTTAACTCATTAAACACTTCTCTTCCAGAAGTGGAGCCCAAAGAAATGACTCTAGATGGGTTATTCAAATCTCCCCAAACTAGCTCCCATAAAGAATGCTCAAAGAGAGAGCTTACAGCAATACATGAACACAATCATTAAACTCTGCAAATATGAATGCAACATAAGATGAAATATATTACATCCATAATGTACATTAATATACCAGCAACAATGTACAGAAATATCATGAGGAATAAACCCCTCATGCAATGGGAATCAACCTCCAAAGATTAATGCATGAAATACAAGAGATGCAGCAACTACGTAAAATGTCGGAAAGCAGTGACAGCACTGTCTCTAGGAGTGTAGTTGCTGCTATAGATGTGCATGCATGAAATTTTACTGAAATATACAAGAAATTCCCAAGAATAGAAGAATGGGCTCCAATACAAGATTTCTAGCCAATCTAGGAGAGATTGTTAGAAATGTCGGAAAATGTACAAAATGTGACAAATACTTGTCACTGCAACTGAACCAAAATAAGAATGAGGCTATGGCAGATTTGAAATACTCATGCCCTCCTCTAATAATGTTCTCAAGCAAAGGGCTGATCCCTTACACTCAAAAACACTCCTCCTAATAAGCTCCAATGGCTCTCCCAGCAACTGCCTATATAAATAACGCAGTTTCTTCTCTAGACTGTGCTATGAGAGATGGTGAATTTTTAGCCTGGTGCCAAAGATCTGAAACAAAGCCCGGGAGTCTCCTCTGCTGCTCCTCCAAACAATAGACAAGATCTCCACTGAAGAACAAGCCAAAGAATGACTCTATGAGTTCCTCTGTTGCTACACCCAACAACACAACGTTAATCTGCTGCAGAAATAATGCTATACTGAAGGTGGTAGCTTGGCCAAATGCCGGAATGAGGAAATGTAGCTCCAATCCTCTCCTTCCTTGAGAGTGAGGTAGGGATTCCCGACTGGGAACACCCTTGGGTGAAGAACACTACAACCCTGCTAAACAGCCCGGGGATGCAAGTCTTTGTAGACCCTACAAAAATAATAAGCCAATGCATAATGAAAATGGACTGCCATCTCCTCCTTATAAAGCAAAAGGACTCATCTCACCATGGGTCCCATTCACACTTGCCACCTAGCTCAAGCAAGTGGAGACTCCACTAAAACTGCGTTGTCCAAGAAGGTGCATTGTTTCTAGACATGTTTAGTTGACTTGGTCAAAATGACTAGATCAAGCATGATCCAATCATGTTCACACCATGTGGTGCTCAATTAAGCTGCTTTATTATTCCTCCTTTCACACAAGGAGTGTTATTTCTCCATCTAAAGGAGTTAAGGTGTCTCCTTACCCATTTTATTCATCAAAATGAAAATATGCAAACTATAATGTTCATTTTAGATTGAGGCTAAAAATTGGGAACATTACAGTCCTCCCCTCCCACATGTTACTTGTCCTCAAGCAACTGCATGGAGAAAACAAAATTTCTCCCCCTTCTTCTCTTGTGGCCTCCTCATCAACAATCTCCACCACTGCTCAAGATATCCTGCAACAAATCTGTCCTCCAATGCTTCCTCCCAAGTATGCAAAACGGAATGATGCACATCATGGAAAGATAGAAGGTGTAGGTGGAAACCTCCTTGCTGTGCTATGGCCTCCTCAAGGTAGGAGTGATGACATGCATGGGAAAAATGTATCCCCAATGATGATCCTCTCATCCATGCTATCATCCAAATAGAAATCTCAACCCCTGGTATATGCAATGTGTTGGGGCTGAATGGAGAGTTGGGCTTTTGATTCCCAAGGTGTTTCTCCCTCCATTTGTGGTACACATGGGGCTGCCTTTGTCCTTGGGCTGAAAGGGTATGGCCTCCAAGAATGGCCCAAGCTTCCCCATCAATAAAATCAGCCATGAAGTGCCCCCTCAAGTTCTCCAAGTGGTTTTTCCCACAATAAGAGAAAAGTAGCAATGTGGCAATCATGGTTTTCCCATGGTGTATCCTACAATATAAAGCATGTACAATGGGGAGAATCATGCTCCCAATGGGTTGTCCCAAAATATACAACACTCTCACAATAGTGCTCCTTGTGAATGTATAAACATCAGCAATACAAGGAGGCAACATGCAATAAAAACAAGTTGTCATAAGACAACTAGAGAGTGGGTCACTGCTCCATTCATGGGACCAACGTAGTGCACCTCTTACCTGCATCAAAAATAAAAACAACAAATTCTTTTCCACCCACTTGTTTGCTGCCACAAACATCTCATAAGGTGAAAACATGAAAGTACAAATTGGTGCCAATGATGCACACCAAGAAATATGTGGCTTCCCCCACAAACCATCATGAAAATAGCCACTCCCATTGCCGCAATGAGCCACAAGTAAATCATAATAAGAAGCATAAGGAGATGTGATCATCCTTAGCTCATCAAGCTGCTCATATAAGGTAAAGAAAGGTAAACCAAAATGAAAACATATACCTTCTTTACCATGCACTCCGGTCCTTGAGCTGAAATGGCTCATCTGAATGCTCTCCCTCACCTCTAATGAGTATGGAAATGGTTGTGCCAACCTCTCCAAAACCATCTGGGCTATGCATCTGTCCATATGCTGATATAGATCATACTGAATTCCCTCCCAAATGAACTCCTCTAGCAAAGCAAAGTATGCATCCAAGTGCATAGCTAGGAAGTCCTCATGTGCTGCATGTAATAGTTTCTTCTTGAGACTAGAAGTCCTAGTCAAGAAGACTCTGTCATAATAATAGATGACCATATCATCCACCATGTACCTATCACCTCTATCTGGGTCATCCAAAATCATGCATGCACCTTGATCCTGGGAGTACTCTTCCAAGAGTGGAGACCTCCAACACGGATCAATCCTCCTCATAGACAGTGCTGGTAATCTGCAATGTGATGCTCCCCTCACGCTGTTGCCTGCTACTTTGGTATCCCCCATGCCAAAGTCATCCTACAAAATGCTATCATTCCCATCATGAAGCTGCTCATGCTCAAATAATGTGGTGTCCTTTGGAAGTTGGCCTCCCATGAGAAGCTGTCATCCAAAAGGAAACTCCCAAGCTGGGTCAAAGTAAGCATGAGTGGCCTCCATCCAATCTTATGTATGAAAGAGTCCTTCCTCAAAGGAAGTATCCTCTCCTCCATAAAATCTGTGGAGCATTCATCTTGCATCATGAAGATGCCATCCTCCATCCCTGCAGCAAACTCTGTCAACGCAGGATAATTGATGAGAGTGGGTGATGATGAAAATGAGAGAGTGTCTCTCTCCTTCTTGGGTCTATCCCAATCTCTCTGCGCTATGCTGGACTCCTCCAATGTCTTCACCTCTCTGGAATCCAAGAGTGGTGAGCCAAATGACAAGATGCCTCTCATCAACTCTAAATCAGGTGGCCTCCCATGTGGAATGCCTCCATATAGTGAGACATCAAGCTCGGAAGTGGAATGTATGTATAAGAGGACTAATTTGTCCCTCTCTTCACTATGTTGTACAGTCTTTCTCCCTTGTGCAAAGACTTTCCAAGATAGATAAGGGTTTATCAACCCTTTATGATGTTCCTTCTCTTCTTCCTCCATCTCACAATCCCCAAAATTTGCTACAAATGGCTCCAGAATTGTGCTTTGGTTCCCACATGTGGAATCTCTTGGAATCCCTTGCATAGAAACAAGGACTCCTCCCATGGAAGCTATGGCTCCATCCTCATCTCCATGTGATGATGGATCTTTCTCCAATGATACAGCGTTGTGGGTCCTTCTATGCACATTCTCTTCATCAATATGTGAGTATGCATCCCCTTCAATGAGAGACCATGGATTTCAGTCTTCCTCTGAAAGAGGGATCTCCATGTTATCACAAATGGAAGAGTGCCCTTCATACAATGGGGGTCTTGCCTCTAGCAAGTCATCATTACAGTTTTCTTCCCTTCTAGAAATGTGGAGTGGAGTTTGTTTCATGTTTCCTTCCAATGCATGCAAAGTGTTTGAAGATATGATGCATGATGATTCACATTGACTCCCATCAAATTTCTTCACCAAATCCTTAGTGAATTCATCATAAGTTTTTACATTTGCATGATAACATGAAACAGAAATTTTAAACCACCAATCATGGACCATACCTCTGAGATGCAGCGCTGCTATAGTGATGGCCTCCTTGGTTGCAACTTGGTGTAGCTAAAAATATGCATCAAGTTCCTCCACCCAAGTTGTGGCTTCGCACCTTGCTGATCCATCGAAAGTGGATAGAAAGAATGTATCTTCCTTTATCCCTTTGTAGCTGTTGGATCTTGCTCCCTTGAGTCTGCAAAACTCTTGGAAGTCCAAGTGCACTTCGAATCTCCATGATTAAGATTCATACTCCCAAAGAAAATCACTCAAGGTCTCCTCCCTTGGTGACTCATCTTCCTCCATTCTCCCTGCAGTAGATGTGGGCAATGTACTGCACTGTGGATTTGCATGTGTGGTTGAATTCTCACACCCATAATAAGAATAGCTAGGGCTTGCTTCAACCACAAACCCTCTCAGAAAATCTTCCCAATTTTCCCTTTCTTTCTCCTCAAGGTCTTCAATGATACCCTCCATGGTCTGGAAAAGAAGAAGGGAAACCTCATCTTCCGTCATTCCTCTTTTCTTGCTTTCTCTGTACATATCCTCTTCTAAATGAGGAGCTTCTCCTTCTATTGGCATATAATCTTGGGCTGCACGGGCTAAGCCAATATTGATGCTCTGATACCACTGTAATATTCCATTTTTGGGAATTTCTGCAATATGGTCCTCAAGGACGCTGTATAAGAGATGCAGTGTAAAAATAAGCTTAAAGGGGGTTGGGATTCCCTTTTTAAATCATTAAACACTTCTCTTCCAGAAGTGGAGCCCAAATAAATGACTCTAGATGGGTTATTCAGATCTCCCCAAACTAGCTCCCGTAAAGAATGCTCAAAGAGAGAGCTTACAACAATACATGAACACAATCATTAAACTCTGCAAATATGAATGCAACATAAGATGAAATATATTACAGCCATCATGTACATTAATATGCCAACAACAATGTACAGAAATATCATGAGGAATAAACCCCTCATGCAATGGGAATCAACCTCCAAAGATTAATGCATGAAATACAAGAGATGCGGTAACTGCATAAAATGCCGGAAAGCAGTGACAACGCTGTCTCTAGGAGTGTAGCTGCAGCTATAGATGTGCATACATGAAATATGACTGAAATATACAAGAAATTCCCAAGAATAGAAGAATGGGCTCCAATACAAGATTTCTAGCCAATCTAGGAGACATTGTTAGAAATGTCGGAAAATGTACAAAATGTGACAAATACTTGTCACTGCAACTGAACCAAAATAAGAATGAGGCTATGGCAGATCTGAAATACTCATGCCCTCCTCTGATAATGTTCTCAAGCAAAGGGTTGATCCCTTACACTCAAAAACACTCCTCCTGACAAGCTCCAATGGCTCTCCTAGCAACTGCCTATATAAATAACGCAGTTTCTGCTCTAGACTGCGCTATGAGATATGGTGAATGTTTGGCCTGGTGCCAAAGATCTGAAACAAAGCCCAGGAGTCTCCTCTGTTGCTCCTCCAAATAATAGACAAGATCTCCACTAAAGAACAAGCCAAATAATGACTCTATCAGTTCCTCTGTTGCTGCACCTAGCAACACAACGTTAATCTACAGCAGAAATAACACTATACTGAAGGTGGTATCTTTGCCAAATGCCGGAATGAGGAAATGTAGCTCCAATCCTCTCCTTCCTTGAGGGTTAGGTAGGGATTCCCGAATGAGAACACCCTTGGGTGAAGAACACTACAACCCTGCTAAACAGCCCGGAGATGCAAGTCTTTGTAGACCCTACGAAAATAATAAGCCAATGCATAATGAAAATGGGCTGTCATCTCCTCCTTATAAAGCAAAAGGACTCATCTCACCATGGATCCCATTCACACTTAACACCTAGCTCAAGCAAGTGGAGCCTCCACTAAAACTGCGTTGTCCAAGAAGGTGCAATGTATCTAGACAGTTTTAGTTGACTTGGTCAAAATGACTAGATCAAGCATGATCCAATCCTGTTCACACCATGTGGTGCTCAATTCAGCTGCTTTATTATTCCTCCTTTCACACAAGGAGTGTTATTTCTCCATCTAAAGGAGTTAAGGTGTCTCCTTACCCATTTTATTCAACAAAATGAAAATATACAAACTATAATGTTTCTTTTAGCTTGAGGCTAAAAATTGGGAACATTACAGTAAGAAACTAAAAAAATTCACCAAAAAAATTAACATAAAAGTCAGTCTGGGTTCACCTCGATATTGAACCACCCTCTAATGCTAATCTACACTTACCCTCTACAACTCTATGTTGCTGCTGCTCTGTACTGCGTTAGCACTGCCTCTGCGCTATTCAAATCCATCAACCTCTGCATTGCTACTATGTTGTTGTTGCTTCTACTCTACGCTACTCAAGACTTCAGCGTCCTAGCTCTGCCAATGTTGATCTACCATCCTTCGCACCAACTAACTCCAGTCATCCTGCTACTGTCATTAAGGGCTCCCGTAGCTCGTATGTGAGCCAAGAGTTTGGGCACCTCAAGGATCCTGCCCTTCCACTATAGTTCGAAAGAACTACAGATCAGTGTCACCCCACCTCTTCTCTCGAGGCACATAAGCAGTCATGACAACATCATCAGCATCACCATCATGGTCCTTAGTTGTGACAGCCTTTCAATCAAATTTGTCTTCACCCTTCTTCTTCTTAGGGCATTGTGTGGTGAAATGTCCTAGTTGACCACACTTGAAGCACCTAATCTTGAAAGGTATTTCTTCTCCTTCCACTACTGCCCATGCTATCCCTTAGATGCAAGAGCCATGTCTTCATCCTCCTCCTTCTTGATCTTGATCCCTCCACCGTTGATGCCTGCCTCGGTCATCCTCCTGATCTCTTCTTGTCGAAGATATTCCCACATGTTTTCCCAACTTAGAAGTGTTGTTCTACCCAAAATTACTTGGACAAAGTTCTCCCACTCATCGATAACTACATTCAGAGTAGTCCTCACCATAAGAACTTCATCAGGAGTGGCCCCCACGGCAACCAGCTAATCAGAAATCGCCTTCAATCTAATGAGGAAGGCTCTTCTCCCTTCAGCATCTGAAATAATCAAAGTTGATTCTCAAGAAGCATCCTCCTTTGAACAGAAGTCCCCTGATACAATGTGGTCAAAGAAGTTCACATCTCATGTGTTGTATTCTTCTCGGCAATGTGTGGGACCACATGATCCCTGACTCCATCCATGATCAAGCGCTTAGCCTTCGCTCGAGCTTCCTTGTACTTCTTGAGAGCGTTAGCATCAAGAGGAATTACCATGGTATTGAAGGCATGATATTTGATGCGATATTCATCCAAAAATACTAGGATCTCGACCTTCCAGATGACAAAGTTGGATGCACCATCTAGACTGTCCTGATCCCTCAGTCTATATGCAGCCATATCTACTCAACTAAATATGTCAAACTGATTCACTTCTCTGTTTTTTTTGTTGCCCCAACAAAAATTGAATCCCGGTTTCTTGGTGCTATAAACCCTCTAAGGAATCATTCTCCCTCTGAAAATCGATTTCCCTCCAGGAAATCGACAACTGATATCAAATCAGCCCTCTTCAATCACTCTTTGTTGTTAATCAGAACTAGATCTAGACTTCTTGGTGAGAAGTCTTCTGAGGAACTAATTCCCCTTACTTTGCCACGCCCCACTAGACACTATTTTTCACCAATAGAAGCAATGCCCCACCATAAAATACTGAAGAAAAATGATCTGCGCTTCCATCCACAGCAACCGGAGCTCAAAATTTCACCACTGGCCCAACAAGCACTACACTGCCTCTATGCAGCTACAACGTCACCTATCCTAGCTCTACATCCCTCTGCGTGAGCTCCACAGGTGATTATGTCATCGTTCCTTGCCTCTCTTTAGATCTGCACTGTCACTCGGTACAACTACCTTCCTACAACAAATTTTCTTCAATCTTCTGCTGATGGCTTTAGCTCTTCCTGATCTGCAAATGCTCTGATACCATGTGAAATTTTCTGAATTCTCTAAACAAAAATCCTACTACAAAAAATCTGATTTACTTCTCCTAATTGTTTATTTAACTTTACAAGTTATTTTTTGAATTATTCATGAAAACATCGAAGTAAATACACTGCAGCCTACACAATTATACAAATCAAGTACTGAAGAAAAATAAATCATGTAGACAAAGGACACAGTTTTTCTGAGAAATGTCCCTGGAAAAGCCTAATGCGGGAGATTGGTGCAGTAGATCTTGAGGGTTTTTATTATTATGCAGATTTTTGAATACAAACTAGGGTGCCATAAATGGCTCACCCAACAGAGAATTTCCTTGGCAAAAGTACCTCTATCTGGAGACAGATATTATGGCTGATCCAGCACCAGAATGACGAACCCCACAAGTGCCTACGCAGTCCCCAACAGGCTCTGTGCTGAGACTGCATCACTTCCTAATGGGTGCGTCTCCCTTCTTCGATCTGTTGAAACTAAGCCCGATCTTCCCCACAGAAACCCCATCACTGCAGCCTCTGGCTCTGCGTCACCTCGTCCTAGTCTATGTCATATCTCTCGGCCTGTGTCAGCCTTTACGCCAGCTCTGCGTGAGCCCAACTAGGCCTGCATCACCCTCTCAATGACTGTGTTGTCTCGCCTGGGTAGATCTGCTTCTTTGCAACTATATTCTCGGCCTTAGATTCGAAATACCATTTCCGAACCGCCCCTCACTGCACTGCAAGCTCACTCCGAAATTTTCAGCAAACTGCACCCCAGAATTCCGACTTAGCTCAAGTGCTGCCACTCTATGTGTGTTCTCCAACTGACCCCAAGCCTTCCTTTAATACTTTTCCGGTTGAGAAATCAACGGTCGTGATTTATCTCTAATCGATGGCTAAGATTAGAAAATACTTGATTCTCGTCACTGAGAACATTCTCACCCACATGTTAAATTAATTCACTTTAATTATTTAATTTCCCTAAGTTAGACTTAAGGCCCCCATTAAAATAATTAATTATTTGAATAACTTAAGCTTCGGGTGGAATTACTCCGAACAATTTTTGGGTCTTGGAGATCACATGTGTTCTAGATCCTCCACAAAGTTTTAGAGCTAGAGCACATCTGATGCTACCCAAAAACTAACATGAAACTCCCTCACAAAATTGCAGAACTCCTCTCCTGAGTAGGCACTCGAAGTCCCCTGAGGCAGAGATGGAGATCTCCGCTTGAAGACCTCGTGTGCTAAACAACACTGCAGACCTAGCTCTCCAGCTCAAGCATGCTCAGTGAAGATGACAAGAAAAATTGAGATGAATGAATGAGGAAATGAGCTGACTTCACTTAATTTTGTCAATTGAGCCCCCAACATTCCCTTGGTCCCACCATGGACTACGTTGTCCCCACATATGGCTTCTCACTGTGCTTCCACCATTGAGCCTCTCCCACGCAGCCACCTAGGAAGCGGCCTCCATTCGATTGTTGGCCACATGGACCCCACTAAGGCAGTAATTTTTACTTAGGGACTACAGAAAAAGGCTTTACTTGACTTAGTTATTATTTGTGGGTGTCCTACCCACTTTATTTTTTCCCAACATTAGGAATTGCCAAAATTAATCAAAAATTGATATTCCAATTAGCTGACTGCTAATTTGGAATATTACAGTCCTCCCTGCCAAAATTTTTCTTGTCCTCAAGCAACTACAAATATGGGTGTTGAAGAATTTGTTCCCCCTCCCAAGTGGCATCCTCATCTGGGAGGTTCCTCCATTTGATCAGGTACTCCTTCACCACCCCACTCATCAAGTGTCTCTTTTTGGTGTCTAAGATGGCCTCGAGTTGTAGCACCAAATTCCCCTCATCATTTGTAGGAGAAAGCTCAATAGTTGTGGTCACCTATTGTCCCAAATCCTTCTTCAAGCATGATACATGGATGATATTGTGGATCCGGCTCCCTTGTGACAAACTGCAGCTCATATACCACCTCTCCAACCCGCCGGACAACTCGGTACGGTCCATAGAAGCGAGTTTTGAACTTTTCAGCTCCCTTCTACTTCAGCGTAGACTGCTTCAGCGTATACTACCTGTATGGCTAAAGTCGGAGTTACACCAAGTCCCCCACCTAAAAATGCCTCTCTGCGTGGCCCCAATCTACATACATCTTTTGTTGGTTTTGCACTATCCTCAAGTTATCCTTAACAGACCTAAGGATGTCCTGACTCTCTTGGTTCCAATCTTTGGCCCTAGGGGCCTTACTTGCCCCAAACATAGCACTAGCAAACGTTAATGCATCATAACCATACAAAGCACGAAAATGGGACATACCAAAGGACATATGGAAAGTGGTGTTGTAACAGTACTCCCCTAAGTGTAGCCAACACAGCCAAGCCTTTTGTTGCCCTATAACATAGTTTTACAAGTAAGATTCTGGGCACTTGTTCACTATCTATGTTTACCCGTCAGTCTGCGGATGATAACTTGTGTTGGTCGTGAGCTCCATGCCCACCAGTCGGAACAGCTCTTGCCAAAAACCTCCCATAAACCTATTGTCTTGGTCACTGACTATGGTCTTTGGGAGACCATGTAGCCGAAAAATATCTCTAAAAAACAACTCGACCACCTGTGAAGCTATGTACTGAGCTGAAATAGCAAAGAAGTGTGCATACTTCATCAACCAGTTAACTATGACGAAGATGCAATCCTTTCCCTGCGCCATGGGCAACCCCGTGATGAAGTCCATTGAGATACTCTCCCACTTCCCCTCTGGAATGGGAAGATGATGCAACAACCCGGCAAGATGGGTCAACTCCCCATTGTTCCTTTGACAGACTACGCACTCACGGACATGTCGTAGTACGTCCTCCTTGAGGCCTTTCTAGGAGAAACTCTCTTTGATGGCTCTGTAGGTCTTAGTAAACCCTTGGTGCCCAGATAGTGGAGAGTCATGTGTGCATGCAAGATCTTCTCCCTCAATCGGGAGTTGGCCATCAAAAAGATCTGATCTCGATAATAAATGAACTCTTCCATCACCCGATACTGGTCATCCGTCACCTGCCCATCCAACACCTCACATGAAAACTGATCCTTCAAGTACTCCACCAACAACTGTGCCCTCCAATCTGTGTCTATTCTCATCAAAGAGAGGGAAGCTGGTCTTCGAGACAAGACATCAGCGACCAAATTATTCTTCCCTTTGACATACTCAATGTCAAATTCATAAGCTTGGATCTTACTAACCCACTTTTGTTGCCTCTCCCGCAACTCCTTCTACTCTAGGAAGTACCACAGGCTATTGTGATCAGTCTTGACCTTGAACAGGTTCCCCACTAAATATTGTTTGAACTTGGCCAAGGCATGCATGATGGACAACATTTCTTTGTCATATATGGGGTAGTTCCTCTCATGATGTAAGAGCTTCTGAATCTCAAAAGCGATGGGGTGTCCCTCTTGCATCAATACGGCCCCAGGTCCCACTCTATATGCATCGCAATCCAAGACAAAGGGCTTGGTAAAATCGGGGAGTGAAAGTACCGGGAAGCTACTCATCACCTGCTTGAGGAAGTCAAAATCCTCCTGCACTATGGGGGTCCAGGTGAATGCTCTCTTCCGGGTCAAAGCTGTGAGGGGTGCAGCTAACTGAGAGAAGCCCTTCATGAACTTCTTGTAAGTACAAATTCCCACAAATCCTCTCAACTTGGTGACATTCTTGGGCTCCGACCAATCCTTAATGGCCCTGATCTTCTCCTCATGTACTCGCACACCATCCTCACCTTGATGTGGCCAAAGTATAGAATCTCTGTCATCTTGAACTCGTACTTAGACAACTTAGCGTAAAATTTTTTCTCCTCCAAAATACACAGCACTGCCACCACATGCTGCAAGTGTTCCTCCCATGTCCAGTTGTATATTAGAATGTCATAAAAAAATACTAGGACTAATTTCTGTCGTTGGCCACGAAATACGTGGTTCCTACAGGACTAGAAGGTCATTGGAGTGTTGGTTAGCCCAAAGGGCATCACCAAAAACTCAAAGTGCCCAGAATGGCACCTAAACGTTGTCTTGGGGACATCTTTGTCCCTCATGCAGATCACGTGGTACCCCGACCTCAATTCTATCTTGGAGAAGAACTTAGCCCCCTTCAACTCATCCATCATCTCATCTAGCCATGGTATTGGGTAACGGTTCCTCATCGTCTTTTTGTTCAAGGCCTTGTAATCGATACACATTTTCAGTGTATCGTCCTTCTTCTTCACTAGGACTATTGAATATGCAAAGGGGCTCGAACTCAGTCGAATGTGCCCCAAGGCCAAAAGCTCATGTATGGCCCTCTCAATCTCATACCGATAGGCCTTGGGGTGCCTATACAGAGTAGTGATCAAGGCTTGAATGTCAAGCTCCAACTCGATAGTGTGCTCAAATCCTCGGTCAGGTCGCTGCCCTGGCGAAATGTCCCCGAAATCCATGGAGTAATGGTTGAGGATGGCTTGTACATCTAGATGCATGGTTCGAGCTGTACCACTTTCCTCTAAAATCCCATTAGGGGAATTTTGAGGTCTAAAATGGGCCTCCTAAGAAAAATGTACAACAAAAATACACTTTATAAGAACCAATAGGATTCAAGATGATGATGTCAACCATGGGGGATAATTCACCATTTTTTAAGTAAAAGGGTAAAAATATTAAAAAATAATAAAATAATAAAACTACTTTTTCAACTCGTATTTTAAACTTATCTCCCAATGTTTTTGCTCAAATTTCGAGTGGGAGTACTCATTGGATGCAAAATTTAATTCCTAATCAAAAGAGTACCCATGTTGCATACTTTCGGTGGACCCTGCTACATGAAAAATGAGAAATACATAAAAAAAACGTGATTACAATCACGTTTTTCATGTATTTCTCATTTTTCGTGTAGTAGGACCCATCGAAAGTATGCAACATGGGTACTCCTTGGATGAGGAATTAAATTCCGCATCCAACGAGTACTCCCACTCGAAATTTGAGTAAAACTTTGGGAGATAAGTTGAAAATATGAGTCGAAAAAGTAGTTTTTTCATTTTTCCCTCTAAAATTTGATGATGTCATCAAATCTTATTTGATTTTTTCCACCATTATTTTATAATTTCCTTAGGAGGCCCATTTTAGACCTCAAAATTCCCCTAATGCTCATCTCAACTGCGCACTCTATGTCTCCCTTCCCGAATTCTGCCTCCATCCTATGCACAGACTGTCTGGGGTGGGTATGTATGCATACCCTAAGCATCACAGTTTTCCTGCTCTTGTCCAGGAACTCCATCTCCAACTTCTTCCAATCGGTAGTGACTCTACCGAGGGTGATGAGCCATTGGACCCCAACACTATGTTGGTGTCTGGAATGTCGACCACAAATAAATGGTCTGTCACTGATTACATCCCCACAGTCACTGTTAAGGCTAGAATATATTGCATGCATGGTTCTAGCTCCCAGAACTAGTACCGAAAAATCCATCAAACCCCTATGTCTGGATACCCCTCCTCTACACCATTTGGGCATCTATAAAATTTTGCATGGCCCCACTATCCACGAGCACTAAGACACGTTGTCCCTTAACTGTCCCCCGGATCCTCAGTGTTCAATACTTGTGTATCCCCTGCAAAAATGCAAGGACCCCTCTGACTGGTGCAAATTCTGACCCTCCTGTTGCTGGAGGTGGTGGAGGTGGAGGACCTTCTCCATGTGGTGTTGTGCTATCATCACCTCCCATCTCATAGAGTGTCTCCTCTTCTCCCTCATTGTCAGAGAAGACCTCGATGTAGTGCGCCTTCCCCCCGGCACACACGTGGCCTATTGCCCATGGCTCCTGGCAAGTGAAGAAAATATTCTTCCTCCTCAGATCCCTCCTGGTATCATCATCTAATGGCCCCCAACCCTGGTTACCTCTCAGGGGTGGAGCTCTTGTGTCCTTTCCCCTCTACTGGAAATATGGTTTGTTGGGCATAGGGGTCCTAGCCCTCGGTAATGCATCCTTCAGATCTCGGGTCCTCCCAACTGCATCCTGCAGCGTAGTGGGTCGAGTTGACCTCACTAGCCCATGAAATGGCTCTGCCAACCCATCTATAAACATGAAAATCCTCCTAGGTTTTGACAGATCCAGAACCATCACTGGTAACCTCAGGAACTCCAAGATGTATGTCTCAAGACTCCCCATCTGCTTGAGCTTGGTCAGCTCTCCACAGTGCTCCTCGGGACCCTTCCGATCAAATATCTCCAGCACTCTCCTAGTAAATTCATCATATGCGGAACCCTTGTGTGACCCAGCGTATTCAACACATAAAACCACTATTTATGGGCTTCTCCCTCCAAGTGCAGCATAGCCACCTTTATGGCCTCCAAATTCGTCATCTGATTAAGCAGGAAGTAGATATCCAAATTTTCCACCCATGATTTGGCTAAAATCTTCGCAGACCCATCAAATGTTGGCAGGAAAAGCCTACCCACGATATGCTGCATGTCACTCCCCTGCGTGTACCCTCCTCCTCTGGTCTGGCCCTTGGATTTGTTGTTGTTCTTCAGCTGGAAAAACTCATTGAAGGTTATTTCCCTTCCAAAATCCGGTCCATAGGATAGATACTCTGCAAAGTAATCTCCATAATGGGTCTCCTCCGGCTCCTGCTGCCCTCTAGTTCCCAAAGCTAGGAATGTGGGAATGGTGGAGCATAGTGGAGTATAAGGTACGGCTGGAAGGGTAACGTGAGGGCCTGCCTAGTGCTGCAAAGTCCTAGACCCTTCTTCAATATGGATTTCTCCTTGAATCCCCTTTCCCTTACTGTCGTTACTGAGTTTCTGACCCATCTCCTCAATCCTCTTGGAGAGGTATTATACAGAGTTTAGAAGGATGTGAGCAAACTCCTTCTCCTCATTTATCCCCTCATCCATGTGTGCCATCTCTCTCTCTTCAACCTTCGAAACGTTGTCAAGCAGATCTGGAGTAATTTCGAGCCTTCTCTCTTTGCTCTTGTATCTCTGCCTCTGGTAAGTTACATTTTGTCTATCTTCTGGTGTCATAGACTGCATGCTCCACAGGATGAACCAAGTCTATGAGCTCTGATACCACTGTAATATCCCAAATTGGGATTAAACAGTAATAAAATGAAAAAAAGACAAGAAACTACAGCAAAAATAAAAACACCATTAAACACAGAATATTGAGCCAAAATCAGTGTCGAGCCATTTTATTAATATGTTGGAAAAGAGTACAAGTGTGGTGCTAAAAATATTGCACGTAGACCTACTTGAGGTAGGTTGAAGGGAAACTCGAATCCTAGCAAAAATCCCTATTGGAAATGGCTCTGCGTGACTCGATCACTGCGTTGCGCAGTCCAGAAAATATTGTTGCTAGTTGACTTCGGATTGCTGGTTGGGTTGCCTCTAGTGCTCAGAAAATTCTGGGAATTGGTCACCAGACTCTCTCCAATAAACTCACAAAAACCCGCGAAGGCATTGCAGAAAGCTTGACCTCGGAAATTGGCCCCTTTAGGCTTGGCACATTTCTCTATTGGGGAAATCTAACTCCTGGCTAGAACTACAAAAAATGCCTCCAAAACAATGCCAAAATCCTTGTTAGGAGGTGGCTAGCCTCCCCTCCAAATCCTTCGGTTGAAATTCACTTCACTCCCCCACTTCTGACACTTCCCCTAGATTGGATTGCACAATCACTGCGCAGTCTATGCTGCCTCTACATTGTTTTGAAGGGACTACGCACTCCCTGTTGATTTTTCTATGAAAATCCCTCAAAAAATTGCAGAACTCCTCTCGTGAGTGGGCACTCGAATTCCCCTGAGGCAGAGGTTGAGATCTCCGCTTAAAGATCTCGTGTTGCTAAACAACACTGCAGACTCAACTCTCCAGCTTAAGTGTGCTCAGTCAAGATGACAAGAAAAATTGAGATGAATGAATGAGGAAATGAGCTTCCTTCACTTCCTTTTGTCAATTGAGCCCCCAACATTCACTCATTCAACCTCTCACTGCGCTGCCACCATCAAGCCTCTCCCATGCAGCCACCTAGGAGCCCACAAGTTGAAACTTGCAATAAAAATTGTAATTGAATTTTAATAAGTGTTGCCTAAAGAAGTTGTATGGGGGTAAGTGTAATAAAAATTACACCTCTCACCCTCAGCTTTCTACTATGACACATGTTATGGGTTAAAAATGTTTTTTGAACCCTCAAAACTCACTTTTCCTAAGTTTAGTGGGAAATCTGGCAATTAATTAAGCCAAAAATTAAATAAATAGAGAAAAATAAATATCCACACATGCTAAATGTTGTGGAAATGAGGTGGAAAATTATGGAGTTAAAGTGAAGTCCCAAGGTGATGTGGACTCCCAAAATCAAAGAAAGGACATGTGCTCAAATAAAACAAATTTCTTATATTAAATGAGAGTTGTTTACTTGGAAATTCGAATTTGTGAAGTTAATTGGTGGAGATTTTTGTGGAAAATTGTCCCCGCATGGGTTACCACCCATATACACTTGTCATTCCATCATAAAATTCGAATTTGGCACATAAGGGAAGAAGAAAATGATGTCCAATTGCTAGAATTCGATTTTTACACTTGGCATTGGAAATCCACTTATCAAATTTGAATTTTCCTTGTGATCTCCTCCCTCTCGCCACTTTGCATTTGGTTCTTCATTGAGATTTGCTCCCATTCTCTTATATAAGTGAGCCTTGGACTCTTATTTGTATCATGTAATACGAGCTATTGGGCTTGAGGAGACGTTGCAGAATTGTATTCACTACTTTCAATATAATACAATAGTCTTTGGGGTAACATGTGATGGTGTTCTTCTCCTTGCATATGTGGTAAATTCTTGACTTGTTGTTATGCTTCTATTTATTTCTTCATTCTATTGTTTCTTTCATGCTTGTTTCAAGTTATGTTAGTATGCAGCTATCTCATATTAGCATAAGAATTACTTAACTGCTTTAGGAAAATAAACTTGTGATGGTATTCTTCTCCTTGCATATGTGGTAAATTATTGACTTATTGTTATGCTTCTATTTATTTATTCATTATATTATTTCTTTCATGCTTGTTTCAAGTTATGTTAGTATGCAACAATCTCATATTAGCATAAGAATTACTTAACTTCTCCAGGAAAATAAATCTTCTAGTTGATGTCAAATATATCTCTAAGAACTCTTTCCATTGCACTTATTTAATTTCATGTGGATCTAATGATTTGTGGTGAAGTTTTGTAGAGGAATCATTCTTTGGTCAATCATTCAAGCGTGAAGGGGAAGTTCTCGGAGGAACCAACCTATTCTTGAAAATATTCAAGGAGAACCCGCATGTTTAATTCTAAAGTCTCATCTATTTCGATTTGTTTTGCAGACGTGCTCTTAAGTTTTAGGCTCTTATGTATTGCATCAAAATTATATAAAAATAAATATATATATTTTTCACATAGTGCACTTCATTTATCAATATATAGCTATTTCAAAGAGCTAAGTCATGGCTAGTCAAAGAGGAGAGTTTGCTCATACTCTTTGGCCTAGCCTCTTGTAGATTATTTGTGTAATATACTTTGTGATTTCTTGAGCTAACATTTGTTATTGTAGGTTTGCTCTAATTTGTTGTCTTGTAGCTACTTGAGGGTTTCATCTTCAGAAAACTACTTATAAGTTTCCATGTAGGACCTTGGGGCTCCAACTTGTAGATTATTTTTCTCTCTTGAACTCAAAGAGGCTTTGCCTCTCTTCTTCTTACTTGAAAAATATGTGGGCCTCAAATTGCAGAAATTTTCAGCAAGGAAAGGTTTATGGCTCTAGTTTAAGTTGTGAAGACTTTCCTTGGTTTTTAGAGAATACTTCATAGTTTTCTCCTTCTTGTAACAACTAATAAAATTCTTGGTTTTTGGAGCGTGGGTATTACCCATTGGTATCCCTATCTCCATCTTTTGGAGAGGATTGGTGTAGTGATTTTGTTGGTTTATTTCATTTTTCCTGTGTTAGTCATCAGTAATTTTCACTATCCATATATGACTAAATAGTGGTTCTAGATTTCTAAAAACAAAATTCCATGAACATTGTGAGTTTTAGAAATCTCACTGCCTTCATTATCCTTAGAGAATTTTTTTTTACTATCCTACCATTTTGCCATTTCATGATCACCTTGTAACTCCTACAGACTCCAAATGGCTTGTGCCTCTCATTTCCATCCTTTTTCCTACCCATAATCTCATTACTCTGGTTCCTAATTAGCACCGCTAATTGGAATATTTAATTTTTGTATAGTTTTTCCGCCTATAGTTAAATTAATAAATAAAAGTGAGAAAGAGGGGGTCAACTCACTTTAATAAGATAAAGTGCTTCCTAGTAGAGTAACATTGTAACTTAAAGGAAAGCCTTGGCGGTCCACACTTAACATGAGAGAGGCCTCACGTAGGCTCTAGAGGCAACTGCGCAGGCATAGGAGGAGCTCATGGAGAGAGAGGACGCAGTTAGGGTTTTGAGGGGAGCTAGCACTATAAAAGGTGGGAGTTTCACTCCATTTGGGATTATTGATATGTTGATGATATTGTGAGCTAGACTTCTGTCTACCTGAGCACGCCGGTTGTTTAGTCGGTCTGCAGCACTGTTTAGTGCGACTGAGTGTCTCCGGTCGGATATCTCGCCCTTGGCCCCAGGGGACTTCGAGTGCCTGCTCGGGCAAGGTATTCCTTCAGTTTCAGCAGTTGATTCGCAGGTGATTTGGGTGGACGTTTTGCAGAGGAGTTGGGCCTCATTGAGTGACTGCACAGTCCTGGAGGGAGGACGCAGTTGGAGTTAGAGCAGCTCTGTTGTGGGGGGATTTTCGTGGAGTTTTCAGCTTGGAGGGATTGTCTTTTCAGTTGGAGAGTTTGCAGAGGAATTTGTGGCCCTTTTCCAGCATTCTTCCTTTGGCATCTGCGTTGTGCTTGGGAGAGACAGCGTTTTCTTTGAGGAGGGCTTTTGGGGTGTTTTTCGGAGGTGGTCCATTTGCTTCATGGTTTCTGGGTTTGGTCTGGAGCAGTGAGTACAGACAGTCTACCGATTTTCAGCTCATTCCGGTGAGGGGATCAGCCCCTAGTTCCAGTTCATTGCAGCAGCAGCATTCTACGGCAGATTTCTCCAGCAGCTGGGACGCAGTCTCTATAGCAGCCATTTCCTATTCTGAGAGGGTCTTCACTTGCCTTCTGCAAGGATAGGTGCACTCATTCTGATTATCTATTGTACCCATATATATATTCTCAGATTAATAAAATGGCTTAGCGTTCTGGTATTTTTATGTGTACTTGCTCTGTATTCTATTTTCGGCATTTTTCCTATATAGTTGCATGTTTGTATTGCTGTGTATTACTGTCTATTTCCCGTTGGGGATATTACAGTCCCTTGCCTATGATTCCATTGCCCATTTAGGGTTTTTGAGGGCATTTTTCTTGGTTTCATGACTTCCATGGTTAAATCATCAAAAAGGCTTGTATCTTGATGCTCTTACACTTCGTCCTATCCTTAATATACCTTCACAAACACTTCCCATCACTCCTATCCCTCAAAATCATCATTTTTCTACAAAACCCAGCCTATTGCTACAATTTGACACTTTTTCGAGACTAGGCCTGTGTTTTTCCCTTTTGGACCCTTTCCCCTCACTCAATCCTTCAAATTCCACTTTCCCCTACTCTCTAACATCCATCCCTATCCCCCAAAATTTCCCCAAGAATTTAGACAACCCTTAACCCCTTCATTTCCCTCCTTCTACAAGGCAATCCTAAATCCTTTGTTTTGCCTATACCAAACCCTAATTTCCCCTTCCAACTAAGCTATGGTTTTCTATAGAAAGGAGGCATAGGAGAAAAGGATCCATACGATAGATCATATTAGCAAGCATAAAGCCATACCAACTCATAAACATCATGCCTCCATCATTTTCCAAGAATTCATTCCAAAGGACAAATCATTTGCCACACTTAGGGCCAGTTTTGCTTCCAAACTATGTTTCTGACCAAACAGATATGAATTTGACAAACGTGAGAGAGGTTTTTGTCCATCATAGGTCCAAGAATAAAAACCTCCTTCATATTTTACACAAGTATCATGGTTTTTGAGCAATGTCAAAAATACAGATGTCACAAGAGAATTGCTGCACTTCTGGAGTGACCTTGGGAAAATCTGTTTTTCTCATAGCTGGACTGTCCAAATGACTTTCTTGATGGGTAAAAAGACAACAATACTAGAATATATTTCTAATGAGCTATCATGAGCTCAATTCGGAGTTGAGGAACACATCCAAAAGTTGTCTACACCAGCACTTTGCATTTCTGCACCATCATTCAGCGTTTTTTGACCAGTCTTGGGAGAATCAACTTTTGAGAGGTCAAATCAACTCCAATCAGAGAAACAAATGTATATTTGAAAATATTACTAGAATAGCTTTCCAATGAGATATCATGATCTTACTTTGGAGCTAATTAAGACCTCCAAAAGTGTAATATCCCCAACGGGAAATAGACAGTAATACACAGAAATACAAACATGCAAATATATAGGAAAAATGCCGGAACTAGAATATAGAGCAAGTACACATAAAAATACTAGAACGCTAAGCCATTTTATTAATTTTGAGAATACATGTATGGGTACAATAGATAATCAGAATGATTGCACCTATCCTTGCACAAGGCAAGTGAAGAACCCTCTCAGAATAGGAAATGGCTGCAATAGAGACTGCGTCCTAGCTGCTGGAGAAATCTGCCGTAGAATGTTGCTGCTGCAATGTACTGGAGCTAGGGGCTGATCCCCTCACTGGAATGAGCTGAAAATCGGTAGACTGCATGTACTCACTGCTACGGAAAAAACCCAGAAACCATGAAGCAAATGCACCACCTCCGAAAAACCACCACTGAAGCCCTCCTCAAGGAAAACGTTGTCTCTCCCAAGCTCAGCGTAGAGTCCCAAGAAGAATGCTGGAAAAAGGCCACAAATCCCTCCGCAAAACTCTCCAACCGAATAGACAATCCCTCCAAGCTGAAATACGTTGAGGACTCCACAAAAATCCCCCACAACAGAGCTGCACTAACACCAACTACGTCCTCCCTCCTGGACTGCGCAGTCACTCTATGAGACCCAGCTCCTCTGCAGAACGTCCACCAAAATCTCCTGCAAATCAACTGCTGAAACTGAAGGAATACCTTGCTCGAGCAGGCACTCGAATTCCCCCGGGGCCAAGGGCGAGATCTCCGACCGGAGACACTCAGTCGCACTAAACAGTGCTGCAGACCGACTAAACAACCGGCGTGCTCAAGTAGACAGAAGTCTAGCTCACAATATCATCAACATATCAATCCTCCCAAATGGAGTGAAACCCCCACCTTTTATAGTGCTAGCTCCCTCAAAACCCTAACTGCATCCTTGAGCTCCTCCTATGCCTGCGCAGTTGCCTTTAGTCCCTACGTGAGGCCTCTCTCATGTAACGTGTGGACCCCCAGGGCTTTCCCTTTAAGTGACAACGTTCATCTACTAGGAAGCACTTTATTTTATTAAAGTGAGTTGACCCCCTCTTTCTCACTTTTATTTATTAATTTAACTATAGGCGGCAAAACTATACAAAAATGAAATATTCCAATTAGCAGTGCTAATTAGGAATATTACAAAAAGTTGTCTGCACCAGCACTCTGCATTTCTGCACCATCATTCAACACTTTTTGAACGGTCTTGGGAGAATCAACTGTTGACAGAGAAAATCAACTCCACTCAAAGACACAAATGGTATATTTGGAAATTATACAGGATAATATTTCCAACAAGCTATCATGGGCCCAATTTGGACATCGGGAAGGCAGCCAAATTCCCTCTGCAAAAGGCGCTATGTGTAGGGAAATTTTGACAAATTTTGGTTTTTTTCTAAGGTCTCTAAGCGCAGCACTCTTGGCGCTATGCTTTCATCTCAAGAATTCTCAGGAGGAAATTTTAGAGCTCAAGTACAGTATGCTCACAAAATTTCAGAGCATCTGGATCATTTTTGACCCCTCAAAACACCTCATTTTTCACCTTTTTGCCTCATTTTCAGGCCTGGCGCTGCACCTAGAGCCGTTTTGGGAGATTTCCATTTTGGATAGGTTAATGGAGCCCAATCATAAAACCAAGGGCTGTTTTAAAAAGTAGACTCAGTGGCTTTCCAACGGGACATCACAGAGCCAATTCTGACAATGGGAAGGTCATCAAAACTTGATTGCAAGTGTACCTAGTTTCTCCCATGCAGGCACTGTGCATAGGGCAGAACAAGCACTCAAAGAGGAAAAAGGCCAAGAAAACCTTGGAATATTGTCTCAAGCTTCTCTACAGGTTTTTCAAACCCCATGAGGAAGACATCCACCAATTTTGAGAAAATGTTTGACAAATTTTGGTTTTTTGCAAATTTTGAGGCCTCTAAGCGCAACACCCTTGGCACTACGCTTTCAGCTCAGGCATCCTCAGGAAGAAAACTTGGCATTTTTGGAATCCTCAACTCAAGTACAGTATTTTCACCAAATTTTAGAGCATTTGGAGCATTTTTTACCCCTCAAAAGGTCAAAAAACACCTCATTTTTCACCTTTCTGCCTATTTTTCAAGCCTGGTGTTGTGCCTAGAACAGTTTTGGGAAATTTTCCTTTTGGACAAGTTAATGGAGCTAAATTAGAAAACCAAGGGTAGGTTTGTAAATTAGACTCAGTAGGATTTCCAACGGGCCATCACGGAGCCAATTACGACATTGGGAAGGTCATCAAAACTTGGCTGCAAGTAGACCGAGTTTTGCCCATGATTGGCACTACGCTTTTAGACCTCACTGTACGTTTTTGGCCAAAAAGTCAAAAAAAGATACTCATTAATGGAAAATTGATATTTTAGTGTTTTTTTAGGCAAATCACTCCAAATTTAGGTGCTAGGAGTTATTTTTTCATTTATTTCATGATATATTTTGTGCCTTGGGCCTTGCATGGTCTCTTAGGCATAAATGACATTTATGACTAGTTTTGATATTTTCAAACCCTAGTTAGGGTTTTTGCCCTCCTTTGCTAGATAAGTAGAGCATGAGGGCCTTATTTTAAAAGGTTGGCATTTGATGACTCTTGAGAGAAATATATGGTTTTTTGGAGATTGAAGAAGAAATTGGTGTTGTGGAGCTTGTGAATGGCTTGTTTTGACTAATGATGGAGAAGGCTTGCTTGCAGGATCCCTGAGCTTGGTTAATGGTGATGTGCTTCTATTCTGTCCATTTTTTCTTATGTATCATTGTGTTTCATCCTTCTATATTGCAGTAGAACAAAAATTTTAGACTAAGAAATGTTTTTCAAAGGCACCTTAGCTTTGTTTGTTCTTCACTGCCTCTATGTTTTCCTCTACTAGGCCAGTTTAGAGAATTCTTAGTTGTTCTCTAGACTCACCCAAGCTTGTTTATCTAATGAATGGTTTAATACAGTAGGTATCAAAGATGTTTTATGGTTACTCCTGCATGTTTGATGTCACTAAAACATTGTTCTTGAGATCAATCTTTAAAGTACCACTAATTAGGTTTGCCAAAGAGGCTATGTTTCGATCATACCCTTTGTCCATGCTTGAATAGTTGTTTTAGAGATATTTATGGCTATGATAAACAATGTTTAGGAGTTCCCTCTTCCTTGATTAAAGCTATATGTTTATCTTAAATGTTTTCTAACCTTGAAGGTGAAATCACTAGAAGTTAAATGAGTTTCTCGCCTTCTACATTTCATTGGATTGTTTGTCTTAAATGCTTATTTGCTTGAGTTGAATCAAAGAGTTATTGGTGTGCCCTGTCTATAGATTACTTTTTTATGCTAAATAGTGTTGAAGTCCCTTCTTATCTAAAGTATATGACAAAATATTCTAAATTTCCCTTTGCCCTACTTTGTTCACAAACTTGATGTTCATTTCATTTCACACAAACCTTGAAAATCCATTCAACCATGCTAGATTTGCCCTACGATGCACAGTAATTCGTTATTGAAATTTCCATGAATTTTATTGACTCCATAGCCCAATGACTTGGAGATTTACTCACTCCATCTATTCTATCTGATCATATACCCAACTAAAACAAACAAACAAACCCTACCCTTAACAACTAGCCTAAAATCAAACCCTAAAAGAAAACAAGTTCACATCCTTTGCACAAAAATAGAGAGATCCCTCTCTGAGTCCAGGAAGGCTAGGTCCTAGGACTCCAAAGATTGGTCTGATGTTACCCTATGCATTTGGTCTTGCTAATCTGCCAAATCACAGGAATCCTAACATAATGGCGATCACGGTGGGACCTTCTAAGTAAATGATATCTTAGACATCCTTAAGACCTTAGAAAACCACAAACTTCCTTAGATTGGCATTTAGTTTTTTATGGTGGACAACAAGAACATCCTTAAAACAGTAAACATCATCCACCTAGCGACTCCACTAGTCTTCAGTAGCCCTGTTGACCCCACTAGTTCTCATAAACTCCCCTGGGAATGCATTAAGCAATCCCAATCATGTTGATGGTGAAGTTGAAATCTTCCGCCTGGCGACTCCACAACCCTCAATAGACCTTAAGAATCCACTGGTAGAAGAACTCTAGACTAGTTGAAAAGATACAGTGACCCTTTCTGATTTACAAACATCAAACCAAGGATACAAAGGAGATATGCTCCGATGAACAAAGATCATATCCCTAGATTTCCACATAAAATGCCTCAGATAACTTGGATAAAAAACTTGCCTATATTTCAAGATGAAAAATGTGATGACCCCTTGCTACATCTCATCAAATTTCATATACATGTATGTAGGTTAAAGGTTGAATGACATGAGGACTACCTCATGAAAATGTTTATGGCAACATTATAGTGTAAGGCAAGAGAATGGTATGAATGGCTAAAACCTAGTAGCTTGTGTTCCTTAAAATATCTCCATAAGGTATTTTGTGATCATTATAAAGAAAATTCTCCATCCTTATCCTTGGCTGAAAATTGTTGTGATCAATCTCAGGATATCATACAGTACCTTATAGATAGTGATGAAGATTTGGAAAATTTTCATCCTGAAGACTTCTTAGCAGCCATTCATCAATTTCATTCTCAAGTTAGCTATCATGACAGCCTAGAGGAGTTATTTGAGGAAGAACCCAATGAAGATATAGAAGAAAACCCACAGGATCTCTCTGAAGGTACAAGTGATGATCCACCGTCTCTTCTAGGTGAAGCTCAAGAAAACATTCAGCCTCAAAATCAGCGTTCACAAGAGAAAGAGAATTGTTGTAATTCTATCCAAAGAAAGAGAAAAATGCCTCCTCTTTTGATTGAAGAGGAAATAAATTATATGCTAAACATGCAGCCAACCTCTAAACCTTCATGTGAACAAAAAAAATCTATTCATTCTCCTGCTAATCCCGTCTACCATAAGTCAGAAAGTGAACTTGTAGATCAATTCAAAGAAGAACAAACTGATAATCCAATATGTTTGATTGGTGACATTATTTATATTGATGATTTCCCAAAGTTTGATCAATCTGATGATGATGTTCTCCAAATAAAATCTAACCTTGCAGAGCCATTAGCAGTTGGTTTGTGGGAGGAATATCTGCTTCATCAACTTGGAAACAATAGTCAGCCAAATACATACCATCTATGACACTAATGAGGAAAGCCTTGAAAGTTTAGAAGTAAGTGAGGGATCTCTCACTCTTTTCTCTACTTCATTTTAGTCCATCAGAAATAAATTTCATGTAATTGGAAATCAGCAGTCTTTCAGTTTTGATGTTGAGGTTGAGGAGGACGATGAACTGCTTGAGAAAATTGTCAATGAGAAGCCTTTTCCTGAAATAGTTGAGGAAATCATTTGAGACATGGAATCCTCCTTAACTCCAGATGTGCAGCCACCAAGTTCCACTGAATTACAAATTGCAGATGAGGGCATAGAAATTGATAATCACGTAAGAGTTGTTGCACTACCTTCTCGAGAAGATTTATTGTCCAAGAGTGCTTCTGCTCATCAATATGATGGCCTTCACACAGAATTCAACCCACTCTATCAAAGCACATCACGTTTGTTAGAGGATAACATTGCAATATATGATGAGTCTGACAGTGCAGATGATCATAAGGAAGAAGTGGAGTTTCTTTCCCAAAAGAGTCCCAAGATTAGTAAAGTGGAGAAAAAAACAGTCCTAGATCAAGCTTATTTCCTAAATCCTCTAGGCCAGGTATTATTTCAAGATCCCTTTGCTATTTTTTTAGAGTCAGTTGAAGAGGGAGTAAAATATGTCAAGAGTAGTTTGATGCAAGGTTTAAAGAAAAGTTTAGGGACTACTGTTCAAACACAAGTGAGGTGGGAATGGCCTTTTGATTTTTTTCAAAACACTCAAAGAGCTAAACCAAGATCCCTCATGGAATCATCTGCTTGATTGGTTGTATTGGAAAAGAGAGTTCACCAGCTGAATGTATATCATGTATAGGTTAGATTAGGATAGATAGGCATGCAAATAAGCTCAGCCTTTTGAGCATCCAGTTTTGGTTTCAGATTGTTTTGTAAAAAAAAAAATGAAAACACAAAAACAGAGAAAAGAAGAAAAGAGGGCAGTTTTAAAGAATAGGTACAGCCACATACCAAAAAAGAGTACTTCTGAAAGTGTACAAGTATAAATGCCACTACTTGAGAAAAAAGAGTCTTGTTCAGTCATCTAGCCTAATCATGGTTGAACATGTTTTGAATTTCTGCTAATAGGTTAGTGAAAGAAGGCTTGTCAAATCATTTAAGCTTGACTTGTCATGTAGGAATAGATTAGGAAGAAAAGATGATGGTTCTTAATGCTTAAATCTGAACCAAAGAGAAAGATAGGAATGCTTAACAAATGATGGATTATAGCCCTCATACTTTCTAGTTTTGTTTGTACAAAAATAATGTCTGTGTGCAGCTTGTCCCAATGCCACAGCCCATGGTGAATCAGATTGCTTAATCCTGGTTCAAAGCATGTTTTCAATTTCATGTCAGTAGATTAGAGAATGAAGTCTGTCAAATAGCTTAATCTTGACAGATGAATAGTCTAGGTAGAGAATAAAAGAGTTCACTAGCATAATCTGAACTCTTGGAAGTGATAATGATAGAAGTAGATAGTTTTTTATGTTTTCAAAAATAAAATAATGTCAAGGGTTTGCCAGTCCAAGTGCACCCAATTGAAGAAAAAATGTTAGGCAAAGTATGATGGGTAGGTAAAACTAGTGTTGTAGCAATCATGGCTTTTCATATTTTTGAGATCATAGCTTCAAGAGAACATCAACGAATGAAGGAAAGAGATCAGCCAAGTGCAAGTAAGGCACTGATCTCCAAAACTCAGAGATCTGAACTCTGAGATTCTGGACACCTCCTGAAGAGGAGCTTCCCTCCCCAAGTGGAGCCACTGTTAGTCATCAGTAATTTTCACTATCCATAGATGACTAGATATTGGTTCCAGATTTCTAAAAACAAAATTCCATGAACATTGTGAGTTTTAGAAATCTCACTGCCTTCATTATCCTTAGAGAAATTTTTTTTACTATCCTACCATTTTGCCATTTCATGATCACCTTGTAACTCCTACAGACTCCAAATTGCTTGTGCCTCTCATTTCCATCCTTTTTCCTACCCATAATCTCATTACTTCGTTTGTCCCTTGCCTATGAATCCATTGTCCATCTAGGGTTTTTTAGGGCATTTTTCTTGGTTTCATGACTTCCATGGTTAAATCACCAACAAGGCTTGTATCCTAATGCTCTTATACCTCCTCCTATCCTTATTATAGCTTCATAAACACTTCCCATCACTCCTATCCCTCAAAATCATCATTTTTCTACAAAACCCAACCTATTGCTACAATTTGACACTTTTTCGAGACTAGGCCCGTGTTTTTCCCTTTTGGACCCCTTCCCCTCACTCAATCATTCAAATTACACTTTACCCTACTCTCTAACATCCATCCCTATCCCCCAATATTTCCCCAATAATTTAGACAAAACTTAACCCCTTCATTTCCCTCCCTCTACAAGGAAATCCTAAATCCTTTGTTTTGCCTACACCAAAACCTAATTTCCCCTTCCAACTAAGCTAGGGTTTGCTATGGAAAGGAGGCATAAGAGCGAAGGATCCATATGATAGATCATATCAGCAAGCATAAAGCCATACCAACTCATAAACATCATGTTGCCATCATTTTCCAAGAATTCATTCCAAAGGACAAATCATTTGCCACACCTAGGGCCAGTTTTGATTCAAACTATGTTTTTGAACAAACATAGATGAATTTGACAAAAGTGAGAGATTGTTTTGTCCATCATATGTCCAAGAAGAAAAACCTCCTTCAGATTTTACACATGTATCATAGTTTGGAAGCAACGTCAAAGATACAGATGTCACGGGAGAATTGCTGCACTTCTGGAGTGACCTTGGGAAAATCAGGTTTTCTCATAGCTGGAGTGTCCAAATGACTTGCTTGATGGGTCAAATTACAACTAGACTAGAAGTTATTTCGAATGAGCTATCATGAGCTCAATTTTTAGTTGAGGAAGTCATCCAAACATTGTCTGCACCAACACTCTGCATTTCTGCACCATCATTCAGCACTTTTTGGCTAGTCTTGGGAGAATCAACTTTTGACAGGTCAAATCAACTCCAATCAGAGAAAAAAATATATATTTAGAAATAAAACTAGAAGAGCTTTCCAATAAGCTATCATGATATCCATTTTGAGTTAAGGAAGGCCTCCAAAATTTTTGCACCAGCACTCTGCATTTCTGCACTATCATTCAGCACGTTTTGACCAGTCTTGAGAGAATCAACTTTTGAAAAGAAAAATAAACTCCAATCAGAGAAAAAATTGGTATATTTGGAAAAGTAGACAGAATAATATTTCCAACAAGATATCATGAGCCCAATTTGTACATCAGTAAGGCCTCCAAATTCCCTCTGCAAAAGGCGCTACGCGTAGGGAAATTTTGACAAATTTTCGTTTTTTGCTAAGGCCTCTAAGCGCAGCACCCTTGGCGCTACGCTTTCATCTCAGGAATTCGCTGGAGGAAAACTTGGCATTTTTTGAATCTTCAGTTCAATTACAATATGCTCACCAAATTTCAGAGCATTTGGAGCATTTTTGACCCCTCAAAAGGCCAAAAAACACCTCATTTTTCACCTTTCTGCCTCATTTTCAGGCCTTGCGCTATGCCTAGAGAAGTTTTGGGAGATTTACCTTTTGGATAGATTAATCAAGCCCAATAAAAAAAACCAACAAAATTTTTGAAAATTAGACTCAACAGGCTTTCCAACAGGCCATCACGGAGCCAATTCCGACATTGGGAACGTCATCAAAACTTAGCTGCAAGTGGACCCAGTTTCTCCCGTGCAAGCGCTTCGCATAGGGCTAAACAAGCACTCAAAGAGGCAAAATGTAATATCCCAGATGGGATATTTTAATTAAAAATGCAGAAAAATAACTAAACTCCACAATATGCCGTAAAATCACTATTTAATCAACAGAATATTTCCATTTAAAATAAACACATAAACACTACAATCTATCAACACATCAAATAGGAAGAATCTCAACATTTTATTATATATAATAACAGGGGTTACAAATACATCTGACCTAAAGAAAGAGATGAGACGAAGAACTGGCCACCAAGATGAGCTGTTGCACTGCGCTGGCCTCAAAACTAAACTGTTGCACTCTCCCTCCAGCAACAGCTGTCACTGAACCCACTGAAGATGATGAAGCACAAGTTGAAGATCTGAATGATCCTCACACCAATCCCTGAAGCTCTACGAAACTTCTAAGTGAATTCTCCTCAAGAGAGTTGGGGATTCGTCCAACACTCACAAATCATCCAAGGGTTTCTGTCCTGGGGCTACGGCTGAAGTAGAGAACCACGTCTCAAACCTCTCATACAAGAAAATGATATGATCCCAATGATATCCCTCAGTGGCCTCCTCCCTTTCTTTTATAGATCTCTTGGAGCCTTCTAGAGCATTATTTTATTATTATTTTATTCATGGTGCACTTTTCCCTCTTATTAAAATATTCCTTTTTAATGCAGAAAAGAGTAAATCGGCTACCATGTCTCCTCTAGGCACTGAAACTCATGCCCGTCCCATCATGTAGGTATCCTTGTCTCGGTTCCAATGAGCTATTACACTAAGGTGTTTCATCATGTATTCCTCCTGGAATGCTACCTTGAGCATAATCAGCTGAGTTAAGCCCACAAATAACTCAAATTTCCAAAAAAATTCGGAATGCACTGGAACGAAAGCCAAACTACTTGGATGATGGAATATATAAAGCGAATGCCACCGGACACCATGGAAACTCCTCAAAACTCCTCCAAAAATCCCCTGAGCTCACTGACAGCACCAATCTGTACCTGTAACTTTTCTGCTCCTAACTCTGGAAGTCCAACCTAACCCTATCATAGATGACACTAAAAAAAGGAATATTACAGACCTTCCGCCCCAAGATTGCTTTCCCTCAAGCAATCCAAATATGTGGGCCACCCTGTTGGCCCGATGTAACAGAGACCCAATGCCTAGATCCCATACAAACCTTTGGGTGCAGCTATGCACCTGCATCAAGTCACTCGGAATAGACCCCTCATACCGGGATCCCAAACTGATCTCTCCCTGTATCTGTCAACAAAAAATCCTCCCAGATCCCAATGCCACCATGGGCAATCATCGCCCAAGTCCCACGGCTTGGACTGCACACTACCTTTGGCTATAGATGATGCCTTATGAAGTGAAGTCCACCAACAAGCATCAATGTTCCCTGGCTCCTGCTGTGCTGTACCTCTAACTCTATAAATTGCCCCACCAACTGCATACCAACTCATCACCTCTCTCCAATCCAAGTCCTGACTCAATCCCATGCTAATACTGCTCTCCTGAAATCGGGATGGAGTGCTAAAGAAATGACGACCTATGCCCCATTGCCAGCTAGGATCTATAACATCTACTATGTCTAAGGGCCCCTGCTTTGTTGTGCTCCCTACGAAGAAAACCATACCATTAAGAGGGTACCAACTCATGATCTCCTGCCAATCTATCCTGGAAGAAGAATCCAATGTAGTGTCAACCACGTACGGAACATGCCTAGAGAGTTGTCGCCAACTCATAATCAACTCATGCTGCTCTGTCCCGTCGGCCAACGAGATTTTCCTGTAGAAGAAAGCCCCTCTCTCTATAATGGGCCAAAGCGGGCAAGATATGCTACAAGCCCCATCGATGTACTCCTGGAGAGTGCTACTCCCTGAAAGTACTGCAAATCTGTTGATTGCATGTGCATCTGTCTGTACCCCATCAGTTTGTCGGTCCAACGATGGATGCTCCACCATCTCCAACAGCTCATCCCTTTCCTGATCAGGAATGTAATGCTCCTGTTGTCTGCTAGCCCCCTGCAAGACTATCCCACCAACCTCCAACATCTCCAGAGGATATGGATCTGCAACTGTTGTCACCATACTCAGTGTCTGTGCCTCTGACTGCTCCTCCTCAGTGGCTGACCCCAAGGTTAGTCGTATATCCATCATACACTCAATGTGAGCCTCCATCTAGCTCTCCCCCAAGGGACTATCATGCATGATGTGCATCCTCCTCTACTAACTCAGGCTCCATCATATGCTGCTCTGGCTGAATCATCACAAGTGACTCATCACCCAGAGTCTCTCCCGTAGAGTCCCCTGATTTCTCACCCTGCACACTGGAATATAGCTCCGGCCTACTATCATCATCTCTACATGACTGCTCTCGCTCCCCAGAAGCATCATCATCTGATCCCATGGACTCATCTGGAGAAGAGTCCTCATCCTGACATACAGAAGTAATGTCTACCTGCTCTACCTCTGCCACCTCATCTACATCTCTCAAACATGAGTGATTAGGCCCCCATGGTCCTTTGCAAATGAAGCAAAGTCCCTTCCTCCTTAGTTCATTTCTGTTGCATGATCGACCAAACTGGAACAGCTCCTCCCTGGTCAACTGTCTCCTGAAAAGCTCAATGTTATGTTCAACCAGCCCTTGGGCTAGTTCATAAGCAGCAGGTGAGACCAACTGCTCTCTCCTCCAAATGCTCAGCAACCTAGTCTACAACTCCCATCAAATGGCCTCACGGACTCCCATACATGACGACAGGATGGACTACATGTGTGCTATGACTATGTCAGAATGATGTCTCCTAATGCTGAAGAAGCATTGGAACATTTGTAGAATCAAGCCTTCACACTCAAAGTCAAACATGATCTCATGAGTCCAGGTCATGAGTCCCAAGTTAGTTCCTTGAAACAAAACAACAGACCCTTCTCCAAGGAGCTACATAATTTGCTCCAACAAAGGCACCCGAGGAATTTACAAAAGGAGAGAGAAGTGGGAAATTGGCTTTATGCACTTGGGATGGACTTAAAGAGCGGAAGATCAGAAAATGACTTTCCCATGTTGGAGAAACTGGAATCCTGCCTTTCAAAGGTAGAGCAATATGATTGGAGTTTAAATTGGGCTTTGGAGCCATCTATGCTTGCATTGGTACAAGCTAGATTCTTGGAACATCCAAGTGAGAGAGTCAAGCTTATAGCTGCCTCTTGTTTCAGTGATATTTTGAGGATAACAACACCCTTCCCTCCCTACAATGATGACATTATGAAAAGAATTTTTAGACTAATAGTAGGAACCTTTCGGGATTTGGACAACTGTGCAAGCTCTACATTTGGGAGGAAGCTTAAGGTTTTAGAAGTCATGGCCATGACCCGAACTCATGAGATCATGTTTGACTTTGAGTGTGAAGGCTTGATTCTACAGATGTTCCAATGCTTATTTAGCATTAGGAGACATCATTCTGACACAGTCATAGCACACATGCAGTCCATCCTGTCGCCATGTATGGGAGTCCGTGAGGCCATTTGCTGGGAGTTGCAGACTAGGTTGCTGAGCATTTGGAGGAGAGAGCAGTTGGTCTCACCTGCTGCTTATGAACTAGCCCAAGGGCTGGTTGAGCATAACATTGAGCTTTTTAGGAGATAGTTGACCAGGGAGGAGTTGTTCCAGTTTGGTGGATCATGCAGCAGAAATGAACTGAGGAGGAAGGGACTTTGCTTCATTTGCAAAGGACCAAGGGGGCCTAATCACCCATGTTTGAGAGATGCAGATGAGGTGCCAGAGGTAGAGCAGGTAGACGTTCCTTCTATATGTCAGGATGAGGACTCTTCTCCAGATGAGTCCATGGGATCAGATGATGATGCTTCTGGGGAGTAAGAGCAGTCATGTAGAGATGGGTCTAACGCAGGTGCATAGCTGCACCCAAGGGTTTGTATGGGATCCAGGCATTGGGTCTCTGTTACATCGGGCCAACAGGGTGGCCCACATATTTGGATTGCTTGAGGGCAAGAAATTTTGGGGCGGAAGGTCTGTAATATTCCTTTTTTTAGTGTCACCTACGACAGGGTTAGGTTGGACTTCCAGAGTTAGGAGCAGACAAGTCACAGGTACAGATTGTTGCTGTCAGCGAGCTCAGGGGCTTTTTGGAGGAGTTTTTAGGAGTTTCCATGGTGTCCGGTGGAATTCATTTTATATATTCCATCATCCGAGCAGTTTGGCTTTTGTTTCGGTGCATTCCGACAAATTTCGAAAATTTGAGTTATTTGTGGGTTTAACTCAGCTGATTATGCTCAAGGTAGCATTCCAAGAGGAATACATGATGGAACACCTTAGTGTAATAGTTCATTGGAATTGGGACGAGGATACCTACATGATGGGACGTGTGGGCATGAGTTTTCGTGAATAGAGGAGACATGGTAGCTGATTTACTCTTTTCTGCATTAAAAAGGAATATTTTAATAAGAGGGAAAATTGCACAATGAATAAAATAATAATAAAATAATGCTCTAGAAGGCTCCAAGAGATCTATAAAAGAAAGGGAGGAAGCCACTGAGAGATATCTTTGGGATCATATCATTTTCTTGTATGAGAGGTTTGAGACGTGGTTCTCTACTTCAGCCGTAGCCCCAGGAGGGAAACCCTCGAGTGATTTGTGAGTGTTGGACGAATCCCCAACTCTCTTGATGAGACTTCACTCAGAACTTTCGCAGAGCTTCAGATCTTCAACTTGTGCTTCATCATCTTCAATGGGTTCAGTGACAGCTGTTGCCGGAGGGAGAGTGCAGCAGTTCAGTTTTGGAGGCCATCGCCGTGTAGCAGTGCAGCAGATTGTATTGTTGGCCAGTTTTCCATCTCAGCTCTTTTTGGGTCAGATCTATATGTAATCCTAATTATTATTTATAATAAACGCTGAGATTATTCCTATTCTATGTGGTATTGGATTGCAGTGTTTCATGTCTTTTTATTTTACATGGCAATCTTCTATTGAGTAAATGTTGATTTTACGTCATATTGTGGAGTTTAGTTATTTTTCTGCATTTTTAATTAAAATATCCCATCTGGGATATTACATAAAAGGCCAAGAAAACCTTGGAATCTTGGCTCAAGCTTCTCTATAGGTTTCTCAAACACCATGAGGAAGACATCCACCAATTTTGAGAAAATTTTGACAAATTTTGGTTTTTTGCAAATTTTGTGGCCTCTAAGCGCAGCACCCTTAGCACTACGCTTTCATCTCAGGCAACCTCAAGAGGAAAACTTGGCATTTTTGGAATCCTCAGCTCATGTACAATATGTTCACCAAATTTAAGAGCATTTGGAGCATTTTTTACCCCTCAAAAGGCCAAAAAACACCTCATTTTTCACCTTTCTGCCTCTTTTTCAGGCTTGGCGCTGCGCCTAAAGCAGTTTTGGGAAATTTTCCTTTTGGACAGGTTAATGGAGCTAAATCAGAAAAAAATGGTATATTTGGAAATTAGACTCAGGAGGCTTTCCAACGGGCCATCACGGAGCCAATTCCGACATTGGGATGGTCATCAAAACTTGGCTGCAAGTGGACCAATTTTTTCCCATGCATGGCGCTACGCTTTCAAACCTCACTATGCGTTTTTGGCCAAAAAGTCAACAAAAGACACTCATTAATGGAAAAATGATATTTTAGTGTTTTTTGAGGCAAATCAATCCAAAGTTAGGTGCTAGGAGTTATTTTTGCATTTATTTCATGAGATATTTTGTGCCTTGGGCCTTGCATAGTCCCTTAGGCATAAATGGCATTTATGACTAGTTTTGGTATTTTCAAACCCTAGTTAGGGTTTTTTTCCGTCCTTTGCTAGATAAATAAAGCATGAGGCCTTATTTTAAAAGGTTGGAATTTTATGACTCTTGAAAGAAATATATGGTTTTTTGGAGATTGAAGAAGAAATTGGTGTTGTGGAGCTTGTGAATGGCTTGTTTTGACTAATGATGGAGAAGGGAGATTGAAGAAGAAATTGGTGTTGTGGAGCTTGTGAATGGCTTGTTTTGACTAATGATGGAGAAGGCTTGCTTGCAGGATCCCTGATATTGGTTAATGGTGATGTGCTTCTATTCTGTCCATGTTTTCTTATGTATCATTGTGTTTCATCCTTCTATATCGCAATAGGACAAAGGTTTTAGACTAAGAAATGTTTTTCAAAGGCACCTTAGCTCTGTTTTTTCTTCACTGCCTCTATGTTTTCCTCTGCTAGGTCAGTTTAGAAAATTCTTAATTGCTCTCTAGACCCACCCAAGCTTGTTTATCTCATGAATGGTTCAATACAGTAGGTATCAAAGATGTTTTATGGTTAGCCCTGCTTGTTTGATGTCACTAAAACATTGTTCTTGAGATCAATCTTTAAAGTACCACTAATTAGGTTTTCCAAAGAGGCTATGTTTCAATCATACCCTTTGTGCATGCTTGAATAGTTGTTTTAGAGATCTTTATGGCTATGATCAATGATTTTTAGGAGTTCCCTCTTCCTTGATTAAAGCTATATGTTTATCTTAAATGTTTTCTAACCTTGAAGGTGAAATCACTAGAAGTTAAATGAGTTTCTCGCCTTCTATATTTCATTTGATTGTTTGTCTTAAATGCTTATTTGCTTGAGTTGAATCAAAGAGTTATTGGTGTGCCCTATCTATTGATTACTTTTTTATGCTAAATAGTGTTGAATTCCCTTCTTATTTAAAGTATATGACAAAGGATTCTTAATTTCCCTTTGCCCTACTTTGTTCACAAACTTGATGTTCATTTCATTTCACACAAACCTTGAAAATCCATTCAACCATGCTAGATTTGCCCTGCGATGCACACTAATTCATTATTGAACTTTCCATGAATTTTATTGACTCTATAGCCCAATGACTTGAAGATTTACTCACTCCATCTACTCTACCTGATCATCTACCCAACCAAAACAAATAAACAAACCCTACACTTAACAACTAGCCTAAAATCAAACCCTAAAAGCAAACAAGTTCACATCCTTTGCACAAAATAGAGAGAGCCCTCTCTGAGTCCAGGAAGGCTAGGTCCTAGGACTCCAAAGATTGGTCTGATGTTACCCTGTGCATTTGGTCTTGCCAATCTGCCAAATCATGGGAATCCTAACATAATGGCGATGACGGTGGGACCTTCTAAGTAAATGATATCTTAGACATCCTTAAGAGCTCAGAAAACTACAAACTTCCTTAGATTGGAATTTAGTTGTTGATGGTGGACAACAAGAACATCCTTAAAACAGTAAACATCATCCACCTGGCGACTCCACTGGTCTTCAGTAGCCCTTTTGACCCCACTAGTTCTCATAAACTCCCCTGGGAATGCATTAAGCAATCCCAATCATGTTGATGGTGGACAACAAAGTTGAAATCTTCCACCTGGCGACTCCACAACCCTCAATAGACCTTAAGACTCCATTGGTAGAAGAACTCTAGACTAGTTGAAAAGATATAGTGACCCTTTCTGATTTAAAAACATCGATCCAAGCATACAAAGGAGATATGCTTTGATGAACAGAGATCATATCCCTAGATTTCCACATAAAATGCCTCAGATAAATTGGATAAAAAACCTGCCTATATTTCAAGATGAAAAATGTGATGACCCCTTGCTACATCTCATCAAATTTTATATACATGCATGGAGGTTAAAGGTTGAATGGCACGAGGACTGCCTCATGAAAATGTTTATGGCAACATTAGAGGGTAAGGCAAGAGAATGGTATGAATGGCTAAAACCTAGTAGCTTGTTTTCCTTAAAAGATCTCCACAAGGTATTTTGTGATCATTATAAAGAAAATTCTCCATCCTTATCCTTGGCTGAAAATTGTTGTGATCAATATCAAGATATCATACGGTACCTTATAGATAGTGATGAAGATTTGGAAAATTTTCATCCTGAAGACCTCTTAGTAGCCATTCATCAATTTCATTCTCAAGTTAGCTATCATGACAACCTAGAGGAGTTAGTCGAGGAAGAACCCAATCAAGATATAGAAGAAAACCCACAGGATCTCTCTGAAGGCACAAGAGATGATCCACCATCTCTTCTAGGTGAGGCTCAAGAAAACATTCAGCGTCAAAATCAGCCTTCACAAGAGAAAGAGAATTGTTGTACTTCTATCCAAAGAAAGAGAAAAATCCCTCTTCTTTTGACTGAAGAGGAAATAAATCATATGCTAAACATGCAGCTAGCCTATAAACCTTCATGTGAGCAAAACATTTATATTCATTCTCCTGCTAATCCCGTCTACCATAAGTTAGAAAGTGAACTTGTAGATCAATTCAAAGAATAACAAACTGATAATCGAATATGTTCGATTGGTGACATTATTTATATTGATGATTTTCCAAAGTTTGATCAATTTGATGATGATGTTCTCTGAATAAAAACTAACCTTGCAGAGCTATTAGCTGTAATATTCCTAATTAGCAATGGCTAATTGGAATATTCGATTTTGCTCAATTTTTCCTTCTATAGTTTATTTATAAATAAAAAGGTGAGTAAAAGGGGACATAACTCACTTTGAGAATAAAATTCACTCCCTAGTAGCACAACATTGTAACTTAAAGGGAGCCAAGGGGGGGCCAAGGACCACGTAGATAGGGGGCCCACGTATGCACTTGGAGGGACTATGCAGATGGAGAGGAGCACGTGTAAAAAGGGAGGCTACGTTGAGGAGATGGACCTTAGGGTTTTGAGAGAGGCCAACGTTATAAAAGAGAGAGGATCCTCCTCATTTGAACATTCGATTATTATGCATTTGAGCTAGTCACTTCGACTTCTTGAGCACGTTGGCTGTTTAGCCTGTCTGCAGCACTGTTTAGTGCATCGAGTGTCTCCGTTTGGAGATCTCACCCTTAGCCCCGGGGGACTTCAAGTGCCTGCTCGAGCAAGGTAGTTTCATCAGTATTTTTGCAGGAGGATCGATTTGTGGGAGTTGCGGAGGAGCAGTGCATTTTGTGACTGCGCAGTCTTGAGAGGGAGGACACAGTCTCTTTCGGTGGGAGTTCCGGATTGGGATTGTTTGGAGGATTTGAACTTGGAGGTTGAGCAAGGGATCAACCCTTGCATATTGGAGTATTTTGGCAGAGTTTTTGAGTATTCTCTTCAGTGGCAGCACAGAGCCTTGAGGGATAACGTAGATCCTCAAGGGGGTGATTTTCGGGGGTCAGCTATTTTCGAAAAGCTTTTTGGGCTTTTCTGGGTTTATTGAGCAAAGGATGATTCCAGAGTTTCAGAATTTTCTGAGGGGAGCAGCCCCAAATCCTCATTTTGATTCCAGTAGTAGCAGCAGCACAATAGTTCTTCGGCAGCTTGGACGCAGTTCGGAGAGAGGCCATTTCTCTATCATTCTGAGTGTATTTCTTCACTTGCCTTGTGCAAGTCAAGGTGCCATCTTTCTGATCACCTCTTGTACTCTTTCCATTACTCAGTATAATAAAATGGCTTAGCATTTCTCTCTGCATTTCTTGAGTATTTGCTTATATTCCATGTATATGCTATTGTATGCTTGCACTACTGTTATCTTCTCTTTGAGTATCCCAGCTACTATACCACTTGTGTGTGTTTTTCCCCTATACTCTTAGACAGAGTCTAGAAAGGGCCAGGTAGCCTCCAGATATCGTCCTCTTTCCAGAGGCGACATATCTGGTAAACGCCTTCCCAGGCCATCTTTGGTTGGAGTGCTTGTGTTTGAGGGACATCCCTGAAAAGGGATATTACAGTAATATCAAAGCATAGTTCTGGCTCAGCCTGTGGAGCTAGTTGTCTATGACACCGGGGAAGAAGCCCTACATTTGTTACAGAGGCAGGAAGTACAGGATCTTGAGCGTAGGTTGGAGAACACCTACGGAGAGGGAGACTGTGTTCGGGTGGTGGACACAGAATAGGAGGAGCCTATGAAAGACGCAGAGCAGGAGGAGCCTGTGTTAGACTCAGAGCAGAGAGAGCCGATGGCAGATGATAGTGAGGCAAAAAAATTTGGGGAGGCACTCCTCAAATCAGTGCAGGATCTGGTGAGACAGATTGAGGTGACGGTTCAGAGATTCACCGCTGTGGAGGCTAGACAGCGTGAAACCCCACGGGGTTTCCAGATTGGTGAGGGATCGGGTACATCCCACCATTTGCCAGAGCATGGTGCTACTCAGCGTGATACTACTCAGCAGATGGCTTCACATGCACCTACATGCTCTACCATGCCCACTTTCTTGGGAGCAGACACAGGGGCAGGAGCCCAGCAGTAGACAGAGCCCGGGCATATGGGCGATTATTTTGCAAAGTATCAGGCCTATGGGCAGGAGTTCAGGGATGCTCTCTCATTGAGAGACTTTTTTCAGCTCCAACGGGATAGTAGACCCTGCGACCATCATAGAGGGCACCGACATTATCATGATGGAGACACCCATCGCACAACTAGCAGATTCCACTTGCCTACGTTTGATGGTTCATCAAACAGTTTGGCAAAGTCTTGGGTGGAGAAGCTGGACATCTATTTCCAGCTTAACCAAATTTCGGAGACAGAGGCCATCAAGGTGGCGACATTACATTTGGATGGTGAGGCCCGGGACTGGTGGTTCCATGGGATGGTTACACTCAGACATTCTACAGTGACGACATATGCCGAGTTCACCAGGAGATTGATAGAGAGATTTGATCGGAGGGATCCGGAACAGCACTTGGTTGAGCTGACGAGGCTCAAACAGATCGGGAGCCCAAAGACATACATTGAAGACTTCTTGAGGGTTTCAGTGATGGTGCCAGATCTATCTGCGGCGTAGATGATCTATATGTTTGTTGAGGGGTTAGCAGAGCCACTTCGAGGTCTAGTAAAATCTACTAGACTGGCCACACTCTAGGATGCTATTAGCAGGACCCGGGATTTACAGGATGCCTTACCCAGGACCCGGACACCTTACCCCTAGAGACAGGTTTTCCAGCCCAAGGGGAAGGATGTGAGGATTCCGCCTCCAAAGGGGAATCCAGGATGGGCACAGATGGATGATGATGCCAGGAGGGAGCTGAAGAAGAAGCGGTTGTGCTTTACTTGTCAGGAGCCGTGGGCACCGGGACATAGATGTGCTGCTGTAAAAGCACATTTTATTGAGGTCTTCTCCGAGAGCAGCGGGGAAGAGGATGAGGAGGATGACGTGGAGGTAGGAGACAGTCATGAAGCGCAGGATCCTTTTCCACCTCCACCACCACCAGCAGGTGGTGCGGCTTTTACACCTACCGGAGGGGCCCTTGCAACATTGCGAGGAGTTCCCAAGTATTTGACGCTGCGTGTACGGGGGACAGTACGTGGCCAACGAGTATCATTTTTGGTTGATAGTGGGGCAACCCACAATTTCATCGATGCACAGATGGTTGAGCCGAGAGGTATACAGATAGAGAGCTTCGATGGATTCTCAATTTTGGTCCCAGGAGATCAGACCATGATCTGTGCTCGTTATGTTCCAGAGTTGTAAGTGACAATGGGCACCTATACACTGACCGACCACTTTTTCGTGGTCAATATTTCGGACACCAAAATGGTACTGGGTGTTCAGTGGCTTATCACTCTAGGGAAGGTCACGACAGATTGGAAGGCCCTAGAGATGGAGTGGGATGATGAGAAGACAGGGAGGCATGAGAAGATATGGGGACAACACACATATCCGCCTTAGACTGTTTCGGCTCATCGGATGGAGGCAGTCTTCCAGAAGGGAGACGTAGAGTGGGCAGTGGAGCTGCGTGCATCAGAGGCAGGGACTACAGGGCAGACGGTGCACCTAGAGATATATTCCATCCTTGACAAGTATGCCACAGTGTTTGGAGAGATTCCACTAGGACAGCCACCAAACCGGGGGTTTGAGCACACCATTGAGCTTGAGCAGGGCATACAGGCAGTGATTACTACCCCCTATAGGCATCCCAAGGCCTATCGGGATGAGATTGAGCAGGCCATCCAGGAGTTGTTGGCTCTTGGGCACATTCGGCTGAGCACGAGTCCTTTTGCTTCTTCCGTGGTGTTGGTGAAGAAGAAGGACGGCACATTGAGGATGTGCATTGACTACAGGGCCCTAAACAAGAAGACCCTGAAGAACAGGTATCCCATACCCATGATCGATGAGTTTATGGATGAGTTGAGAGGAGCACAGTTCTTCTTAAAGATTGATTTGAGATTTGGGTACCATCAGATTCACATGAGGGAACAGGATATTCCCAAGACCGCCTTCAGGTGTCACTATGGGCACTTTGAGTTTTTGGTGATGCCCTTCGGGCTAACCAATGTCCCAGCGACATTCTAGTCCTGCATGAATCACATCTTCCGCAGTCACTTGAGGAAGTTTGTGTTGGTGTTCTTTGATGATATCCTCATTTATAGCAGGACTTGGGAGGAGCATCTCCAGCACATTGAGACAGTATTGCGCATTTTGGAGGAGCAGCAGTTCTATGCCAAGCTCTCCAAGTGTGAGTTTGGGTTGATGGAGATGTTGTACTTGGGACACATCATAGGGGTGGACGGAGTGAGAGTCCACGAGGAGAAGATCAGGGTCATCAGAGATTGGCCGGAGCCGAGGAACGTGACAAAACTTCGGGGATTCATTGGCATTTGTACTTATTACAGCAAGTTCGTCAAGAGCTTCTCACAACTTGTTGCACCCCTGACAGATCTGACGAGGAAGGGGGCATTCAGTTGGTCGGATACAGCGCAGCAAGCCTTTGACAAGCTCAAGGAGGTGATGAGCAGCTGCCCAGTGCTTGCATTGCCGGATTTTACGCAGCTGTTTTTTTTGGAGTGTGATGCGTCGGGAGAGGGGATCGACGCAGTATTGATGCAGGGAGGTCACCCTATAGCCTTTGAGAGCTGGAAGCTCCTTCCAAACGAGAGGTTGTATTCTATATACGACAAGGAGATGATGGCCATTATGCATGCATTGGCCAAATTCCGGCAGTATTTAGTGGGTAACAGGTTCAGGGTGAGGACTGATCACAATAGCCTCAGGTTCTTTTTGGAGCAGAAGCAGCTACAGGAGAGGCAGCAGAAGTGGATCAGTAAGATCGAGGCATATGACTTTGACATTGAGTATGTCAAGGGTAAGAACAACATGGTAGCAGATGCCCTTTCACGTAGACCAGGCACGTTGTCTCTTATGAGCTTGGACACAGACTGGAGGGCTCGACTTTTAGTAGAATACTCCAAAGACAGATTTGCATGTGAGGTTCTGGATGGACAGGTGGCGGATGACAGGTACAGGGTGGTCGATGAGATCATCTACTACAGGGACCAGATCTTCTTGACTGAGGGATCTTAGCTCAAGAAGAAGATACTTCAAGCATCACATGATTCACCATTGGCTGGCCGTCAGGGGTTTACCAAAACCTACAGGGCCATTACAGAGAGGTTCTCATGGAAGGGCCTCAGGGAGGACGTACTCCAACACAACAGGGAGTGCGATGTTTGCCAGAGGAACAAGGGGGAGATGAACCATCCCGCAGGATTATTGCAGCCTCTTCCCATTCCAGAGGGGAAATGGGGGAGTATTTCGATGGACTTCATCACAGGGTTGCCCATGGTGAAGAGCAAGGATTGGATCTTTGTCATCGTTGATCGACTGACAAAGTATGCACATTTTTTCGCCATATCCGCACACTACACAGCAGCATAGGTGGCCGAGCTGTTCTTCAGAGAGGTCTTCAGGCTACATGGTCTTCCTAAGACCATCATCAGTGACAGGGACAGCCGCTTCATGGGCGGATTTTGGCAGGAGCTTTTTCAGTTGGTGGGGACGGAGTTGACACCGAGTACCAGTTATCACCCACAGACGGACGGACAGACGGAGATAGTTAACAAGTGGCTGGAGGGCTACTTGCATAACTATTTCAGTGGGCAGCAGTGAGCATGGCTGAAGTGGCTGCATCTGGGGGAGTATTGCTACAACACTACACATCACATGTCCATTGGTATGTCTCCATTTTACGCTTTGTATGGATATCATTCTTTGTCTTTTGCTGATGTGATGTTTGGTGCTAGCAAGGCTCCAAGAGCCAAGATTTGGATCCAAGAGAGTCAGGATATTCTCCGAGCTCTCAAGGATAATATGGCTACAGCGCAAAACCAACAGAAGCTGTATGCTGACAGAGGTCGGGTGGAGAGACAGTTTGAGGTAGGGGACTTGGTCTACCTACGATTACAGCCATACCAACAGTCGTCACTGAAGCAGAAGGGAGCTGAGAAGCTCAAGCCCTGCTTTTATGGGCCATATAGAGTGATACGCAGGATTGGACAGTTGCATATGAGTTGGAGCTGCCCCAAGGAAGCAAGATTCATAACGTTTTTCATGTATCATGCCTGAAGAAGGCACTGGGGCAGCAGGTGACAGTGACAGATGAGCTACCACCCATAGATGATGAGGGGCATTTGGTGTTGCAGCCAGAGGCTATTATTGATACCAGGGAGAGGTAGCTACGGAGCAGGACGGTCCAGGAATTCTTGGTGAGGTGGAAGAATTTGCCGGATGAGGATGCCACTTGGGAGAGTGAGAAAATTTTGTAGCATCCATCACTTCAGTTGCTTGAGGACAAGCAAAATTTTGCTGGGGGAGACTGTAATATTCCTATTTAGCAATGGCTAATTGGAATATTCGATTTTGCTCAATTTTTCCTTCTATATTTTAGTTATAAATAAAAAGGTGAGTAAGGGGGGACATAACTCACTTTGAGAATAAAATTCACTCCCTGGTAGCACAACGTTGTAACTTAAAGGGAGCCAAGGGGGGGCCAAGGACCACGTAGAGAGGGGGCCCACGTATACACTTGGAGGGACTACGCAGATGGAGAGGAGCACGTGGAAAAAGGGAGGCTACGTTGAGGAGATGGGCCTTAGGGTTTTGAGAGAGGCCAATGTTATAAAAGAGAGAGGAGCCTCCTCATTTGGTCATTCGATTATTTTGCATTTGAGCTAGTCACTTCGACTTCTTGAGCACGCTGGTTGTTTAGCCTGTCTGCAGCACTGTTTAGTGCATCGAGTGTCTCCATTCGGAGATCTCACCCTTAGCCCCGGGGGACTTCGCGTGCCTACTCGGGCAAGGTAGTTTCATCGGTATTTTTGCAGGAGGATCGATTTGTGGGAGTTGTGGAGGAGCAGTGCATTTGGTGACTGTGCAGTCTTGAGAGGGAGGACGCAATCTCTTTTGGTGGGAGTTCCAGATTGGGATTGTTTGGAGGATTTGAGCTTGGAGGTTGAGCAAGGGATCAGCCCTTGCATATTGGAGGATTTTGGCAGAGTTTTGGGTGGAGTTTTGGAGTATTCTCTTTAGTGGCAGCGCAGAGCCTTGAGGGATAGCGTAGATCCTCAAGGGGGTGATTTTCGGGGGTCAGCTATTTTCGAAAATATTTCTGGGCTTTTCTGGGTTTATTGAGCAGAGGCTGATTCCAAAGTTTCAGCATTTTCTGAGGGGGGGAGCAGCCCCAAATGCTCATTTTGATTCTAGTAGTAGCAGCAGCATAGCAGTTCTCCAGCAGCTTGGACGCAGTTCGGAGAGAGGCCATTTCTCTATCATTCTGAGTGTGTTTCTTCACTTTCCCTTTGCAAGTCAAGGTGCCATATTTCTGATCACCTCTTGTACGCTTTCCATTACTCAGTATAATAAAATGGCTTAGCATTTCTCTCTGCATTTCTTGAGTATTTTCTTATATTCCATGTATATGTTATTGTATGCTTGCACTATTGTTATCTTCTCTTTGAGTATCCCAGCTACTATACCACTTGTGTGTGTTTTTCCCCTATACTCTTAGACAGAGTCTGGAAAGGGCCAGGTAGCCTCCAGATCTCATCCTCTTTCTAGAGGCGACATATCTGGTAAACGCCCTCCCAGTCCATCTCTGGTTGGAGTTTTCTTGTGTTTGAGGGATATCCCTGAAAAGGGATATTACATCAGCAATTGGTTTGTGGGAGGAAGATCTACTTCATCAACTTGGAAAAAATAGTCAGCCAATACATACCATCTATGACACTTATGAGGAAAGCCTTGAAAATTTAGAAGTAAGTGAGGGATCTCTCACTCTTTGCTCTACTTCATTTCAGTCCATCAGAAATAACTTTCATGTAATTGGAAATCGGCAGTCTTTCAGTTTTGATGTTGAGGTTGAGGAGGACGATGAACTTATTGAGCAAGTTGTCAATGTGAAGCCTTTTCCTGAAACAATTCAGGAAATCATTTGGGACATGGAATCCTCCTTAACTCCAGATTTGCAGCCACCAAGTTCCATTGAATTACAAATTGCAGATGAGGGCATAGAAATCGATAATCACGTGAGAGTTTTTGCACTACCTTCTCAGGAAGATTTATTGTCCAAGAGTGCTCCTACTCATCAATATGATGGCCTTCACACAAAATTCAGCCCACTCTATCAAATCACATCAGGTTTGTTAGAGGATAACATTTCAATATATGATGAGTCTGACAGTGCAGATGATCATAAGGAAGAAGTGGAGTTTCTTTCTCAAAAGAGTCCCAAGCTTAGCAAAGTGGAGAAAAAAATAGTCCTAGATCAAGCTTATTTCCTAAATCCTCTAGGCTAGGTATTATTTCAAGATCCCTTTGCTATTTTCTTAGAGGCAGTTGAAGAGGGAGTAAAATATGTCAAGAGTAGTTTGATGCAAGGTTTAAAGAAAAGTTTAGGCACTACTGTTCAAACACAAGTGAGGTGGGAATGACCTTTTGATTTTTTCAAAACACTTAAAGAGTTGAACCAAGATCCCTCATGGAATCATCTGCTTGATTGGTTGTATTGGAAAAGAGAGTTCACCAGCTGAATGTATATCATGTATAGGTTAGATTAGGATAGATAGGCATACAAATAAGCTCAGCCTTTTGAGCATCCAGTTTTGGTTTTAGATTGTTTTGTCAAAAAACAAATGAAAACACAAAAACAGAGAAAAGAAGAAAAGAGGGTAGTTTTAAAGAATAGGTACAGCCCCATACGAAAAAAGAGTACTTCTGAAAGTGTGCAAGTCTAAATGCCAGTACTTGAGAACAAAGAGTCTTTTTTAGTCATCTAGCCTAATCATGGCTGAACATGTTTTGAATTTCTGTTGATAGGTTAGTGAAAGAAGGCTTGTCAAATCATTTAAGCTTGACTTGTCATGTAGGAATAGATTAGGAAGAAAATATGATGGTTCTTAATGCTTAAATCTGAACCAAAGAGAAAGATAGGAAAGCTTAACAAATGATGGATTATATCCCTCATACTTTATAGTTTTGTTTGTACAAAAATAATGTCTGTGTGCAGCTTGTCCCAATGCCACAGCCCATGGTGAATCAGATTGCTTAATCCTGGTTCAAATCATGTTTTCAATCTCATGTCAGTAGAATAGAGAATGAAGTTTGTCAAATAGCTTAATCTTGACAGATGAATAGTCTAGGTAGAGAATAAAAGAGTTCACTAGCATAATCTGAACTCTTGGAAGTGATAATGGTAGAAGTAGATAGTTTTTTATGCTTTCAAAAATAAACGAATGTCAAGGGTTTTCCAATCCAAGTGCACCCAAGTGAAGAAAAAATGTTAGGCAAAGTATGATGGGTAGGTAGAACTAATGTTGAAGCAATCATGTCTTTTCAGATTTCTAAGATCATAACTTCAAGAGAACATTAACGAATGAAGGAAAGAGATCTGCCAAGTGCAAGTAAGGCACTGATCTTCAAAAATTAGAGATATGAACTATGAGGTTATGGACATCTCCTGAAGAGGAGCTACCCTCCCCAAGTGGAGCCACTATTAGTCATCAGTAATTTTCACTATCCGTAGATGAATAGATATTGGTTCTAGATTTCTAAAAACAAAATTCCGTGAACACTGTGAGTTTTAGAAATCTCATTGCCTTCATTATCCTTAGAGAAATTTTTTTTACTATCCTACCATTTTGCCATTTCATGATCACCTTGTAACTCCTACAGACTCCAAATGGCTTGTGCCTCTCATTTCCATCCTTTATCCTACCCATAATCTCATTACTTTGTTTATCCCTTGCCTATGATTCCATTGTCCATCTAGGTTTTTTTAGGGCAGTTTTCTTGGTTTCATGACTTCCATGGTTAAATCATCAACAAGGCTTGTATCCTTATGCTCTTACACCTCTTCCTATCCTTATTATACCTTCATAAATGCTTCCCATCACTCCTATCCTTCAAAATAATCATTTTTCTACAAAACCCAGCCTATTGCTACAATTTGACGCTTTTTCAAGACTAGGCCTGTGTTTTTCCCTTTTGGACCCCTTCCCCTCACTCAATCCTTCAAATTCCACTTTCCCCTACTCTCTAACATCCATGCCTATCCCCCAAAATTTCCCCAAGAATTTAGACAACCCTTAACCCCTTCATTTCCCTCCCTCTACAAGGCAGTCCTAAATCCTTTGTTTTGCCTACACCAAACCCTAATTTCCCCTTCCAACTAAGATAGTGTTTGCTATGGAAAGGAGGCATAGGAGCAAAGGATCCATCTGATAGATCATATCAGCAAGCATAAAGTCATACCAACTCATAAACATCATGCCGCCATCATTTTCCAGGAATTTATTCCAAAGGACAAATCATTTGCCACACCTAGGGCCAATTTTGCTTCAAACTATGTTTCTGACCAAACATAGATGAATTTGAAAAAAGTGAGAGAGGTTTTTGTCCATAATAGGTCCAATAAGAAAAACCTCATTCATATTTTACACACATATCATGGTTTGGAAGAAATGTCAAAGATACAGATGTCACAGGAGAATTACTGCACTTCTGGAGTGACCTTGGGAAAATCAGGTTTTCTCATAGCTGGAGTGTCCAAATGAATCTCTTGATGGGTCAAACGACAACTATACTAGAATTTCTTTCCAATGAGTTATCATGATCTCAATTTGGAGTTGAGGAAGGCGTCCAAAAGTTTTCTGCACCAGCACTCTGCATTTCTGCACCATCATTCAGCACTTTTTGGTCAGTCTTGGGAGAATCAACTTTTGACAGGTCAAATCAACTCCAATCAGAGAAAAAAAGATATATTTGGAACTTAGACTGGAAGATATTTCCAATAAGATATCATGATCTCAATTTTGGATTAAGGAAGGCCTCCAAAAGTTTTCTGCACCAGCACTCTGCATTTCTGCACCATCATTCAGCGCGTTTTGACCAGTCTTGGGAGAATCAACTTTTGAAAGGGAAAATTGTTAAAATTGGACAACTAGGTCCAAAATCCATGTTGTGATACTCAGATGAAGATACTAATATTTGTATTGGGTTCCTCTTTCGGAGAGGTGTGAGATCGATCTAAAATTGATCTTAATCTGATGAGCAGAACATTTATTTTGAATTTATTTTTAATAATTTAAAATATGTACAGGTCGGCCGTAAGGTTTTACACCCCCAGAAGATGTATCACACACCTCAGTGATTGATATAAATAGATTCAACATTGGAGGACTTTTTCACTCATCTCATCCTCACACATCATCTCCTCCTTTGATTTAGTACAAGCTCCTTGGAGGCAGTTTCAGTTCACACGTGGGAAAGAAGGACGAAGCCGTTGTCGTTGCCGTTGCTGCCGTTGTTTTTGTTGTTGCTCCCGTTGTTGCTGTTGTTGTTGCCGTTGCTGCCGTTGTTGTTGCTGTTGTTGTTGCCGTTGCTGTCGTTGTTGTTGCTGTTTCTGTCGTTGGGGAAGCGTTGACTTTTCTGGGGTTGACTTTGAGTTGACCGTGTGGCCGTTTTGAGGGCTGTTGTGACACATGCTGGGTTGACTGACCAAGGAGACTTTGCTGGTTGAAGCATCCTGTTGACCGTCATAACGCACCACCACATTTTTTTGTTTTTGGTTTGTCTTCTATAAATCCACTGGTAGGTTCTATCAGTATTTTACTTGATTTTTTATGTGATTGCTTTGGTAAAAAGTAAAGTTGCATCAAGCATAGAACATCTACATAAATTTACATGGTATCAGAGCTGAGGTGAAGACAAGCCCTATTTGTTGCAATCACCGAAGAGGAAAATGGGTTCCACAAACTATGGCTTCAAGGAGGATGACAAATTGAGTGGGAAGGATGACTTCCATGCTTGGAAGATAATATTGGATCTCAAATTGGAAGGCCAAGATGTCATGGACTATGTGCAGGGTGAAATCCAAGAACCTCCATCCACTGCTACTGTTGCTGCCAAAACAAACTACAAGAAGGGGGAGATCAAAGCAAAGCTGATGATCAGGGAATCCTTTCATAAAATTTTGGTGGCCTACATCTCTGAGTTGGGCACATCCAAAGAGATGTATGATAAGTTGGTCCTCATGTTCAAGGCCAACAATGCAAATCAAGTACTATTCTTCAAAAATCAATTAAAGAATCTGAAGAAGGGCAGGGATGAGTCTGTCCAATCATACTTTCTGAAGCTGACCAAGATCAGGAACAATTTGTTGGCTATTGGGGAGACAATAGCTGATTGAGAAATGGTACTCACCGCACTTGGAGGGCTCTCATCTGAATGGCATGTGTTCAACACTACCATTCTAAATAATAATGTGATACTTGACTTTGATGAAGTACTGTCAAGATGCGTTCAAGAAGAATCAATAATGAAGGAGTATGGAAATGAAGGAAATGTTGCATACACTACTCATTCTAGAAAGAACTCTGGTGTCCCAAAGAACAAAGGAAAAGCAGGGGCTCAAGGAAAGAAGGGCAAGTGCTTCACTTGTCATAGGCCTGGTCACTATGCTAGAGAATGTCCTTTCAAGAAGGATTCTCCCGATGGTTATGACAACAACAAAAACAACCGGAACGATGAAAATCAAAGGAATAACAGGTTCCAAGGAAAGAGGAAGGCTCCCTCTGGCAGAAATGATCAACCTTTCAAAAGGTCAAGAAATTCCAAGTATGAGGAATCAAATGTTGTTGATAAAAGAAATGAATTCATTCTTGTATCTGCCCTCTCTGCTACATCTCCACCCGACACTATGGATGTCTGGTTGATAGATAGTGGTGCTTCAGGGCACATCACTGGGTTCAAAGAAGCACTTTCTGATATGGTTGAGAAGGATACTAATCTGGAAATTATCCTTGGAGATAATGCCAAATATCCCGTGAAAGGGACAGGGACTGTGACCCTCCACTTGGCTCAAGGTCAAGTCCTCCACTTACAGGATGTACTCTATGTACCTAATTTGAAGAAGAACCTCGTGTCTATATCATCCATGGAAGACAAAGGTTTCAATGTGGCATTCACTAATGGAAAGGTGCGCATGTGGAAGAAGAGCTTCAAGGAAGCTATCACGTTTGGGTCTAGAATTGATACACTCTACCAAGTTGGAGGAAGTCCACTGGGAGCAATGACATGAGATGTTATCTGACAGACCGATAATGGCACTGATTATGAGACGAACGAGTTCAAGAACTTTTGCAAGGGAGCTAGCATCAAGAGGGAGACCACAATGTTTGTGGGCTACAACGAAACTTCGAAGGCCTATAGATTCTATATGCCTGGTCAAAGGGAAGTGGAGATATGCCACGATGTCACCTTTGATGAAGATACTTCCCTCAGGAAAGTATTCAATCTTCTGAGATCTTAGGAAGGTCAGGAAGCAAGGCCTGGAAATCAAGAGGAACCGAAGGATGAGACAATGCCCGATGTTGAAGGACCAATGGACCCGATTGATCCACCTCCTTCACTGGGAAAGAGACTATCATGGCTCAGGGAAACTATCGAGGATGTTGAGGGATATATGGCCCCAAGGGAGACATTCCGTGAAAGCAAGAAGCCAAGTAGATACCAAGGGTATCTAGCAGCCATGAGTACTATTGTACAATCCGAGCTTGGATCTTTTTGAGGAAGCCGTAAAGCATCAAGTCTGGAAGGATGCTATGCACAAAGAGTATGAGTCCATAATGAAGAATGATGTCTAGGACGTGGTTCCTAGACCAGAGGTCAAAGCAGTTGTCACCTAAAAATGGCTCTACAAGATCAAGCATGGATCTGATGAAAGTGCTGAAAAGTTCAAGGCAAGATTCGTTGCCCGTGGCTTATCTTAAAAAGAAGGCATAGACTATGATGACATATTTTCACATGTGGCCACCATCTGATCTATCATAGCCCTTTCTTCTACGCAAGGATGGAGTCTTCAATAGATGGATGTGAAGACCGCACTTCTACATGGTGCGATAAAGGAAGAGGTGTATGTGGAGCAACCTCTAGGGTTCGAAGTCCAAGATCAAGACACCCTTGTCTGCGGGTTGAAGAAAGCCCTCTATGGGTTGAAGGAAGCACCCAGACCTTGGTACGAGAGGATAGATAGCTACCTGATGAAGTTGGGCTTCACTCGTAGTAATGTTGATCTGAACCTTTACTTCAAGGTTCAAAGAGAGAAGCCTCTCATTCTAGTGTTTTATGTGGACGACCTCTTCCTGACAGGTGCTGACCCTCTCATTCATCAGTGCAAGAGGGAGCTTGCTGCTGAATTTGAGATGAAAGACCTAGGACTGATGCACTACTTCTTAGGCCTAGAGGTCTGGCAGAGACCTGGCGAGATTTTCCTTTCTCAAGGAAAATACATTGTGAAGCTTCTGGAAATATTTAGTATGGTGGACTGCAAGTCCGTGTCAACACCGATGGAGCTCAACTTCAAGAAGTTGAGTGGCAGCACTGCTGGGCCCGTATTGACAAATCCTACTGAGTATCGCCAACTCGTAGGGGCCCTAATGTTCTTAGTGAACACTCGTCCGGACGTATGTTTTGCAGTGAACACTTTGAGTCAAGACATGGTTGATCATAACATTCACTAGGTTGGTGCCAAGAAAAGCTTGAGATATCTCTAGGGCACGATAGACCTTGGGCTAAGATACACTGTCAGGAGCATGACACTCCTTGGTTATACTGATGATGATTGGGCTGGCAATGTGGTGGATCGCAAGAGCACATCTGGATGCTACTTCACACGTAGATCTGCTTCGGGCATGACACTGAAGTCGGTAGCATTGAGCACCGCTGAGGCCGAGTACATTGTAACATGTATGGCCTATTGTGAAGTCACTTGGTTGCGAAAAATCTTCAGTGAGTTGTTCAAGCATGTGCTAGATGCCACCGTTATCCTTTGTGATAACTAGAGGGGGATTCGTTTGTCATAGAATCCCATGTTCCATGATCGATCCAAGCATGTTGATGGCTGGTACCACTTTATTCGGGATATGGTATAGCGAGGCGTCATAAGGCTCGATTACAGGAACTGATGAGCAGGTCGCGGATATTCTCACTATTCCCTTGGGGAAGGTCATGTTCCTAACCTTCCGTGAGAATCTTGGAATCGTGGAATGACCCTATTCTGAGGGTCCTGTTGAACGATGAGCTCTGGGAGCTCTAGGGGGCTTTGGGGATAGCTTCTCGGAGCTATAAGAAACCACAGGGCTAGGCTTGTCGAACCTTGTTGGTGTGCTTGGGCCCCACCGTGATGATTGAGTTAGTTCGCCTCTCATGATTTGTGCCCTGTATGCATTCTACCCATTTGAGTTCCGGACTCACAGGAAGTACCTCTCATTTGGCCAATGAGGTGGGAAAAGCTAGAGCCTAGTAGCAAATACTGATGGACACATCAAATATTGTCGTACTCTCTATCTAGGATGACACGTGTCCAACCACTTGATCTGGGATCAAGTTTAGTGAGGTTTCAGACCTCCTACTGACTTCGGGTCAGATAAACCAACTTTGGGTTGGTATGTGACTCTTTGAGTCCATGTGAGGTTTTGGACCTCCAACTGACTTCAGGTCAGTGAGACTAACTTCAGGTTAGTATATATGACTCTCTTGAGTCCAAGCAAGGTTTCAGACCTCCTACTAACTTCGGGTCAGGTAAACCAACTTCGGGTTGGTATGAGACTCTTTGTGAGTCCGATAAAGGTTTCGGACCTCTGGGATGAATCTGTTAGCCGGGGAATGATGTTTTTGTGATTGAACCACTTCTGTTCTGAAATAAAAAGGCCAGTAAAGCAAGTTATGGCAGGATGATGCACGATGTTTGATTGCACAGGTGGATGGATTTCTCCCTAGTTGAGAGGGAGTGTTAAAATTGGACAACTAGGTCCAAACTCCATGTTGTGATGCTCAAATGAAGATACCAATATTTGTATTGGGTTCCTCTTTTGGAGAGGTGTAAGATCGATCTAAAATTGATCTTAATATGATGAGCAGAACATTTATTTTGAATTTATTTTTAATAATTTCAAATATGTGCAGGTCGGCCTTAAGGTTTTACACCCCCAGCAGGTGTGTCACACACCCAGTGATTGATATAAATAGAGTCAAAATTGGAGGACTTTTTCACTCATCTCATCCTCACACATCATCTCCTCCTTTGATTTAGTACAAGCTCCTTGAAGGCAGTTTCAGTTCGCATGTGGGAAAGAAGGACGAAGTCGTTGTTGTTTCCATTGTTGTTGTCGTTGTTGTTGTCGTTGTTGTTGCCGTTGTTGTTGTTGTTGCTGCCATTGTTGTTGCTGTTGCTGCCATTGTTGTTGTCATTGCTACCATTGTTGTTGCCGTTGCTGCCGTTGTTGCTGTCGTTGCTGCCGTCGTTGTTACTGTTGCTGCCATTGGGGCAGCGTTTAATTTTTTGGGGTTGACTTTGAGTTGACCGTGTGGTTGTTTTGAGGGCTGTTGTGACACATACTGGGTTGACTGACCAAGGAGACTTTGCTGGTTGAAGCATCCCGTTGACCGCTGTAATGCACCACCACATTTTTTTGTTTTTTATTTTTCTTCTATAGACCCACTGGTACGTTCTATCAGCATTTTACTTGATTGTTTATGTGATTGCTTTGGTAAAAAGTAAAGTTGCATCAAGCATAGAACATCTACATAAATTTACAAAAATAAACTCCAATCAGAGAAAAAATGGTATATTTGGAAATTAGATAGAATAATATTTCCAACAAGCTATCATGGACCCAATTTGGACATCGGGAAGGCCTCCAAATTCCCTTTGCAAAAGGCGCTACGTGTAGGGAAATTTTGACAAATTTTGGTTTTTTGCTAAGGCCTCTAAGCGCATCACCCTTAGCGCTACGCTTTCATCTTAGGAATTCTCAGGAGGAACACTTGACATTTTTGGAATTCTCAACTCAAGTACAGTATGCTCACCAAATTTCAGAGCATTTAGAGCATTTTTGACCCCTCAAAAGGCCAAAAAACACCTCATTTTTCACCTTTCTGCCTCATTTTCAGGCTTGGCGCTGTGCCTAGAGAAGTTTTGGGAGATTTCATTTTTGGATAGTTTAATCAAGCCCAATCAGAAAAAAAATGGCAGTTTTGAAAAGTAGACTCATCAGGCTTTCCAATGGGCCATCACGGAGCCAATTCCGACATTGGAAAGGTCATCAAAACTTGGCTGCAAGTGGACCCAATTTCTCCCGTGCAGGCGTTGCGCATAGGGCAGAACAAGCACTGAAAGAGGAAAAAGGCCAAGAAAACCTTGGAATATTGGCTCAAGCTTCTCTACAGGTTTCTCAAACCCCATGAGGAAGACATCCACCAATTTTGAGAAAATTCTGACAAATTTTGGTTTTTTGCAAATTTTGAGGACTCTAAGCACAACACCTTTGGTGCTACGCTTTCATTTCAGGCATCCTCATGAGGAAAACTTGGCATTTTTGGAATCCTCAGCTCAAGTACAGTATGTTCACCAAATTTCAGAGCATTTGGAGCATTTTTTACTCCTCAAAAGGCCAAAAATTACCTCATTTTTCACCTTTCTGCCTCTTTTTCAGGCCTGGTGCTGCGCCTAGAGCAGTTTTGAGAAAATTTTACTTTTGGACTGGTTAATGGAGCTCAATCAGAAAACCAAGGGTAGATTTGGAAATTAGACTCAGCAGGCTTTCCAACGGGCCATCACGGAGCCAATTCTGACATTTGGAAGGTCATCAAAACTTGGTTGCAAGTAGACCGAGTTTTGCCCATGCATGGCGCTACGCTTTCAGACCTCACTATGCGTTTTTGGCCAAAAAGTCAATAAAAGACACTCATTAATGGAAAAATGATATTTTAGTGTTTTTTGAGGCAAATCACTCCAAATTTAGGTGCTATGAGTTATTTTTGCATTTATTTCATGAGATATTTTGTGCCTTGGGCCTTGCATGGTCTCTTAGGCATAAATGACATTTATGACTAGTTTTGATATTTTCAAACCCTAGTTAGGGTTTTTGCCCTCCTTTTCTAGATAAATAGAGCATGAGGGCCTTATTGTAAAAGGTTGGCATTTTATGACCCTTGAGAGAAATATATGGTTTTTTGGAGATTGAAGAAGAAATTGGTGTTGTGGAGCTTGTGAATGGCTTGTTTTGACTAATGATGGAGAAGGATTGCTTGCAGGATCCCTGAGCTTGGTTGATGGTGATGTGCTTCTATTCTGTCCATGTTTTCTTATGTATAATTGTGTTTCATCCTTCTATATTGCAGTAGGACAAAGGTTTTAGACTAAGAAATTTTTTCAAAGGCACCTTAGCTCTCTTTGTTCTTCACTGCCTCTATGTTTTCCTCTGCTAGGTCAGTTTAGAGAATTCTTAATTGCTCTCTAGACCCACCCAAGCTTGTTTATCTCATGAATGGTTCAATACAGTAGGTATAAAAGATGTTTTATGGTTATCCCTGCTTGTTTTATGTCACTAAAACATTTTTCCTAAGATCAATCTTTAAAGTACTACTTATTAGGTTTTCCAAAGAGGCTATGTTTCGATCATACCCTTTGTCCATGCTTGAATAGTTGTTTTGGAGATCTTTATGGCTATGATCAATGATGTTTAGGAGTTCCCTCTTCCTTGATTAAAGCTATATGTTTATCTTAAATGTTTTCTAACCTTGAAGGTGAAATCACTAGAAGTTAAATGAGTTTCTCGCCTTCTATATTTCATTGGATTGTTTGTCTGAAATGCTTATTTTCTTGAGTTGAATCAAAGAGTTATTGGTGTGACATCTAATTGGGAAATTAACACTACATGCGTTACACTCATTTTGCATGCATTTTAATTTAATTTTCTACAAGTTTCAAGTCTTTTCACTTTCATAGCAAGTCCAAACTTTTGCATGCATGCACTTTTAACTTGAATCTAATTTTTCATGAATCTTGTTCCAAGTCTACTTTTGTTCACCTTTAATTACATCTTACATGCATCAAGTATTTGTGGAATATTTCTCCATAAAGTAACATTCTATTTCATGTCAACCGAGTACATTTCAAGTTAAAGTTAATTTTCATGTTGGGTTAATTCACTTACATGCCTCAAGAAACCACTAAAATTTTACCTCCAACATAAGTTGGTTGAATAGACATTTTAGGGATCCTCTACTCCTATATTAACTCTTCACTGTGAGATCCATATCTTTGGGCGAGGGTGAGGTCTAAGGATTGAAGAGTTGAATTGTAACCTTACTTTAGAACTAATTAATAAAATAAACCAAGAGCATTTTTCATCACGTTTAGCTTACCTACAAGTCCTTGAATTTTTCTTTCTTGATGGTTCAGAGTCTCACATGGAATATCATTTCCCTTTTTCAAGAAGCAATATCTTTGTGCGAGGGTGAGGTCTGAGGATTGAAGAGTTGAATTGTAACGTTGATTTAGAACTAATTAATAAAATAAACCAAGAGCATTTTTCATCATGTTTAGCTTACCTGCAAGTCCTTGAATTTTTCTTTCTTGATGGTTTAGAGTCTCACATGAAATATCATTTCCCTTCTTCAAGAAGCATTTCCTTTCATGCAAGTATTGTAATCTCTTTTTCAACAAGTTTAGCTTAATTTTATTGTACTTGGACATTATCTACTTCAGCAAGCTCCATTTCATGTATAATGTTCATCATGTTCATGGATGGTTTATGAATCTCATTTCCTTTCAAGTACTCTTATTTCATGTTGCAATGCTAAATGCATGTTGGTTTAACTTTCAAGCTTTTTTATTCATCTGGCTTATAAATAGATCACTAATTGTTTCCTTTTAAACAAAATAGTTTCACATGCTTGGATTCATAAATTTGTTTATCTTGGAGGGATTTATAATATCTTGTGCTAAGATTATCTTGTTTCAAACTTTTCAGGATTACTTTTGCTTTTCATTTGAAAGCATTTTACTTCATTTAAACAAATACAATTTCATTTTAAAGAGTAATACTTTGAAGCTACTGGTTTTCATATGCTTTATGCTTATCTTATGTATTTATGATTATTGATCATATCACTTTTTCTTATAAATATTAAGAAGTAATCTATTTAACTTCAACAATTCTCCTAGAAACCTCACATCTTTAACTTAATTTTTCTTTAGGGACTACCCCCCATAGCTAACCTAGGAGATAGCTTAAATGGAGAGAGTCGGGATTCGTGTGACAACCCATTCTATGAGTTCCTTGCCACCAACCACACCTTGTGGGGTTAAAGGCTTTTCTCACTAACTTGTAGGTAGGTGTAGGCGGTAAGGATAACAGGTCCTCATTAAAATAATTAATTATTTCAATAAAACATAAACTCAGTGGAATTTCCACGAACAATTTATGGGTTCTTTAGAACACTGGTGTCTAAGCCTCCTCAAAAAAATTTAGACTTCGATCACTTTCCGGTGCTACAAAAATCAACACTCCCTCTTAGCAAGGAAAGTGTTCTAGCAATTTTCCTGCTTCATAGTGCTCTGTCTTTGAAGCACCCTTTGCATTGTCGATGCCCCTCATCTGCTATGCTGCTAACCTTTGTACTACTGCTCATGACACTACCATAGTCATTACCTCATCTGTACTGCAGCTCTCTCTACACCTGTCCACTTCTGATACTGAAATGGATCCTTGATCATCCCCATATTCTCTCTGAAGTAAACAAACTTTGTTTTTCCCAGAGCCTTAGTGAGAATTTCTACCACCTGTTCTCTTGTTGGAGTGTACTGCAACTGTATAGCTCCCCACTAGACACAGTCTCTGATGAAATGGCACCTGATGTCAATGTGCTTCAACCAATCATGAAACATAGGATTTTCAGAGAGCTTGATGCAACTCTCATTATCACATAGAATGTTGGTCGCTTCCATATTTTCCTTGAGTAGATTCACAAGTAGCTTTCTAAGCCATATGGCCTCACACGAAGCAGTGCTTGCTGCCATATATTCCACCTCATCTAAGCTCAGAGCCACAGAATTTTGTTTCATGTTGCACCAGGAAGTCATTCCTGATCTAATATTGAAACAATACCCACTGGTACTTTTCCGATCTACTAGGCTTCCAGCCCAATATGCATCAATGAACCCACTCAATCTATTGGGCTCCCTTTGAAAACCAATTTCCCTCCTAGAAATCCTCCGCCAACTAATGTCGAATTAGCCCTATCCAAACACTCTTTGTTGTTGATCAACATTGGATCTAGACTTCTTGGTGAGAAGTCTTCTGAGGAACTACTTCCCCTTACTTTGCCACGCCCCGCTAGACACTATTATGCACCAACAGAAACAATGCCCCACCAACAATTACTGAAGAAAAATGATTTGCACTTCCAGCCACGGCAACTGGATCTCAAAATTTTATCGTTGGCCGAGCAAGCACTGCGCTGCCTCTGTGCAGATATAGTGTCACCTCTCCTGACTCTGACTCCCTCTGCATGAGCTCCACAGGTGACTGTGTCACCCTTTCTTGCCTCTCTCTGGATCTACGCTGTCACTTGGGACAACTACCTTCCTGCAACAAATTTTCATTGGTCTTCAGCTGATGGCTTCATCTCGTCCTGATCTCTTCTTCGATCTACAAATGGTCTGATACCATGTGAAAATTTATGAATTATTTAAACAGAAATCCTACTGCAAAAAATCTGATTTACTTCTCCTACCTGTTTATTTAACTTTACAAGTTATTTTCTGAATTATTCACGAAAACATCGAAGTAAATATATTGCAGCCTACACAATTATACAGATCAAGTACTAAAGAATAAGCAATCGTTCAGAGAAAGGACACAGAATTTTTCAGAAAAATGTCCCCGGAAAACCCAATGCGGGAAAACCGGCGTAGCAACTCTTGATGGTTTTTATTATTATGCAGATTTCTAAATACAAACTAGGGTGCCATAAATGGCTCACCCAACAGATAATTTCCTTGGCAGAAGTGCCTCTATCCAAAGATAGACATTATGGATGATCCAGCGTGAGAATGACGAACCCCACATGTGCCTACACAATCCCCAGCAAGCTCTGCGTTGAGACTACATCACCCTTCCTAGTGGTTGCATCACCCTTCTTTGATCTGCTGAAATTGAGCCTGATCTGCCCCACAGAAACCCCAGCGCTTCATCCTCTGCCTCTGCGTCACCTCCTCCTAGACTGTGTTGCCCCTTTGGGCTTGCATCAGCCTTTGCGTCAGCTCTACGTGACCCCAGTTGGGCCTGAGTCACCCTCTCAAGGGCTGCAATGTCTCTCCTGGATAGATCTGCCTCTTTGCAACTATATTCTCAGCCTTGGATCTGAAATCCCGCTACCGAACTGCGCCTCACTGCACTGCAAGCTCACTCCAAAATTCTCAGCAAACCACGCCCCAAAATTTTGACTTAGCTCAAGTGCTGCCACTCTGTGTGTGTTCTCCAACTAACCCCTAGCATTCCTTTAATATTTTTCTAGTTGACGAATCAACAGTCGTGATCTAATCTCTAATCGACTGCTAATATTAGAAAAGACTTGATTCCCGTCACTTAGAACATTTTCACCCACATGTTAAATTAAATCACTTTAATTATTTAATTTCCCTAAGTTAGACTTATGGTCTAGATTAAAATAATTAATTATTTGAATAAATTAATCTCTAAGTGGAATTTCTGATGCTACCAAAAAATCAACACCATCTTCTAGACCTCCTGACTAGACTTCCCTCCTCTATAATGAGCCCTAGCTCTTATGGCACGCCTGTCCTTGAGGTGGAGGTACTCCCCAAAAGACATCACCCTCTTGATCCAGGGGTCTAGCCCTTATACTCATCAATACCCAAGGCAATTTATTTCACAGATCTGCAAAAGGGTCAGGCTCCCTCTCTTTCTTGGGCTCATCCATGAAATGGGGCATCGTAGGATAGCCTATTTTCGCACGCAAATTGATATGAGGTGGTTGGTACGTACTATTGATTTCTCGTAGCATCGGATGTGCCCTAAGTCTCAAATTTTGCAAAGAGGCTTAGACACATGCATTCCAAAATACCCAGAAAGTGTTTTGGGAAAATCCACCCAGATGGGGTTTTATTAAAATAATTAATTATTTTTAATAAAATCCCATGTTTAAACTTAGGGAATTAAAATAATTAAAGTATATTAATAGAACTAGGTGTGAAACTTCTAGAAAAGGACGGAGATCAATTAAATATGATCTAAGTCATTGATTATGATTATGTTTTAATTTGGGCCATTGGTTATCTAACGAGAAGATTATAAGAAGGACATCGATGGGAATTTGAAAAATACACCGAGTCTAGAGATTGAATTTCTCAAGTGAGAAACACATAGTAGCCTGAGGATTTGATCGAGTTGATTCGATTTCAGTGAGGGGCAGTGATAGTTCCAATTGGAAGATATTTTCCTGACCCAATAATACTTAGAAGAGAAGGCAAAGAAGAGGACGCAAAAGAGGCAGCATAGGGGCTACGCTAGGCAGCGTAGTACCATGCAGATGCAACACTGTAGCCTTGAGGAGATCAGATATTTTTCTAAGGATCAGTTAGATCCAGTGCCGGAGAGTCTTAGTGTGAGACCGGAGGGGCCAAAGATCAGCATCCAGCTAGCAGAATGACCAACGGAAGGAATTGACACAGTCCCCAACCAGAGTAACCCAAGTCTGCGCAGAGGCAGCACAGAGGCAGCGTTGGGCTGTCCAGTTAAGTGTTGGGTTAGCTCTAGATCTCTAGTGTTAGTGTGAGATAATCCTCACTAGTTCTCTGTCAGTCAAATTCTTTGTGGATAGCCTGATATTTTCATCTAGTTGTATTCATAAACTTCTACTTAATAATATCAAACCCTCATCTGCTGCATTGGTTTTCTCGATTTGGGTTTTTGCAGGGACTTAGTCCAAAAATAATGGTGTCATGTGTGTTTAGTTTTCTTCTTTCTCAGATCTTGTTTCTGTGTTTATTTTTCCATAGTTTATTTATATAGTGAAGGTTGCAGTGTATTTGATTCAGTATTTACTTGTAGAACACAGTAAATAACTTGTATATTTTATCAAGTAGGATAAGTAATATCAGTTTACTACAATAAGGATTCTGGGTTTAGGAATTTCACATGTACGACTTCCTCCCCCTACTCTAGAACCCCCATCACCTTATGGTTCCTGTTGAAAATGGCAACAAGAAACAATGAAGGAGGCCTCCTGAAACATCTTTCCTGATCCTAGTTGGAAAGTGATCACCTAAACTAGGTGGGGACCACACATGTGATTTTTGTCGCAAAGTCTATTTTTAGACTATGTCTATTTTTAGACATATGGAGCATGGTCCAGGGGTTGCAGTATGTTATTCTTGGAGTATTGGTCATGTTGGTAAAAATAGATGGAACTCTATTTTTAGACATTTAGGTCGAAGTCTATTTTTAGATCGGCCATCTAGTAATAGGGAAGTCAAATATTATTTACCCTTAATAATATTTGGACTCTAAACTTCAGTTTACTCTCTTGGAGCACTTCAGTTTGACCCCCAGAGGTGGGGCATGTAGCTTCCAGAAGGAAATACGCTTTTCCTTTGGGTTAGTTGAGCATTTGCATGGTTGACTTCAGTTAGAGCTCAAGTGGCGGAGTTCGGTGGAGTTGATGCTACAGTTAATGGAGGTGGTGTTATGGTTAACTAGTTGAACTAGTTGTATTTAGTTTAACTGGATAATACACTAGAGATGAGTTGTGTGAATTAAATATTATTTAATTCACAAATTATTAACTCATTATTCAACTAAAGAACACATCATTTTAACCTGCATGGACAAACAAAGGGGAGAAGCAAAGAGGCAGATGAAAGGGTTGAGTTAGCTTATCGTCGTTGCGACATTAGTTGTGCATGATTCGTATCACACTGGAGGAAATTACCAATGACAATTGGCGTTAGCTTGGAGCCATGAGATTCGGAATTTGATCTCTATTTAGACCAAATTTTCGATTGCGTGTAATATGTGAAATGAGGGTGTTTTCAACCCGGTGGACTCTGCCTAAAACCATGTTTAAGCTGTAGCTTTGGGAGATAGTACTGAGTACTTGTGAGGATTTTGTACTATGTATTTTCTGCATGTTCTCTCCATTTATAATATACTATAGCTGGGGGTTTTCAGCTATAAGCTTTCCCCATACATACTGTGTTAATGTGTGTGATGATTTGATGTGCGATCGCTTCTATTCTTTCCGCATGTGACAATTAATCATAGAAGAGATTATGTGTTATGCATGCAATTCGAAATTGATGTGTGATCAGGTTAATCTCCATTGAATAAGTGATTTATTCAGCAAATTTCTACATGGTATCAGAGCTATATTAATTGTCGAGATCTATTACGGTGATTGCAAACTTATTTCCTCGGACAGAGCCTGCATACGGGCCAGATAGCCTCCGGATTCATCTTTCTTTGGAAAGTGAAAGGTCTGGTAAAAGCCCATGCAGTCAATCTCTGATTTGGAAATAATTTGTTCTCAAGTGTAGATCGGAAGCAATTGAGTTATCAGCTGGTGGTGAAATTCGAATTTGCAGATTTGTGTTCTTGGTGCCGCGGCGAAAATGTCTTTCATCGGTTTGCGACTAGAATATGCCTTGGAAGGCAGTTCGAATTATGTTGCATGGAAGGACCGCATGGAGGCTGTATTAGATGATCATGGGCTGTTGGAATTCGTGGAGAAAGAGATTCCAAAGCCTACTTCTAATGATGTTGATGTTGTGGAAGCCTGGCGAAAGAAACAAGCAAAGTGTCGAAGGATCCTGTTGGAGGGCGTAAAGGATCACATTGTATCCAGCCTGCATGGAAAGGCTTCTCCATATTTGATGTGGAAAGCTTTGACGGATCTGTACCAAAGCAAGAGTGACCAAAGGAAGCTGGCGCTCAATGATAGACTAAGAAACATCAAGATGGAGAAAGGCGACAGCATCGCAAAATACCTCACGAAGTTCACTCAGTGCAGAGATGAGCTGGGAAGTGTGGGGGTGACTGTCGATGAAGAGGAATTGGTTGACCTGGCTCTCCTTGGTCTTCCGAAGGCTTGGCATTCCTATCAGGATTCTGTCAATGGTCGGGAGAAGTTGCCAGGATGGGAGCGACTGTGGTCGGATCTCATGCAAGAGGAGATCAAGAGGACTACCAGGGACAGATCTTCATCAAAGGTATCTGATGAAGAAGACTGCGCTTTGGCTGCCAAAGCAAGGAAGGGGAAGGGCAAGGAGAAGGCTTCTCAATCCGGTGCAGATGGTAAAGAGCGTGACATGTCCAAAGTGAAGTGTTTTCACCGTCACAATCATGGACATTACGCTATGAATTGCCCAAAGAAGAAGAAGAACAAGCAGGCTGCTGGAACTGCAGCTGGTGAGGCTCTTGCCTCGCAATTTGAGCTGGACTTCTCATTGATCGCATGCATGGTGTCTAGTGCATTTAGATCAGGGTGGTATTTTGATAGTGGCGCTTCCTTTCACATGACGGGAGATGCAAATCTTTTCAGTGACTTGGTGGAGAAAGGTCTCCAGATGCATGTTGAGTTGGGCGACGATGGACGATACAATGCGACCGGCATTGGTACCATAACCTTTCAGAGGGAGTCAGGTAAACTCATTCTTTTACAAGATGTATTGCATGTACCAGGTCTAACAAAGAATTTGATCTCAGTCGCAATGTTAGAGGATAAAGGGTATGAAGTTGTCTTTAGAGAAGGAAAAGTTTTCCTTCGGCACAAGGCAACGGGAAAAGTCAAGAAGGTTGGGATTTGAGCAAAGAATCTCTACAAACTTGAAGTAGATGGGATGTCTACGGAGCTTCCTATTGTTGGGAAGCGGGAGAAAGACATGCAACTGAAGCTTGAGAGGGAGCAAGTGTTGCATGCAGGCGAGAAAGACATGCAATTGAAGCTTGAGAGGGAGCGGGGTTTGCATGCAGGCGATATTGAACCTCGGGATGTGGAGCAGCCACAAGAGGATCATGGAGTGGAAGAGACCACTCATGCAGAGAAATTTCGTGCCAGACGGGCAGAGGGAGTGCATGCAGCTATACCACCAGGTGTGAGGTGGGGCGACATGCATGATTAATCCCATGAGGAGATTTCTGGGCAGATTCATGAGATGGTGTGGATCTCATGGATTGAACCTAGCTACGAGGTGCCCACAGCGCAGCAGTAGCAAGATCAGTTGGAGTGATGCAGGCAGATCAAAGTGACAGTGTCGGATATTGGAGCGCGGATCAGAGTTGACAGCAAGTGCAAGAGTGCATGGGTGCAAGAGATCAACAGCGCAGTGGTTCCTGATGACATGTGCAATTAGCCAAGCAGAAGTCGAAGACTTTGATGCTAGATGCATCAAGACTGATTGAGTTGTTTGGAGCCTATTCAGTTTCAGAGGAGTTGCAGAGCAGATGCATGGAGTTGCATGGCGCTTGTGAAGGTTGCAGGGCGAATGCATGGAGTTGCATGTCGCATACAAAGACAATGATTTCTTTTTTAGAGGGAGTGTTGAAAATGGCAACAAGAAACAGTGAAGGAGGCCTCCTGAAACATCTTTCCTGATCCTAGTTGGAAAGTGATCACCTAAACTAGGTGGGGACCACACATTTGATTTTTGTCGAAAAATCTATTTTTAGACTATGTCTATTTTTAGACATATGGAGCATGGTCCGGGGATTGCAGTATGTTATTCTTGGAGTATTGGTCATGTTGGTAAAAATAGATGGAACTCTATTTTTTGGACCTATAGGTCGAAGTCTATTTTTAGACTGCCTATCCTAAAAATAGGGAAGTCAAATATTATTTACCCTTAATAATATTTGGACTCTAAACTTCAGTTTACTCTCTTGGAGCACTTCAATTTGACCCCCGGAGGTGGGGCATGCAACTGCCAGAAGGAAATACGCTTTTCCTATGGGTTAGTTGAGCTATTGCATGGTTGACTTCAGTTAGAGCTCAAGTGGCGGAGTTCGGTGGAGTTTATGCGACAGTTAATGGAGGTGGTGTTCTGGTTAACTAGTTGAACTAGTTGTATTTAGTTTAACTGGCTAATACACTAGAGATGAGTTGTGTGAATTAAATATTATTTAATTCACTAATTATTAACTCATTATTCAACTAAAGAACACATCAATTTAACTCAGTGCATGGATAGTTCAGTGGCGACAAGTGAAAGAGGTAGACGAAAGGGTTGAGTTAGCTATCAGTTGCGACATCAGTTGTGCATGAGATTTGCACCACACTTGGAGGAAATTACCAATGAAAATTGCGCAGTTGGAGCCAGTGAGATTCAAACTTGGATCTCTATTTAGACCAGCCTTGATTGCGCAATAGAGGCAGAGAAGTAGTGGGTGTGTTTTGAACCTGTGACTTGTTCAAAACCAAGCTAGTTTTGTGTAGCTTTGGGAGATAGTACTGAGTACTTGTGAGGAGTTTGTACTATGTATTTGCTGCATGTTCTCTCCATATAATATACAGAATAGCTGAGGGGTTTTCAGCTATAATATTTCCCCATACATACTGTGTTAATGTGTGTGATGATTTGATGTGCTATCGCTTCTATTCTTTCCGCATGTGACAATTAATTCTAGAAGAGATTATGTGTTATGCATGCAATTCGAAATTGATGTGTGATCAGGTTAATCTCCATTGAATAAGTGATTTATTCAGCAAATTTCTACAGTTCCGCCCCGGTTCTATCATTCACATGTAAACCCATCACCTGATGCATCATGTCCTTCATGAGTTGGCCTTGCCTCAACATCTGCTAGTTGGTCCTCAGCAACTCCTCTAGAGCCTGTTTTTGTACTCCTTGTCTAGGATGCTTCATATCCTCTTCGTTCTCCATGTTCCCTCCGAAGTTTTCTACCTCTGTATCAAAAAATGGTTCATGTGATCCATCTCTGGTTCGAGCTCTACCTCTTCCTCTTTCAAGGCCCCTTTGAAAGCAACTCCTTGGTACCTGGGTGGAATCACTTGCACTTGTCTCTCACACTGGCCAGGAACATGCTCTGATACCACCGTAATGTTCCTACTAGGACAATTAACAGTGAGATTTAAGCAAAGTACACATGTAACACAAAATTCAAACAACAATTAAACACCCATAAAATTTACACCAAAACTGTGTCAAACTGAGCCACATTTTATTATCAAGAGGAGAGTAAAAAATTTATGAATGTGTTCACCTGGGCTTTCCAAAGCAAGCTAGACAACTACATGTGAGAAAAAGTGTTTCCCAAATGCAAGGAAATTATTTCTCCTCAAATTCTGTGTTTCCCTTCGAATTCTGCAACTGATGGCTGGAAGAAACCCCTATTTGAGCCCCCTCGAGTGCTCAAAAATTCTACCTAATTAATCTTGGGTTGTCCTCCACAAACCCAGAAAAAAACCAGAAAGGGTTTTGTCTAGTTCCAACCTCCCAAAAATCAGCCCCAATTCCTGTGAGCTCCTCCACCAGCTGGGTAATTTTTGCTACAAGAAATCAACCACTATAATCCCTCCAAAATGTTTAGAAAATCCCCTCAACAATCCTCCTTGTGCCTCGTAGCAATCCAAGCTCCAAACTCCCGGTCAATCCACACCCACAAACAATCCCCTCTATGAACTGTGTAGTTTAAAAGTTCCTTTGTGCAGGCCCTAGGAAGAATAATTCGACCTGGGAAATAGCCACACCCTCAACCCACAAATCGACAAGGAAATTGTTGTAGAATGCCCAAGTATTGAACCTGCAAAAACCCAGAACTAGCTCGTCCTGAAACAACCTCTCCACAAGAGCACATCATCATGTTCCGCACCCAGATTGCTCCATAGTGCAGCTCGAAATCCCATGTAATCTCTCTGGAATGCCTCCAAGGGTATCTCAAGGCTCCCCTAGGGTGGCACTCAAGGTCCACAAAAGGAGTTGAGATTTTGCCTTAAAACTCTTGTGTGCTGAACAACACTTTGTGACCCAACTAAACAACTTGAGCAACAATGGTTCAAATGTAAAATTAACAAAAGGTTCCAAATGATGCATTACTTCCTCTATTTATAATTGCTTCCTCACCTTTCCTTGTGGTTCCCTCATCGACTATTTTTTCCTCCCTACCTTACCTCCTTGATGAGTGTGTATTTCCTTGAGTGGTGGCCCCCACAACCCACCAAACTTTTAATTTTCACCCACTCTCCTAAGTATGGCATCCAAAATTTTGTTAACTCAAAAATTGCAAAATTGTAGAACTCCCCTAGCAGAATTTATTGGGAAGGGGAATTACACTTTCTTCCTGGCCTTAGAAGTTAATGATTGCTTTCTTCACAATTCTATGCTATATTTCGGGGCCTCAACAAATGTCATGACTAAGAAGGTTATGGACCAATTGAACTTGATAATTTCAAGGCCTTATCATAATATATGCTCTATGGATTCAAAGCTATCAAATGTCATGACTAAGAAGGTTATGGGCCAATTGAAATTAATAATTTCAAGGCCTTATCATAATATATGCTCTATGGATTCAAATAAGATTGAATTACTGGGCATAATGAATGATTTGCAACTAGATTTGGCCAATTTCCCATACAAGATAATCACCATGGATATAGCTATCATAGATGTGCCTGATGTTTGGGGAATGCTTTTATCATGAAAGTTAGGATGTATTCAATTAGACTTATTGTATGCTACTATTTCTGCAACAATTGGTGGTATGGTCAAATTGTATAGGGAAGTTGAAAGGAGGTATCATGTTGAGGATCCTAGGAAGCCTGTCGAGCAAGAGATTCAGGGACATCCTACAAAGTACAATGCAATTGTGATTGATTTCTTTCAACCTGTCCAACATCTTTCCTCATCTCATCTCACTAGTAAGAAGAGGAAGATGAAAGAATGTAAAAGGGACCATATTGTATAGCATTAAAAGCCTTCATCCACCAAAAAGGGCCAGGCTTCAACAAGGAACATCTGACAAGTAGCCTATGGATCCACTTATAGGCAGACAGGTGTTCCATATTGGACTACATGGATGACATATGATGCCATAGGGAATATTTTTCATGTTATCTCTAACCCTACTCTCTTAGATATGATTTTTTTTTGTCACTATTTAGTTTTTATTTCATCCATATTTATTTTATGTCTTTATCTCTCATATGTTAGAATAGGATTTCTATTTTAGAAGATGATCAATATATTGATGATGCATATATGATGATTTTAATTTTGAGCGGATATCTACCTGTTGTTTCTTTGTTTTCTTGGATAAAAGATTTTGGATTCTCAGATTCCTTTAGTGAAGCAACGTGTCCCCAAGTAGAGCTAGAGGTTGACCACACTTTAACCAGAGTACGAGTGAACAAAAATTTTTGAAGATCAAATTCATCATTCAACATTAATTTTGTCATTGTAAACCCAAGTTCTTCTTTTATTATTGTAAATGATTCTAGTATGACTATAAATCCATGTAACAACACCTAGGTAAGCCTATGATTTTGTCAAAGGATTTCATCCTAGGGGGACTTTTTTAACCTCCCAAAATTATTTGTGTTTGTAGATATGCATAATCGACAAAGTTTTCTTCGAGATAGTACCCCAAAGCTAAGGTGGAATTTGTTAACGAGGTCTTAGGTGAGTCCCATTGTTTTTCGAGTCCATATAAAAGTGTGTTTAGGAATATTTTAGTGCATGGCTACTCATATTTAGACACCATGGCTAGATTATTTTATTATAGTCACACTCAATTTCATACTAGATCATATCAAGTCACAAAATTGGGTACTGTCTTGAGGGTCTATGTCTAAATGTGTATTTTCCCTTCTAAGGGTTGAATTAATTTGTAATATTTTGATGTAAAAATATTTTAGTGCATGGTTACTCATAGTTGGACACCATGGCTAAAATATTTGAGGATGGAAAAAATAATTATTCCCCTCTTGAGTCTTTAATTAATTTTTTTGGCAAAAATAAGAAGAAAAATAATTAACCCGTTTTTTTTAAAATTGAGTCAAAAAATAATTTGAGAGAAAATAAAATCTCTCCAAATAGTAAAATAATAAAAAATTAGTGAGTCAAAAAATAATTAAATTTTGGAGGTCCACCAAGGGAAAAATAATTTTTTAAGAAAATTTGAACCCTTGGACCTTGGTGGTTAAGTCAAAGTGAAATTTTTGAGGAAATTAGTCCAAAATATTATTTTTTGGATTAATAAAAAAGTGGTTTTAATATAAATTCGATTTTTCCCAAAAATAAAAAATCAACGAAAATCAAGTTATTTTCAAAAGAATATTAGTGGATGGAATTATTTTGACGAGGATTGTTACCACTCAAACTAGCAGGGGTCCTAAGAGGGGATCCTATAGAGCACTTACTAGGTCAAGGGGCAACAATGGAGTGATAACCCACTGTCACCTCAGCTAAGACTCCCTACTCTTTACGGACTTTCACCAATGGTAGGAGACCCAGTATAAAAGGAATCACAAGGATGAGTAGATCAATGAATGGATAGACGGTGTTTCCTAGAGCCCATTCGCAAGAGAGACTCAATTATTTGGCTTACTTGATTAAGAAGCAAGGTTATGGGCTCTCTAGGAAGGGATAAGAGGTACTTAAGCCTAGGGTTTGAGAATATCTCTTGACAAGAGGCTTCCTAGGTTTAAAAATCCTTAGGGAGAAATGGCTTCTATGTAATCCTTGCAAAATATGAGTTACAAAGTTGCAGGACCACAAAGAAGCCAAGCAGACCCAAAGTAGGTCAAGGGTATGGAGTTGATCACTCAAGGAGGGGCTTGACCTAATTGGGGAGGAGAGTAGGATAAAAGGCCTAATTTTCTTGAGATTTAATGATCCCAATGAGGACACTAACCCAAAATCAGCATAGGGCAAGATTTGGCCTTACGGCTAGGGATTGCTATATCTCGGGATTCCACTGTCGAAATTGCTTGAAATTTGGAGGAACTCTAGAGAAAATCCCAACGCAGTAGTGGACCAAAAATCAAGGAGTTTGGATGGATAAAATGAAATTTATGTGATGCCCTAGGTGACCTACTAGGGATAGGCCTAGAGTTTGGAGAAGTGAATGAAAGAGAGGTAAATTTGACCACCAAAGGGATATGAGGATTGGTGCCTTATTGATTTGGCTTATTGGAGTCAAGATACACACAGATCGAGAATTTTTGTGAGCTAAGAAGCCCTAATTAACCTTAACTAGCCTAGTCAAGGGCAACAACTAGGTAATTAGAGATTTATGCTTCAAATTTGCAAAAGATGAAATTTTGAGGCTTAAAACCTATTAGGTGACTCTAGGAACATTCACCCACTATATTCAAGTACAAAACATGAGGATTGGTGCCTTATTCATTTTTCTTATTGGAGTCAAGATACACACATATCGAGAATTTTCGTGAGCTAAGGAGCCCTAATTAACCTTCACTAGCCTACTCAAGGGCAACAACTAGGTAATTAGATATTTAGACTTCAAATTTTCCAAAGAGATGAAGTTACGAGGCTTCAAACCTATTAGGTGCCTCTAGAAACATTCACCCACTATATTCAAGTACAATGCATGAATTCACTTATTCAAGGTTCCTAGAAGAATTTCACATTTACTTTAACCCATACAAGAATAATGATAACCATAACATGCAGTAAACTAGTAAAATAACAAGAATATCATCAAAATTTGACTTACATGAGAGAGAGAGAGAGTATATTCATTCATCAACTTTGCATTAGAAAGAAGCTCCAAATACAATAGAAAAAATCCACACATCATAGTGCATCAAGGATACTCCAAAAAGTTTACCCAGCAAAAAGTGAGAAAATCTCTCAAGAGACAGTAATCCAATCCAAGTGATAATGAATGAGAGAGAGTTCCTATCTTCTATTTATAAACTCTTCTATGGGATTTGAATGGCCTAATTTGGACTAATAATGCCCCTAGAATAAAATAATGTGCATAATAACAATACTTTTGGTGACAAGCCCACCAAATAACTCAATAATACAAGAATAAGCCTCTCAAAAGGGTCAAATGATACAAAGTGAACCGTTTGGCCTTTGAGGAGGCCTAATGAAGTCCAAGGGGTGCCATGATGAAGAAATTGACTCAAAACATAGTGGAAAAGGGGTTGGCCCCTTGTTTTCCAAGTGAGAACCTTTAAATCCTTGTGGGTCTCCAAATGGATAAAAAAATGCATGTAAACCACTTGTAAGGGCTATAATTATTACATAATCCCTCCCTTTGCAGCGGAAGACAATCCTATGGACCCTGGAACATTCGCCAAGTGTATGGTGCAACTGTGGAGTGTTGACGATTGTAACTAGGTTTGTTCTTCATAAATTGTACTTGAGTCAAAATATAATGTACTTGTCAAAAGAATAAAGAAAAGAATTTATATTATTATTAAACGACTTATTAAAGCATGGGTTTCATGCTTGGGTCATTATGTTTTAGTTCAAAGTCCCCATTATGGACTTCTAGGATGTATTTTGAGTTTATAGAGTCACTGCATATTTAAAAAGACCCTTATTGGGATTTTGAATCATGTAAAATTTTTAGTATTGATTCAAATATGAATTATAGAACCTCCACACCAAGTCTTCCTTAAGATGATCAAGTCAGCCTCAACTCTGTGAAAAATCCTAAATCTAGATTACTACTACAACAAATCTGAATTACTTCTCCTATTATTTTTCATAATTATTTCATTACAGTGAAATATCTAAGTAATTACTGAAGCAGTCTACACAAATAATGTTTCGGAATAAATCTAAGTGATGAAACAAACTGAACAAAATACAATGAAAAACATCCACATTTTACACAGTTATTTTTGGACTAAGTCCCTGGAAAAACCCAACTCGGGAAAACCGATGCGACAGATCTGAGGGTTTTGTATTATTAAGCAGCAAAATCTTGAGTACAACTAGGGTGCCAATATTCAGTTCACCCTTCAGAGAAAATCTCTGCAACAGAAGAAATGTGGGATATATACCTCACTCTGCAAGTCCCTGGCTGATCTGGAATAGCGTTGGTGAAGCCCCTGTCTGCCTCTGTGTGATGCCTATGTTGCTACTGCGTAATCCTGCGTGGGAAAACTGAAGAACTGCGTCACCTCTCCTCTGCAAACGATCAAGCTGATCTAAAATTGAGTTTTGGCCCTCCTGGCTCAAAAACCCCAGCTTCCAGCTATCTCCGGACTGAATCTAGAAGGCATTGCATCACTTCTGTGTGATTCCCTTCAGGAACTGCATCACCCCTCCAAATGACTGCGCTAACTCTACTGTGTCACTACTGCCTCTCTCTCTGAAATGTACTCCGGTCCTCTTGACCAGTTACTGCATCTTCCCCTCTCTGGAACTGATTAGAGAATCAAAATCACGTAGCAAAACCTGCCCTAGTGATTCGATCTTGATCAAAAAGTTGTGTCTCTCTCACATGCTCGAAAATGCCAAATGCTCAATGTGTTTTCCATAGGCCCCTCACCCTCTTTATAATCTTTCGTTGACCCTTCAACGACCAAGATTAAAACATAATCAAGGGTTAATATTAACTGGGAGATGATCCATGACTTTATCTAGAATATTCACACTTAGTTTAATTAATACCCTTTAATTAATTAGTTTCCCTAAGTATAGACTTAGGAAAACATTAAAAAACGATTAATTAATTTAATTAAACCATCTCTAAGTTAAATTTTCCAAAATCCTTTCTGGGTATTATGGAATACATGTGTCTTATCCTATATGCAAAACTACATGGCTAAAGGACATTCGATGCTACCATAAATCAACAAAATCAAGGAATTCGAGCTCACCTCCATCCTATATATAGAAGGAGATCGAATTCATTTGGAGCATCCTCTCTAACACACAAAAATTCGATATCTACTACTACATAGGAAAAAGTGTGAAGTCAATGAAGGAGCCAAAAGGATCGCGAGTTTGGATAAGGTAAAGGGGAAAAGTAAAATCGAACTTTTGGTATCTCTCTCTCTTCGTGCCCTAGATTGGAAGATCGAAGTCCCTCATTGTTTTGTTGTTGCTAGTTGATTCATGTTGTTGCTGCCAAGAGAATAATAGGTCGAAGTTGCTATAGTTGGATGATGATGCCTTGAGAAGTTGTATTGGGTCAAAATCGAACTCCCTGAAGCAATATCTAAGTCCTTTCTCCAAGATTGAAGTCTCTGAAGCAAGGTTGAAGTTTATAGGTCAAAGGAAGTGCTGCATAGTGTTGCTGCTACAGCTGCCAGGTCGAAAGTAGGATCAAAGAGTAGGCTGACTTGGTGTGGAGGAAGTGTGAGTCAAGGTCTAGAGTCTCAGGAAAACTATTAAATGAAGAATTATTGATTGGGTTTTCCGTAGAGTGGGGTTTTGCCCTGGCTGTCCACCTATATATGGTGTCCTTGATATAAGTGCTATTGCTTTGATATTTTCTTGATGAACTAAGAGAAAAGAAGATAAACAAGAAACTAATAATAATTAAGGAACGTCACAAGTAAACTGTCAAGAACGAGAAAATCTTTCTACCTTTTTTATTTTCTAACATGGTATTAGAGCTTTAGTGAAGAAAGAAGGAAAAGGAAATTTCAAGGAATTGATAAAGGAATCATAAGAGGATTATAAGAGGAATTTATTTAAGGAAAGAAGTTTCACTATCTTCAAGAAAGATGTCTAACACAATCAAGGGAGAGAACAAGCTTGAAGGAGCATCAAACTACAGATCTTGGAAGAAGAGGATTGACCTCATCCTTGAAAAGAACAAAGTATTAAATGTGGTGAAATGAAAAGTAAAGAAGCCTATAGAATATTCCAGTGATGCAGATAAGGAAAAATACAGGGAATTGGAATTGGTGGCCATGACTCTTATGATTGAAGGCATAAAGGACAACCTTGTCCCCTACATAGCTAACATGGACCATGCTCAAGAAATGTACGAAGCCTTGTCTAAATTATTTACCATCAAGAAAATTGGGAAAGTAGCAAGCTTGAAGAATGAACTAAGGACCACCAAGATGACTAAGGAAGATATTGTGGCTACTTTATTTTTGAAGATAGCAAGAATAAGATAGTATCTTCTTTCCATTGATGAAATTGTACCACACAAGGAAGATCACTGCCTTATTAGGGTTGCCACCTTCTTGGAGTGATTTTTCCTCAGGTCTCAACTGCTAGAAAGAAGCTCCCACTTTTGAAGAACTATGGACTGCCTACAATGAAGAATAGTTAAGGATCTCATTAGCAAGCAATAGTGAAGAAGTTTCTAATGCCTACATTTCTCAACGCAAGGGAAGCTTCAAAAAGAAGGGACCAAGAAAGAAGGTTGACATGTCCAAGATAGAATGCTATCATTGTCATAAAATGGGTTACTATAGAAGTGATTTCCCAGACAATCCTAGAAATGAGAAAAGAGAAAGAGAACATGAAAATGTGGATGAAGGAGCATCTCCCAAGAAAGTGAAACCTGAAGAATCGACATAAGGGACCTACACTACTGAGCCCTTTGATCATAGCCTGAGATATTTCATTTGTATATTTTATATTTATTTGAAGGTTTAACATATTTTTCAAAAAAACATTTCATGTTTTATAAGTTTTTAGGTATCCCTCAAAGCTTTGGAGGGAGCCCACAACAAATCCAAAAGATAAGTATCTCATTATTGTATGGGAAGTAGCCAGTAATGTATATTTACTGACCTTGACCTTCCTTGAATTGGTATATTCTGTGCTAAAGGGTGGCAAATGGAAAGTAGCTGGTAATTGCAATTACCAGGTCCCAAGGACAATTATGGCCCATTCTAAAGCTATCTTACCCACCTCACTCATTCCTGCCTCCACACTCTATGCCCTGGTCGCTTACTCGAATGCGCTTGAATAATTCAATGTCCCAATATCTAGTCCCCCCTAACCACGAGGCCAAAAAGAAAAAGTTATCAGAGAGTATCTATTCTCTAAATAGAAATGGCTTCTAACGTCTATCGGATAAGGCGCAGGACTTCAATAAATAAGGTGACCTTACCTATTTTATTTAGGGGGTCAAGGAAAGGTCGGTTCGTATTTTATATAATAGTAACAAGCATCGATCTAAAAAATCTTGTCTATTAGATGCTAACATGCACCATGGGAAGGAACTAGATGATGGTAATGTATAACGCAGTAAGAGGATCATAATATCCACGTTTGTGTTTATTTCCGTGGATGAAATGAAGCCTATGTCCATGAATCTTTCCCCATATTCGTTTGACGAGACAGAATGGAATGGAAGGAGAAAGAGGCGATATAATCAATGCTCTTCCTTTGATAGATTGAACGGACTACGATACCCCTACAAATGAACATCATATCTTCGTCGACCCGACAAGTGAACCAGGTGTTACTACAAGTGATGATGTTCCAATATCTGTATGTGTTCCTAAAAGTGGATATGCACGTGTTCCCACTAGTGATGTTCCAGGATATGTAGGTGTTCCTAGCATTGGTGTTCCTAGAAAATGGGTTTTGATTCGTTATCTTCGAGCAATGATCAAAGACTGGGTCCTTTTTGACCTCATCCTTGATACGAACAAAGTATTAGATGTGGTGAAAGGAAAAGTAAAGAAGCCTATAAAAGATTCCAGTGATGTAGATAAGGAAAAATATAGGGAATTGGAATTGGTGGCCATGACTCTTATGGTTGAAGGCATAAAGGAAAACCTTGTCCCCTACATAGCTAACATGGAACATGCTCAAGAAATGTACGAAGCCTTGTCTAAACTATTTACCATCAAGAAAATTGGGAAAGTAGCAAGCTTGAAGAATTAAATAAGGAACACCAAGATGACTAAGGAAGATATTGTGGCTACTTTCTTTGTGAAGATAGAAAGAATAAGGTATTATCTTCTTTCCATTGATGAAATTGTACCACACAAGGAAGATCACTACCTTATTAGGGTTGCCACCTTCTTGGAGTGCTTTTTCTTCAGGTCTCAACCACTAGAAATAAGCTCTCACTTTTGAAGAACTATGGACTGCCTACAGTCAAGAAGAGTTAAGAATCTCATTAGAAAGCAACAATGAAGAAGTTTCTAATGCCTACATTTCTCAACGCAAGGGAAGATTCAAAAGAAGGGACCAAGAAATAAGGTTGACTTGTCCAAGATAGAATGCTATCACTGTCATAAAATGGGTTACTATAGAAGTGATTTCCCAAACAATTCTAGAAATAAGAAAAGAGAAAGAGATCACGAAAATGTGGTTGAAGGAGCATCTCCCAAGAAAGTGAAACCTGAAGAATCTAACATAAGGTACCTACACTACTAATCCCTTTGATATTATCCTAAGATATTTCACTTGTATATTTTATATTTATTTGTAGATTTAACATATTTTTTGAAAAAATATTTTATGTTTTATAAGTTCTTAGGTATCCCTCAAAGCTTTGGAGGGAGCCCACAACAAATCCCAAAGATAAGTATCTCATTCCCTTTAAACTTTGGTTTCATATACTTGTTTAAAGTTTTAATTATAATAAATACTAATCACATTTTTACCTTTGTTTCCTTGTTTAGGAAACCTTTGTTCAGGGCCCTGTAGTCTATGCGCGTCCATAGCATCCCATCCTTCTTCTTCACCAGAATCACTGAAGAAGCGAAAGGACTCATTTTGGGCCTAATGTTCCCCAATGATAAGAGCTCATGCATATCCCTCTCAATCTCATCCCTATAGGCCTTGGGGTGCCTGTAGGGGGTGGTGATCACAACCTGAATACCAGTCTCCAACTCGATAGTGTGCTAAAATCCCCTGTCAGGCGGATGCCCTGGCGGAATGTCCCCAAAAACCATAGAAAAATGGTCTAGGAGAGTCTGGATATCTGGGTGCGTGGGCTGATCGGAAACACCTACATCTGAGATCCTCAGCTCAACTGCCCACTCTATGTCTCCCCGCCGAAAGTCTACCTCCATCCTGTGTGCAAAAACTGCTGAGGGGGGTATGTATGTATGCCCCTGAGCATCACCTGTTTCCCACTCTTCTTATCCACAAACTCCATCTCCAGGGTCTACCAATCAGTGGTGACTTTACCAAGGGTGATGAGCCACTAAACCCCCAACACCATGTTGGTGTTTGGAATATCGACCACAAAAAAAAATGGTTTGTCAAAGAGTACGTTCCCATAGTCACCGTCAATGTTGGGACATAACGCATGCATTACATGGCCCTAGCCCCCATAACTAGCACAAAAAACCCATCAAAGCTCTTCCATCTGTATGCCCCTTCTCTGCACCATCTGGGCATTAATGAAGTTGTGCGTAGCCCCGCTGTCTACTAGCATCGAGACACGCTGACCTAGAACTATCCCTCGGACCCTCAACATTAGGTACTTGGGTACCCCTTGCAGAGATGCAAGGACCCCTCCGGTTGGTGCAAACGCTGATCCTCCTACTGCTGGAGGAGGTGGCGGTAGAGGGTTTTCCCTTGGTGCTCCTGTGTTGGTATCTCCACCCATCTCAAATAGAGTCTCCTCCTCTTACTCACAGTCGGAGAAAACCTCAATGTAGTGTGCCTTCCCTCTGGCACACCTGTGACCCGGTTCCTATGGCCCCTAACAGGTGAAGTAGAGCTTCCTCGGCCTCAAATCCCTCTGGGTATCATCATCCAAAGGCACTAGGCCCTGGTTCCCTCTCGGGGGTGGGGCTCTCACTTCCCTCCCTCTCCGCTGGAACGTTGGTCTGTTGGACATGGGAGCCCTCGTCCTCGACAAAGCATCCTGCAAGTCTCTGGTCCTTCCCACTGTGTCCTGTAGCGTAGTGGGCCAAGTAGACCTCACAAGTCCACGCAAAGTTTATGCTAGACCATCAATGAACATGTAGATCCTCCTTGGTTTCAAAAAGTATAGAACCATCACAGAAAGTCTCAGGAATTCTGAGATGTAAGTCTCTAGTTTCCCTGTCTGCTTGAACTTGGTTAGCTCTATAATCATCATCCAAAGGCACTAGGCCTTGGTTCCCTCTTGGGGGTGGGACTTTCACATCCCTCCATCTCTGCTGGAACGCTGGTCTGTTGGACATGGAGCCCTCGTCCTCGGCAAATCATCCTGCAAGTCTCTGGTCCTTCCCACTATGTCCTGCAGCGTAGTGGGCCAAATAGACCTCACAAGTCCACACAAAGGTTCTGCTAGACCATCAATGAACATGTAGATCCTCCTTGGTTCCGACAAGTATATAACCATCACCGAAAGTCTCAGGAACTCTGAGATGTAAGTCTTTGGGTTCCTTGTCTGCTTGAGCTTAGTTAGCTCTACAAAATGCTCTTCCGAATCCTTCCGATCAAACCTCTCTAGCACCCTTCGGGTAAAATCATCAGACGTTGTCACTCCCGAGTGACCCAGCATAGTCATCCCATGGAACCACCGGTAATGGGCTTCTCCCTCTAAGTGTATCACATCCACCTTGATGGACTCTACCTCCATCATCTGGTTAAGTTGAAAATAAATATCCAGCTTCTCCACCCAAGCTTTGGCTGAACATTTCGATGACCCATCAAAAGTTGCCAGGAAAAGCCTACCCACCGTATGATGTAGGTCATTTGCCTACGTCTACCCTCCTCCTCTGGTCTGGCCTCTAGGTCTATTGTTGTTATTCTGCTGACAAAAATCATTGAAGGTAAGAGCACCTCCAAACTTTGTCCCATAAGACTGATACTCTACAAAATAATCTCCATTGTGAGCCACATATGGCTCTTGCGGACCTCTTGCTCCTGCTCCCAAAGCTAGAAATGTGGAGATGGTAGAGCGTTGTGGAGTCTGTGGCACCACCTGGTGCGTGGTGTGAGGATCGGTTGGACGATGTGAAGTGTCGGATCCTTCCCTAATCTGGAACTCCCCTTGAATTCCCCTCTGCTTATTGTCTCCACCAATCTTCTGCCCCATCTCCTCAATTCTCTTGGTGAGCTCTTATATTGACTTAAGGAGTCGAGAAAACTCCTTTCCCTCATCTCTTTCCTCTTCCATGGGTACATTTCCCCTCTCTTCTTCCACCAGAATGCTATCTACCTGGTCTGGCGTAATCTCCAACCTCCTTTCTCTGCTCATATACTGTCTCCGGTAAGTGATGTTCTGCCTATCCTCCGGTGTCATAGACCACGTGCTCCACAAGTTGAGCCAAGTCTATGAGCTCTGATACCACTGTAATATCCGAAATTGGGAACAAATAGTAATACAAAGCACACAAGACTAAGAACTACAACAAAATAGGAAACGAAATTAAAGCATGGTAAATGAAGCTAATATCATCTGAGCCATATTGTTAATCTCTGTGGGAAAGAGTACAATGAGAGGTTCTCAGAAAGAAGGCACCTAGGCCTCCACAAGACAGGTTTATGTATAGCTCAAACTCGAACAGAAACTTGGCTGGAAATATTACTCTGCGTGGCTCCCTCTCTCACTGCTAGTGCTGGACTATTGTTGTTGGCTAGAATCAGACTGTGAGTTGGGCCTACTCCTATGCTCATAAATATTTGGGCTTTTAACCCCAGGCTCTACTCACAATACCCACAAAAACTCGCAAAGGGTTTCCAGAAACTCTGAACCCGGAAAATAGCCCCCTTTGGCTTGGCACACTACTCTGCTAGAGAAATCAGTCTCATGGCTAAACTACTGGAAATATGCCCTCAAAACTTTGCAGAAATCCCTAGTAGGAGGTGACTAGCGTCCCCTCCAAATCCTCCCGCTGAAGCTTCACTGCTCTCTTGGTTCATGACACCTTCACACAACTGAACTGTGAAATTCCTTTGTTGTCTATGCAACCTCTATGTTGTCCTGGAATACTACATAACTCCTACTGGTATGGTTCTGCAATCTGCTCAAAAATGGGTGGAACTCCTTTCTCCTAAGGAGGCACTCGAAGTCCCTCGAGGTAGAGGTTGAGATCTCTTCTCGGAAATATCTGTGCTAAGCAGCATTGCAGGCTTGGCTAAACAACTCAAGTGTGCTACAGTCATTCAGATAGAAAATAGATGGATCAATGAATGAGGAATGAGCTGCTCTCACCCTCTTTTGTCCAAGATGAGCCTCCAACATTCCCTTGGGCCCACATGGACTGTGTTTCCCCTCTTTCGACCTATCTCTATGCTACCCACTGCGCTGCCTCTCCCATGTTGCCATTAGGACACAAATCCATTCGTGTGGGTGGCCCCATGGACCCCACTTCAGCCTCAATATTTGCCTCTAGTGACTTTAGGAAAACAACTTAGTTGCATAGTTTTATTTGTGGGTCCCCTTACCCAATTTATTTCTGCTAAACATTAGAAAAAGATAAAATTAATCAAAATTAATATTCCAATTAGTTGACTACTAATTTGGAATATTACACATCTATAACCCGGAAGTAGGCTTGGATCGATTAATCATCATTCTGTACTTAAACAGAGTCATTTTGTGGTTAAATAGAATAATTCCACACTTAAAAGGTCTTGAGATATTATGTTTTATATGAATGACCAGCGATGTTATGACGACATATTGATGGTTGTAGCTTAGTTCTAAGAGTGGTTTGAATTATTGTTGGCTTGTTTCATGCACCCTGGATTAGAATTGGTCTTGTTTGGATTGTTTATTTTGCTTAAGTTTAGAATCACCTGAATTAGAATTAGTTTTGTTTAAAATTGAAATTAGAATAATTTTTGATATTGAATGATAATTAGTTTTGTTTGATTTCAGATTTCTAAATTTTATTGTTTGGATTGCAGTTAGGTTTTACTTGCATTGAGATTAAGTTTGATTGATTTATTTAGATTGGGATTAAAATTATTTATTTGCATTATGTACTCAATTCAGCTATAAGAATTTAATGTTAATTTAGGTTAGATGTTGTGATCCTGCGTTACCTGCGCGCGCTTGTGCCTTAAAGTCTTATGACCCCGGATTGATAATTAAGGTTGGAATTATAACACATAATTTCCCCAATAGAGCTTCAGGGAGAGATCAGCCTAATTGAGGAGTTTTGGGGCATGAGGTTGCTGATTAAAGGCAACACAAATTGGTGCATCTAGGACTAGCACAGAAGCTATGCACACGTGAGAGTTTATGGGGAGTTTGGTAGCTGGGTTTTTCTGGGATAAATAAGGAGAATTTTGGGGTAGTAAGGCTCAAAATTTTGGGAGTGATTGGAGGGCCTTTTTAGGGAGTTTGCATGCAGGCTGTATTTCCTAGTTGTTGGAGAAGGACATGGTAATTGGGGCTGAAATCTGAGGGTCAAAATCAGACAAAACCCTTTCTGGGTTTTGGTGGGTTATTTTTGAGGAGCTTGGGGCTACCTTTATAGAATTTTCTGAGCACCAGAAGTGGGTTTTCCGGTAATATCTTCCAGCAGACAGTGTAGTTTTCTTAGGCAGCGCAAGGCATCATTGGAGCAGCTTGTTCTTTCATCTGAGCTTTCTTCTTTATCACCTAGGTCTTGTCAATCTTGCCATTGAGACAAGCCCAGGTGCACTCCTTCCACACCATTGTACTCTTGCTCCAATTATTTAATAAAATGGCTCAGCTAGTTGACATTTCTAGAGTTTTTATGAGTGTTCACTGAATGTTTGAAAATTAGGAACATTACAGTGGTATCAGAGCCCAGATCTTGGTTCAGTCGTGGAATATTTTTCCTATGAACAAGGAGGATAGGTAGAATGTTACCTATAGAAGGTAGAGGTACCGAAGTAGAGAGAGGGAGTTGGAATATACACCTGATTGAGGCACGAGGGAAGGTTGTAGTAGTGGTAAATATGGGGAAGACAAGGAGCAAGGAGGAGGCAACATTTGTTAGTATCTTGAAGGCCCTAAATGACTTAGCCAAAGGGAAAAAGGAGATGTTGGAGGAACTCAAACAATAGAATAAAGACAATAGAATCCATCGTGAGTTTCTCTTTGGGGAGACTTCAGGAGCCTCACAGTAGTACGACCACCCTTCACCCGCTACACACGAACAAAATTTTAGTGGCCCAACCAGATCTACGTTGCCTACATTTTTGCCTACAACATCCAGTGAGTAGGGTGGACTGGATGACCAAAATCCCATGGAAGATTATTTCCAAGAGTGGAAATCCATGGGGGAGGATTGTTTATGTTTTGGTAGCAATGGATGTGCTTTAGCTCCAAAATTTTGTGGAGGGGCTAGAACACATGAGATCTCCCAGACCCAAAAATATTTTGGAGAAATTTTGCCCAAAGTGCATTTTATTCAAATAAATAATTATTTTTAATGGAGCCAAAGTTAAAACTTAGGAAATTAAAATAATTAAAGTGAATTAATGTAAATGTAAGTGAGAAGCTTCTAAGTGACAAGGATCAAGTCTATTTTAATCTTAGTAGTTGATTATATATTTGATCACGACCGTTGATCTCTTAATAGGAAAAGTATAAAGGAAGTCTTGAGGGTCAGTTGGAGGAAACACACACACACATAGCCGCACTTGAGCTAATTCAAAATTCTAGGGCGCAGTTTGCTGATAATTTCATAGTGAGCTTCTAGTGCAGAGAGGCGCAGTTCAGCAGTGGGACTTTTGTCCAAGGCCGAGAATAAATTGCAGAGAGGTAGTGCAACACCACAGAGAGACAATGCAGCACCTAGGAGGGTGAAGGAGAGCCTGAGAGAGATGACGTAGTCACTGAAGAGGCAGTGCAGGGGTTTCTGTGAGGAAGATCGGGCCTCTGTTTAGTAGTTCGATTTCTGAGCCGAGAAGGCTCGCAAGGAGGGTGACGTACCTCCTAGAGGGGGTGACGTAATCTCAGCGTAGAGCTGGGAGCAGCTGCTGCTGTGTAGCACTGGGGACAACGCAATCACCTATGGGGTTTGATCATTCTGTTGTTGGATTAGCCAAAATATCTGTCTCCAGATAGAGGTATTTCTGCTGGGATTTTTTCTCTGTTGGGTGAGCCGGATTTGGCACCCTAATTGTATTAAGAAATATGCTTAATAATAAAACCCTCATTTCTGTTGCATCAGTTTTCCTGCATTGGGTTTTTCCGGGGATGTTTAGTCCAAAAACAAGTGCGTCCTTTTTGTGATTGTCTCATCTTATTTTTCAGTACTTTATTCGTATATTGGTGCAGGCTGCAATGTATTTGCATTAATGTTTATTGAATAATTATGTAAATAACTTGTTAATTTAAGAACATAATTAGGAAATGAAAATCAGTTAACTACAACATGATTTATGGTTGTTAGATTCAAAAAATTTCACATGGTATCAGATAAGTTGCAGATCAAGGAGGACTGAAGCCATCAGCGAAAGGACAGAGAAAAATTTGTTGTGGGAAAGCATTTGTCCCAAGAGATAGCACAATTTTGGGCCAAAGAGGCAGAGGAAGGGTGACATAGTCACCAAGGAAGGCTGATGCAGAGCTTGCATCAGCCTTCTAGGGTGACTTTGTAGCTACAGAAGGTAGCACAATGATTCCTGGGCCAGCGCAGAGACTATTGAGTCTCATTTTTCCAGTTGTCGTGGTTACAGTTTCTATCTGGAGTTGCTGGCGGGACGATTATGTTGGTGCAAAACAATTAGTGGGGCAGAAGCAAAGTAGAGGGAATCAATTCCTCAAAATATTTCTTGCCAAGAATTCTATATCCAGTGTTGAGCAGCAACAAAGAGAGATCAGAGAGGGGTGCTTCGACATTTGTTGTCAAAAGGATTTCCGTGAAGGAAATCGAGATACATAGAAAGCTTGTTCCTTAGAGGATTTCTAGCACCAAATAAATCTAGATCCGAGTTTTGTTGGGGTAGCAGCGAAAGAGGGAGAAAGGAACTTGTTCGATATTCAGTTGAGCGGAGATGGATACGAGTGGACTAAAGGATCAGGACAGGTTGGATGGAGCATCCAAATTTTTCATCTGGAAGTCTAGGATCCTAGCAGTTTTAGATGAACATCACATCAAGGATTATTCTTTGAGGACGGTTGTTGTTCTGGTTGCTGTTGATCCTCTCAAGAATTACAAGGAGGCTCAAGTGAAATCAAAGTGCATGATCATGGACGGAGTCAAAAATCATGTGATCCCACATATTGCTAAGAAGAACGCGGCAAGGGAAATGTGGGTGGCCTTGACCTCATTGTACAAGGGATCTTTCATCCAATGGAAGATGTTGCTTGAGCGTCAACTGAGATGGTTTCAAATGCACAAGGGAGAAAAAATCGATCCCTTCCTTATTAGATTGTGAGGGATTCGAGATCATCTAACTTCCGTAGGGGCTACACCAAAACCTCAATTTATGGTCAGGACTGCCCTGAATGAAGTCAGGGAAGACTGGGAAACTTTTTTCCAAAGCATTTTGGGCAGGCTTCTCTTCCTATATGGGAGGAGATGTGGGAATCTCTTCGACGAAAATAGATCAGACGATGGACCAAGGCGGGAAGCAGCAACAAATGGATCAAATTCAATAAGGAGGAAGAGGAGGATGCGGCTCTCACATCAAAGGGACAACAAGGTCAGCAAAGACAAAAGAAAAAGGATATATCGAAAGCCAAATACTTCACATGTGGGGTAATGGGACATTTCTCCATGCAGTGCCCTCTGAAGAAGAAGGGCATAGAAGAGAAGCTTGATTCGAAGGCTACTTCAGCACATGATGATGAGGAGGATGACGATGACTACGCCATGAGTGCTAATGCACTTCTAGAGAAGAGGTGGGGTGATATGAAGCTATAGTTGGAGCTACAGATAAAAACAAGGCAGGATCCTTAAGGTGCCCAAACTCTTGGATCACATACAACTACGGGAGCCCTTAATGATAGTAGTAGAATGATGGGAGTTAGTTGGTGCAAGGGATGATAGAGCGACAATGGAAGAGCTAGAGGGCCAAAGTCTAAAGCAGTGAAGTGGAGAGTTGTGTTGACTTTTTGGGTAGCATCGGATGTGCTCTAGCTCCAAAATTTTGTGGAGGGGTTAGAATACATGAGATCTCCAAGACCTAGAAAGCATTTGGAGAAATTCCACCTGAAGTGCATTATATGAAAATAATTAATTATTTTTAATTATTCCTAAGTTAAAACTTAGGAAATTAAAATAATTAAAGGGAATTAATATAAATATGGGTGAGAAGCTTCTAAGAGATGAGGATCAAGTCTGTTTTAATCTTAGTTGTTGATTAGAGATTTGATCATGACCATTGATATCTCAACTTGAAAGTATAAATGAAGACTTGAGGGTCAGTTGGAGACATACCGAGAAAATACTCAGTAACCTGAGGGAAGTCGATACTCCAGAAGCAAGAGTTCGATTTCAGAGGGAGAGTTGAAGGGTGAAGGAAGAGGAGGGTATCAGCAGCAGTCAAAGACAAAGAAGGAGGGACGCAGAGCAGTAGAGGGACAACGCAGAGAGGCAGCGTAGCAGAGGACGCATTCCTCACATAGAAGAAGATGGAGAGGTGACACAGTGGAGGCTAGAGGGTCTCTTGGGTGTCATAATTTCTCCAGTGACCGGAGGAAAACTATCTGAGGTGTTTTCACAAAATTTTCTTCATGACTCCGCAAATTGTTCCTTTTAAAGAGATTGTTGCTGAACAATAATAAATGAACCCTCATCTACTGCACGAGTTTTCCCGCATTGGGTTTTTCCGGGGACTATTGTCCAAAAACAAATGTGTTGATGTGACAGAATCTTGTGGTTGCATTTCATTATTCCTTTCTCTATGCAATTATGTGATAACTGTAGTAGAATTTATTTTTTTGTTTACTGAAGGGTTTTGTAAATAACTTATTGGTGAAAAATAAGTAGGAGAAATAAATCATTTAATGCAGTATAATTTCAAGTTAGAAATTTTCACATGTTGTAGCAGTGTGTGTGATCCAGGTGGATATTGGTGGCCACCCGCCTATTCCACTTGGGGCCCCACCATTGTCTCTTTCAGTTTTTTAGTTTCGGCACGACTTACTATTTTTAGCAGTTTTTCGGGTCCTGAACTTCCGGAGATGATTTGAGGCCCTGAACGATGTTTTTGGGAAAACTGGGAGCAACATGGGTCCATGGATTGATGTTTCTCACATCAAAAGTTGTAGTCCTCAGATATATCTTTCTAACGAGGTATGGTGCGCATCAAACAGAGATCGTATGCCAAAGATACGTCCCTGGGAAGTTAAAACACCAATTTACCCAAACAGGGCCCATAGTTTTGGCGCTTCATCTCCTAGGGTTAGGGTTTTGGATGTTTAGGGTTTTCCATTGTTTATAAATAATAAATAGGCCCTCAAGCCTCATTGTAACACAGTTCAGAGGCCTGTAGCCACCACATCGTTTCTCAGAGATAAGCTACCATTGCCCTAGCTATTTTATTTCCATTCTGTCTATAAGAAAATTTCAGTTCTTTGATATTAACGAAATGAAGTGTTATTTCCGATGCATCTTTGTATTTATGGTTATATGTGTATTCTCTTGCGTTTCTTCATAAATCCGGATCAGTGGTATCAGAGCGGTCTGCTTTTTCTCGATCCTTCTTTGCATGTCCCCAACGAAGTCGGGGTATAAGGAGTTAGGGCTCGATCTGGTGGAACCTTTGCAAGATCAGCCTCGCAAACCCCAGATCCTATCAAAATATTGCTCGAGGAGGCCCTCGAAAAAAAAAGGAACACGATGATGGATAACTTTGCCCAGATCCTTCAAGGACTACCCACCGGCGGCGCATCTGCATCGAGCAGCCACTCTAGAGGTGCGACTCCCTTTAAGGTACGAGTAACTTTGAAATTACCATATTTGAGGGTCAAATAGATACAGATGTCATAGATATATGGTTGAATCTATTAGAAGGATATTTCTCGGTTCATGACTTTTTCGAATGGGAGAAGATTATTTTTGCACTCCTCAAAGCTACCCCCCATGTCAACGACTGGTGGGAAACCTACTATGAGAAAAAGGATGAGACAAAACCCTCTCTGTTCTCAGCCATACCCACTAGGAATTCTTTCCGAGACGCCATCAAGGAACAATAATATCCCTTGGGGAGCTATGAGGACAAGTACATACAATGGACCACTCTGCGGCAACAAAGGGATCAAGATGTGCATCAGCTAATGCATATGTTCCATACCCTACGCACAAAGTTGGGGATCAAATATTCAGAGAAACATTTGGTGCTAAAGTATTGTAGTTTTCTGCACATATACATTCAAGAGGAAATGGTGTTCCTCAACATCTCCTCGCTTGGTACGACATACCGGTATGCTACCAAGATTGAGTAGAAATTAAAACAAAAGAAGCGAGACTTTGGATCTACGAATCAAAAGCAAGGGAAAGGTGCCCCCAAACCACAGAACAAAGGAAAAATCCAAGGCATGGTGGCCCAATACAACTTGTCAAAGCCACAAGTAAAGAACAACACCGCGAAGCCAAAGAAGGACACGTGAAAGTGGTGTGAGTTCCATAAGAGCCCCACTCACAACATAACTGAGTGTCGGGCCAAGCAGTGGCTGGTGGCCGAGATGAGGGCTTCTGAGTCAGATGCATGCTCCGACTCTGAATCAGAACCTGACAAGGGGAATGACAAAGGGAAACACATTATTGATGCAGAGCCTAACGCCATTGTTTCCACTGCAAAGATCCAGAAGGAGGAACCAGAAGATCCAGAGGAGGAGGAGCGTCTCTTCCACTCCTAGATGTGGGTAAAGGGTTCCCCACTACAGTTCGTTGTCGACAATGGGAGCCAAAAGAATCTCATTTCAACAGACGTTGTGAAACGATTGAGCTTACCGACCATAGAACACCCACAACCATACACCATCGGGTGGCTTCACCAAGGACGGGATCTCTGCGTCAGCCAATAGTGTCACCTTCCCTATAGCATCAAGCCCTTCATGGATGAGGTATTATGTGACATTGCTCCTCTTGATGTTTCTGATGTATTATTAGGCCAACATTACTTGTGGAAGCAACATGCTGTGTATGAGTCCTGGCCTCGCGCTGTTATTGTTACTTTTGGAAATAAGTTGTACAGGATACTAGAGGTACCACCGCCTGCCGCTATCTCTTTGGTTATTGCAAAACAATGCAATAAGCTCATTTCCAAAACCATGAAATTTGTTTTCCTGATGATCCGCCGCTAGGGCAAGAAGAAGATTGTGGCCATGACCTCCAGACAGGGCTCCTCTGCACGACAACAATAAATGGACAAGGTTATGGAGGAGTACAGGGACATCTTCACCTCACCCACAGGGGTTCCTCTGCACTGTCAAGTCAAGCACCCCATTGATACGACCCCCCATTGATCTAACCCCAGGTGCGCAGCTACCCAATGGATCGATCTATCGGTGTTCTGTTCTGGAGAACGATGAAATCAAGATGCAGATTCAAGAGCTACTGCAGAAAGGTCACATCGGACCAAGTTCATCGCCCTGTGGGTGCCCGATCATGTTGATACAAAAGAAGGATGGGACTTGGAGACTTTGTATTGAATATCAGGCGTTGAACAAGATCAATTTCTAGAACAGGTACCCGATCCCACAGATTGATGACCTTCTAGACCAACTCAAAGGGGCGAAATATTTCAGCAAGATCAACTTGAAGTCTGGGTATCAACAGGTACCAATCGAACCCTCTGATGTGTGGAAGACTGCCTTCAAATCCAAGGAGGGCCTTTTCGAATGGCTGGTCATGCCTTTCAGCTAGACTTGGGAAGAGCACTTCCACCACATCCGACAAGTCCTCGAAACACTGCGGCAACACAAGTTGTGTGCTAATTTGGAGAAGTGCACTTTTGGCATGACCCAGGTTCAATATCTGGGATACATTATTGATGAAAGGGGGGTGCATGTGGATCCAACCAAGATCCAAGTAATTCGGGATTGGCCAGCCCCAACCACTCTAATAGAGCTTCGCAGCTTTCTGGGTCTTGCTAATTTCTACCACAGGTTCGTGTTGGGATTCTCTCATATCACTTGGCCCTTGAGTCAAGTCACCAAGGGAGGAGTGAACACAAAATTATTTTGAGTCGGAATCTCAACATAAGGCGTTCATAGAATTGAAACATCACCTCTGTTCTGCCCCAGTGCTCACATTACCAGACTTGCAACAACCATTTGAGATTGAGACAAATTCCTTTGAATCTGCTATTGGGGCAGTTCTTACTCAAGACGAGCATCCAGTGGCATATCACAGTGAGACATTGTCTGACACAGTTCTCAAGTATCCCACTTATGACAAAGAAATGTATTCCATTTTGCAGGCTTGTCGGAAATGGAAGCATTACATTTTGCGGAAGGAAAAGATCATCCACACAGACCACCGGCCCCTGCAGTTCATACAGACACAAGGGAAGTTGTAGAACGATCACCATCAGCAGTGTTCCACATATCTGCAACAGTTTCATTTGAACATCAAGTACAAGAAGGGTAGCACCGATAATGTTGCAGACTGCCTCAACCGACCACCGATCGTGGCGCTAACCACCGTTCTCAACTCTTGTGGGCACAAGACTTCTGATTGGCCGCTTCTCTACGAGAGTGATCTAGAATTTGGCCACACATATAAGGCACTCTTGGGGGGTACACAAGTTCCAAACTTTCACCTCCAAGATGCACTGTTATGTCACTTGGGACACCTTTGTGTTCCTTCAAGCGAGTGTGCCTAGATGATATGGGAAGCACACTACAGTCGAATCGCTGGGCATTTCGGGGTCGAGAAAACAACGGCAATACTGCAAAAGTATTTCTATTGGCCGAACCTTCAACAAGATGTCAGGAAGTACATCAGATCCTGCACTGCTTACGCCATTGCCAAACCGACCATCAAGAAGAAAGGCCTCTATACTTCGCTACCTACTCCCAGTCGACCTTAGGAATCCATCTCCATGGATTACATGTCGGGCCTTCCTTATACTAAGCATGGAAACGACTGTGTTTTCGTGGTCGTCCACAGATTCTCGAAGATGGCAATTATGGCGGCCTATAAGAATAATATCATAGCAGAAGCCACTGCTTAACTCTTCTTTGAACGAGTGTGGGTGCACTTTAGGATCCCACAGTCTATCATATCAGATCGGGACAACAGGTTCCTCAGCACATTTTGGTCCAGCCTCTGGTAAATGCTTGACACCAAGCTCGCCAATTCCACATCTTTCCATCCCCAAACTGATGGCCAGACAGAGGTCATCAATAGGATGATTGTACACATTCTACACATGTACAATTCAAAGCATCCATGCACATGGGATGAGAGCCTCCCCTATGTACAACACAGTTATAACCGGGCTCTCCACAGCTTAACCGACCATAGCCTCTTTCAGGTTGGCTTGGGATTCCAGCCACTATGTCCCATTGACGTAGCCATGCCATTTACGGCTACTTAGGTCGATTTGGCTCATGTCCAGTCTGAAGCTGACAAAGCGAACAGCTTCATCGAGCGCATTTATCACATCCGCCAACAGGTTCATGACATATTGGAAAGAGCAAATGCTAAGTACATGTAATGACATGATCAACATCGGGTGCCACACAACTTCCAGGTGGGTGACAAATTGTGGCTACATTTGCAGAAGGAGTGCCTCACTGGACCCCACTGCAAGCTTCGCCCGCTCCAATATGGGTCGTACACCATCACCAAGGTTGTAGGGAACAATGCCTTTGAGCTCAGTATTCCACCATTCCTTGGTCTGCACCCAGTATTTAATGTGGACCGCCTTTGTCCCTACTTCCCACCTCTACTGGACACCTATGACATTGCAGAACAACTCACACCAACAAAGTTAAACCCAGACCACATGGAACAGGAAACCACAGATTGTATCATGGACATGCAAATCAAGAACACTTGCCAACATAAGATCCAACTGTATCAAATTGTCAAAGCTGGTCAACTCCTGCACCAAGGCAAGTGGTTCACCAGGAACCAAGTTCAGCAGAAGTTTCCTCATCTCATGGAGGAACTCAACGCAATGGGGACCACTGCTTCCTAAGGGGGGAGGAATGATCATGGTGGATATTGGTGGCCACCTGCCTATTCCACTTGGGGCCCCACCATTGTCTCTTTCAGTTTTTTAGTTTCGGCATGACTTACTATTTTTAGTAGTTTTTTGGGTCATGAACTTTCAGATCCATTTTGAGGCCCTAAATGACGTTTTTTGGGAAAACCGGGAGCAACATGTGTCCATGTATTGATGTTGCTCACATCAAAAGTTTTAGTCCTCATCTAGGTCTTTCTGACGAGGTATGGCGCTCGTCAAATGAAGATCATATTCCAAAGATACGTCCCCGGGAAGTTGAAACACCAATTTACCCAAACAGGGCCCATAGTTTTGGCGCTTCATCTCTTAGGGTTGGGATTTTGGATGTTTAGGGTTTTCCATTGTTTCTAAATAATAAATAGGCCCTCGAGCCTCATTGTAACATAGTTCAGAGGCCTGTAGCCACCACATCTCTTCTCAGAGATAAGCTACCAGTGCCCTAGCTAGTTTAATTCAATTCTGTATGTAAGCAAATTTCAGTTCTTTGATATTAATGAAATGAAGTGTTATTTCCACTGCATATTTGTATTTATGGTTATATGTGTATTCTCTTGTGTTCCTGCATAAATCCGGATCAGCGGGAGGCACAGAGTAGATACAACAGCAACGCAGTAGCATCAGAGGGTCAGCGCATATTAGCAGCAGAGGGAGCTTCAACATCGATGTGCATCCAGACTGACTAGTATGTCAATATTTGGAATGTCTTTCAGTTTCTTAACCCTCAGCAACTGAGTTATAGTGCAATAGTTACAAGTGGTAGTGCTATGTGCAGTGTGATACAACATATTGAGAGGGAGCTGCAGTACAGATTGCAGCAACACAGTGGATGAGGGGCAGTAGGCCGAGCATCAATAGCGTAGAGGACCAATTTCATGGATTAGGGTGATGCTTATGGTCAGAAGTATTGCTAGAGCACATTCCTCGCTAAGAGGGAGTGTTTATTTTTGGGTAGCATCGGATGTGCTCTAGCTATGAAATTTTGTGGAGGGCCTAGAACACATGAGATCTCCAAGACCCAGAAATCATTTGGAGAAATTCCGCCAGGAGTGCATTTTATTCAAATAATTAATAATTTATAATGGAGCCTAAGTTAAAACTTAGGAAATTAAAATAATTAAAGTGAATTAATGTAAATGTGGGTGAAAAGCTTCCAAGTGACAAGGATCAAGTATGTTTTATTCTTAGCCATTGATTAAATATTTGATCACAATCGTTGATCTCTCAACTGGAAAAGTATAAAGGAAGGCTTGAGGGTCACTTGGAGGAAACACACACACATAGAGCAGCACTTGAGCTAAGTCAAAATTTTGGAGGGCATTTTGTTGAGAATTTCGGAGTGATCTTCTAGTACAGAGAGGGGCAGTTCGGCAGTAGGACTTCTGTCCAAGGCCAAGAATACATTGCAGAGAGGCAATGTAGTACCACAAAGAGACAATGCAACACCTAAGAGGGTGACATGGAGTTTGAGAGAGGTGACACAGTCACATAAGATTCAATGTTGGGGTTTCTGTGAGGAAAATCGGGCATCAGTTTAACAGTTTGATTTATGAGTCGGGAAGGCTCACGAGGAGGGTGACGCAACTCCTATAGTGGGTGATGCAGTCTCAGCGCAGAGCTGCGAGCAGCTGCTACTACGCAACACTAGGGATAGTGCAGTCACCTATGGGGTTTGATCATTCTGTTGCTAGATCAGCGAAAATATCTATCTCCAGATAGAGGTACCTCTGCTAGGATTTTTTCTCTATTGGGTGAGCCGGATTTGGCACCCTAGTTGTATTTAGAAATCTTCTTAATAATAAAACCCTCATATCTATTGCACCATTTTCCCGCATTGGGTTTTTCTGGGGACATTTAATCCAAAAATAAGTGTGTCCTTTATGTGATTGTATTACATCTTATTTTTCAGTACTTGATTCATATATTGGTGTAGGTTGCAGTGTATTTGCATTAATCTTTACCGAAGAATTTTGTAAATAACTTGTTAATTTAAGAACACAAGTAGGAAATGCAAATCAGTTAACTGCAGTAGGATTTTTGGTTGTTATATTTAGAAATTTTCACAAGTATTTTAAGGCAGTGTTGTCTTTCAAAGACTACTGCCAACTCAAGCAGAATAAGAGAGGCCAGAGTGGTGGAGGATTTGGCATGCAGAACTTAGAGTTACAATGTAACATTGGGAGGATGTTTTTTCCCACGTATGATGGATCCAACAAGTGCACATCCAAATCTTGGGTGGAGAAGTTGGATACCTATTTCCAGCTTAATTGGATGACAAAGGTGGAAGCCATCAAAATTGATACTTTGCACTTGGAGGGGGGGCACACGATTGGTGGTTTCATGGCTTGTCTACACTAGGGCATGCTAGCGTAACCTCCTATGAGGACTTCACACGCAAAGTGGTGGAGTGTTTTGATAGGACAGACCCAAAGGCTCACTTTAGGGAGTTGACCCAGCTTAGGCAGATTGGACACCCAAAGCATTACATCTCGAATTTTTTGAGGATCTCAGTCATGGTGCCAGATTTTTCTGATTCCAAGAGGGTGTACACATTTGTGGAGGGTTTACTAGAGCCATTGAGTGGGCTGGTGAAGTCACGCAGACCCACTACCTTGCAAGAGGCAGTCACTTGTTCCAGTGTGCCAGATATTTGTAGGGGGGCATCCCTAAGACTCGAGCACCCCTACCTACACGAGCTTCATTCCCGCAGAAGGGGCATGACACCAAGCCTCCACAGCAGAGAGCAGTTCTAGGACGTGGGCAGTTAGACGATGAGACTAAGAGAGATCTCCAGAGGAGGAAGTTGTGCTTCACCTGTCAAGAGTCTTAGGCACCAGGCTATAGATGTTCAATAGGTAAGGCCCATTACATATAGGTATTCTCAAATAGTGGTCAGGAGGATGATGTGGAGTTGGAGACAGGAGGGGTGATAGTGAGATGCATGCAGAGGGGACCACCACCACCACCACTAACACCACCTGGGGGATCACCTTTTACACATTTTGGGGGAATCTTGGCTTCATTGCATGGAGTCCCAAAAATTTTGACCACGAGGATCAGAGGCACAGTGCAGGGACAATGTGTCTCGGTTTTGGTAGACAGTGGGGCCATCCACAACTTCATAGATGCACAAATGGTGTGAAGGAGAGGGATAGCCACAGAGGAATTCGAGAGTTTTTCAGTTATGGTGCCAGGGGATAGGACTATGCAGTGTACCCGATATGTTCCCATTCTGACATTGACCATGGTGAATTACTCGGTGAAATATCACTTCTTTGTTGTGGATGTACAAGAAACCAACGTGGTGATGGCTGTCTAGTAGCTTTATTCCCTTGGTCGAGTCACTACAGATTGGAGGAATTTGGAGATGGAGTTTATTGGGTCAGATAGAAAGTTGGTTGTTCTACAGGGGATGCATTCATATCCTCCACAGACGGTTTTAGCACACATGATGGAGGTCAATTTGAGGCATGGAGACATAGCATGGGAAGTGGAGCTAAGGATTTTGGAGGTTGGGGGACAACCCAAGCTACCACACCCAAACATACAGGCCATTTTGGATAGGTACCCGGTAGTGTTTGGGGACATACCACCAGGGAAGCCACCTGAGAGAGGATTTGAGCACACGATTGAGATGGAGCCTGGGGTGCAAGCAATTATCACCACTCCTTATAAGCATCCCAAGGCCTACAAGGACAAGATTGAGCATGCCATTAAGGAGTCGCTAGCGTTGGGGCACATTAGGCCGATCTCTAGTCCCTTTGCTTCATCAGTTGTTCTGGTGAAGAAGAAAAATGGGATTTTGCACATGTGCATTGATAATAGGGTGCTCAACAATAATACTTTGAAGAACCTCTACCCCATTCTACACATTGATGAGTTGATGGATGAGCTTAGAGGAGCCAAGTACCTCTCTAAGATAGATTTTTTCTCATGGTATTGTTAGTCATCAGTATTTTTCACTTGTTGGTGATGACTAGTTGTAACAGACAAGTTTTCTAGCAGCTGATCTAAAAATTTGTCAAAATTTCCAGCTGGAAAACACCCATAAACTTTTTTTGCCTTCTTACCTTTTCAGTCTGCCCATGACGAGATGAAACCTCATCATCAAATCCTATCTAGCCTCAGCCATACTAGTCTGCCCATCAGCCCTAAAGAAACAATCCAAATCTGTCCAAAAAGTCTCCCTTAAGTTATGAAGTGGCGCTTTAGGCATTTTTCCCTTGGCAAGCTATCCTAAAGCCAAAGAACCTCCATCTGCTATAGACCAGTCACAACAGACCTTCCCATTCTGCAAATAAAGTTGGTTACAGCCATAGGTTGCGCCACTAATACACCCTCAAGTCCCAGCAATACATAGACCATAAGTCAAGCTGATTTTAGGTGTTTTTACAGTGTTTTGATGAATCTTTCAAGGACAGAGACTTACCAGCATCTCAGAAGACAATATTTGTTTCCACATGAGAAGACAATTGCTTCTCAATGTGACCTTGAGCCTGGGATGTAGCTACAAAGCAAAGAGTTTTTCATCAAGCTCTTACGACCACATTCCAAGCCTGAAAGGATAGTAGAAAGAAAATAGCACTGTCACAGGGCTGATGATACAACAAGACTGAAAAACCTCCTTCATCTATAAGCAAAGGGTTTGAAGACTGAAAAACCTCCTTCATCTATAAGTAGAGGGTTTGAATACTAAAGCACCTCCTTCATCTATAAGCAGAGGGCCAAAGGTATGCTAAAAAGAGGTGAAATAGATGAAAACCCAGGCTTCTTGCAGACCCCTTCATAGAAGAACTAAAAGGCAGCTCCCCCTGGCTCAAATTTCAAGTCTAGAACATCATCCCTGTTTTCTCTCCTTAAAACTGAAAACTAGATCATTTTGGCAACTTGAAGATAAGTTAATGTTTTTAGGATTGAGGACCTTTTTGTAAACAGGATTTTCACTTACAGTGTCCAAAGAATTTTTACCCACTGTCAAAGAAAATCTCATATGACTCAAGTGACAGCAGGTATGCCATACAAAGACCAGAGGTATAAAAGGGATATTGAAATGGCAGTTAAGTTTCTTCCTCAGCAAAAAGGCATTGCCAATAGGTATACATGGTCATAAAAGTACCAGAAGAATTATGGTATATGTTTCAAGGTCAGAAAAACACACTCAAAACAAATAAAGCATGCCACTGTCAAGAAGGAAGGCCTGTTCTTTATGGAAATGTGTCAAAGGTGATAATGAAGCCCGAGTGATTATGGTTGAGTTTCACCTCCCAATCAAAGAGAAACATCATTTGGAGGATATATCTACAGTCCCTACAATAGCTCAAAGCAGATTTTCCCTCCCTAGCACAGATATTAGAAAAGGAGGACCTTTTTATTCCTTAAATGAGGAGCAGTCAAAGTTTCAAATTCTCAAAAGGGTTGTTTTCATTTCAAGAAGGGGTCAGGTTTATAAAACAAATGGTCTTTACCACTGTGACACATATCCAAACAAAGGTATCAGGTTGTGTTTTGAAGGATAAGGTTTCAAACTTTGATTTAAAAAACAAAGGCCTTTTCAAACATTTTTGAAGAAACCCTCACCAATCAAACGTAAAAGGGTTGTTGGCTTGTTCGCTTTTAAAAGGGTTAAGGATCGTTGCCAATTAATTTTGCAAACTCCAAAGCGCAAACAAACTCTCCTTTGCTGTTCAACTGGGTCAAAGAAGGGAGTTTTGGGCAAATTCATCAATTTTTCGGGCTTAGAGACCGTGCGGTGTCCCTGTACACCTGCGCGGCACGTTCAGGCACACTTTTTCCACACGAATACAAGGCTGCGCGGCGCGCCTGTAGCCTCCGGTCACAAGGGCCCGACAGTGACCCGACACCTCTCCATTCGCGCGGCGCCTTTCCTATCAAACGTGCTGCGTAGGTTCAAGTGATCAAAATGCCTCCAAACAAATCCTGAAGCGGATCAAACTCCCCAAGAAACACCATCATTGATTTTAAAGGTATTCTATGTGCCTTATTTCTCTTTTCAAGACTGATAAGAGAGAGTGAAAGGGATGAAAATCACGGTGTCCATCACAGTTTTGATGTTTTGTGTTTTTTTTTTTTAAACGAGATTTGTTGTGGTTATGTTGGTTAGAGGTGAAGCAGTGAAGATTGTGAGTTTTTATTGATATGAAAAGCCCATTAAACTACCCTCAAAGAAATGATGAGAGATGAAGGCACTGTTTTAAAAGCAGAAACTTAGCATTTGAAAAATGAAACAGTGATCCTAATTTCAACCACAGTGATCATACATGTATTACTTGGCCATTATTCAAAGTCTTCCTCGGTGTGATGAAGAACAAGGTTATGGCTGCCTTTGACCATAAACAGACCTTAGTGAGTAAAGCAGTTTAATCAGTTGGAAGGTGTTGTCAGAATCTGTGTGAGGAATAGCAAATGCCAGAGAAGTGTTTTGAATTGGGAAGATTTTTGTTTTGTCTTTGTCTAAAATACAAGGTTGTCCTGTTGTCCTCAAAACTCCAAAAGCTGGGTGACCTTACCACAAAAATAGAAAAATCACTCTGACTGTGTGTATCTTTTGTTGACTGTGTGCTTATTATAAATATAGGTTGTTTGGCATACAAAGGGCAGAAAGGACAATTTGTTGAAAGAGCAGGGACCTAACACCAAAGAAAACCTTTTACACAGCATTTGAAACCATTGTTGCATTGATTAAAACAGTGATTGACAAGAAGACAGAGTTTGTTTGAAAAGGCATCCTTGAAATCCTTTTGGAGGCAGTTTGAGTTTTGTAGAGAGCATCTAGAACAAGATGCCTCCTAGGCAAGATAGTAGGAGTGGATTGCATAAAATATTTGAGTCTGTTTCCACTGAAAAGGAGCACAGCGAGGTAGGGCAGCAAGGTGAAGAAGAGCACAGTGATGAAGAGTAGCGCCATAAAGAAACTCAAAACAGTGATAGATGATGAGGGCAAGCAAATACAAACATAGATCATGAAAGGAATTCCCCAAAGCATGTGCTAGCTGCCTCTCCTAGGCAAGGGGCCATGAATTCTTCACCAAAGCTAAGAATGCCAAGACAACAAAGGAGAAAACCAAGAAAAGCTCAAATTTGCCCAAAGAGGGCGCCCGGTGAGAAAAAGGGAGAAAGACACCTCTAGGCTTGGAATTTTGGCCCGAACTTCTAGGCATGTTTCTAAAAAACCTTGAGGGACTTGCACACCAAAATTGAGCGAATTTTGACACGATCTTGTTTTTTGACATTTTTGGGTTTTTGCCCAAAACTCGTGGGTTTCTCCATTTCAGTTTGGAGGATCATCAAAGGAGGAAAATGGTATCATTGGATGCCATAATTTCAGGAGCACACACTCAGCGATTTTCAGAACATTTGAAGATCATTTGCTCTCCCAAAATGTTGAAAAACACCCACTTTTTCTACACTCTGCCCACTCTATCAGCAAACTTTTTTTTTCTGGCTTTTTACACACAGTCCTAATTTTGGAAGACTTCCAGGCATCAGATTGAGAAAATTATAGTTTCTCCAGAAAGTAGACACACATATATTTCCAACAAGTTATCTTGAGGCCCTTTTCGACATCGGGAAGGCTGCTAAAAGTTACCGGCAAGTCAGGGGACCTTTTGCTGATATAATTTTTGAGTATTTTTGTAAAATTTGAACCTTTAAAAACTGCTTTTTCCTCATGTGCGTTTAGCTATTTTTGCACATGAGAAGTTATGAAAAGTCAATTTATTTCCCTCTTTTAGCATTTTTTATATATTTTATGAGATATTTTGTGCCTTGGGCTTTGCAAAGCCTCAAGGACAAGTTTAGATATTTATTTTGAACCAATGGCTAGCTAGTTGCCTTGGTTGGTTTTCCTCCTCTTTGGCCTATATATTCCAAGAGGATTCATTGTAATAGAAGGCTTAAATTTATGATAGAAGAAATATATGGTCATATAATCTTTGGAAGAAATACTTGTCTCATGCTCTTGGATAGTCTCTTGGATGTTCTTGGATGATGAAAGAGGATTGTTGTTGGATTCCATGACTTGGTAGAATGGTATAGTGTCTCTTTCTTTGCTTTGTTTTCTAGTTTTCATTCATGAATCCATATTTCTTGCTTGCTATAGATCAGTAGAGAAAAAATTTGAGACATGCCCTTGGAAGCACCTCAAATTTCCTATTTCTTCATAGCTTCCATGTTTTCTTTTTCCTTAGTCACATTAAAGAATTCTTGATTGCTCTTTAATAACTTAAGGATATTGTTGCTTATTTCATTCATGGTTCTATGCATGTTAAGTATGATTTACGGTACGCCCTGCTTACCAATGGCTAGCCATAGCTCCATCCATGAAATTTATCTTTGACTGATTAGATTGTCATTTGTTGAACCAAGGAGGTCTTGTTTCGATCTTGCCCTTTGCCTAAGACTATGCAATCTTGTTTTCAAAGTGCCCAATAACTTGAAGTACTGTGTTTAGGCATTCCGACATAGTGAATTGAGTTGTTTGTCTCTCTTAAGTGTTTTTCCCCAAAGTCTGATAGCCATTTCCCAAAGTTAGAGGGTGATATATCTCTATGCATGGCTTGAATGTTTATTTCTATGTATTGATCAGCTTATAGTTACATTTCTCATGATAACCATGTTTATGTCAGCTATTAAACTAGTTATGCTTGAAATCCTTTGTTGTTCCCAAACTTGATGTCCATTTTGTTCCATTTTGCCCAAAGATCCTTTCTACCTCGAATCAAATCGGCCCTTCAATAGCCTCATATCACCGTCTGATAGCTTTCTTGACCTTTTCGACCCCATAGCCCAGTTAATCTGACATATTTTTACCTATCTTATATCTTTGATCAATTTCATCCCTCACAACCTTAAAAAAACCAAAACCAAAAAACCTACTTCATAACTAGCCTAAAATCAGAACACAATAAGCAAACACATAGATATCCCTTACACAAATAGAGAGAGTACTCTCTGAGTCCAGGAAGGCTAGGTCCTTGGGCTGCAAAGATTGGTTTGATGTTACACTATCATTTGGCTTGCCAATCAGCCAAATCACGGGACCCTAACATAATGGCGATCACAGTGGGACACTGAGTGATAAACAAACTTAGTTTCCCTAAACCTTCAAAGACCTATGAGAATACTATCTTGTAGATTTATCCCACCGCTCACTAACATAATGGTGATCACGGTGGGACTAACTGAGTACATAATAGTCTAGCAAACTCTTGTAGATTCATTATTCTTCAAAACTTAAACAGGCAAGCAGTCCATAAAACCATTTAGAGTAAACTCTTTTTATTCTCGCCACCCTAGAAAAGTGTCGAAACAGGTCTAGAATACTTTAATAAACCATAGACTGCACATAAAAACTCAGAAAAACCCCAAAACAATTCCCAGATTGGCTTTTTCCCTAGTCACTGGTGGTGAACCATAGCTACATCTTTTCAAAAACAACCAAGTTCCACCTGGCGACTCCAATAGCCTCCAGTAGGCCTAAAAACTCCATAAAAGACCAAAAATTCATAAACCATACCTTTTTGCTAACTCATCCTTCCAAGACTTAAACTTAGGGTGGAAACTCTGTAATCAGTGACAAGCTAAGTTTAAACTTAGCGATTCAGAAAACCTCACCTAAACATAGGAGATCAACAGAAACCTTCTTGCCAAGAGAATCATTAGCTTGTCCATACAGCCTAGCAACTGTTGAAACCAAGTAAACCTCTTTTCTTTGCAAGTTCCCATCTCAAAGTTGCTATAAAACTTTTTCCCAAGTATCTTTGATAGTATTGGTGGTGGACCATAGTTTTCATAAAAATCCACCTGGCGACTCCACTAGTCCATCCTTTTGGTTTTGACCATCCTTCACATTAGTATAACCTTAGAGAGGCCATCCATCTGAAACTTTCACAAATAACATCCTCTCTAAACTCTAGACCCGAAATCTAGCTTCACGAAGAATCAACACCAGATCTCAACCAGACCCAAATCCCCCTATCATAGTAGATGACCCAGAGAAGATTTTGTGGCAAGCTTCCCAAATTGGAGATTTAGCTACCGATAGGTCCATCCGTAAAGCAAGATCAGTACCCGAACATCTCACTGCCTTGCAGGATTTCCCCTTTGACTTGAAATCAGCAAAAAATCTTTTTAGAAGCAAGTCACAAAGAAAGATAGACTTTGACAATCTTGAATCCCTCGATCTGCCACAGAGTCCTAGTAGAGAAGCCTCACCTACCACACCTCCCGAATTTCAGCTTCTCCATCACTTTGGCTCATACCATCCCAGATCTGCTCAAAACCAGGTCACTAGTCCAAGTACATCCACCACACCCATCCAAAACACTGTTGTTCAAACCACCTCAGCTCATCCCACAAACCCTCATTTTGTACATCATCCATTAGCTCCCGTCATGGCAGCTTGGTACGCACCCTTGGTGTTGCCACAGCCCTTGGCTCCCTTACCACATGACTATCAAGCCAAAATCCCACACTTTACCGGGGAAGAGACTGCCACAGCTCAACAACATGTAAATAGGATTAGTGATACCTTTGAATACTTGGAAGTAGAAGACGAGACCATCAGAATGAGAATGTTTGCCCAAAGCCTGGGCGAAGAACCCAAAAAATGGTTTAAAAGCTTAACTCCAAACAACATCCACAACCTCCCAAAACTTTACCAAATCTTCATAAACAAGTGGGAAGTCCGAAAGAACCCCATTCAAATCCTGTCAGAATATAACAATCTAAAAAGGGAAAATGGGGAAAGTGTCCAAGGATACTGCACTAGGTTCAACAGTGTGTATAATGCTCTCCCACCTCATTTCAAACCCCCGCTTGGTTCAGCCTTGGAAAAGTTCCCCAAGGTTTTCGACCCAAACATGACTTATCAGTTAAGATACAAGGATCCTCCTACCTTAGAGGAAATGCAAAAAGTAGCCATACGAGCAGAGGCCAACTTAGCAGAAAAAAGAGCTAGAACTAGATCAAAAAGGAAGTCACATACCAGGATGAGGTCTCCACGTCATCCCCTTCCTTAGATCCTAGAATAGATGACTTAGTTAGGTCCATGGCCAAAATGTGGGAAAAGATAAGTGAGTCGGCCCCTATTAGGGACAATCAGCCCAACCCTCCAAACAGAAACCGGAACCAAAATTTTAGGAGGGAAGAGCTTCAAAATAGACCAAGGGAAAATGACCAACAAATTAGGCCACCATTTAATGAAAATTATGTGGAAGAAGATGATAGGGATACAGAACCCATTGATGAAATACATTTGAACCTCATAGGATCTGATAATGAGAGTGAGGTGTACCTCACGGAAGAAAAACAAGCATTCTTCTCTCCATATCATGATGAAACCAACTATGAAGATCCCGAGGATCCTGCCATAGATTTTCAGAATGCCATAATAGAAGCTCACAGGCAGTATGACCTTAGAAGCAGGAAAAATCAAGAAAACTCCAAGAAAGGTAGCTCAGACACTGCTAAAACTCTTGATACCATCCTTAAGAAAACAGTCAATAGAAACAAAATCATGGTCGGGAAAAATTACCAAAACAAAGATAGAGTCACCCAAACTAATCCTGATTCAGATATTCCTAGTACTTCCACAAAGATTTCCGAAGTGGCTGTGGCAAACAAAATCCCGAAATAGAGCCAGTAAACTCAAAACCTAGAGAAAACCATGGCTGAAAAAGCTGAAGCAAACATGTTTAAACTACAACTACCTTCTAGTTTTTAGGGCGAAATCGCCAAAATAAAGATCACCATGCCTCTTACCGAGCTCATCACCCAAAACTCTTACAAGTCCCAAGTGTTAAAGGTCTTGAATATAGGAAGTGACGCCAACACCCTTAATCTAGCTGATGACACTCCTGAAGTATTATTTGGTCCGAAAATAGAAGGAAAATCCCAAGAGGGAACCACTCTTTCCTTTTACATCAGTTTAAATATCCATGACCAAATCCTTCACAATGCCATGCTAGACTCCGGTGCCTCGCATAATCTTATGCCGAAGGTTGTAATGGAAAGATTAGGCCTAGAAATCACAAAACCATACAAAGACTTATATTCTTTCGATTCTAGTAGAGTCAGATGTCTAGGCTTGATCAAAGATCTTTGTTTTAGTTTGGCCCAAATACCTGCAAAACATCTAATCATGGACATAGTGGTAGCGGACATTCCTCCCAAGTACGGAATGCTTCTATCCAGATCTTGGGGAGCCAAGCTCCAAGGGAATATTCAACTTGACATGTTTTACACCACTATTCTTGTGTTTGACCAAACAAGAATACTCTATCGAGAGTCACACATGAAATACATGATCAGTAGCCAAGAGAGGCCAGATAACATTCCAATGTATTCCGTGCATTCTGACCTAAACTCTTTTATTCTTCATACTGATGAGGACATTGAAGAACAGTCAGAAGAAACTGAAACAAACTTAGACCCACCACATCAGCTGCCCCTAGTTCTCTATGATGAACTAGACAATCAAAACTATCATGATCATGAACAGCTATGTCTTGAGGAAAGTAATTATGTTCCTTCTAAAATAGGAATAGAGCAAGAAGCACAAACCATTATGTATTATCAAGAGAATTGCTCGAACCTTAGTCAAACCTCAGTAGTAATATCAGGAAAAATTTTCAGAATGAAGGCATTAGAAGACTTACATATCACAAACCTTTTCGGAACTCAGGAGCAGGGAAGCTTTATGTTTTTACCATACCTCAAAGATTTACCATCACACAACTCTTCCTCTGCAAATGAAACCTTGACTGCAGCCATAACAACTCAAAATCCAGAAAAAGGACCTGATAAACTCCTTGTAAGCAAACATGATAATTGCAGTCCAAATACACCGGAGTTACTTGAATTGGCTAAAATCCTGTCATCCGATCAAAGACTTAAAACTGCTAGAATTGGAAATCTCATGCAGAATAATACATCACGCAAAGAAAACAATAACAAACACTATGCCATTACCATTACTCCAAGAAACAACTTCGAAAAAAGAAAGTACAGAAGTCTGAACCAATCAGTAATGATCAAAGATAAAATAGCTGGTCATAGGGTCTGTTTTGATTTTAGAAACAATAATGCACATCCCTATAATAGAAATTTTATCCTTCCTACCCAAGACCATGATATACCGATGATAAGTGCTTTTAATCATATGCCTTTGCAAGATGATGTTTCAGGTTATAGCCAAATGATTCCCTTGCAAAGTAGACAGCTCAAAGATTTTTTTCAGTATGCTGGAAGTAGTTCCAGTTTCAGACTCAAAATTGCAAAACCATCGGATATCAAAAATATGCTCATGAGAACCATGTTTCCAGTCCTAAATTTCTGTATTTTTACATACCTTGATGATGTCATTATTTATTTCAAAAATGAACAAGAGTATATGCATTACTTAAGGAAGATGTACAGTAAAGAAAGGAATGGAAATCAGAGGTATAAAGAGGTACAACGGGAAGATACGGGTTCATTCAGAGATTCTTGCATGAATCTTTATGTCATGCTGGAAAGAGAGAATTTTCCAAATTTCTCTTTTCAGGAATTGAGTGGACCAAGAATGGTAGGAGATCCTTACGAGGATAAGATGCTTAAGTTTCGCCATTTCCAAGATTTCTGAGTTTAAGGCATTTTCAATCATTGTATATACCATTGTTTGAAAAATAGATAAAACAGAAAAGTCAAAAACAATAGAAGAAATAGAAAATATGGCAGTTGAAAAATAGAAAAAAGGCCTCATGTTCCCAAAAAAATAGTCATTCAGAAAGCGCGCAAATCTAAATGCCGCTATTAGCACTCAAATGTCTTGTTCAGTTATCTAGCCTAATAATAGCTGAATATGTTTAAATTTATTTGCTGATAAGTTAGTGAGTGAAAAAGATGGTCAACATTGTGTAAGCTTGACTTATCAAAGAGAGTAGATTAGGAAAAGATACTGGTTCCACACGCCCAAAACAGAACCAAAGAGAGAAGCGGGGATGAAAAAAAAATTGTGCATCTTAGCCCTGCTTTTCCTAATTTCCATTTTATGCAAAATAATATTTGTGTGCAGCTTGTCTTTCATGCCGCAAATACATGACAAATCAGACTGTCTAACCCGGATTTGATCATCTTTTCAATTTCATGTTTTAGATTAGAGAACAAAATCCTGTCAAACAGCTTAATCTTGACAGTTGATCTAGCATAGGTAGAGTAATGAAGGAGTTCATCAGTTTAATCTGAACTCCCAGTAGACATAAGTGTAGAATTAGATAGGTTCATTTTCCAAAAAGAAAAAATAGATATTGTCAAAAGGCTGCTAGTCCAAATGCGCCAAAAAGAAGAAAAAAATGTTAGGAGAGGTAGTGGGGTAGGTAGAGATATCATTGATGCTAATCATGCTGTCATTTTTTTAGAAGTAGCATTAAGGAAGAATGAAATTTGCTCCAATGGGTAAGGCACTGGTCTTCATAAGCAAAAGATCTGAAATTCTGGACACCTCCTGAAAAGGAGCTACCCTCCCCAAATGGAGCCACTGTTAGTCATCAGTATTTTTCACTTGTTGGTGATGACTAGTTGTAACAGCCAAGTTTTCTAGCAGCTGATCTAAAAATTTGTCAAAATTGCCAGATGGAAAACACCCATAAAATTTTTTTGCCTTCTCACCTTTTCAGTCCGCCCATGACGAGATGAAACCTCATTATCAAATCCTATCTAGCCTCAGCCATACTAGTCTGCCCATCCGCCCTAAAGAAACAATCCAAATCTGTCCAAAAAGTCTCCCCTAAGTTAGGAAGTGGCGCTTTAGGCATTTTTCCCTTGGCAAGCTATCCTAAAGCCAAAGAACCTCCATTTGCTATAGACCAGTCACAACAGACCTTCCCATTCTGCAAATAAAGTTGGTTACAGCCATAGGTTGCGCCACTAATACACCCTCAAGTCCCAACAATACATAGACCATAAGTCAAGATGATTTTAGGTGTTTTTACAGTGTTTTGATGAATCTTTCAAAGACAGAGACTTACCAGCATCTCAGAAGACAATATTTTTTTCCACATGAGAAGACAACTACTTCTCAATGTGACCTTGAGCCTGGGATGCAGCTACAAAGCAAAGAGTTTTTCATCAAGCTCTTGCGACCACATTCCAAGCCTGAAAGGACAGTAGAAGGAAAAATAGCACTGTCACAAGGCTGATGATACAACAAGACTGAAAAACCTCCTTCATCTATAAGCAGAGGGTTTGAAGACTGAAAAACCTCCTTCATCTATAAGTAGAGGGTTTGAAGACTGAAGCGCCTACTTCATCTATACGCAGAGGGCCAAAGGTATGCTAAAAAGAGGTGAAATAGATGAAAACCCAGGCTTCTTGCAGACCCTTTCATAGAAGAACCAAAAGGCAGCTCTCCCTGGCTCAAATTTCAAGTCTAGAACATCATCCCTATTTTGTCTCCTTAAAACTGAAAACTAGATCATTTTGGCAACCTGAAGATAAGTTAATGTTTTTGGGATTGAGGACCTTTTCGTAAACAGGATTTGCACTTACAGTGTCCAAAGAATTTTTACCCATTGTCAAAGAAAATCTCATATGACTCAAGTGACAGTAGGTATGCCATACAAAGACCAGAGGTATAAAAGGGATATTGAAATGGCAGTTAAGTTTCTTCCTCAGCAAAAAGGCATTGCAAATAGGTATACAGGGTCATAAAAGTACCAGAAGAATTATGGTATATGTTTCAAGGTCAGAAAAACACACTCAAAACAAATAGAGCATGCCACTGTCAAGAAGAAAGGCTGTTCTTTATGGAAATGTGTCAAAGGTGATAATGAAGCTCGGGTGATTATGGCTAAGTTTCACCTCCCAATCAAAGAGAAACATCATTTGGAGAATATATCTACAGTCCTTACAATAGCTCAAAGCAGATTTTCCCTCCGTAGCACAGATATCAAAAAAGGAGGACCTTTTTATTCCTTAAATGAGGAGTAGTCAAAGTTTCAAATTCTCAAAAGGGTTGTTTTCATTTCAAGAAAGGGTCAGTTTTATAAAACAAATGGTCTTTACCACTGTGACACATATCCAAACAAAGGTATCAGATTGTGTTTTGAAGGATAAGGTTTCAAACTATGATTTAAAAAACAAAGGCCTTTTCAAACAGTTTTGAAGAAACCCTCACCAATCAAATGTAAAAGGGTCGTTGGCTTGTTCGCTTTCAAAAGGGTTAAGGACCATTGCCAATTCATTTTGCAAACTCCAAAGCACAAACAAACTCTCCTTTGCTGGTCAACCGGGTCGAAGAAGGGGGTTTTGGGCAAATTCATCAATTTTCCGGGCTTAAAGACCGTGCGGCACGCCTGTACACCTGCGCGGCGCATTCAGGGACACTTTTTCCACACGAATACAAGGCTGCGCGGCGGGCCTGTAGCGGCGCGCGGCGCACCTGTAGCCTCCGGTCACAAGGGCCCGATAGTGACCCGACACCTCTCCATTCGCGCGGCGCCTTTCCTATCAAACGTGCCGCGCAGGTTCAAGTGATCAAAATGCCTCCAAACAAATCCTGAAGCGGATCAAACTCCCCAAGAAACACCATCATCGATTTTAAAGGTATTCTATGTGCCTTATTGCTCTTTTCAAGACTGATAAGAGAGAGTGAAAGCGATGAAAATCACGGTGTGAATCACAGTTTTGATGTTTTGTGTTTTTATTTAAAAAACGAGATTTGTTGTGGTTATGTTGGCTAGAGGTGAAGCAGTAAAGATTGTGAGTTTTTATTGATATGAAAAGCCCATTAAACTGCCCTCAAAGAAATAATGAGAGATGAAGGCACTGTTTTAAAAGCATAAACTTAGCATTTGAAAAATGAAACAGTGATCCTAATTTCAACCACAGTGATCATACATGTATTACTTGGCCATTATTCAAAGTCTTCCTCGGTGTGATGAAGAACAAGGTTATGGCTGCCTTTGACCACAAACAGACCTTAGTAAGTAAAGCAGTTTAATCAGTTGGAAGGTGTTGTCACAATCTGTGTGAGGAATAGCAAATGCCAGAGTAGTGTTTTGAATTGGGAAGATTTTTGTTTTGCCTTTGTCTAAAATACAAGGCTGTCCTGTTGTCCTCAAAACTCCAAAAGCTGGGTGACCTTACCACAAACACAGAAAAATCACTCTGACCGTGTGCATCTTTTGTTGACTGTGTGCTTATTATAAATATAGGTTGTTTGGCATACAAATGGCAGAAAGGACAGTTTGTTGAAAGAGCAGGGACCTAACACCAAAGAAAACCTTTTACACAACATTTGAAACCATTGTTGCATTGATTAAAACAGTGATTGACAAGAAGACAGAGTTTGTTTGAAAAGGCATCCTTGAAATCCTTTTGGAGGCAGTTTGAGTTTTGCGGAGAGCATCTAGAACAAGACGCCTCCTAGGCAAGATAGTAGGAGTGGATTGCATAAAATATTTGAGCCTGTTTCCACTGAAAAGGAGCATAGCGAGGTAGGGCAGCAAGGTGAAGAAGAGCACAGTGATGAAGAGTAGCGCCATAAAGAAACTCAAAACAGTGATAGATGATGAGGGCAAGCAAATACAAACATAGATCATGAAGGGCATTCTCCAAAGCATGTGCTAGCTGCCTCCTAGGCAAGGGGCCATGACTTCTTCATAAACTAAGAATAAAACAACAAAGGAAAACCAAGAAAAAGCTCAAATTTGCCCAAGAGAAACACATTTGGTGAAAAAAGGAAAAAGACACCTCTAGGCTTGGAATTTTGGCCCGAGTTTCTAGACATGTTTCTAAAAAGCCTTGAGGGACTTGCCCGCCAAAATTGAGCAAATTTCGACATATTTTGGTTTTTTGTCATTTTTGGGTTTTTGCTCAAAACTCGTGAAATTCGCCATTTCAGTTTGGGTGATCGTCAAAGGAGGAGAATGGTATCATTGGATGCCATAATTTCAGGAGCACACACTCAGCGATTTTCAGGAAATTTGGAGATCATTTTCTCCCCCGAAATGGCGAAAAACACCCTTTTTCTGCCTCTCCCGCTCTGTCAACAAAACTTTATTTTAGCTTTTTACCTGGGTCTATTATTGGAGGACTTCCAGGGCATCGGTTGAGAAAATTCTTTATTTACTCCAGAAAAGTAGGGTTCTTGCTATATTTCCAACAAGTTGTCTTGAGGCCCTTTCGACATCGGAAGGCCTTAAAAGTTAGGCAAGTCGGGGGACCTTTGTGATATAATTTTTTGATGTTTTTGTGAAATTTGAACCTTTAATGCTTTCTCTTGTGCGTTTGCTTCTTGCCCACTTCCCCATAAGAAAGTTATGATCCAATTTAATTCTCTTTGTATGTGTTTTTAGATATTTTTATATGAGTATTTTGTGCCACAAGCTTTGCAGCTATGAGACCAGTTTATAGATATTTATTTTGAATAAATATAGTAGCTAGTTGCCTTGGTTGGTTTTCCTCCTCTTTGGCCTATATATTGCAAGAGGATTCATTATAATAGGAGGCTGAACTTGATGATAGAAGCAATATATCGTCATATAAGCTTTGGAAGAAATACTTGTCTCATGCTCTTGGATAGTCTCTTGGATGTTCTTGGATGATGAAAGATGATTGTTGTTGGATTCCATGACTTAGTAGAATGGTATAGTGTCTCTTTCTTTGGTTTTTTTTCTAGTTTTCATTCGTGAATCCATGTTTCTTGCTTGCTATAGATCAGTAGAGAACAACTTTGAAACATGCCTTTGGAGGCACCTCAAATTTCCTGTTTCTTCATAGCTTCCATGTTTTTTTCTTCCTTAGTCACATTAAAGAATTCTTGATTGCTCTTTAATAACTTAAGGATATTGTTTCTTATTTCATTCATGTTCTATGCATGTTAAGTATGATTTACGGTACGCCCTGCTTACCAATGGCTAGCCATAGCTCCATGCATGAAATTTCTCTTTGACTCATTAGATTGTCATTTGTTGAACCAAGGAGGTCTTGTTTCGATCTTGCCCTTTGCCTAAGACTATGAAATCTTGTTTTGAAAGTGCCCAATAACTTGAAGTACTGTGTTTAGGCGTTCCGGCATAGTGATTTGAGTTGTTTGTCTCTCTTAAGTGTTTTTCCCCAAAGTCTGATAGCCATTTCCAAAAGTTAGAGGGTGATATATCTCTATGCATGGCTTGAATGTTTATTTCTATGTATTGATTAGCTTATAGTTACATTTCTCATGATTAATGGTTTGCCCTACCATGTTTATGTCAGCTATTAAACTAGTTATGCTTGAAATCCTTTGTTGTTCCCAAACTTGATGTCCATTTTGTTCCATTTTGCCCAAAGATCCTTTCTACCTCGAATCAAATCGGCCCTTCAACAGCCTCGTATCACCGTTTGATAGCTTTCTTGACCTTTTCGACCCCATAGCCCAGTTGATCTGACATCTTTTTACCTATCTTATATCTTTGATCAGTTTCATCCCTCACAACCTTAAAAAAAGCAAAACCAAAAAACCTACTTCATAACTAGCCTAAAATCAAAACACAATAAGCAAACACACAGATATCCCTTACACAAATAGAGAGAGCCCTCTCTGAGTCCAAGAAGGCTAGGTCCTTGGGCTGCAAAGATTGGTTTGATGTTACACTGTCATTTGGCTTGCCAATCAGCCAAATCACGGGACCCTAACAGGTATCACCAGATCAGCGCACGAGGGATCAGGACATCCCCAAGACAACTTCCAGGTTCCACTATGGGCATTTTGAGTTTTTGTTCGTGCCCTTTGGGCTGATCAACGCACGTCCCACTTTTCAGTCGTGCATGAATCATCTATTCTGTGGGCAGTTGTGGAAGTTTGTACTGGTGTTCTTCGATGACATTCTGATTTATAGCAGGATGTGGTAGGAGCACCTACAAGGCCTGGAGGTGGTGTTGCGCACCTTAGAGGAGCAACAGTTCTACACCAAGTTGTCCAAGTGAGTTTGGGCTGACAAATATTCTCAACTTGGGGTACATCATTAGCGAAAATGGAGTGAGGGGTTCATGAGGAGAAGATCATGTCCATCCAGGATTGGTCTGTGCCCTGAGATGTGACTGAGTTGATGGGATTTTTGGGCATATGCACCTACTAAAGGAAGTTTGTAAAGGGCTTCTCACAGTTACCAGCTCCCCTCACAAATCTGAGGAGGGATGGGGCTTTTTCATGGACATAGAAACTGTAGTCAACATTTGATCACATCAAGGAGGTGATGAGTAGTTTCCCAATTTTGGCACTCTCGGATTTCAGTCAGTCATTCACCTTGGCATCAGGTGAGGGGGTTGGCACAGTATTGTCTCGGGATGCACACCCCATCGCTTTCGAGAATTGGATGCTCCTTCTGCATCAGAGGTCATATTCTATTTACAGCAAAGATATGTTGTCCATCATGCATGCATTGGCCAAATTCCAGCAGTATTTGGTGTGTCACAAGTTCTGAGTGAATATAGACCACAATAGTATTCGCCACTTCATGGGGCAACTGGGCCTCTATGATAGGTAGCAGAGGTGGGTCAGAAAGGTGCAGGCCTACGACTTTCATATTGAGTATGTCAAGGGCAAGCACAAAGTGGTAGAAGATGCACTATCCACGAGGCCCGCGAGACTTTCACTCATGAGCATTTGCCATGATTGGAAGGTGCAGTTGTTGGTGGAGTAAGTCAAGGATTAGCGGGCATGTGATATCTTGGAGGGTACATACACACATTAGCACTACAGAGTGATGGTTGACATCATATACTACAAGGGGCACATATTTTTGGTGTCGGGCTCATAGTTGAGGGAGAAGATTCTCCATGCAACTCATTACTCCCCATTATTAGGTCACCAGGGGTTCCGGAAGACATATATGATGGTCAGAGAGCGTTTCACATGGAAAGGCCTCAGGAGTGTGATGCTTGCCAAAGGAATAAGGGGGAGTTAACCCATCCAACTAGGTTGTTGCAGCCACTTCCAATCCTTGAGGGGAAGTGGGATAGTATCTCCATGGATTTTATCATGGAGCTCCCGACGGTGCAGGGAAAAGATTGTATTTATGTGGTGATGGATCGGTTGACCAAATATGCTCACTTCTTCACCATTCCGAAACGTTATTCAACATCATAGGTGGCCGAGTTTTTCTTTAGGGAGGTCTTTCTCTTGCATGGATTCCCTAAGACCATAGTCAGTGACAGAGACAGTCGGTTCATGGGGTCATTTTGGTAGGAGATTTTCAGATTAGTGGGTGCTGAACTTATCCCAGCACTAGTTACCATCCGCAGACCGACGGTCAAACTAATAGGGTCAACAAATGGTTGGAGGTCTATCTTTGGAACTATGTGACCAAGCAACAGAGAGCATGGATTCGGTGGCTACACATGGGCGAATAATTCTACATAACCATACAAGGCATCCATTGGTATGTCACCTTTCCGTGCCTTGTATGGTTAAGATTCTTTGTCTTTTGCTGACAATGTTTTTGGATACAACCGGGCCCCAAAGGCCAAATATTGGATCAAAGAGAGCCAAGATATCCTCAAGGCTCTCATGGATAACTTAGTGACAACCTAGAATTAGCAGACTTCCTACGGTTAGAGCCATATCGCTAATCTACATTGAAGCAAAAGGGGGTCGAAGAGCTTGTTGGATGGGCCCAAGTGGGAAAAAGGAACTCACAAATTATAAATAGGAGAATCTCAACCACATTTCAGGGTCTTTTTCCAATCGAACTTTGTATAGTTTCTCGTGCTTCTTAGCCAGGTCACATTGTTATTCGACACCGATCTTTCCAAGCAGAGAGCTCATCCTTTCTTCGGGGGACTTGGAGTGCCACGCTAGGGAGGTCAAATCATACCAATTTGGAGAGGATTTGGAGGGAGTCAGAGCTACACACAAAGTCACTCACTCAGCTAGTGCGTATTCCAAGAGGACACAAGAGGGGGATAACGCTTGGCCCATTTTAGCAGTCTTCCGGGCAGTATTTTCCGAGAGAAATTTGGAATAGGAGCTTCAAGGAGAAATGTAATATCCCTGTTTAGGGCAGCCCTGTTTAGGGTGGGCCCTGCCATGTGTCCGGGGTCTGTGTAATGAGGGGTTGTTTAGCCGCCGCCCTTATATGCTCCGGTGGGCCTTAAGACCCCACCCTTAGCACCATGGGATGCCGCCCTCACTAATAGTCTGGGCTTTTGGTGTAGTGGTTGGGCCTTTGTGGTATCAAAGCCGAGGTCTCGAGGTCGAGACTCACGGAGCGTGGTGGGCTGTAATATCCCGGTTTAGGGCAGCCCTGTTTAGGGTGGGCCCTGCCACGTGTCCGGGGTCTGTGTAATGAGGGGTTGTTTAACCACTACCCTCAGATGCTCCGGTGGCCCTTAAGACCCCACCCTTAACACCCTGAGATGTCGCCCTCACTAACAGTCTGGGCTTTTGGTGTAGTGGTTGGGCCTTTGTAGTATCAAAGCTGAGGTGTCGAGGTCAAGACTCGCGGAGCGTGGTGGGCTGTAATATCCCTATTTAGGGCAGTCCTATTTAGGGTGGGCCCTGCCACATGTCTGGGGTCTGCGTAATGAGGGGTTGTTTAGCCGCCGCCCTCAGATGCTCCAGTGGGCCTTAAGACCCCACCCTTAACACCCTGGGATGCTGCCCTCACTAATAGTCTGGGCTTTTGGTGTAGTGGTTGGGCCTTTGTAGTATCAAAGCCGAGGTCTCGAGGTCAAGACTCGCAGAGCGTGGTGGGCTATAATATCCCTGTTTAGGGCAGCCCTGTTTAGGGTGGGCCCTGCCAGATGTCCGAGGTCTGCGTAATGAGGGGTTGTTTAGTCGCCACCCTCAGATGCTTCGGTGGGCCTTAAGACCCCACCCTTAACACCTTGGGATGCCACCCTCACTAACAGTCCGGGCTTTTGGTGTAGTGGTTGGGCCTTTGAGCTGTAATATCCCTGTTTAGGGCAGCCCTGTTTTGGTGTAGTGGTTGGGCTGTAATATCCCTGTTTAGGGTGGGCCCTATGGTGGCGGTAGCGTGTGTTTATAGTAGCCGAGATAGTGAGAATTGGATGCAGCAATCGAGCCAGATTAGAAGGGCAATCAGTCGAGTTGGGAAGTGGCTATATGCAACAGGACAAATCGAGTTTTAGGCTGGCTGTAGCGGGTCGTCATCGTCCCCTTTGCATTTAAAGACAAGTGCATCCCACATCGCAGTCTTCAGTCAAGGTGAAACAGTTGAGTCGGTGACTGTAAAATTCAACCACGTTTCTCCATCAGCAAGTGACTGGATTGGAGTTTTCTCTTTCGCAAAATTCAATGGCTCTGTATGTTCACTAGGAAGTGGACCAGAAAGAGATCAGGTTCCGTACTTTTGCATCGCATCAATAAAGTTCCAATATGCAAATTTTTCAGCACACAACTATGTTCGGACAGGAAATGGATCTTTGAAGCTTAAATTGATCAATCAATGAGTTGACTTTGCCTTTGCATTGTTTACGGGTAGACTTTTTAATCCTGTGTTGTTGGCAATTTCAAATACTGTCAGATTTGTGGATCCAAAGTCACCAGTTTATCCACGCATTGCCTAGGGGAGAATCGTGAATGTGTCTCCTGTAGCCGTCTGAAAATTTCACTGTCATAAAATTTTGGGGATGAATGCACAAAATTATGGTGAAGTCGAGACATTTTGCAGGAGAGCCATAAAGCACAGTGGGTCCGAGCCGCCATTCTTCAAAAGCGAGTTTGCCGTGCTGGCCAGCTGCCTGAGCCAAATATTTTTTCTCATTCACTCAGCCCATTTGATAAGCCAACTCAGATTATGAAATCAGAAAGTAGGTGCCAAGTTATTAGCAAGATTCGTGGTCTGCAAGCAGAATATTTATTCTTCCATGAAGGTTGAGTTTACCTAGAAGAAAGGGGCCACTTGCAGTAGACTTTTGGGTCAAAATAAAATACATGCTGCGTGGAAGGGCCATTTCTGGGCTGAATATGACTGCTGAAGTTGTCACAAGTTCTCTTGACTCCAGCTGAGCAAGGTAGTGATTAGTATACAGAAGGGGATTGTCTAGGATAAAGCTCGAATTCTGGCTGAGTGTGGACCATCAACTTCAGACCTGTGTGGGTCAAACCCACAGTGAAATCAGTGGCACGAATTGCACCTGTTGAGCTGATAATTCATGAATTTATGGCTGGTCTCATTCCGTCCTTTGACTGATATTATAGAAGCTACTCTTGGAACAAAGCCCCAAGTTCTATTCTCATAAATCACTGTGTATTTGTATAGTGAATGAAAAGGAGGCCGCACTAAACAGCTGTATCAACTAGTACCCAGGTTCTCTTTTCTCTGTTCATTTATCTCAGTTAAAACCTTTTCAATTGTACAAAACAAGTGATATCTATAGTTTCCTAAGTATTCAAATTTTAGTAATATTGTATGAACTATTCTTGAAGTAAAATTATGGACAATAATCTACATCACTACTAAAACTCAGAAAGACAGTGATCATTTCATTGGTTGAACCATGGAGGGATTCCTAAACAGCTTGAGAAGAATAAAAATTGGTTCCTTGAACCACCCTGCATCAGATGACCAGAAAACAAAATTGAACAGCAAACCCTTTTCAAGAGGAATTTATGCTATCCTTCAAAAGGGAGAGCCAAAAGACTTGCAGGAGGAATTGGGGATTGGTCACAAAATTTTTGCACTTGGGACAAATCTGAAACACATGAAGATGTCATGGAGATTTTTGTCCAAAATAGAAGAGTTTAATGAACTCCTGTCCACAATAGACCAAGCAAAAGGGAAGAAACTGATTTGGGCTCTAAAACTTGTAATGCTTGCTCTTATACAGCCCAAATTCTTGGAGGAACCTTGTGAAGGGGTCACACTTCCAGTTGCAGCTTGCCTCAGTAACATCATGAAATTGACCGCACCTATAGCTCCATATAATGATGATGTTATGAGGAGGATTATGAGGTTGATTGTAGAGACTTTTCAGGATTTGGACAACAGTGCAGGCTCTACCTTTGGGAAGAATCTTGAGATTCTATGGAGTATGGCCACAATCAAGACTTATGTCATCATGTTTGACCTTGAGTGTGATGACCTGATTTTGCAGATGTTCCAATGCTTCTTCAGCATTAGGAGACATCATCCTGACACCGTCATAGCACACATGCAGTCCATCTTGTCATCATGTATGAGAGACCATGAGACCATAGGCCGAGAGCTGCAGACCCGGTTGTTGAGCATTTGGAGGAGAGAGAAGTTGGTCTCGCCCGCTGCTTATGAGCTAGCCCAAGGGCTAGTTGAGCAGAGGAGGAGATGCTCCAGTTTGGTGGATCAGGCAGCAGAAATGAGCTGAGGAGGAAGGGACTTTGCTTCATTTGCAAAGAACCTTGGGGGCCTAATCACTCATGTTTGAGAGATGCAGATGATGTGGCGGAGGCAGGACATGAGGGCATTTCTTCCGTATGCCAGGATGAGGACTCTCCTTCAGATGAGTCCATAGGATCAGTTGAGGATGCTTTTGGAGAGCGAGAGGAGTCATGCAGAGATGATGACAGTAGACCGGAGTTGTGTTCTAGTGTGCAGGGTGAGCAGTCACGGGACTCCACGGGAGATAATCTGGGTGAAGAGTCACTTGTGACGACTCAGCCAAAGCAGCATGTGATGGAGCCTGAGTCGGTAGAGGAGGACACTACTCCCATCAGGCATGATATTCCTTTGGGGGAGAATCATATGGGTGCCCACATTGAGCTAATGAGGGATATGCGGCTAACATTGGGGTCAGCCATTGAGGTGGAGCAGTCAGATGCACTGACATCGAGTACGATGACAGCAGTTGCAGATCCATATCCTCTGGAGGTGTTGGAGGTGGATGGGATTGTTCTGCAGGGGGCTAGTAGATAGCAGGAGCATGATATTCTTGATCAGGAGTGGGAGGAGCTGTTGGAGATGGTGGAGCATCCATCTGTGGGTCGACACAGGGATGAGGCGCAGATAGATGTACACGCAGTCAGCAGAGCTGCAGTATTTTCAGTGAGTGGCACTCTCCAGGAGTGCATCGATGGGGCTTGCAGCATATCTTGCCCACTTAGGCCCATTATAGAGAGAAGGGCTTCCTTCTACAGGCAGCTTCCATAGGCAGACAGGGCAGAGCAGTGGGAGTTGATTATGGGCTAGCGGCAACACTGTGGGCATGTTCCATGTGCAGTTGTTGCTACATTGGATTCTTCTTCCATGATGGACTGGCGGGAGATCATGATTTGGTACCCTCTTGATGGTATGGTATTCTTCGTAGGGAGCATAGCAGAGCAGGGGCCCTTAGACATGATAGATGATACAGATTCCAGTTGGCAGTGGGGCAGATTCTTCAGCATCCCATCCTGGTTTCAAGAGAACAGAATCAGCATTGGATTTAGTCAGAGATTGGATTGGAGAGAGGTTATGAGTTGGTACATAGTTGATGGGGTAGCTTACACCGTCATAAATATAGCACAGCAGGAGACGTGGTCTTCACCTCTCAGAGCATCAGTCATAGCTAGAGGCAATGCGCAGCCTGGGCTGTGGGACTTGGGCGATGATTGGCCATGGTGTCGTTGAGATCTGGGAGGATTGTTTTTTCACTGGTACAGTGAGAGATCGGTTTGGGATCCCGGCATTGAAGGGTCTATTCTGAGCGGTTTGACATAAGTGCATAGCAGCACCCAGAGGTTTGTATGGGATCCGGGCATTGGGTCTCAGTTGCGGCGGGCCAACAGAGTGGCCCACATATTTCAATTGCTTGAGGGAAATTGGGGCAGAAGGTCTGTAATATTCCTTTTTTTGTTATCACCCATGACAGGGCTAGGAGGGACTTCCAGAGTTAGGAGCAGACAGGTCACATGTACAGATTGGTGCTATTAGTGGGCTCAAGAGCTTTTCGGAGGAGTTTTGAGGAGTTTTCATGGTGTCTGGAGGCATTCGCTTGATATACTCCATCATCCGAGCAGTTTGGCTTTCGTTCCGATGCATTCCGATAACTTTCGTAAATTTGAGTTATTTATGGGCTTAACTCGGCTGATTATGCTCAAGGTGACATTTCGGGAGGAATACATGATGGAACACCTTAGTGTAATATCTCATTGGAACCGGGACGAGGATATCTACATGGTGGGATAGTTAGACACAAATTTCAGTGACCAGAGGAGGCGTGGTAACCGATTTACCCTTTTCTGCATTAAAAAGGAATATTTTAATAAAAGGGAAAAGTGCTCCATGAATAAAATAATAATAAAATAATTCTCTAGAAGGCTCCAAGAGTTCTATAAAATAAGGGAGGAGGCCATTGAGGGATATCTTTGGAGTAGATCATTTTCTTGTGTATGAGAGGTTTGAGGACGCGGTTCTCTACTTCGTGTCGTAGCCCCAGGACGGAAACCCTCGGGTGATTTGTGAGTGTTGGATGAAAACCCAACTCTCTTGAGGAGACTTCACTTATAAGTTTCACAGAGCTTCAAAGATTGGTGTGAGGATCATTCAGATCTTCAACTTGGGCTTCATCATCTACAGTGGGTTCAGCGACAGCTGTTGCCGGAGGGAGAGTGCAACAGTTCAGTTTTGGGAGGCCATCGTCGTGTAGCAGTGCAACAGATTGTATTGTTGGCCAGTTTTCTATCTCAGCACTTTCTGGGTCAGATCTATATGTAAACCCCTCTTATTATTTATAATAAAAGCTGAGATTCTTCCTGTTCTATATGGTATTGGATTGCAGTATTTTATGTGTTTAATTTTACATGGCAATCTTCTGTTGAATAAATCTTCGTTTTACGACATAATGTGAAGTTCAGTTAATTTTCTACATTTTTAGTTAAAATATCCCATCCGGGATATTACAGGGTCAAATGTTACAGAGAATTAAAGTTATGAAAGAGTCACTTTAATTTTTTTTTTGAATTGAAGGAGTCGGAAATTTCACTGTATTTTTTTTAGTGCATTGGGAGGTTCAATTCCAAGTTGTGCGATTAATATTGCATTCATGCTTCAGTCTCAGCCGAGGGATCGAAAATGATAATCTCACAATCGGGTGGCGGTAGCGTGTGTTTATAGCAGCCGAGACAGTGAGAATTGGATGCAGCAACCGAGCCAGATTCGAAGGGCAATCAGTCGAGTTGGGAAGTGGCTATCCGCAACAGGACAAATCGAGTTTCGGGCTGGCTGTAATATCCCTGTTTAGGGCAGCCCTATTTAGGGTGGGCCCTGCCACGTGTCCGGGGTCTGCGTAATGAGGGGTTGTTTAGTCACCGCCCTTAGATGCTCCGATGGGCCTTAAGACCCCACCCTTAACACCCTGGGATGTCGCCTTCACTAACAGTCCGAGCTTTTGGTGTAGTGGTTGGGCCTTTGTGGTATCAGAGCAGAGGTCTCGAGGTTGATACTCGCGGAGCGTGGTGGGCTATAATATCCCGGTTTAGGGCAGCCCTGTTTAGGGTGGGCCCTACCACGTGTCTGAGGTCTGCGTAATGAGGGGTTGTTTAGCCGCCGCCCTCAGATGCTCCGGTGGGCCTAAAGACCCCACCCTTAACACCCTGCGATGCCGCCCTCACTAACAGTCCGGGATTTTGGTGTAGTGGTTGGGCCTTTGTGGTATCAGAGCCGAGGTCTCGAGGTCGAGACTCGCGGAGCGTGGTGGGTTGTAATATCCCTATTTAGGGCAGCCCTGTTTAGGGTGGGCCTTGCCATGTGTCCGGGGTCTGCGTAATGAAGGGTTGTTTAGCCGCTACCCTCAGATGCTCCGGTGGGCCTTAAGACCCCACCCTTAACACCCTGGGATGCCACCCTCACTGACAATCCGGGCTTTTGGTGTAGTGGTTGGGCCACAGTGGTATCAGAGCTGGTGATCTTGCCAGCCTGAGCATTTTGTAGATAAATTGATGCGTTAATCTTGAAGTGAAAATCAAGGGTTTCAGTTGTGGCTATCATTGTTCTATGATTATTCCTCTGTTTACTGGAGCCGCTGGAGCTGCAACTCCATATATATTTATTTCAATAGGACCATCATATTATTAGTTCTGAGTCCTTACACCAAGGCGTGAGGGCTGAGGATTCTCTAAAAACGCCGATGATTATAATATTTGAGAGAGGTCATACGTGGCATGATTATAAAAAAAAAAGGATCGATTTTCATGACCATAGCTGGAAGTCCGACCAAGTCCAAAGTTTAATATCAAACCAAAAATTTAATTTTTCCGTCAAAAATTTATGAGCATGTGAAATTTCGTTTGGAGGTCGAGCCAGATCTGGGAAGCCAAACGGAAGAGTATTGAAATTCTAGACGCGTCGCCAAAAAGGGTCAAATGTTACGGAGAATTAAAGTTATGAAAGAGTCGCTTTAATTTTTTTTTCAAATTGAAGGAGTCGGAAATTTCACTATATTTTTTTTAGTGCATTGGGAGGTTCAATTCCAAGTTGTGCGATTAATATTGCATTCATGCTTCAGTCTCAGCCAAGGGATCGAAAATGATAATCTCACAATCGGGCGGCGGTAGCGTGTGTTTATAGCAGCCGAGACAGTGAGAATTGGACGTAGAAACCAAGCCAGATTTGAAGGGCAATCAGTCGAGTTGGGAAGTGGCTATATGCATCAGGACAAATCAAGTTTCGGGCTGGCTGTAGCGGGTCGTCATCGTCCCCTTTGCATTTAAAGACAAGTGCATCCCACATCGTAGTCTTCAGTCTGGGCTTTTGGTGTAGTGGTTGGGCCTTTGTGGTATCAAAGCCGAGGTCTTGAGATCGAGACTCGCGGAGTGTGGTGGGCTGTAATATCCTTGTTTAGGGCAGCCCTGTTTAGGGTGGGCCCTGCCACATGTCTGGGGTCTGCGTAATGAGGGGTTGTTTATCCTCCGCCCTCAGATGCTCCGGTGGGCCTTAAGATCCCACCCTTAACACCCTGGGATGCCGCCCTCACTAACAGTCTGGGATTTTGGTGTAGTGGTTGGGCCTTTGTGGTATCAGAGCTGAGGTCTCGAGGTCGAGACTCGTGGAGCGTGGTGGGTTGTAATATCCCTATTTAGGGCAGCCCTGTTTAGGGTGGGCCCTTCCACGTGTCCGGGGTTTTTGTAATGAGGGGTTGTTTAGTCGCCACCCTCAGATGCTCCGGCGGGCCTTAAGACCCCACCCTTAACACCCTGGGATGCCGCCCTCACTAACAGTCTGGGCTTTTGGTGTAGTGGTTGGGCCTTTGAGTTGTAATATCCCTGTTTAGGGCAGCCCTATGTGCTTGTGTGAAGCCACCCGGAATAGACCCCTCAATGTCGAGATCCCAAACTTATCTCTCACTGTACCAGTCATCAAATAATCCTCCCGGATCCCCATGCCACGGTGGCCAATCATCGCCCAATTCCCACAGCCCAGACTGCGCACTGCCTCTAGCCATGATTGATGCTCTAAGAGGGGAATACCACGTCTCCTGCTGCGCTAGATCTATGACGGTGTAAGCTGCCCCATCAACTGTGTACCAACTCATCACCTCTCTCCAATCCAATCCCTGACTAGATCCACTGTTGATTCTTCTCTCCTGAAATCGGGATGTGATGCTGAAGAATCTTCCCCACTGCCAACTGGAACCTGTATCATCTTTCATGTCTAAGGGCCCTTACCCTGCTGTGCTCCCTACGAAGAATATCGTACCATCAAGAGGATACCAACTCATGATCTCCCGCTAGTCCATCCTGGAAGAAGAATCCAATGTAGCAACAACTGCATATGGAACACGCCTAGAGTGTTGCCGCTAGCCCGTAATCAACTCCCCCTGCTCTGCCCTGTCTGCCAATGAAAGCTGCCTATAGAAGGAAGCCTTTCTCTCTATAATGGGCCAAAGTGGGCAAGATATGCTGAAAGCCCCATCGATGTACTCCTGGAGAGTGCTACTCACTGAAAATACTGCAGCTCTGCTGACTGCGTGTACATCTATCTGCACCTCATCCCTGTGTCGACCCACAGATGGATGCTCCACCATCTCCAACAGCTCCTCCCACTCCTAATCAGGAATGTCATGCTCCTGTTGTCTACTATCCCCCTGCAGAACAATCCCATCAACCTCCAACACCTCCAGAGGATATGGATCTGCAACTGCTGTCACCGTACTCGATGTCAGTGCATCTAACTGCTCCACCTCAATGGATGACCCCAATGTTAGCCGCATATCCATCATAGACTCAATGTGGGCGCCCATTTGGCTCTCCCCCAAAGGAATATCATGCATGATGTGCATAGTATCCTGCTCTACTAAATCAAGCTCCATCATATGTTGCTCTGGCTGAATCGTCACAAGGGACTCATCACCCAGAGTATCTCTCGTAGAGTCTCGTGACTGCTCATCCTGCACATTGGAACACAGCTCCGGTCTACTGTCATCATCTCTGCATGACTGATATCGCTCCACAGAAGCATCCTCAACTGATCCCATGGACTCATCTAAAGAAGAGCCCTCACCCTGGCATATAGAAGGAATGCCCTCCTGTTCTGCCTCTGCCACATCAGCTGCATCACTCAAGCATGAGTGATCAAGCCCCCAAGGTTCTTTGCAAATGAAGCAAAGTCCCTTCCTCCTTAGCTCATTTCTGCTGCCCGATCCACCAAACTGGAGTAGCTCCTCCCTGGTCAACTGTCTCCTGAAAAGTGCAATGTTCTACTCAACTAGCCCTTGGGCTAGCTCATAAGCAGTAGGTGAGACCAATTGCTCTCTCCTCCAAATGCTCAGCAACCTAGTCTGCAACTCCCGGCAAATGGCCTCACGGACTCCCATACATGACGACAGGATGGACTGCATGTGTGCTATGACTGTGTCAGAATGATGTTTCCTAATGTTGAAGAAGCATTGGAACATCTGCAGAATCAAGCCATCACACTCAAAGTTAAACATGATCTCATGAGTCCGGGTCATGGCCATGACTTCTAAAACCTTAATCTTCCTCCCAAATGTAGAGCCTCTATAGTTGTCCAAATCCCGAAAGGTTCCTACTATTAGTCTGAAAATTCTTTTCATAATGTCATCATTGTAGGGAGGGAAGGGTGTTGTTATCCTCAAAATATCACTGAAACAAGAGGCAGTTATAAGCTTGACTCTCTCACTTGGATGTTCCAAGAATCTAGCTTGTACCAATGCAAGCATAGATGGCTCCAAAGCCCAATTTAAACTCTAATCAGATTGCTCTACCTTTGAAAGGCAGGATTCCAGTTTCTCTAACATGGGAAATTCATTTTCTGATCTTGCACTCTTTAAGTCCATCCCAAGTGCATAAAGCCAATTTCCCACTTCTTCCTCCTTTTGTAAATTCCTCGGGTGCCTTTGTTGGAGCAAATTATGTACCTTCTTGGAGAAGGGTCTGTTGTTCTGTTTTGTTTTCTGGTCTTCTACTGCATGGTGGTTCAAGGAACCAACTTTTATTCTTCTCAAGCTGTTTAAGAATCCCTCCATGGTTCAACCAATGATGTGGTCACTGTTTTGTAAGTTGTTATAGTGATGTAGGTGTAGTTTTTGTCAACCAGTTCAAATACATACTGTTGTAGGTGACACGTATTTGTTGGTGTCAAATACAGGTGCATAGTGGGGACTTTACAAAAGAATTAGTCTCAACCCCACAAATGATATCTATATTTTAACCTCAGAAAATTATTATAGCCATTGACAAAACTACATAACATAGATATTTTAGACAAGACATAGCGACATCCCTCACTGATAAAAAAAAATATGTATACTCAGAAAATATAGAATGGACCTGGAAATCGCTCCAGCAAGCTCCTCCAGAAACTGCACTGCTGCTCCAAGACTACACTGCTGCCTGAATTCGGCCTCTGATTTACCCACTGAAAACTGCTCAGAAAATTCTAGGAATTTGGGAAGGTGATCCTTGCCCAAAACCCAGAAAGACCCAGAAAGGGTTTCTTCTAATTCCAAACTTCAAAATCTGACCCTTTGTAGTTTGGCCCTCTTCCAATTTCGTTTTCTGGCACTGCAGCTACTACTGTCAATCATTGCTCTCCAAAATCTCGGCAAACCTCCTCATATGGCTCTCCTATCAATTTCCCAACACCCCAACTCTAAAATCCCACCAATGCAGCTCCCACAAATGAGCCTCCGCCAATGAATGCGTAGGCCCTTCTAACCAAAATAGTTGCAACTAAAAACTGGAAATCCGCAAGCTGATCCAAGATTGAAGCTCTGATACCACTGTAATATCCCAAATGGGATATTTTAACTAAAAAATGCAGAAATAGACTTGAGCAGCAAAATAAATGGAAATAAACACACGGCTACCAATATAACACAATGGATGCCGATAAAATCACTGAGCCATTTTATTAATCCATGGTAAAAAGTACATCAACATAAAGGAACAGCGGAACCTAAGCTTGCCAAGCAAGCGGAGCAAAACCCAGAAATATCTCTGGCCCAACTGATGAATGACATTGGCAATGATGTAGATGATTCGGCAAGAAAACTGTTGTAAATCGGCTACAGCAAAAGTTGTCACTGAACCCACTGAAGCACAAGTTGAAGATCTGAATGATCCTCACACCAATCCCTGAAGCTCTTCGAAACTTCTTGTTAGGTCCCTATATCACTAGTATAGTCCCTTATTATTGTTAGTGTAACCCCCTTATTGTTATTATTGTACCCTTGTAACCCCCATTTTGTTATTATTGTGCCCTTAAATTATTATTGTTAGGTCGGCTAGGATTACATTGTGGCCACTAGGATTACATTATGGCCCCATGGACTCCTATATATAGAAAGGAGGTTTTGTAAATTGTATCATCCAAGAATTGTTCATTTATGTAATGTATTGGAGGTTGCCCCCTCGAAGTGGCTTATTTCTAAGGCGTTGATATCTCTTTCTTCTCTTTTTGGTACAGTTGCCGCCATTTGGTATCGGAAGGTTTTGGATTCTAGGGTTTTGTTGCTCCAAACGGGTCATCGTGGAATTTTCGCTATAACGTTTTTTCTACGGTTGAAGCTGAAATTTTCGGTGCGAAAGCTGAAATCTGAGGAAGATTGTTGTCAAAATTTCAGAGCTTGGTTCGCAATATTTTCGGAGATATCATCTGTGGAAGTTAGGTCTTTTTTCAAGCTCCTAAACAGGTCATCGTGGCATTTTCGCTATAAAAAATTTTCTACGAAATTTCAGAATCTGAAATTCATATGGTGTGAAGCTGAAATCCTGAGGAAATTCGTCAAAAAATTTCAGAGCTTGGTTCGCAATATTTTCGGAGATATGATCTGTGGAAGGTAGTGCTTTTTCAGGCTCTAGAATTGCATCTCAAAGAGGTGATCATGGGAAAAGTTCAATAAATCTCTCTCTGGGCAGTGGATTTGAGTGCCGTAAAAATTGGTCGCAAGTACACGGACTTTAGTTTCTTGGCTATCAATTTCAGAGACAAATGACAAAACAGTGACATGTGGCAAGTCGTACAAGTTCGCTCTACTGAACTAGTCCAGAATTAGGTCATTGTGGGAGATTGGACACAACGTTTCCTTGGAGAATCCAAATTAAGTCAGACCTATGGCATTTGAAAGAAGCTTCAAAGGGCTACTACAGGGTTGAATTTCAGATATTGAAGATTTTCAATTACAGAGATAATCCAATTTCAATATCGAGCTCCTCAAAAGCAAGAAAAAGGTGTGTATTTTTTTTTCCGAATTGCATAAGTCGTGTTTGAAGAATCAATTTGAATTGATTCCAAGGGCATATCAGTATTGGGTTCTAAAATATGCCTCGTAAAAATAATTCAACACCCATTAAGCCTTCAGAAGGGTCTACTATGACTCATGAAGATGAAGAATTGCAACATGATCTATCAAAATTACAAGTGCAAGTGCAACAAATTTCACTCTCGCAAAGAGCAACAAAAAATGAAATGGAGGTTTTGAAGAAAGGTGTGGAAGAGAAGATGGATGGCATGGAAGCTAAGATGGAAAACATGAAGAATGATCTAAAAACAGACATCGAAGGTTTGACAAAGTTGATACAAGAACAGTTTCCTAATGGTGAAAAGATAGTAGAAGAACCTCATGATGAGAACAAAATCAATGTTAATTGTGATTTGATAAACTCTAATGTTGGCGGGAAGAACCACCGTATTCCAAAAATGGATATAAGGAAGTTTGATGGAAAGGATCCTGTAACATGGATACTACAGATGGAGCAATATTTTGATCTCCATAACGTACAAAACACACAAAAGGTACGCATTGCAACTTTACATTTAGAACAAAATACATTCGTATGGTATCAATGGCTTTGCTCTCGTAAAAAAATTGTCACTTGGTCAATTTTTACGGAGGAAATGATAGCACATTATGAGGATACAAAGAGCAACACCTTCTTTACCCAATTGATAAATCTCAAACAAAAGGTTTTAGTGGGGCAACACATTGAGGACTTCCAAAAACTGAATATAAGGGTAACTGATATTCCAGAGGACCACAGGATCGATCTCTTCATAGGCACTTTAAAGGATAACATCCAACATGAAGTTCGTGTTTTGGAACCAGATTCATTGGAGAAGGCATTCAGGTTGGCAAGAAAAGTTGAATGTAAAATAATGGCGGCAAGGAAGCCTACCACTCAATTCTATAAAGAAGGAAGTGTTGCTACGCCTAGATTTCCACAACCTACAAGGTTGACACCACAACAATTGGAAGAAAAAAGAGCAAAAGGGCTTTGCTACGGTTGTGATAGAAAATACACTAAAGGTCATAAGTGTGCTGAGAAGAAATTATTTTACATAGATTGTGAAGAGGAAGAAGAAAATGAACAAGAAGAGGATATACACCAGGAACCAGCCCTAGAAGAGGAAGAAATGAATCCAACCATATCATGTAATGCACTGGTAGGAATTACCACTCCTCAAACTCTCAAGATAGAAGGACATATCAAGAAGAAAAAGGTAATAGTGTTGATTGATTCGGGTAGCACCCATAATTTTATTCATTGTAAGGTAGCCAAGGAATTAAATTGTTTCCTATACCCAGCACCAGAATGTCAAGTGATGGTTGCAAATGGAGGAACTATAAATTTCTCTGGAAAATGCCATAATATCAAGATAACCATGGGGGAATATGTATTGTCTAGTCCAATGCTTTCCATTCCTATGGGAGGTGCTGATGTTGTACTAGGAGTACAATGGTTACAATCTTTGGGGACGGTAGCTTTTAATTTTCAAGAACTTTTCTTGAAATTTTTTTCAGAAGGAAAGGAAGTCGAATTACGAGGTATTGAAGGGAAGCTGGGAAGGATAATAAGCTCTAATGTCATGACAAAGCTTCTAAAGAAAGAACAACGAGGCGTAATTGCACAATTATGCTCACTAGAAGTTTTGACATCAAAATCATCTATTTCTGCAGATCTCCAACAAGTCTTGGACAATCATTCCAAGGTGTTTGAAACTCCCAAAGGACTCCCACCTATTCGTGATCATGATCATGCTATTCCTTTGATTCCAGGAAGTGTTCCTCCAAACATCAGGCCTTATAGATATCCTTACTTCCAAAAGAGCGAAATTGAACGTATGATTGCAGAAATGTTAGAGGCGGGTATAATTCAACCTGGTCAAAGTTCTTTCTCTGCTCCTGTAGTATTGGTACACAAGAAGGATGGATCATGGCGAATGTGTCCGGATTATAGGGAGCTCAATAAGCTCACCATTAAAGACAAATTTCCCATTTCTGTGATTGATGAATTATTGGATGAATTACATGGAGCAATTTATTTTACCAAGTTGGATCTTCGTTCAGGATATCATCAAATTAGAATGAAGACTGAAAATATTCCAAAAACAACATTTCGAACTCATGAGGGTCATTATGAATTTTTGGTCATGCCTTTTGGCCTTACCAATGCACCTTCTACATTTCAAGGGTTGATGAATTCCATTTTCAAACTCTTCCTTAGAAAATTTGTGCTAGTATTTTTTGATGATATACTAATCTACAGCAGGTCTTGGAAGGATCATGTTGAACATGTTGACAGGGTGCTCAAACTATTGCGGGAGAAACAATTATATGCAAAAAAATCCAAATGTTTCTTTGGAGTACAAGAGGTGGAATATCTGGGTCATATTGTATCTCACGAGGGTGTTAAAGTAGACCCTAACAAAATTAAAGCCATTAAGGAATGGGAAGTCCCGACAACCATAAAGAAGTTGCGAGGATTTCTCGGGTTAACAGGGTATTATCGCAAGTTTGTTAAGAATTATGGGAGAATAGCAGCACCTCTAACAACATTATTGAAGAAAGATGCATTTCATGGACTCCTGAAGCAACTAAGGCCTTTGAACATCTTAAAGAGGCAATGTGCCTAGCACCGGTCTTAGCTACGCCAGACTTCACAAAAACCTTTATTGTGGAATGTGATGCCTCAGGAAATGGAATTTGTGCAGTTTTAATGCAGGAAGGAAGACCCATTTCTTTTGAAAGTCATCCAATCAAAGGAAAGTATTTACGGAAACCTATTTATGAGAAGGAAATGTTAGCAATACTGCATGCACTAAATAAATGGCAAACTTACCTAATGGGAAGACACTTCAAGGTAAAAACTGATCATGATAGTCTTAAACACTTTTTGGAACAAAGACTATCTTCAGAAGAGCAGAAAAAATGGGTCACAAAGATGTTTGGTTATGACTTTGAAATAATCTACAAAAAAGGAAAGCTTAATGTTGTTGCAGATGCACTCTCAAGAAAGAATGAAGAGGTGGAAGCATTGCTTTGTGCCATTTCTCTTATCCAACCAGATTGGATAACCGAAGCAAGAGATGAATGGAAGAAGGACAAAGATATATGGACACTCATTCAAAAGTTGCAGCAAGATCCTAGTACATTTGATACATTTAGTTGGAAAAATGATTCCTTATGGTACAAAGATCGCTTATATCTTTGTAAGAATTCCCAACTAAAACAAAAGATTCTTCTGGAATTGCACACTTCTCCTCTAGGAGGACACTCAGGATTTTTAAAAACTTACCACGGGGTGAAGAAAGAATTTTTTTGGGATGGCCTTAAATCTGATATTCGAAAGTTTGTGGCGGAATGTTTGGTTTGCCAACAGAATAAAGTGGAAACAATTAAGACCCCAGGACTTCTACAACCTTTATCCATTCCAGGTCAACGTTGGGAGGAGATTTCAATGGATTTTATCACGGGTTTACCTAAGTCCGAAGGAAAGAGTGTCATCATGGTGGTAGTTGATAGACTTACCAAGTATGCACACTTTTGTGCATTATCTCATCCATTTAAAGCAAGTACGGTTGCTACTAAATTTATGGACAGAATTCAAAAGCTACATGGAAGCCCAAGGGTTATTGTGAGCGACAGAGATCCCGTTTTTACTGGAAATTTTTGGACGGAGTTGTTTTCTTGTTTGGGTACTCAATTAGCTCATAGCTCATCTTATCATCCGCAATCTGATGGTCAAACCGAGATAGTAAATAAATGTTTGGAAGGATATCTTCGTTGTTTTGTATCTGATAAACAAACACAATGGGTCAAGTGGTTACCTCTCGCTGAATGGTGGTATAACACTTCCTTCCATACTGCAGCAAAAATGGCCCCATTTATGGCACTTTATGGATATCATCCACCATCCATCACATCATATTTAAGAGAAAATTCGAAGGTTCAAGCAGTGGAAGATCACATCGAGCATCAGCAAGAAGTTCTCCAACTCTTAAAGGATAACTTGACTTTGGCACAAATCGAATGAAACAACAGGCAGATCAACATCGCAGCGAGAGAAGTTTTGATGTAGGAGATTGGGTATTTTTACGGCTACAACCATACAAACAAATGTCCCTCAAGCAAACTAAGAAGGATAATAAATTATCACCAAAGTACTATGGTCCTTACAAGGTGTTGCAAAAGATTGGTACTATGGCATACAAATTGGAGCTTCCTGCTTCTTCGCGAGTACATCCAATTTTCCATGTTTCATGCTTAAAGAAGGTTATAGGTGAAAATCTTCCGGTTCAAACAATATTGCCAGAACTTGATGAGGAAGGAAAAATCATATTGGAACCTGAAGCGGTCATGGAAACAAGAACTCGACAGCTACGGAATCGATCAATTTCAGAGTATCTCATCAAGTAGAAGAACTTACCCACTAAAGATTCTACATGGGAGGATGAGAATTTTATACAGAAGCACCCAGAGCTACTCAAGCGTTGAGGACAACACTTTTTTGAAGGAGAGGGGCATATTAGGTCCCTATATTACTAGTATAGTCCCTTATTGTTGTTAGTGTAACCCCCTTATTGTTATTATTGTACCCTTGTAACCCCCATATTGTTATTATTGTGCCCTTAATTATTATTGTTAGGTCGGCTAGGATTACATTGTGGCCCCACTAGGATTACATTATGGCCCCATGGACTCCTATATATAGAAAGGAGGTTTTGTAAATTGTATCATCCAAGAATTGTTCATTTATGTAATGTATTGGAGGTTTCTCCCTCGAAGAGGCTCATTTCTAAGGCATTGATATCTCTTTTCTTCTCTTTTTGGAGCTGGTTACCCAACACTTCTGAATGAAGTCTCCTCAAGAGAGTTGAGTTTTTGTCCAACACTCACAAATCACCCGAGGGTTTCCGTCCTGGGGCTACGGCTGAAGTAGAGAACCACGTCTCACACCTCTCATACAATAAAATAACATGATCCAAAGATATATCCCAATGGCTTCCTCCATTTCTTTTATAGATCTCTTGGAGCCTTCTAGAGCATTATTTTATTATTATTTTATTCATGGAGCACTTTTCCCTTTTATTAAAATATTCCTTTTTAATGCATAAAAGGGTAAATCGGCTACCACGCCTCCTCCGGTCACTGAAATCCGTGTCTAACTATTCCTCCATGTAGGTATCCTCGTCTCGGTTCCAATGAGCTACTACACTAAGGTGTTCCATCATGTATTCCTCCCGGAATGCCACCTTGAGTGTAATCAGCTGAGTTAAGCCCAAAAATAACTCAAATTTCCGAAAGTTATCGGAATGCACCGGAACAAAAGCCAAACCGCTCGGATGATGGAGTATATCAAGTGAATGCCTCCGGAAACCATGAAAACTCCTCAAAACTCCTCCAAAGAGCTCCTGAGCCCACTGGTAGCACCAATCTGTACATGTGACCTGTCTGCTCCTAACTTTGGAAGTCCAACCTGACCCAGTAGTAGGTGACACCAAAAAAAGGAATATTACAAGAAATCAACCTGATTGAGGTGTTTTGGGGTAGGAGGTTGTTGATTGAAAGCAACACGAATTGGTGCATCCAGGACCAGCGCAGAAGCTATTTTCTGGGCACACATGGGAGTTTGTGGGACGAGTTTGGTAGCTAGGTTTTACCAGGAGAAATAATGAGTATTTTGGGGTAGGAAGACTCTACATTTTGGGAGTGATTGGAGGGCCTTTTTAGGGAGTTTGCAGGCAGTCCGTATTTCCCAACTGTTGGAGGAGGAAGTGGTAATTGGGGCTGAAATCCGGGGTTCAGAATCAAACCAAAACCTTTATGGGTTTTGGTTGGTTATTTGTGAGGAGCTTGGAGCTAATTTTATAGAATTTTATGAGCACCAGAAGTGGGCTTTCCAGCAGTATCTTCCAACAGACAGTGCAGTTTTCTGGGGCAGCGCAGGGCATCATTGGATCAACTTGTTCATTCATCTTGGCTTTCTACTTTATCACCTCGATCTTATCACGCTTTCCATTGAGGCAAGCCCAAATGCACTCCTTCCACACCATTATACTCTAATGGCTCATATGGTTGACATTTATGGAGTTTTTATGGGTGTTCACTCAATGTTTGAAAATTTTGTGTTGCATGTGTTGTTTTTCTTTGCATATCACTGTTTTTCCTAATTAGGAACATTATATACATCCCTCAAATGGTAGGTGGAAAATGATATAGTAATGGAGCGGAGTGGGGATCAGGGGAATCATCTAAACCACATGATATGGTTACAAGGGTAGCTACAATAAGGGAAGCCCACACCTGAGTGTATGAGTGTGGGAAGGAGCAAACTATGGTACATGAGTTACCCCGACCTTGTCTTTCCACCCTTCTTCATATCCCTTTTTCCTTTGATTTATTTTCCTTCATAACTGCTTAGGGCTCCAATGGATGAGATCATGATGTATAGTATATAGCAATGGATACCCCCTTAAGGTGGGGCAGTTCATCGCTCACTAGGGGTTGAGACAATCATGGGTTCTTTAATGATGAGGGGGGCTCATTTAGGACCCATAAGAACAAGGGTGGTGGCCATGGATAAGGGGTAGAGCTAATGTTTGGATTTTGATCATGTGCTAAATTTGTATGTCTCGGCCTGTTGGAAATACTAAGAGGGGGGTGCATCAATATTTCTTTTCAATTTTTAATTTTACCAGTTAGATCACTTATATTTAGAACACAAAATGAACAATGATGAAATAGATACTTTTATTAATTTCTTCTTACAATAAGTAAAGTACAATAATTATATAGGTCTCCAACCCTAGATGAAGACTCCAATCTTCCAAGCTCCAACCTGTATTGTGCCAAGCACCGACTTGGTCTTTTTTTTCTTTTTTCAATCTAGGATAATCGGTAACTGGTGAGAGTTATCCTGAACAAGGCCCAGGATCAAATCCTATTGGCTGCCACTATAAACCTAGGCTAGGTGCAACAACCTGCAAGCCACACAATAGCAATTAACTTATTGTTACACAGTAATTTGTCACCGTCCCTACCATTCCCCGTCCCGCACAATGGAGGACCCATTATGTGACCTGTGAGCAATGTCAAGCCTTGAAAATACCTTCATTGCATCCCTTTCCATGAGGACAACATTTCTCCTGTTTATCATTTCCTGAGCAGACCCCTAAAAACACATGTTTTTGCATTGGCGTTGGTAGCCCGTTATGTACTCGCGCCAATGGGGGAAAATTAACACTGAGCCCGCGCCAATTGGCGCTCTGTCCCAGTGTTGTACCCGCGCCACTCTGTTTATGGAAAGTTTTTTAAAAAAAGAGGCGAAGTTTCGATTACAACAACTTCGTGGATGAGTCATCGGGAGTGGTTTCGCCTGAATAACCACGACCTTCCTCCTTTGGCCTCTTGTTTCCACCATATGGGGAACCTCCCAAAGGATAAGGCCTCCCTTCCACTATTATGAGGATCATCCTCCTCCTCTCCTCTATAAATATAGCCTTCATCCAAGTGATGGAGAGAAATTTGGCGTCGCGGAGGTTGAAGGGCGATAGTCTTGAAGTGCTGAAGCTTTGCATCTCCCTGTTCCCAAGTGCCTTTGTGCTGTAAAGAATCCCTTCTTTCCCTTAAGGCCAACTCAAGTGAGGAGACCATTGTCACGAGACTCTGGAGAGGTTTTCCCTTTCCTTGGCGAGCTTTGCGAGACGTGGACGACCGAAGACCCGTTCGAAGGAGGCTGCGACGTCAGAACTTGGTTGTAACTTCTATTCGTTTATCATTTAATAGATGACTATGATTATGGTTCCACTCCGTTTTCCATCATGTTAACGCGAGTAATATCTTTTCTGACCGATGTTTAGTTACGTATGCTGGTTCCTATGCTTGTATCTGTTCGTTTCTTCTATGTGCAGGTGTTCATCCGCGGAGATCGTGGAAGGATTGTGATCTGCCAGGGCTGAAGGACGGGGACATCTCTTCTTCGGATCTAGCATTGGAATCCAGGTAGGCTCTTATCCCAAGTCTTTCATTCGTAACTAGGAGCTTGCGTCATAGCATTGTTTGTTTGTTGCTAGACCCTGGCAGGCTAGTAGGGATCGCCTCTGTCCGCGAGGGGGATTTACTAGCCCTCTCCGCGTCAGATTTGGGTAAGCCTTCCTTCGATTGGAACCGATTTGCAGTTTGCTTTGCCGTCTTGTGTGCCTTTCGAGCTCACGGTACAGGCTCTTGGTACGGTTGTACCCGATGCCATTATAGATGAAGGTGCCTCTATTAGTATTCTATCCTCAACTACCTGGCAAGCTTTCGGTTCGCCGCCGCTTGCGCCTGTTACGCAGAATCTGTTGACTTTTAACAGAAGGACGAGTCAACCGTTGAGGATCCTTCCAAGGTTACCAGTTACTTTGGGAGGTAAAACCGTCCATATGGATGTGATGGTCGTTCCAGGCCCCTTGGATTTCAATCTACTCCTGGGGCGAGATTACACCTATGCCATGGGAGCGCTCGTCTCCTCCCTTTTTCGTGTGGCCTGTTTTCCGCATGAAGGACGGATCGTGACCATTGATCAGCTTTCGTTCTTTGGTCCTAATGTGGCAACTGGTCCGCCATCACCCCCTCCCGGTGTTATCCACCCGGTGTGTCTGCTCACCCGCCGGGTCGGCTATGTAGCTGCCCACCCGTGCAGTGGTGCGATGATGGTGCGCGGTGGTGCGTCCGTCATGGGGGCATTGGGTCCTGACTTCCAGGATGTTTTCCTTCCATCGGGAGTGGAACTCTTGGAAGCGATGACTTCTCGTTCATTATGATGAGGTTGTCGGAGCACAGTTCCTTGTCTTGTGTCAAGCTCCTTAAAAAATGAAACAAGGTTGTCGGAGCACAGTTCCTTGTCTTGTGTCAAGCTCCTTAAAAAATGAAACAAGGTTGTCGGAGCAGAGTTCCTTGTCTTGTGTCAAACTCCTTAAAAAATGAAACAAGGTCGTCGGAGCATGGTTCCTTGTCTTGTGTCAAGCTCCTTAAAAAATGAAACAAGGTTGTTGGAGCACAGTTCCTTGTCTTGTGTCAAGCTCCTTAAAAAATGAAACAAGGGTGTCGGAGGATAGTTCTTTTAATGTGTCAACCTCGTTAAAACAATGAAACACGTTCCTGTTCAATTCGAGTCTTTGGTTAGTTCTCGTAAAATCCCAGTCGAGTCTTTCTCTTGATCTCGTAATTTGAACCTTCACTCCATCTTCCTTTCATATGGACTGAAGCTTGGGGGGCATGTACCTCGAATTGAGTCACCATGCTGGGGGCATGCTTACTTTTTCAAGCATAGTTTTTTTCCGTTTCAAGCTTGTGTAAAAATGAAACCGGTTTCAAGCATAGTTTATCTTTGTTTCAAGCTTGTGTAAAAATGAAACCAACTTCAAGCAGAGTTTCCTGATTTCAAGCTTGTGTAAAAATGAAACCTTTCCCATTTTACCCCTTGTGATTGTCATCTTATCAGCCTATTTTGCCAGATGAGCCTTGGTTTTCTCGCTCCATCGTCATTATCTGCTTGGTCGATCATATGCCTTCACTTGGTTGTTTTACCCGTTCCTGAGGAACCGCTGCTATGAGTGGTCTTGTTAGCCAGCCTCTTGACTTTTATCATGTTTTGAGCAGTTCCACCATTACCGGAACCAGTTGCTACCCTTTATACCACTCGTTCCTCCAGGAGGAGTCATCTTTCAGCTCTTTTCTGACTCTCTAAATATGAAAAGATCGCCGAGGCCCTTATCGTTTCGATCTCGTTAAAATGGACACGAATCGACATTCACCCAGTATAAGTTTAACCCTTTTTCGGGCTGGGCTGGATCGATTACGAAAAAGGAATACCCTAGCCTATCGCGACTAGGAGGTTTTCCCGGATATTGTTTTCTACCTTTTCGGATCTGGGAAACTATTTACGAAAAGGGACTTGTGGAGTTTTCTTTTCTGCTGTCTTTTCAAACTCTCTAAACATGAAAAGGCGCCGAGTTCTTCCTTTGTCAGACTCGTTAAACCCTGATGACATTGGATATAGTCGAAATGACGTTCTCCGAGTTTCTCCTTCCTAGGACTCGTTAAATGCACTAGGATGGATTCGCCCGAAGGGCGGATTTATGTGACAAGCATATGGTATCCTCTTCAAGCTTGTGTAAAAATAAAGAGGTACTCACCAAGCATGGTGGGGAAAAATGGAACCGTAATCATTGTCGTCGGCAGTATGTCGCTCTTGAACATGGCACTTGTCTGCATTCGTGTCGGGTTGGGGACAATCTCATCTCGTTTTTCACTTGCCTCCGTGGGTTTGGGTAATCCTTTTTGACCTCTCATCTGCTCTTTGCCTCGTCCATCATGACCTCTGATCTTTTGATGTCAAAATGCTGCCAAATCCATTTTCGTGCCGCCAATATGTTCAAGAGAAGTTGACCTCTGCAAATATCAACCTTCCTCTGTTTCTCATATGGTCTTAATTCACAACAAAACATCATGTTCCTCTGTCTCGTGTCGATGATGTGGGAATCATTATGGCCCACCTTCGATCAAGGTCACTTCCTGTCGACATCAACTCATTATCCGGGAAGTTGGTCTAGAGACTCCTTATGGTACCTTGGAGCCTGCATGCCTCAATGGCAGGTTCGTCGCATTCGACGTGAGGTTTACATCATTGACCTCCGATCGAATGATTCTGCGGGTGTTCGACATCAACTCATTTATTCGCACGCCGTAGATTGTACCTGTAGTACCTTGAGGACCATTGTCATTATTGGTGGTTTCTCTCGCGTCTGTTAACAGCTTTCATCATTGGCTGGTAATCAGACGATGTTCTTACATGTTCGACTTCAGCTCACATATTCACATGCTTGAACTTGTACTCTGTTGGGTCGAGATGGAGCGCAAGACCCTGGATTGTGTCTGTTGTAATCCAGGCTGCGATTGTGGATTATTATCATTATGTACATGACTCACTGATTGGATGGATGCGACCATACCTGAGTCTATTTGTTTGATCTTAGTTGGATGGCTGTGTCCATACCCTGGATCCAGATTATCGTATACTCTGTTTCGGATGGCTGCGTCCATACCATATATATACATCATGTACTTGAGATTTCAGTTGTATCTTTCTGCGCAGGTTTTCCGACGGCGGGCCTTCAGTTGAACATGTTCTCGTAAAGCATTTCACCCCTCTCTCTCTCTCGGGCCTCATGCTTTAGGGGGCATCTGTTACACAGTAATTTGTCACCGTCCCTACCATTCCCCGTCCCGCACAATGGAGGACCCATTATGTGACCTGTGAGCAATGTCAATCCTTGAAAATACCTTCATTGCATCCCTTTCCATGAGGACAACATTTCTCCTGTTTATCATTTCCTGAACAGACCCCTAAAAACACATGTTTTTGCATTGGCGCTGGTAGCCCGTTATGTACTCGCGCCAATGGGGGAAAATTAACACTGAGCCCGCGCCAATTGGCGCTCTGTCCCAGTGTTGTACCCGCGCCACTCTGTTTACGGAAAGTTTTTTAAAAAAGAGGTGAAGTTTCGATTACAACAACTTCGTGGATGAGTCATCAGGAGTGGTTTCGCCTGAATAACCACGGCCTTCCTCCTTTGGCCTCTTGTTTCCACCATATGGGGAACCTCCCAAAGGATAAGACCTCCCTTCCACTATTGTAGGGATCCCATCCTCCTCCTCTCCTCTATAAATATAGCCTTCATCCATTGATGAAGGGGCTGAAGGGCTGAAAGGTTGAAAGGCTGATAGTCTTGAAGTGCTGAAGCTTTGCATCTCCCTATTCCCAAGTGCCTTTGTGCTGTAAAGAATCCCTTCTTTCCCTTAAGGCCCATTCAAGCGAGGAGACCATTGTTACGAGACTCTGGAGAGGTTTCCCTTTCCTTGGTGAGCTTTGCGAGACGTGGACGACCAGAGACCCGTTCGAAGGAAGCTGCGACGTCAGAACTTGGTTGTAACTTCTATTCGTTTATCATTTTAATAGATGACTATGATTATGGTTCCACTCCTTTTTCCATCATGTTAATGCGAGTAATATATTTTCTGACCGATGTTTAGTTACGTATGCTGGTTCCTATGCATGTATCTGTTCGTCTCTTCTGTGTGTAGGTGTTCATCCACGGAGATCGTGGAGGGATTGTGATCTGCCAGGGCTGAAGGACGGGGACATCTCTTCTTCAGATATAGCATTGGAATCCAGGTAGGCTCTTATCCCAAGTCTTTCATTTCGTAACTAGGAGCTTGCGTCATAGCATTGTTTGTTTGTTGCTAGACCCCTGCTGGGCTAGTAGGGATCGCCTCTGTCCGCAGAGGGGATTTACCTCCTCAACACTTATGCCTCAACAGGAGCCGAGACGTCCACTATGGGGTCGCCTACTCTTCTAGCCAAGACACAACAGGCCATATACTCAATGAGATTTGAACCTCCATCTCGTGGGTTTCACCCAGCGAAACTTACCGTTAAACCACATGTCACTGTATAAGCACCGACTTGGTCTTTACAAGGCTCCAACCTTGTCAATTTGAGGCACCAACCTCTAGGGCTCCAACCCTATCTCTAGTATAGTCTCTGATCTGGTTTCTTGAGGACTCCAATCCTCTATGGCTCCAACCCTATCTTCCAAGGCACCGACATTGTCTCTATGAGGCTCCAACCTCTTGGACTCCAACCCTCAGCGTTACTTCGTCAAGGTGTGTGTGGTTATACTTCACGGCTCCCAAGGTCTTCTTCAACGAGCCCTGTCAATCTTCAACAATGCCTTCACTTAGTCTCCACATTACTTCATCAATGACAACCTTGTTCTTCACATGAAGGTGTCTCCACTATTCTTCATTGTACCCAAAACAAAAATATCCAAGGTCACCTCATGATGACATCAATAATATATCACGGTCTCCAATAATGTCTCCAGTAGGCTACTAAATGACTCTCCAAGGTATGCTCAAGATCAGCTCCAACTTCTCTACAAAACTCTAAGGTGAGCTTCTATTATTCTTCCAATTGTCTTCAATAATCTCACGCCAAGGTCTTACTCCAAATAGGCTGGCAAGGCTCCAAGGATTTTTCTTCAATGATGCTTGCTTTGAGGTGTCTATAGATTTGCATCACAAAACAACTGACTAAGATGCTTTCAAGACACCCTTTAATAGTACTTCAAGATTTTTTCCAGAATTGACTCCAATAGTGCTTTTCAAGGCTACCCTCAAATAGTACTTCAATAATCCTTCAATGAGTGCTCCTTAATTCCTGCAATAGAGAGTTATGCCACAAGTTCTTTGTTAAAGGTTTGATGCACAAGTTTTGAGCCCTTATAGGTTAGCAAACCGAGCTTTAAGTTATTTGTCCAATTCTCCGAGTCTGCTCCTTATTAATGGTCTGAAATAATATAGAAGACTGTCACTATCAGAGGTGTGGAACCACCACAGATGTATACCCGAGCCTGCCACAGATGTATTATCACCGAAACTTGCAGCACTATTCTAAACTGGAAGGATGACTGTCTGAGCTTGAAACACTGCAACTTCGGTCTTCTGCTGGAGGTTGGGACTGAGGTAATAATGTTGAACCCTTACACACTTTGGATCATAGTTGGAAACAACAAATCCAACCTTTTATATGTGGCTGTAATATACTCCAATCTTCCACAACACATGTCCAAGATTTTGAAGCTGTGACTGAGCTTTCACCTTCAAGCTGTTACTAAATCTGAGATCTGGTTCACAGCAATGTAAAATTTCCAAAGGAGTTGTTACATGTCTTATCTTACCTAAAGGTATCCACCACAGGGCTGTCAATACAGGGTTGCAACAGGTCTGAGATTATAGAAGTTAAATTTCAGTTTTTAACCCAAACAAATAGATCTTAAGTCCTCCTCCCCTCGCTGTTCTGTTTTTCTGATGTTCTTCACCGAAATTTTTGTGCTAAAATGAGGTGTCCAAACTCGTATTAATATTGGCTTGACGTTAGAATGAATGGACATGTCTTTTTGGAGGTAGGCCGACATGAAGGACAAGGATAGGTCGGCTCATTGCTAAGGTTAATTTTTCTTGACTTAAAAATTCCATATCTCATCAACCGCTGGGATTTTCAGGGCAAGTAAAGGCTCGTTGGAAAGAGGAAAAGGTCCTCTTTTAGATGGTCTAGGACTCATTGTGATAGGCTGCCTCCAATGTGACAATTTATTTTTCTTTATGAGTGTCCTTGAATTTTTATGTGCAGAATTTTTTCTTCATTGTTATGACTCCAACTATGTCTTTATATTATTCCACGTCATCATGAGGTCCTCCATGTCATATTATGTCACCAACTGATTCATCATAGTGTCATCATGTATTCAGGTCATAGTTTAGTGATATGACATAGGCAACTTCCTCATTAGGAAAGTTCCAAGATAGTAAGATAGTCTTCCAACCATCAAATGAGATCTTCCATGTCATCATAGATTAAGGTCTAGATCATCAAGTGCATGCAACATTATATCAAGTACTTCTTAGGGCTTACTTCATTAGTGTTTTGACTTCTTCATGACTTGACATCTAGATCATCGACATCTTCATTGATGGTATCAACCAAGAGTCATGGCATCATCATCTGGAACCAGGCATATCAACAATATTAACATCTCGGTCAATTCCATATTGACATCAATGACAACCTTGATTAACAATCTCTCCCTTTGTCATTGATGGCAATATTCTTTCCCTTCCAACATTTTCTCCCCCTTTGACATCAATGGCAAACAGGGTGCTCAAGTACTCCCCCTGTCAAGTTGCTTCTTTTCTTCATCAATAGTAATTCTTCATAGGAATGTTACTCCCCCTTTCATGGTGCTATTCCTTTTGGCATTGTGGTCCATGATAGATTGCGTTTCTTCATATGATGAACCAACTCCCCCTGCCTGCATAAACACCTCTAGCTCAAGAAAGATTGCTTGCTTTGTGATCTAATGGAAGACATCTTCAACAATGGTGCATCAAATGAGAAGGGATTGTGTTCTTCAATGGAGTTGCTTCCGAGAGATGATCTATCGGAAGATGATTGTCCATGTATGACTCATTAAGGATTTCATAGGGCCCTTTCATGGATAGCTTCTGCAAGAAAGTTCAAGAATCATAGACTCCCCCTAAATGTATGCATGGTCTCATTTTGGAAAAGTTTCATTATCAATCACTTGGAATATCAAGGATGACTTCATCAAGTCAACAACATGTGTTGTTGGCTAGAGCGTTCAAAAGATTTGCGGAGGCAATTTTCTTCCTTCTCCATACTTGTGTAACTTTCTTCTTTGGCATGGTTCTAGCTTGTGTAGGGGCCGAAGTCAAGTTACAATCACGTGCCATATGTCCAATGTTATGGCAATTGAAGCACTCTATCTTGCTCATGAATAAGAAATCATGACTTCTTCTTGCAAAATTGCTTCTAGGAGATTGACAGGGACCATAATATTTGTCTTTGTGATATTCCCTACAATCTGTTGCCATGTGTCCAAATTTTCTACAAGAATAGCAATATCCAAGAAATATACTTTGGTACCTGGGAGATGAAGATTCCCTTGAAGTACTTCTGAAGTCTTTTTTCCTGGGGATTCTTTGATGATATTCATTGCCTTTTGTATTCTTGACATCATTTGTAAGTCTCCTTGGAGTAGGGTTTCTTCTAATGTCATCTTGACTTTTGCCTTTGCTAGAACTGGGAGTATCATTTCTTCTTAGCTTCCTCACATCCTTGTTGTTTGACGCATTATCATTCTTGCTTGAGGGTTCACCTGCATAGCCAAGACCTGATTTATCAAGAGGAGAACTTTGATGACTTAGGATGTCATCTAGGGTTTGAGAGCTTTTCAAGGTTTTATTTAGCCAGACAACTTCCTTTTGAAGAGTGACAATTTCTCCTTTCAATTTTTCACAATATTCTTCTTTCATGATTAGTTGCTTCTTCATTTCTTCCATCATCCTTGTTGCTTCACGTGCTTTGATTTTAAGGGAGATGATATTCGATTTCATTATGAAGATTTTGTCATTTTCCTTTGCTAGACTACTCTCCATTTATTCTTTCATTCTTGTAGCTTCACATGTTTCGACCTTAAGAAGATTGATGTTTGATTTTAGTTTGAATATTTCTTCATCCTTTTCTTTTAGTTGGCATATCATGATGTTTCTCTTCTTTTCTGCTTCATCAACTTGTCCTTCTATGAATGCCAAAGTCCATCACCTTCTCAACTCCTTGCACTTGTTTCATTGATTCTTCTAGTTGAGATCTAAGAGAGGAGACCTCTTCCTTGTATTGACCGATCTCTGCTTCAAATTTGTTCAAGCTCTTAAGTCTTTGTTCAAGGTGGCTTGACAAATTTTCTTCCGTTTTCTTTGCCTTATCCAATTGCTTTGTCATAGATATGAATTCTTCATGATGCTTTCTTTTGTTTTGATGAAATTCCTCTTTAAGTTTTGTGAGCTCCTCATCTATTTCTCGTACAAAGTAACCTTCCTTCCATGTCTTGTCTTGGTTACCATCTTGCGCTTTCTTCTTAAGTTCCTCATTTTCCTTTTTCAAACTGTTAATCTCTTCCATGGAAGCCATAAGTTGATTCAGGATATCTTCTTCAAAGTCTTCTTTGTTCTCTTCATCTTCTAGGTCTTCTTTAGCCTTGTTTTCATCTTTCTTATCTTCAGCGTCCTTGATGGATTCTAGACTTCTTTCTTGTTTTCCATCATCTTCTTGACTAGAGATCATTGTCAATGCTCCTTTTGAGTGAAGATCATGAAGTTTGTCCCATATGACTTTTTCTCACGCACATTTTTCAAAATTGGCCTTAACAGAATTTGGTAACCCATTCAAAATTTCCTTCATTGCTCTTGTATTGTACTCCTTGGATTCTTCGTCCATCATGTCAATAGTAATCATTGATTTCCAAACTTCAATTCCTCATTCTTGCCTCCCATATATCAAAATTTTCATTGAACAATGGAGCCTTCGCAAATTGATAGACTTCAATTTCGGTGGTTGAGGAAGACACATCTTTAGGAGGATTGGAGACTTTCTTCCTTGGCTTTGCCATTTGTGTTCTAATGATAAACCTTCAAGCTGTTAGGCTTTGAGTGAAGGTACTGGCTTTGATACCAATTGTTGGAAGTACTAAGAGGGGGGTGAATTAGTATTTCTTTTCAATTGTTAATTTTACCAGTTAGATCACTTATATTTAGAACACAAAATGAACAATGATGGAATAGATAATTTTATTAATTTCTTCTTTACAATAAGTAAAGTACAATAATTATATAGGGCTCCAACCTGTATTGTGCCAAGCACCAACCTGGTCTTTACAAGGCTCCAACCTTGTCAATTTGAGGCACCAACCTCTAGGGCTCCAACCCTATCTCTAGTATAGGCTCCGACCTAGTTTCTTGAGGACTCAAATCCTATCTTCCAAGGCACCGACCTTGTCTCTGTGAGGCTCCAACCTCTTGGGCTCCAACCCTCAGCTTTACTTCGTCAAGATGTGTGTGGTTATACTTCACGGCTTCCAATGTCTTCTTCAACGAACCCTGTCAATCTTCAACAATGCCTTCACTTAGTCTCCACGTTACTTCATCAATGACAACCTTGTTCTTCACATGAAGGTGTCTCCACTATTCTTCATGGTACCCAAAACAAAAATATATCAAGGTCACCTCATGATGACATCAATAATACATCATGGTCTCCAATAATGTATTTAGTAGGCTACTAGATGACTCTCCAAGGTATGCTCAAGATCAACTCCAACTTCTCTACGAAACTCTAAGGTGAGCTTCTATTATGCTTCCAATTGTCTTCAATAATATCACGCCAAGGTCTTACTCCAAACAGGCTGGCAAGGCTCCAAGGATTTTTCTTCAATGATGCTTTCTTTGAGGTGTCTATAGATTTGCTTCACAAGATAACTGACTAAGATGCTTTCAAGACACCCTTTAATAGTACTTCAAGATTTTTTCCAGAATTGACTCCAATAGTGCTTTTCAAGGTTGCCCTCAAATAGTACTTCAATAATCCTTCAATGGGTGCTCCTTAATTCCTACAATAGAGAGCTATGCCATAGATTCTTTGTTAAAGGTTCGATGCACAAGTGTTGAGCCCTTATAGGTCATCAAATCGAGCTTCAAGTTCTTTGTCCAATCCTCCAAGTCTGCTCCTTATTACTGATCTGAAATAATATAGAAGACTGTCACTATCATAGGTGTGGAACCACCACAGATGTATACCCGAGCCTGCCATGGATGTATTATCACCGAGACTTGCAACACTATTCTGAACTGGAAGGATGACTATCTGAGCTTGAAACACTGCAACTTCAGTCTTCTGCTAGAGGTTAGGACTGAGGTAACAACGTTGAGCCCTTACACGCTTTGGACCACATTTGGAAACAACAAATTCGACCTTTTATATGTGACTGTAACATACTCCAATCTTCCACAATACAGGTCCAAGATTCTGCTGCTGTGACTGGGCTTTCACCTTCAAGTTGTTACTAAATCTGAGGTCTGTTTCACAGCAATGTAAACTGTCCAAAGGAGTTGTTACATGTCTTATCTGAGCTAAGAGTATCCACCACAGGGCTGTCAATACAGGGCTGCAACATGTCTGAGATTATAGAAGTTAAATTTCAGTTTTTAACCCAAACAAATAGCTCTTAAGTCCTCCTCTTCTCGATGTTTTGTTTTTTTTCTAATGTTCTTCACTGAAATTTTTGTGCTAAAATGAGGTGTCCGAACTCATATTAATATTGGTTTGATGTTAGAATGAATGGACACGTCTTTTTGGAGGTAGGCCGACATGAAGGACAAGGATAGGTCGGCTCACTACTAAGGTTAATTTTTCTTGACTTAAAAATTCCATATCTCATCAACCGCTGGGAGTTTCATGGCAAGTAAATACTCGTTGGAAAGAGGAAAACATCCTCTTTTAGATGGTATAGGACTCATTCTGATAGGCTGCCTCCAAGGTGACAATTTATTTTTCTTTATAACTGGCCTTGAATTTTTATGTGTGAAAAGTGATTGGGATAGCAAGAGGTCATTAGACCTTCTTCATTGTTATGATTCCAACTATGTCTTTATATTATTCCATGTCATCATGAGGTCCTCCATGTCATCTTATGTCACCAACTGATTCATCATAGTGTCATCTTGTATTCAGTTCATAGTGTAGTGATATGACATAGGCAACTTCCTCATTAGGAAAGTTCCAAGATAGTAAGATAGTCTTCCAACCATCAAATGAGATCTTCCATGTCATCATAGATTAAGGTCTAGATCATCAAGTGCATGCAACATTAGATCAAGTAATTCTTAAGGCTTACTTCATTAGTGGTTTGACTTCTTCGTGACTTCACATCTAGAACATCGACATCTTCATTGATGGTATCAACCAAGAGTCATGGCATCATCATCTGGAACTAGGCATCTCAACAATATTGACATATCGGTCAATGTCATATTGACATCAATGACAACCTTGATTAACACGGCCATATTTTTCATTTTGTGGTGCATTTCCTATTGAGAGTGGTCAAATTATGCTGTTTCTTTTTTTTAGTTGCATCAACCTCTAGGGCATTGTTACAGGACTGACCCAATGTGTTGACAAGGGGAGGGGAAGGCTAACCCTATGTGGATCCACTAGACATATGTGGACCCAGATGGGAAAAGAAATGAATGGGACTAAAATGAGTTGAAGGGGGGTGATGTAGATGGTGTCGAGAAGCGGGTTCACACCACCAAAATCAGGATTTCCCATGTAGTGCCAACCCTAAAACTAATGGCCAGTAAATGAGACCCCACAAGACTAGGATATAAGGGTAACCACAAAATCAGGAAGTGGAGACAAGCATACAGACCTAACCCACTCTTTCTACCGAATCCCCCCACCAATTTATGCCCAACAGTTCCTGTTGTCCTCCATAGTGTCCCAAGGCTGAGAATGGAAACTGAAAGAGGTAACCTCGAACCACTTAGGATATGGTAGCTAGATCTACCAAATTAGAGAGGGCTCTCTTTGTGATATTACAACAAACAAGGTGACTGAAGAGGGTAAAAAGAAATTAGGCTAGGTTTTGAGCTCTAGGGTTTTGAAATTTATGGTTTTAGCTGGATCAAGAGGAGAGGTCAAGGAAACTAGGTCAGATCTAAAAGATTTCAGTTGTAGGGATACAAAGGGTCATGGCAGGTATGTTCTATGACACTTTGAGGTTGTCAATTGTAGTGTAGAGTGGAAAAGCAAAGGTTCAAAATGATCATGACAAGCACGAGTTCATTTATCAGAAGATGAATAACATAAACATGAAATTCCTACCAAAACAGAGCATAGACTTGAGAATTTTGTGGATTCATAGATGCAGATTGGGCAGGAAGTTCGGTAGATCGGAAAAGTACCACAGGGTACTGCTTCAACATTGGATCAGGTATGACCTCCTAGTGCAATAAGAAGTAGAAGTCCGTAGCACTGAGCACAACTGAAGCTGAATATATGGCAGCCAACACAACTTCATGTGAGGCCATATGGCTTAGAAAACTGTTCATGAATTTATTTAGAAGGAAGATGGAAGTGAATATTATTCTATGTGATAATCAGAGTTGCATCAATTTCTCTAAGAATTTTTTTTTTCATGATCGGTCGAAGGACATCGACATCATGTGTCATTTTATCAGAGTCTGTGTTCATCGGGGAGTAGTGCAGTTGCAGTACATTCCCACGGGAAATCGGGTAGCAGAATTCTCACCAAGGCAACTGCACTACATTCCCACGGGACATTCTCACCAAGGCCCTAGGGAGAAAAAAGTTTGTTCACTTCAGGGGAAATATGGGGATGATTGATAATCCGTTTTAGTAATGAAAGAAGCATCACTTGAGAGGGAGATGTAGTACATATGTAGCAGAGGTAGTGGCAGTGTCATGGGTAGCAGTACAGTAGCAGCAACAGTGCAGTGGTTGATGAATAGGTTGTTAGATATCAGCAACGCCGAGGATGCTTTAGGGTCAAAGCTGTATGCAGCATGCATATTGTTAGAGCACCTTCTTCACTAAGAGGGAGTGTTGATTTTTTTAGTAGCATCGAAAGTGCTCTAAGTCTCAAACTTTGTGAAGAGGCTTAGGCACATGTATTCCAAAGAACCCAGAAATCATTTGTGGAAATTCCACTCAAAATATGTTTTATGAAAATAATTAATTATTTTAATGGAGACCCTAAGTCTAAACTTAGGGAAATTAAATAATTAAATGGAATTAATAAAACAAAGTGTGAATCTTCTAGAGAACATGGATTAAGTCCAGTTATGATCTTAGCCGTTGATTAGAGATCTAATCTCAGCCGTTAATATCTCAACGAGAAGACTGTAATGGAAGACTTGAGGGTCATTTGAAAAACACACCGGTGTAGATACTCAGTTGTCCAAGTAAAATCGATTTTCTCAGTGGCTGAAGTTTGACAAGAGAAAATCGATCCAGAGGGAGATTTGTAGGTGGAGGAGAGACAAAGAGGGTTCAACAACAATCTAGTGTAAACGAGCAGGTGACGCAATGATAGGAAGGGACAACACAATGGTTGGAAGGGAACAATGCAGAGGTGACACAGATCTGCGCAGTCTTCACGCAAAGCCAATGCATAGGTGACGTAGGAGGCCCATGAGAATCATTCTGGGGTCATTTCTCATCAGAAAATTTGTGAGAAATTTCTCCGGTGTTATCATAGAGAATTTATCTTCGTTATTGTTGATTTTAAATTGTACAAGAGATTTTGCTGAAGAATAATAGAAACCCTCATCCACTACACCAGTTTTCCCGTATTGGGTTTTTCCGAGAACAATTGTCCAAAATATCTGTGTCATTCTTGTGCTAGTATTTCCTTATTGTTATGCTTAGTAATTGTGAAGTCTGCATTTGAATTTATTTCGATATTTACTGAATATATTTCTACAAATAACCTATTTCTGAATAATAATTAGAAGAAATAATATCAGATAGTGCAGTAGGATTTGCAGTTGAAATTTTCATAGTACCAGTATCTCCTCAGAGGTAGGAGATCCAGGGAGTTCTCAGCAGACGAAGTAGCGGGGACATGAGGAGGACCTAGCTAAGCCTCCCACTACTAGTGGTAGGGCCAATAAGGAAGTGTGTCAAACCTTAATTGACGCAGAGGAGTTTTTCGAAGCTCCTTGGACAGACAAAAGACAGTACGGGCAGCCTGAAAGATATCAAGATTTGGTATCTCAGGTTGCAGAACCCTCCAAATTTCAAGAAGCCGCACAACATCAAGTGTGGGTGGATGCTCGAGTTTTATAGGTCACAATGAGTGCAACTCAAAATAATAAAGGGTTTCCATGAGGCAGATCCTAGTCACCTATTTGACTTTGCTCGCCTAACCTATGCTTTCAATATTCTCACCGACCTAATCAATGATAAATGTTATAGTCAACCAAAAAGTACCACAAAGGATAATCAATTGGATGACATTGAAGAAAGCTCAAGTGTAAGCGTGGATGATGAGAAAATGTCAGTTACAGAGGTGGAAGACAATGGAAATATCTCTTCCAAGGATGATGAAGAGTTGGATCCTCTAAGCCTCCAAATCACGTTAGAAGGAATGGGTGAGTGTAGTAGTTCATACAAAGGGTTAGTGAGGGAATGTAATTCTAATGAAGTATTCTTTCATTTGCATGAAGAAGAGATGAATCTTCATAAGATGAAATGTGAATATAAAGAACACCCTACTATTTCTTTCCTCCTTGAAGCATATTACAAAAATCATGTGACAAATACCATAGCTATTTTGCTTCAAGAGAAGAGGGAAAAGTCCTCTCATTGGTCAACTAACCAATATGAAGATACCCTTGATGATATAGATGAGGAAGATGAATCCTTGTTGGTTCTACATGATGAATGGGATGATTTTGAGAGTACGTGTGTTTAGGATGACGAGGCTATGGAAAGTAAAGTTGTGGTTGACTTTACCTCTCTCGAGGGTATCACTCCTAACAACTCTCCTTTCGAGAACCTTGAGGGAGGTGATCCCATGAGCTCCTTGAAAGATAGCATTGAAGATTATTTCTGTATCGAAAAGGAAAAATAGAAAGTTGTCGGGCCTCCATTTGACTGTGCTCCCATATATGATTCTGACAAAGAGGATGAGGCTGAGGTTGGCTTCCCCTTTCTCCTGGGAATTATTTACAATGGCATATCCATTAATACCCTTGCAAAGGAGAATTATTATTTTCCCTTGCATGAAAAGTAGCAATTAGAGACAATTGATTCTCCTTTTTGGGATGGCCCTCTCTTTGATACCAATAATGATAGAATTGATAAAACTCTTCCTCATACCTACCACCCTTATGATTTCTTTTCTCTTGTTCATCACCTTAAGTCTTCCACGATTGATTCCCTCACCCCTTGTCATGTGATTTCTAGTATCCATCAACCCTTTCCCCCCTCCCAGTATATTTTCAAGGAAGATCCCCTCATCAACTATACTTTACCTCCTTGGGTGCACTCTCAGGATTGTCATCTCCCCATAACCTCCCCTCTCCAAGGTTACCATTACCTTGAGAAACCTAGCTGTTTCTTTCCTTCTTTCCCTCACTTTTCATCCCCCTCTCATCACGACCTTGTGACATCTACAAAGCATAATATTGTGAGTATTGATTGTGATAAGGGTTTCTTAAGGATAATCATTCATTCGAACAATGTGTACTTATAGGGGAGGACCCACATCTCTAAAGTGACTCATGTTCCTTCTCTTATGGATTGCCTCACATGGAAGCTATATTTTCCCCCCTCGCACTCGCATCATCCTCCATGTGCTTGGGTTCGCATTCGCTTTGGGATTTACTTCATGAGTAATCATATAGGAATGCACATTTATATTGTTTTGATGATATGTTGGTTGCACTAGTGATTTGATTACACTTGATATTAGTTTCGTCGTATGCAGGTTAGAGTAGGATGCATTGCATGCTGATTGTTTCATTAGAACTAATCTCATATGATATTTCTCATGATAGATTAGCTACATTTAGATTAAAATTGCATATTTTTAATACTTGTTGATTTTATGAGCTGACATTAAGCACGGGTGATCATAAGACATTGTGAAAAACATGTTGCCCCGTGGTTTTGGTCATTGACATGTACCTATAACAGGTCTACGATTACCAAGAGATTGTTGGAGTTCTCATGACCTCCCATTCAAGTAGCCTTGCCCACTTGTTCGAGAGATCACGTCCCAGTTGGAGCCAGATGTTACCCACCACTTCGTGGGTGATATCCCTAGGAGAAATTTTTTGATAGACCTCAGCTGGTAGCCAACAACCCCTTGTAGCCTTCAACTAGCTCGTTGTGCCATTTCTCAGCCACCTGAGCCAACCATGTGGTCCCTCACCCATCTGTATTAATCGTATGTTTGAAGCTGGACCTCCCGAACCTAAAGGTATGCCTTTTCATTTGGTAATTGAGTATTGGGTTTACTTATCATGGACACCTCTGGGCATGGATTGATGGGGGGATTTGGCAGAAAGAGTGGGCTTAGTTTGTGCTCTTGTCCCCTTGATCTCTTTTCGATGTTACCCTTGGATCTTAGTCCCCTAGGATCTCCTTTATTGACCATTTGGTTTTACGGTGGTACTACTTTGGAAACCCTGACTTTGGGTGCATGGTTTCACCCCTTTATCCGCATATATTACTCCCTTTATATTCAGTATAACCCCATTCATCATTTCTCCCACCTCGGTCCACATTGCCTCTCTAGGTCCACATAGGGTCAGCCTCCTTATCCCCTTTCCCCCACCTTGGGTCAGGCCTGAAATGATTCCCTGGAGGTCGAACCAGCTAAAATAAAAAGTAAAATCATAAATGGCCACATTCAAGAGGAAATTTTACCACAAAATGTAAAAGATGTTTGGGACAAAAATAATTAGCACGTGGGCGAAAGCCGATACATGAGCTCTACCCCATACCCATGGTCATCACCTTCATTCCATAGGCCTTAGATGAGCCTCCTTTATCATTCAGGAACCCATGATTGTCCCAACCCTTGGACGGAAATGAACCACCCTACCTAAAAGGGGTAATCACTACTATATCTTAAACATCATGCTCTTGTCCTTTGATCCCTGAGCAGTTAATTAAATAAAATTCATAAAAGGAAAAAGGCATATAAATAAGGGTGGAAAAATCAAGGACTCGGCACCTCATCTATCACGATTGCTCCATCCTACACATTATATACCCATGTGTGGGCTTCCCTTTCTCTAGCTACCCTTGAGCCCCCATATGTGGCCCAGGACTGCCCTCCTCATTCCCTATTCCATTTCACTTATTTATCTCTTGTTACCCCCATTTGAGGGATGTAACTTGGACACACTATCCCCTCTAAGGGTAGAAACCACTTAATAAGGTACCTGCCTAACCCCCTTTGGAGCTTGGAGACATTAGCACATGCCAAAGCCCACTACAGAAGGGCATGCCATTATGAAGTGCCCACTTTGTTGTCTATGACTTGTAAGTTCTCCTCTACGATTAATCTAATGACTTGTTGTACTGGAAGGCTAGGGGATGCATTGGATCTTATACAGGATTATGGATGGTGTCCATTTGTGTTTGGTCTTCCTATATGGGGTCCTAACCTCCAAGACGGCTACACTGGCACATGTAGGGTGTGTGTAGAGAGAAATGGGCCTCCAAAGCAGCATAAAACACTCCATGGATCCCCACCAATTTCCAAAGAGAAAACACTCCATGGATCCCCACCAATGTTCAAATATTACTAGAGATCCACCTTTGGGACGAGAATGATGCACTTGCTACACTATGACCAGTAGGCCCCACAGGAGCACCACACACTTGGCAGGTGTCCCACAACTTGTAAAATGGAATTGCAATGTTCATTACATCATTTGAGACCTTAAAGATGATATATAAGCATCTTCGACTCTTATGGAAACCTATGGGGTCATTAGTGTGTCCCCACACCCATTGGGAGCACCACATGTCTACTATTTGGAGAACAAGGGACCACCACCTTTTCCATCACATTTTGAGGATTGTATTCATCATTATGGCACTTCTGGACATTATCAGGCCTTTTGGAGGGCCCCAAAACATGCGCATATTATTATTGGACCTAATGAGAGGTTTATTATTTCATTTATGAGCTAGTTTGGTGGGCTTGTCACCAAAAGTTGGTTTATTTTCACATTATTTTATTTTTAGGGGCTAATGTAGGCTCATGAGCTAAATCGAACTCCTAAGAGGTGTATAAAATGAAGTTAGTTGGATTCATTTGTATCATCACTTGACTTCGGATCTCTCTATCTTTAGAGATCTTCGCATTTTTCCTCAGCGGACTATTTTTGGATGATGGGTGAATTTTGATGTATGGATTTAGGCTATTTCTACCTTGGAGCTTCTTATTTGCAAATGTGATGTTGGTTGGATATACTCTCTAACATTGTGAGTGCAAAGTTTATGTTATTTTTCTTGTTGCTGCATACAATTGGATTTCGCTATAATTAGGGCTAATTGGTGCATACATGAAATGTGGAATTATGTGTCTATTTAGCTTATTCTATGTATGGGCCATTGTTAGATGAATGAAATGTCCTAGAGATCATGTTATCTTGATAATCTTGCTCCATTTGTATGAAGTATAAATTATTGAAAGTCATGTTTCTTCTCTTTCCTCTAACATTGGACAAAGTTGACTTTCTAGGCCTCCTTGAACAAGAAACGGAATTCTTCTTCATTATTATCCTTGACTCCATATCCCCAAGTGAATCAGGCAATGGTCCCTCAAAAAAGGGTGATCATTTTGTTGGGAAAAATACTAAGAGGGGGGGGGAGGGGGGTGAATCAGTATTTAAAAACTCACACAATATTTTCTTTACTTTACTGATTTATATACGCGACTTTACTTAATCCAACTAGCGTATGTACGTAACTTTCTTTAAAGAAAATTGCGTATGCCCAGTGAATTTTTATTTAGATAAATCTTCAGAAACTTTACTTAGACCAGTGCATCATTCATTCTGTTAGTGTCACTCTTTGCATCCTGTCACCAGTGATCAGATGGACCCTTATCATGTCTTGTTAGGGTCCCATAGTCAATTTTTTGTCATTTCACTAGGTCTTCAAGCAAAAAAATTGGTCACTGGGCATAAAGCTAAGGATTATTTTCCACTCCCAAAATTTTAAATACCTGGTCCATATCATCAAATAAGCTGAGTATATCATTATTCAGAGATTTTCATCATCATTTTAGTCATCATTACCATGAACTCATTCAGTTGAGAGTCTCCATTAGATCATTAGGATTTCAAGGTCACCAAACTGTCATTTCATGCATAAAATCCGGCAAATTGGAAGAGTGGTAATAAAGTAAGTTTCTTCAATAAATTTTAATTTTAAAATGTAATTTTATGTTTCTACATGTAATAAGTACTTCAGAGTTCTAAAGCTACAGTTCAAATTTTTCAAGGAAGATTCAAAAAGTTTAGATAACAAATGTCCAAGGTTGTGAAGTCAAAAAGAAGAAAGAAAGGCATGCTTCAAAAAGAGACATGTGGGGCCCACTATCACTTAAAGAAAGCTATCCCATGCTTATAAAAGGGCCAAAAAGTCATAAAAACATTTCATTTTCACTCCTCTTTCCCTTCATCATCGAGATCATCCTCCATTTGGTGAGAAAAATGTGTTTTTACAGCTCCAAGAGGCAAAAAATTGGAGGTGATGCGCATATGGAGGAGGTGCTGCCCATCCTTGAACTCCGTTGTGCATCTATGAACTGTGTTGTGCACGGGGCAAAGTTTCCCAATCATGCTCAAAAATCACCAAAATTCAAAATTTCAGCTTCCATTTAGGGTTTTTCACTCTCCAAAGCATCTTAACAAGTAAGTACATACATCTTCATGCCCTCCCTTCCATGCAAACCAAAAAATGATAACTAGCTTATTTCCCTAGGGTTTCATAAAAATTTCATGCTTTTGGTTGTCAAATGATCAATTGATGATGTGAAACCCTAGTACCACTGTCCCTACACCATTTTTGGCTAGTTAAACACCATTCACATACCTCACAAAACATTTCCCATCATTTTTACAACATCTCCCTACAAACCCTAGCCCTATTCCACCAAATTAGGCCATTTTCCTAGCTAGGACTGTGTTTTAATTTCCTAGCTCACTACCTTCACTCATTTACCTTCATTTCACTCCCTAAACATTCCTATGATCCCTTCCCCTCTCCCTAAATTTTTCTACCCTCATCTCCCTTCCCTAATTCCCTCATTTCATTCCCTTCACTCACTTTTCCCTGTTTTTCCCTTCCCATCATCTAGGGTTTTCAAATCATGGAAGGGCATTCCTCACCATCAGAGAAGAGAAGACAGCACAAAGGGGGAAAGATACTGGTGTATGAGCCCTCAAACTACAATGAAATCATTTTCTCATCCTTCATCAGAAAATGTTTTGAAGATGTCAACTGCCTAGGGTTTTGTCAAAGGGTGGAGGAAGTAGGTTATCATGAGGAGTTGACAAATTTTTTTGCCACCAACCTGAAGGGAGAAAAGGCCACCATTGTAGGGATTGATTTCACATTTTCAGTTGATGCCATCTCTCTTGCCACAGGGATACCAAACCATGGGGAGTATTGGTTCAAAGGCATGAGTCTTGACCTTGAACAGTAAAAATCCTTCATAAAATCACAGTACAAAGAGACTCATATTGTGTTAAAATTATTGTGTGTGCGCTATAATTTCTCACTTCTCAGTATTTTATTTTATTTTATTTTATAGTGAAAGTTGCAGTTGTGATTTTATTCGTTGTTTGTCGTAGTAAATAAACTGTGTAATTAAATTTATAGTTAGAGAATAATTTCCAGTTGCAACAATAGATAAAAATTTCACATTTGATGCTACAAAACTAACATTTGTTATAGGTCAAATATATTTTGTGCATGTTGATTTCAGTTGGTAAATGGCCGGAAGTTTCAAATTGGGTAAAGTGGTACTCACATGTTTGTCAGGAAGCCATGGACAAGTGTGCTTCGTCATGTATATATAACTACTTCTTAAGAGCATCATAATGACAAGCTTATTGTATCTTTCAACTACACATTATAGAAAGCATAATTTCCTCAACAATATTTCAAAATGTACTATAGTAAAAATCAAGTTTACCTTGGGCACCCATGTTCATTTTGCAACAATATCAAGTTTAGCTTGGGAACCCATAGTCATTTTTCAAGGTGTATGACTAATAAGGTTACCTTTGGTTGCATTCTTGGTCTTAGGCTTAAAGTGAAATTCTTTGAAATGAAGTATACTCTTATAATATAGAATAAATTTGAATGCAATGGGCCTTCTTGTGGCTTTACATCATAGTGGTTGCATTCTTGGTCCTAGGCTTAAAGTGCAATTTTTTGAAATGAAGTATATTCTTATAATATAGAATAATTTTGAACGCAATGGGCCTTATTGTGGCTTTACATCATAGTGTCAGAGATTTTCAATTAAATTATTAAATCATGCTATGAGTTGTTAGAAGGATCAAGTATATTTGAATTCTACCTTCTTGTGGCTTTATATCACAGTGTCAGAGATTTGCAATTAAATTATTAAATCATGCTATGAGTTGTTAGAAGGATCAAATATATTTGAATTCTACCTTCTTGTGGCTTTACATCACAGTGTCAGAGATTTGCAATTAAATTATTAATTCATTCTATGAGTTGTTAGAAGGATCAAGTATATTTGAATTCTACCTTTTTAATACATTGATCAAAGCCTATATTTAGGCCAATAGGAACAATGATATGACTTAGATTTTCATTCAAAATGTATTATATGTAATATTCCAAATTGAAATTTATAGCAAATAACATATGCATGAACTAAAATACAACAATAAAAATCCAAACAAGAGCACAAATCATAAAACCCCAAAATATGGGCAATAGTCCTAAGCCATTTTATTAATTATGCCTAGAAAATCAAGTACAATAGGATGAAATCCATAGAACTTGGGCTTGCCACAGCAGGAAACAAAAACCCCATGTGATAATGTGTAGGATCAAGTGTTGGAATTGGCCCAAATCTATAGCTCAAACTTGCCCAGAAACACCACTACGAACTGCTGAATGGAGTTGGTTGTCCTGCTAAAAATAATGCTTGCAATGATCTGAAAGTGTATCTGCAAGCTCCTCTCCTCAAACCCAAAAATACCCAGAAAAGGTTTGGCCTATCTCCAAGCCAAAGTCGAACCCACAAAATGGTGCAAATTCCCTAGGGAACTTGCAATTCGCCCTGCTGTAAGAATTGGGATTTCAGGCTCGAATGTCGCCTGAAAAATTCTGTAAAATTAGTCAGGGACTCCTCTCAATAAACCCAAAAAAACCCAGAAAGGGTTTGGGCTGAATCCACCCACCCCCTATGACCCACAACAAGTGGAAATTGCCCAATTTGGCTAGAAAACGCCCCACAAAATGATAATGTTGAATTAAGCACAAATCCACCACTGGAAATATCTACCAACTCTGGCTGAATTCTCCCCTGAGGAATACCTCCAATCTCTAACACTAATCTCTCCTCAACCTCTAACACTTATCTCTCCTGGTCCTTCTTGTGGCTTTACATCATAGTGTAAAGAGATTTGCAATTAAATTATTAAATCATGCTATGAGTTATTAGAAGGATAAAGTATATTTGAATTCTACCTTTTTAATACATTGATCAAAGCCTATGTTTAGGGCAATACGAACAATGATATGACTTAAATTTTAGTACAAAATTTACTATATGTAATATTCCAAATTGAAATTTACAGCAAATAATAGATGGATGAACTAAAATACAACAATAAAAATTTGAACAAGAGCACAAATCAGAAAACCCCAAAATGTGGGCAATAGTCCTGAGCCATTTTATTAATTATGCCTGGAAATCAAGTACAATAGGATGAAATCCATGGAGCTTGGGCTTGCTACAGCAAAAAACAAAAATCCCAGGTGAGAATGTGTAGCATCAAGTGCTGGAATTGGCCCAAATCTATAGCTCAAATGTAATATTCCTAATTAGCCCAAGCTAATAGGAATGTTCAATTTTGTTTTGCTTCCTGTTTTTGTGAATAAAATTGTAAAGGAGGATCAATAAAACTCCTAAATCAACAAATAAATCAATGCTTAATGTGAAAAAAGCTAAATCTGATCTATTTTCGTAAGCACACTTAAGTGTGAAAGAGGCTGGATCAGTTGACCAAGTCAACCAAGACCAAATCATCAGCGTTGTCTAGATGCAATGAACCTCCTAGATGCACAACGCAGTTCTAGTTGGAGGCTACACATGTGAACAGAGCTAAATCATTGAGATGGTTTAGGGTTTGACAGGATTTCTAACTTATAAAAGGAAGAGGAGGAAATCAAGAGAAGGTTGTTCATGATTATGATTTTCTGAAGTTATTGTTTGTTTAGACATTTCTTATTCTCTTATTGTTTCGCTGAAAATAGTGATTTTTAGCACTAGGGTGTTACTGATCGGGAATCCCACCTCTTCTAGTGAGTAGCTCTTGGAGGAGTCTTGTTGATCTTGTCCATTATCAGGCATTTGGCCAAGCGACATCTTCCAACTACAATGTAGATCCTATTGAGGGTTTGGTTGTCCTTGTAAGCTGCAGCAAGTGGAGGCTAGATCTATTCAGATCTAGGCAATTATAGTGCCTCTTTTCAATGGGAGAGCCTTCTATCCTTCTAATAAGAGAGTATTAGATCCTTGGAGCTGCACAATCAGATATTGGCATCAGGCCAAACCATTGCTAGAGTCAACAGTGCAGTTTCTCTCCCATAACTACGTTATTTGCAAGAGCAGAGTTGCAGGGAGTTTTGGCATGTTTTTGGATGAGAGATCTCTGGTGTTTGGGATTCTTCCTTTCGCTGTGGTGATCCATGGATTAAATTTATGATCCATTTTCTATTCAGATCTGATCTGCTGTGTATTGTATTTACTTCAGAAAATCTGAAGCTTACTGCAAATCTACAACTTTAGATCTTAGATCTACTCTTTGTATCTCATGTTTTGCTCAAAACCCCAAGGGGAATGTGTAGAGGAACTCTTCTACTGTACAGATCTGATATAGATCTAATATTTTGTACACAGATCTATTCTAGATCTGATATGTAATGTACAGTTTCTTTAGCTCATAATATAATGTTGTCAAGCCTTCTTACAGCAAATACATTGTTGTAGCACGTCATTCTTGAGGATTCCTTCATCTAAGTTCTCCATTTTTCTCTTGTACATTGTATGGGCCCTATTATAAACCTGATTTGCTAATGTATAAGTGATTAATGAACCATTATATTTTTCTCCTGCATATATTGGGCTGATCTGCGTTATTTTCTGGGCAGAGTTATTTTGTATTGCTACAACCCCTTCTTTGGGCATTTTCCAATTGCACTAGGTGTGGGGAGACCTGTTTAACCCACCTAGAAGGATTTGTTTTTGAATCCCTCTTGGATTTTGGTATTAGATTGTCAAATCTAAGGGATCCAAGTGCTGGTTTCCAACCTTGTAGCATACATTCCTAAAAAAAGCGTTTTTTAGGCACGCCTTGCTAGCAGTCCCAATTTGGGATATTACAGTGGTATCGGAACATGATCTTTGGCTCAACCTATGAGTTCCAACTATCAGAAGGAGCGAGATCAAAATGATGGAGAGGATGAGTTTACTCTCATCACTTTTCAGATCTAGAAAGAACCTCTCCAAGGAGGCTAAGTAGATAGAAGAAGGAGAAGAGGAAGGACCATGCACTTCCTACTCTCACAAAGAATAAGACAAGAAGCATGGAGGACACTTGGATCATCAGATTCTGAATGAGTACCTTGTTGAGTACAAGTATCAACCTAGAGCCTTCAAGGAGACTCTAGCCTTCCTGTTAGGTCTCTGTAATTTGCAAGATTGGCAAATACAAACTGCAAAGCCTACATATGAACCACTTTGGGATTCTAGGATTCAGCCCTCCTGAATCCAAAGAGGGATCTCTCTATAAGTGCAAAGATTGATTTATCTTTTAAGGTTTTGGAATGTGATTTTAGGGTATTTATTAAGAACAAGGGTTTTTTGTTTGTTTCGTTGGTCAGGTATGATCTTTAATTGGATGGAATATCACAAAATGAAAAAGTTCAAAAGGTGAAGATGCAAGTATATTGAGAAGTGTTCAGCAGATAGGATTAGCATGAAGCAATGGAGTCACAAAAGGGTTTAATTGTACAACAATTTCAAGAGTGGTCCAGGGGGCAAGTCATCTATATCAAAAGATCCTTTAGATTAAATGATGAATGGAACATTAAAAGTGTTGAGGAAGTGGAAAAATTCAATAATTTCAACAAGGATTTATCAACTTTCCATACAAGAAAAGCCTTTTTAAGAAACTATTTGAAACCAACCAAAGACAGGGCTAACCATAAACTTCTTTGGACAAGCTTATATTAAAGCTAACTTATCAGACAACAATCCAATAATCTCATTAGACTACTTTCAGAAGGGATGAAAACAGATAAGAAAACAAAGTGCAGCTTAAGATCAGGTCAGATATCATTAAAATCTAGACTTGCTTTCAGCATACTCTTAGGGAAAATTTCAAAACAACCTTTGGAGAAAGAACTAGAAGACAAGGCAAACCATAAACTTTTCTAGTTTAACTCTACTTAGCATGTATTGAAAATATCATTCAAGAACTTCCTTTCAAGTTTTGCACATCAAGACATGGACTAACCAACATTCCTTGATAATGTTTACACTTAACTTACGTCATTCCTAAATACACAATTGGAAAAAAACATAAAGATAAAGTTTATCAGTGAGAGTAGGGTACTTCTAAGAGTAGATCCTAGCTCTATATTTGATGTTCTTTATCAAAGAAAAGTGAACAAAATGGCATACATGAAAGGAAAACAATAACAGTAAGAGGTACTTCACCAATGATATAGACCAGGATCCCAAAAATCAGCTTGTATATTGATTGTCAATCCAGTTACATACTTCAAGTCCAATGTTTCATCATAGCAACAACTTCTCTTTTCAGCGTAACTTCTTCAATAACTTAACAGAGCTTCGGAGCTTCAGAATTTATTTACATTCAACAATGATTCGAATACAGCAACTATTACATCAGAAATCCAGTAACCAACCCTTTACAAAGTGCTTCTCAAGGAGATTTTATAAGAAGATGAGGAGGTGGGATGAAAGAAAAGATCTCTAGGTCAATTAATACAAGTTTTAATGCTTCTCTGTCTTTGAGAAACTCAACAGAGAAGATTTCTGATATTTCTCTGTATTAATTGGTTTTCACTAATTTTTTAGCTTCTTGGTAGTTTTTGTTGACTTTAAAACTCCTTTGGGCAGGTTGGCAATAACTTTGGCTGTCTTCAAACAAAATATCACTGACTAGGAAATAACTATGCCTTCTTTTGATTTATGGAAGCTGCAGGTGGCTCTTTTGTAGCTGAAGAGGGTTCAATTAGCCTCTGATGTGGCAATGGAGGCCTTTCGGACTGATATATCTCTTTGCTTTTCCTTAAAACACCTTTAATCTGCTTTTGGTCTATGTTTAGGCTTAATTAGCCTCTGATCTTCATCTTCAGGTCTTTATCCTTTAACACTGTCTTTATCTCTGTGGATTAGGCCTTTGATTCTTGAAGTTATGCCTTAATCCCTTTAAACTCTACTTTAAAATATTTATTCTTCACTTTATGCTCTAATGTTTAGCTTTGGCACTGATACTCTTTGTATAATTGATGTTTATTGTGTTTTTGTTGTTTTGCAGGCGCGCAGAAGGTTTACATGATACCACCAATGCTCATGAGGCATGGGTAGAATCATAGTTTGAACCCTGTAGATTCCCTTTCTTCTTGGATAATGGCCTGTGGATCGTCATCCCTGGCTTTAGCGTTATTTTAAAACTATGGGAAAAACCTTTATAACCTGCAAAAAACAAACAAAAGTTAAGAAAATCCTGTGAAAATAGGTTTAGAGCTGCTTTGGGGGGTTTGAGAGCGAGGGTGAATCAAAACTGTTGGATTAAAATAATCAACGGTTAAGATTAATCGATCAAATCGTTTGGGAGATCAGAAGGTGGGGAAGTGCAATGGAGGCGAAGTTAAATTGAGACCGTCCAATCTCAGAGATCGACGGCGGAGAACTCACAATGGAGCATTTGTGAGAATAGATAGACGACAAACGAATGGAGGTGAAAAATAATGAGAGTCGTTGGATTATAATAATGAATGCTCGAGATTGCTCATTGACATCTTTCGGGAGTAAATAAGGCGAAAAGTGAATGAGGGCGACGTTTAAATCGGAACCATCCGATCACACAGATCGACGGCTAAAATTAAAAGATAAAAGCAATGTGGGCAAAGGGAAGTGGTAAAGCGGAAAACCGGCAGCGGTTTTCGCGCTGCGTTTGGATGGTATGCTGTTTTCACAAAAAAATGCGATTCCACACATTAATTGACGCGCGTCCTTTTTAAAAACCGCCTGTTTCGCACTTTTTTTGGGCATTAAACTCTGGGCGCAAAACTTTTGCGAATTGGAACATCAGCCGTCAGATCGGAGGATCCAGATCCGACGGTGTGGAAAAATTGCGATGAGAAAGTTGCACGGATGAGGGGTTCAGTGGGGTCCACGTTTATTTTGTCGTGTAGTGGATAGGTTAATTGGCTATCGGGTTTAACCCCAATCGTTGGATTTTTCTGACGGACGGTCAGGATTTAATAAAGAGGCGGGTTGCTTTGAATGGAGGAAAGCGTGGTGAATGAACAGTGGAGGGAAGGATGGCCTGATGGTCGTTGATCTGGATAGATCAACGGTTCAAAATCGTTTAAATTTGAAACGTCGAGGTGATGAAAATCAAAGGTAATAAGGGTTCGGAAGAGGTTTGTAGGCCTTTTAAGCACCCGACTGCGGGGCTTCGAACACATGGAGAAAGGGGCTAAGGAATTAAGCCCTCGGGGGCTTAAGACCTATTGTATTTTAGAAGGGTGATTTTAGGCCCAAAAATAGTGTTTTTTAAGCCAAATTGAGGGTTTCGGTAGGTAAATGGAAGCATTTTTAAACCAAATAAAAGGGAAGTAAAAGGTTTAAAAGGGTTATTGGAATTATTTAGAGGTTAGATGAAGGGTTTTTAGAGGATTTTATGGAGGGAATAAGGGTAAAAAGTGGAATTGTTTGTGAGTGAAAGAGAAGTGAAATGATGGGAAAATGGGGTTTTAAGCAGTCTTTCTCTTGGCAAACAGCAAGTTATTTAGGATAAAGAGGGAAACAGCAGTGAAGATTAATTCAAAGGGAAAAGATTTTCATAATACTTTAAGAAATAACAATTTGGGCATGAATTGTTTCTTAAAGGCTAAAAAGAGATTTAGCCACCATTTGATATGACAAATTTTTATAGGTGGCTAACAATGGCTCCAACTTGGGATGGCAGCTCCTTGGAGGTGTCAGGAACCACAGAAATTCATCTCTGGATGCTGATTAGTGCCTTGCACTTTGATAATATTTTCCTGTTCTATGATCAGCTGCTTTAGAACATTTGATATCAGTAGAAAAATTGTTCCCCAAACAGTTACCTACACAGCTTACTTCCTAACATTTTTTCTTCATAAGGTGCATTTGGACTTGCAGACCTTAAACATCAGCATTTTATTTTTTTATTGAAAACATAAAACTAATCTAATTTTACCCTTATTTCTCCATGAACTCAGTTTAAACAGTTGAGTTCATAAGTTTCTCTACCTAACAACAATCTATCAGGATTAGATTGTCTGACAGAGTTTTATTCTCTATTTTCTAAAACAGAAATTTAAAAACAACCAAGCCAGGATTAAGCAATCCGACTTGCTGCAGATCTATGGCATAAAAACAAGCTGCACATAGACTTAAAATTTGTAGAAAATTAAAAACAACACAGTGGAGGCTTGAGGTTTGAAAATCAAGAACATCCTTCATTATTTCTTCAGCTTTGTTTTGAATTTGTTTGAGCTGTCTTTCTTTCTTTCCTGGTTTAAGTTTTGGGCATATTACAACCAGTTTGTTTTCTATCTTTGGCTTAAGATTTGATCTAATTAGAGCCATTCTTCTTTTAAGATTCGTAGGTTCAGATTTTGAGCTTGTTTGAACCTTCATTTTTCTATCCTAATCTACCTTACTGATAAGCCAAGATTGTACTGTTTGGCTGATCTAATTCACTAACCTATCAGGAGTAAATTGAAAAGCTAATTAGTCATGATTAGGCTATATGACTAACTAGAAGTGTGTTTTTAGGAGTGGCATTTGAGCTTGCACACTTCAGACTTTGTTTCTCTTTTTTGGTATGGGGTTATATCTTTCTTGTTTTCACTCTGCCCTCTTTTCTATCTTCTATTTTTTTTGTAATTTTTCTTTTTCTAACTTTGAAGAAAAATCAACAACTAACTAAATGCTCAAAAGCTGAGCTTTATTGACATTCCTACCTAACTTATTCTAACTTGGAATATTTACATTTTTTATATGATACAAAAGTGCCAATGTAGCCAGTTGATTAGTGACAAAAAGGAAAAGAAATTTTGGCGGCTTGTCAGGGGTATCCATAGTACATATTGAAGATTAATCTTTAAAATCAAGGCTGTCACAGGAGGTGACAACGTTTTATGACTTTGGCTCTTTCAAAAGATCCATGCTTGAGAATTTGAGCCAATTGGGACTTCCACATACTCTTCCATAGGATCAACAAAGAAAAGATGAGAATTCTCTTCTTTTTGGCCCTCCATGATTGGTAGATTGTCTGCCTCTAAGATATCAGCTTTGAGGACTGCACCTTCAACATGTTCCTTGGAAGCATCATCATCCTTGACCTGAAAATCAACAAGCAGTGAAATTTCCTTTTTCTCCACTGGATCAAGGCAAAGATTCTTTTGAGGAAGACAATCTTCCTCATCTTCATTGTCATTTGAACTGGAGGACTCATCATATATTGCAGTGTTGTCCTCTTGTAGTCCTAGTATGCTCTGACTCAGTGGAATGTACTCTGTGAAGAGATCATCATGTTCTTGAGCAGGGGTATTTTTTATTACCTCAATCCTATCAGGAGAAGGCTCCTTATCTTCATCATGCTCAAGAAATTCCTCTTCTTTTTTAATCTCAACATTAAAACTAATAGATTGTTGATTCCCAATTATGTGAAAGCTATTTCTAATGGATTGGATTGGTTGATTGTTGCTTTCAAGCTGATGATAAATATTTTTATGACACCAATCAACTACTGGTTGCCTTGCATGATTAGTCTCTGTTTGAAGCTCATCATCATCATCAGACTGATCAAAATTTGGAAAATCATTAGAAAAAACAATTTCACCAATCAAGCATATTGGGTTATCAGTTGGCCTTTCTTTGAGCTGATCTACAGGTTTGTTTTTTGCTTCAAGACAACAAGGTTCAGTAGGTAAATGAGCAGAGGTATTTTTTTCTAATGAAGATTTTAGGGCTGGCTATGTGTTCAATATTAGATCAATCTCTTCCTCTGTCAAGAGAGAAGGAATTTTATTTTTGCTTAGGACAGATGTACATGAGTCCTCTTTCTCTTGTGTTGGCTGATTTTGAGGCCTAATGTCTTCTTGAGCCTCTTCTAGGGGATCTTAACTTGAGTTTGCAGGGAAAATTTGAGGATTTCCTATCGTTTCTTGATCTTCTTATGTTTCAAACAATTCCTCATGATTATTATGACACTCAGTTTGCATATAAGGTTCATGAGTTGTTTGTTTTACATTATCAGGATGCCACTCTTCTCTTAAGATCTGAAATGAGTTATAGCATAGAGGGAGAGTCCCTGTATGTGTTGATTTAGTTTCTATTTCAGGTTCTGTGTTTTCTAAGTGGCTACTTGTTTCCTTAAAGTAATACTTACTATTAGTATTTTCTATTTGATCGTGAAGTTCTCTTAACAGCTTAGTACAAGATATAGGGAGGCAATCAGAAGTTTCTTGACAACCTTCTTCATTGCTTTCTTTGTAACCCTGCTCATCATCTTCTATAAAATCTTGATCATCATACATATCTTGCTCATTGTCTAGGTCGTGAGGTGATTGAGCTTTTGTTTGATCAGGGAAAGGCATAGGTTGCTCTAGATCATCAATATTTAAATTAGCCTCAGACCTATCCATTCTTTTTCCAAGCATGTACATCATCTTTTCCATCATGATTAGTAGTTTTTATTCATTTTTTTCTCTATAATCTTGCTCATCACACATGTCTTGTTCATCATACATGTCTTGTAGTGGTTGAGCTTGTGTTTGCTTAGGGAAAGGCATAGGTTGCTCTAGATCACCAATATTTAAATTAGCCTCATACCTTTCTATTCTCTTTCCAAGCATGTACATCATTTTTTCCATTATGACCAGTAGTTTTACTTCTGGGTCTATACTTGGATCCATGTTTGTAATAAAGAGGTCACTGTGTCTTTTCAACTAGTTCAGAGTCTTCTACCAGTGGAGTCATTTGGTCTTCTGAGAGTTGTAGAGTGTGGAGTCGCCAGGTGGAAAAATTTTAGCTCTTATAGAGGTAAAAAATTTTGTGGCTCCACCACCATTTATTGATTTGAATACCAATCTGAAATATTTTTGGGTTTTCTGAGTTCTTTCAGTCCTATGGGTTATGAGAGTGTCCTAAATCTGTTTCAACACTTAGCTATGGTGATGAGTCAAAGAGAGTTTACTCTCATGGCTTAGCTAGCTGATTCCTTCAAGGTTTGATAAGGCTTTATGAGAATCCTAAGTATTACTTAGTTTGTCACTGATTCAAATAAGTCCTATCATGAGTACCAACATGCTTGGTAGTGCCTGAAGAAAGCTACTTATACTACACTGAATACTGAGTGTTTTGTTTTAAGGATTTTACTTATAAGTTCCCCAGCGGAGTCGCCAGAATGTTAGGTCTCTGTAATTTGCAAGATTGGCAAATACAAACTACAAAGCCTACATATGATCCACTTTGGGATTCTAGGATCTAGCCCTCCTGAATCCATAGAGGGATCTCTCTATAAGTTCAAATATTGATTTATCTTTTAAGGTTTTGGAATGTGATTTTAGGCTAGTTATTAAGAACAAGGGTTTTTTGTTTGTTTGGTTGGTCAGGTATGATCTTTAATTGGATGGAATATCACAAAATGAAAGAGTTCAAAAGGTGAAGATGCAAGTATATTGAGAAGTGTTCAGCAGATAGGATTAGCATGAAGCAATGGAGTCACAAAAGGGTTTAATTGTACAACAATTTCAAGAGTGGTCCAAGGGGCAAGTCATCTATATCAAAAGATCCTTTAGATTAAATGATGAATGGAACATTAAAAGTGTTGAGAAAGTGGAAAAATTCAATAATTTCAACAAGGATTTATCAACTTTCCATACAAGAAAAGCCTTTTTAAGAAATTGTTTGAAACCAACCAAATACAGGGCTAACCATAAACTTCTTTGGACAAGCTTGTATTAAAGCTAACTTATCAGACAACAATCCAATAATCTCACTAGACTACTTTCAGAAGGGATGAAAACAGATAAGAAAACAAAGTGCAACTTAAGATCAGGTTAGATATCATTAAAATCTAGACTTGCTTTTAGCATACTCTTAGGGAAACTTTCAAAACAACCTTTGGAGAAATAACTAGAAGACAGGGCAAACCATAAACTTTTCTAGTTTAACTCTACTTAGCATGTATTGAAAATATCATTCAAGAACTTCCTTTCAAGTTTTGCACATCAAGACATGGACTAACCAACATTCCTTGATAATGTTTACACTTAACTTAAGTCATTCTTAAATATACAATTGGAAGAAAACATAAAGATAAAGTTTATCAGTGAGAGTAGGGTACTTCTAAGAGTAGATCCTAGCTCTATATTTGTTGTTCTTTATCAGAGAAAAGTGAACAAAATGGTATACATGAGAGGAAAAAAATAACAGTAAGAGGTACTTCACTAATGATATAGACCAGGATCCCAAAAATCAGCTTGTATACTGATTGTCAATCCAGTTACATACTTCAAGTCCAATGTTTCATCATAGCAACAACTTCTCTTCTCAGCCTAACTTCTTCAATAACTTAACAGAGCTTCAGAGCTTCAGAATTTATTTACATTCAACAATGATTCGAATACAGCAACTATTACATCAGAAATCCAATAACCAACCATTTACAAAGTGCTTCTCAAGGAGATTTTATATGAAGATGAGGAGGTGGGATGAAAGAAAAGATCTCTAGGTCAATTAATACAAGTTTTAATGCTTCTTTGTCTTTGAGAAACTCAACAGAGAATATTTCTAATATTTATCTGTATTAATTGGTTTTCATTAAGTTTTTAGCTTCTTGGCAGTTTTTGTTGACTTTAAAACTCCTTTAGGCAGGCTGGCAATAACTCTGGCTGTCTTCAAACAAAATATCACTAACTAGGCAATAACTATGCCTTCTTTTGATTTATGGAAGCTGCAAGTGGCTCTTTGGTAGCTGAAGAGGGTTCAATTAGCCTTTGATGTGGCAGTGGAGGCCTTACGGACTGATATCTCTCTTTGCTTTTCCTTAAAACACCTTTAATCTGCTTTTGGTCTGTGTTTAGGCTTAATTAGCCTCTGATATTCATCTTCGGGTCTTTATCCTTTAACACTATCTTTATCTCTGTGGATTAGGCCTTTGATTCTTGAAGTTATGCCTTAATCCCATTAAACTCTGCTTTAAAATCTTTATTCTTCACTTTATGCTCTGATTTTTAGCTTTGGCACTGATACTCTTTGTATAATTGATGTTTACTGTGTTTTTTTTGTTTTGCAAGTGCGCAGAAGGTTTACATGATACCACCAATTCTCATGAGGGATGGGTAGAATCATAGTTTTAACCCTGTAGATTCCCTTTCTTCTTGGATAGTGGCCTGTGGATCATCATCCCTGGCTTTAGCGTTATTTTAAAACTATGGGAAAAACCTTTATAACCTGCAAAAAACAAACAAAAGTTAAAAAAACCTGTGAAAATAGGTTTAGAGCTACTTTGGGTGGTTTGGGAGTGAGGGTGAATAGGAACCGTTGGATTAAAATAATCAACGGTTAATATTAATCGATCAAATCATTTGGGAGATCAGATGGTGGGGAAGTGCAATGGAGGCGAAGTTAAATAGAGACCGTCCGATCTCAGAGATCGACGACGGAGAACTCACAATGGAGCGTTTGTGAGAATAGATAGAGGGCAAACAAATGGAGGTGAAAAACAATGAGAGTCGTTGGATTATAATAATGAACGCTCGAGATTGCTTAGTGAAATCTTTCGGGAGTAAATAAGGCGAAAAGTGAATGAGGGCGAGGTTTAAATAGGAATCGTCCGATCACACAGATCGACAGCTAAGATTAAAAGATAAAAGCAATGTGGGCAAAGGGCAGTGGTAAAGCGGAAAACCGGCAGTGGTTTTCTCGTTGCGTTTGGATGGTATGCAGTTTTCACAAAAAAAATGTGATTCCTCACGTTAATTGACGCGTGTCCTTTTTAAAACCGCATGTGTCGCACTTTTTTGGGGCATTAAACTCTCAGCACAAAAATTTTGCGAAATGGAACGTCAGCCGTCGAATCGGAGGATCCAGATCCGACGGTGCAGAAAAACTGTGATGAGAAAGTTGCATGGTTGAGGGGTTCAGTGGGGTCCACGTTTATTTTGTCGTTTGGTGGACAGGTTAATTGGATATCGTGTTTAATCCTGATCGTTGGATTTTTCTGACGGATGGTCAGGATTTAATAAAGAGGTGGGTTGCTTTGAATGGAGGAAAGCATAGTGAATGAACAACGGAGGGAAGGATGGCCTGATGGCGGTTGATCTAGATAGATCAACGGTTCAAAATCATTTAAATTTGAAACGTCAGGGTGATGAAAATCAAAGGGAATAAGGGTTCGGAAGAGGTTTGTAGGCCTTTTAAGCGCCCGACTGCGGGGCTTCGGCCACATGGAGAAAGGGGCTAAGGAATTAAGCCCTCGGGGGCTTAAGACCTATTGTATTTCAGAAGGGTGCTTTTAGGCCAAAAAATAATGTTTTTTAAGCCAAACTGAGGGTTTCGGTAGGTAAATGGAGGCATTTTTAAACCAAATAAAAAGGAAGTAAAAGGTTTAAAAGGGTTATTGGAATGATTTAGAGGTTAGATGAAGGGTTTTTAGAGGATTTTATGGAGGGAATAAAGGTAAAAAGTGGAATTGTTTGTGAGTGAAAAGAGAAGTGAAATGATGGGAAAATGGGGTTTTAAGCAATCTTTCTCTTGGCAAACAGCAAGTTCTTTAGGATAAAGAGGGAAACAACAGTGAAGATTAATTCAAAGGGAAAATATCTTCATAAGACTTTTAGAAATAACAATTTGGGCATGAATTGTTTCTTAAAGGCTAAAAATAGATTTAGCCACCATTTGATATGAAAATTTTTTATAGGTGGCTAACACTTCCCATAGTTCATTCAACTGGAGGAAGAGAGGATACCCTGCAATAAGGGAGAAATCAAGGGCAATAGGTTTCTATTATCCACTTTTGATGGGACATCTGCAGCAAAGGCTTGGGCAAGAAGAGTCAGTGCATTCTTCCTACTACATCTAGTGGTAGAGAAAGAAGTAGTGGAGATTGCAGCGCTGCACCTGAAGGGTGAAGCAAGCAATTGGTGGTTCAGCCATGTGAGACATGCAAAAGTATATTCTTTTGCAGATTTCACTCAAAGGATGATCAAGAGATTTGATAAAGAGAAATCCAAGGAAGAGAATTCCTCATCATCTCTTAAGGAGACTTGTATCAGCACCGTCACAACCTTGGAGGAGCAGCCTTCAACATCAGCTATTGAGGGAGCCAACATAGTAGAAGAAGGAACTCTTATAGCCATACAAGGTGTTCCCAAATCCCATCAAGGTATGATTGAATTTCCACTTTCTAATATTGCAGCAAATCTTTTAGAGGATTGTGGAAACCTACTGTTGCATGACCCAGAATCTTCACTTACTGCCAATATAGAGTAGCAGAGTTGCACTGCGTTGTCCAAGAGAAGCAGTGAAGAAAGGAGGATCCATTCCTCATGGGAGCAATCAGATGTTAGCTTCATTCAGGGAGCAATGAAGGAAGAGATGACAAAGGGTAGACATCTTGAGATGAGAAACCTTTTCTCCTCTCTAGATGACACTTTCTCAATGAGCAAGCCACAGCGCAAAGAGAGACTTCTACTTGTAGCAGATCCAAGACCCCACCGGTTTTGGAAGGCCATGCATGAGGAGGAGGTCTCATCAAGAGATCCCATGGAAGGTGCACTTCAACATTCCATGAAGTGCAAAGTTCTTCAAAGATCTGAGAATATTGGTGTCCTACAATGGGAGGATACCAAGTATTTGCGGGATGAGGTCCATGATCCACGAGTGGATGAGTGGATGTGGATGATGAGCAGGAAGCTGGAAAGCTACTTGCAAATCTATGATACTGGGCAGCAGAAGGCTTGGCTGCGTTGGCTACTCTTGAAAGAGTTTGGCCATCATCCTCTTTCTAAGGGTATGTGGGGGAAAGATGTGTGGCAAGATGCTTGCATCATTGGGCAGCAAGAAGTATGGACACATTGTGTTGATATGACATTCTTCATATCAATCACCATGTTTTCACCACATGATTTATATGATGGAGGTATTGGGAGGCAGCAAAATCCTTTGTTGCTTTGGAATTTCTTGGGAGAGCAAGAGCATATCTACTCTCACACTTTGCATGATGTTGCAGGAGTAGGAGATGGCACTATCATGGTGCAAAGGGGCTACTCCTTAGCCTTGGATGATTTGGAAGTACTTCCACTTTGGAAGGAGCTTTTTTTTTGTAGCAACATTATGGAAGATGTCTTTGACAATGAACATGTCAAAGAATGGAGCTATGTATTGGCAGGAGCCTATTTGCATAGGCCAACAACGCTGTCACTTTGGAGCATGGACTTATGGATGGAGTGTCCCCAATATAATTTCACTCTTGATGCACTTGATGGACAAGGAGGAGGTGAGAAAGATGGAGTAATGGGTGGAGACATCTATTATTGTGATATTTTCTTCTTCGCTTGGATTTCCAAGTATATGAGGAAGGATCCTCATGCAACACATGATTCATTTTTCTTCATGAGAGTAGGTCATACCATTATGGAGAGTTTGTTCATAGATCCTATCATTATCTTACTTCTAGTACATGGTAAGGCTCTTGTTGTTGCATTTAGTGATCTGCATACTCTTACCATTTCTATGCAGTGCATTGCTCCACAAGAGGGCAAGCTTTTCATTGAGCTCCATGATCAACAATGGGCCAGAATGTATGATGGATACAACCATCTCTTATGTGGCCATGGGAAAGTGTTGTATTACTTCATGTATGTTCAGTTGATGTATCCAACCATTTTCTATTTATCAGTAGATTTCATGACATACATAATTATCCATGTAACAAAAAACAACTTGCCATGTAATTTTCTGAAGCAGCAGTTTGCAAAACTGCGTTGTAACTATTGGGAAAATTGTTGGTACTTTCTTGCACCACATGAAACCTTCACCGTTCCCCCCATTTTGATGTTGATCATGATTTCATTTGCTGATATTGACCTCATTTGTATTGGAAGCATGATTGGGAGAGAGACACGTGGGTTGGATGTGTTCTTTTGGGAAGAGGATTCCCACAATTTCTGCCTTGCATGTTCTAATGGGAGCATGAGAGGAGATATGGCCACCACAGCCAAACACTTGTTTCTTTATGAGGTGGGCCATGAGTTTGATGAGATGCCATATGGTGATGATTCCCTATCCATCACATATGGAATGGTTTGGGCCAGCTTAATTCACAGCATTGGAGAGGAGATCTTTAGAGATCTAGTCTTCATTTTGCCACTTGAGGGCAATATTATTGTAGCCCAAGATCAGCAGTCACTCTACAATTATCATAAGTGTAGAGGAGGACAGCGTGGGGTAGGCTCTTATGTCTACCATGTTCAGAATTTTCAGCCCACCTACATTGCATGAGCTCAAGGTGGAGGAGACTTTTCTAGAGTTTCCATGTTGGGAGGTGACTCATTTTGTATGGATGATTGCTTGGGGATGGAGGATCCACTTGGGAAAGATGTTTCCCAACACATATCATCCTCCATGCCTTGGGAGGAAGCTCTTCAGTTCTATCCTTGCAGTTGCTTGAAGACAAGCAACATTTGGGAGGGGAGGACTGTAATATTCCTAATTAGCCCAAGCTAATAGGAATGTTCAATTTTGTTTTGCTTCCTGTTTTTGTGAATAAAATTATAAAGGAGTATCAATAAAACTCCTAAATCAACAAATAAATCAATGCTCAATGTGAACATGGCTAAATCTGAGCTATTTTCATAAGCACACTTAAGTGTGAAAGAGGTTGGATCAGTTGACCAATTCAACCAGGACCAAATCATCAGCGTTGTCTAGATGCAATGAACCTCCTAGATGCACAGCGCAGTTCTAGTTGGAGGCTACACATGTGAACAGAGCTAAATCATTGAGATGGTTTAGGGTTTGGCAGGATTTCATAATTATAAAAGGAAGAGGAGGACATCAAGAGAAGGTTATTCATGATTATGATTTTCTGAAGATATTGTCTGTTTAGACATTTCTTATTCTCTTGTTGTTTAGCTGAGAATAATGTTGTTTAGCACTAGGGTGTTCCTGATCGGGAATCCCACCTCTTCCAGTGAGTAGCTCTTGGAGGATTCTTGCTCATCTTGTCCACTATCAGGCATTTGGCCAAGCTACATCTTCCAACTACAACACAAACCCTGTTGAGGGTTTGGTTTTCTTTGTAAGCTGCAGCAAGTGGAGGCTAGATCTATTCAGATCTAGGCCATTATGGTGCCTCCTTTCAATGGGAGAGCCTTCTATCCTCCTGATAAGAGAGTATTAGATCCTTGGAGCTGCATAATCAGATATTGGCATCAGGCCAAACCATTTCTAGAGTCAACAGTGCAGTTTCTCTCCCATAACTGTGTTATTTGCAAGAGCAGAATTGCAGGGAGTTTTGGCATGTTTTTGGACGAGAGATCTCTGGTGTTTGGGATTCTTCCCTTCACTGTGGTGATCCATGGATTAAATTTATGATCCATGTTTTATTCAGATCTGATCTGATGTGTATTTTATTTACTTCAGAAACTCTGAAGCTTACTGCAGATCTGCAACTTTAGATCTCAGATCTACTCTTTGTATCTCATGTTTTGCTCAAAACCCCAAGGGGAATGTGTAGAGGAGCTCTTCTACTGTACAGATCTGATATAGATCTAATATTTTGTATTATTTTGTACAAAGATCTGTTCTAGATCTGATATGTAATGTACAGTTTCTTCAACTCATAATATAACGCTGTCAAGCCTTCTTACAGCAAATACATTGTTGCAGCACCTCATTCTTGAGGATTTATTCATCTAAGTTCTCCATTTTTCTTTTGTACATTGTATGGGCCCTATTATAAACTTGATTTGATGATGTATAAGTGATTAATGAACCATTATATTGTTCTCCTGCATATATTGGGCTGATCTGCGTTATTTTCTGGGCAAAGTTATTTTGTATTGTTGCAGCCCCTTCTTTGGGCATTTTCCAACTGCACTAGGTGTGGGGAGACCTGTTTAACCCACCTAGAAGGATTTGTTTTTGAATCCCTCTTGGATTTTGGTCTTAGATTGTCACATCTAAGGGAACCCAGTGCTGGCTTCCAATATTGTAGCATACATTCCTGAAAAATGCGTTTTTCAAGCATGCCTTGCTAGTAGTCCCAATTTGGGGATATTACATCAAACTTTCCCAGAAACTCCACTGTGGACTGCTGAATGGAATTGGTTGTCCTACTAAAAATAATGCCTAGAATGCTCTGAAATTGCATCTGCAAGCTCCTCTCCTCACACCCAAAAATACCCAGATGTAATATTCCTAATTAGCCACGGCTAATTGGAATATTCAATTTTGTATAGTTTTGCCGGCTATAGTTTATTAATAAATAAAAGTGAGAGGAGGGGTCTAACTCACTTAAGAAAAATAAAGTGTTTCCCTAGTAGCTCAACGTTATAACTTATGGGGGAGCCATGGGGTCCAACACCACGTGGAGGAGGAGGCCCATGTAGCCTCTAGGAGCTTCTGCGCAGATTGGGGAAGAGCACGTGGAGGAGAAGGGGACCACTTTAGGGTTTTGGAGAGAGACCAACATTATAAAAGGAGGGAGAGCCTTCTCATTTGGTATTCTTGTTGTTGATGATATTTGAGCTAGACATTTGTCTTCTTGAGCACGCTGGCTGTTTAGCCTGTCTGTAGCACTGTTTAGTGCGTTGAGTGTCTCCGGTCGGAGATCTCACCCTTAGCCCTGGGGGACTTCGAGTGCCTGCTCGGGTAAGGTCATTTATTCAGTCTTTAGCGGGAGGTTTGGTTGGTTGTTTTGCTGAGGAGCTGGGCTTCTCTTGTGACTGCGCAGTCCCTGCGAGAGAGGACGCAGTTCTACTTGGAGGTGTTTCGGTGCGGGGTTTTCTGCAGGAGTTTCAGTTGCTATCCAGAGGAGAGGATCAGTCTTTGCCAATAGGAGGTTTCCTGAGGAGTTTGTGGCACAGTTTCAGCTATTATCATTTGGCATCTGCGCTGAGCCTTGCAGAGGCAGCGTAATTCCTTGAGGAGGGTTTCTTTGGTGATTTTTGGAGGCTGACCATTTTTATATGGTTTCTGGGTTTTGTCCGGGGTGGTGAGTACAGGTGGTCTGCAAATTTTCAGCTCATTCTGGCAAGGGGATCAGCCCCTAGTCTTAGTCCATTCCGGCAGCAGCAGTTTTACGGCAGTTTTCCAGCAGCTGGGACGCAGTTTCTTATAGTAGCCATTTCTTGTCTTTCTGAGAGAGTTCTTCACTTGCCTTGAGCAAGAATAGGTGCTGTCATTCTGATCATCTATTGTATTTCATTATATTCTCAAATTAATAAAATGACCGCATCCAGAGCAACATTTTATGATGTTGCTTTATGTTCTGTTACGCGGCATTTTCTATATTGTCGTATGCTTGTATTCTTTGTCTATTTCCCTTTCGGGATATTACGGTCGTGTCGAGCATGGACACGGCTCGACGTGGAGCTAGCAGTCTGTGAGGCCGAGGGATAGACCACATCTGTTATAGGGGTAAGAGATACGAAGCATTGCGATCATAGGTTTGGAGGCACGGAGAGGTGGCTGTGTCGAGTGGTGGACATGGAAGTCGGGGAGCAGCAGGGTGTACATAGATCGGGGAGCGACCCTGAAAACGAGATACGAGATCGGGGAGCGACACAGCGGATAGAGCGAGGAGCGCTTTCGTGGTGGATGCGAACGAGCGAGGTCCTATCGTGACGAGGGTGCGAGGAGATATAGGGAAACGCTCCTCAAAACAGTACAGGATCTGTCGAGACAAATGGAGACGACGGGGCAGAGGATCGCTACGATAGAGGTTAGGGAGCGTGAAACCCCAAGGGGTTTTCAGATTGGTGAGGGATCGGGCACATCCCACCATATGCCGGAGCTTGAGGCTATCCCCATTATGGCATCGCATGCTGCAGGTCCGCCTGCCTGCTGTTCTAGGAGAGGACACCAGAGGAGGGCAGGCAAGACCCACCGCAGGAGGCTACCTTTAGGGTACGGGCATACGGGTCGGAGTTGGAGATATCTCATTCGGAAGACTTTCAGCTCCAGCGTGATAGTAGACCCCGTGATCATCACAGAGGGCACAGGCATCATCATGATGACCACCGCGCAGCTAGCAGATTTCATTTGCCCACGTTTGATGGCTCATCAAACAGTTCGGCAAAGTCTTGGGTAGAAAAGCTGGAAATTTATTTCCAGCTTAATCAGATGTCGCAGTCAGAGGCCATTAAGGTGGCAACATTACATTTGGATGGTGAGGCCCAGGACTGGTGGTTTCATGGGATGACGACACTCGGGCATTCTACAGTGACGACATATGCCGAGGTTACCAGGAGGGTGATAGAGCGTTTTGACCGGAGGGATCCAGAGCAGCACTTTGTTGAGCTGACGAAGCTCAAGCTGACTGGGAATCCAGAGACTTACATTTCGGATTTCTTGAGGGTTTCAGTGATGGTGCAAGATCTATCTGCAGCTCGAATGATCTACATGTTTGTGGAGGGATTAGCAGAGCCACTTCGTGGCCTAGTTAGGTCGACTAGACCGGCTACACTTCAGGATGCCATCAGCAGGACCCGAGATTTACAGGATGTCTTGCCCAAGACTCGGACACCTTGTCCTCGAACGGGGGTTCCCGGCCACAAGGAAGGACGCGAGGATGCCATTTCCCCAAGGAGAGAATCCAGGACGGTGCGAGTTGATGATGAGGCTGGGGAGGGACATAGAAAGAAAAGCCGGTTGTGCTTCTGCCCGAGGGCCTTGGGCACCAAGACATGAATGTCTTTGTTGGGCTTTTGTTTCATTGGTCTTCTCCAAACGGCGGGGAAGAGGATGAGGAGGATGATGTGGAGGCAGGAGATTGTCGTGCAGTACAGGATACCTTACCACCTCCACCACCACCACCAGGTGGTGCGTCGTTTGCACCTACTGGAGGAGCTCTAGCCGCATTTCGGGGAGTCCCCAAGTACTTGACGCTGCGCGTACGGGGAACAGTGCGTGGTCAGCGAGTCTCAGTTCTGGTTGATAGTGGGGCAACCCACAACTTCATCGATGCACAGATGGTTGAGCGGAGAGGTATACAGACTGAAAGTTTTGATGGATTTTCAGTTTTGGTCCCAGGAGATCAGACCATGGTGTGTGCTCGATATGTTCCCAAGTTATCGGTGACGATGGGCACCTATACATTGACAGATCATTTTTTTGTGGTCGATATTCCGGACACCAACATGATACTGGGTGTTCAGTGGCTTATTACTCTAAGGCTGAGAAGGTCATGACGGATGTAAGCCTAGAGATGGGTAGGATGATCCCAAAGACGGAAGGCATGAGAAGATACGGGGCAACACACATACCCTTGTGTTGTTTCGGCACATCGGATAAGAGCAACCTTAAAGCAAGGAGACATAAGTGGGCGATGAAGTTGCGGGCATTGGAAGCGGTGACTACGGGGCGACGATGCACCGAAGGTACGGATCATCCTTGACCAGGTATGCCATAGTATTCGGGGATATTCCGCCAGGGCAGCCACCAGATCGGGGGTTTGAGCATACCATTGAGCTTGAGTAGGGTATACAGGCCGTGATCACCACACCTTATAGGCATCTCAAGGCCTATCGAGATGAGATTGAGTGAGCTATTCAGGAGTTGCTGGCCCTTGGGCACATTTGGCCGAGTACGAGTCCTTTTGCTTCTTCTGTGGTGTTGGTGAAGAAGAAGGACGACACATTGCGGATGTGCATTGATTACAGGGCTTTGAACAAGAAGACCCTGAAAAACAGGTACCCCATTCCCAGGATCGATGAGTTGATGGACGAGTTGAGAGGAGCACAGTTCTTCTCAAAGATTGATTTGAGATCTGGGTACCATCATATTCACGTGAGGGAACAGGATATTCCCAAGACCGCCTTCAGGTGTCATTATGGGCACTTCGAGTTTCTGGTTATGCCTTTTGGGCTGACCAATGCACCCGCCACCTTTCAGTTGTGCATGAACCATATCTTTCGCAGTAATCTGAGGAATTTTGTGTTGGTCTTCTTCGATGACATACTTATATATAGTAGGATGTGGGAGGAGCATCTGCAACATATTGAGGCAGTATTGCGCATCTTGGAGGAGCAGCAGTTCTATGCCAAGCTCTCCAAATGTGAGTTTGGGTTGACGGAGATGCTGTACTTGGGACATATCATAGGAGTGGACGGAGTGAGAGTCCACGAGGAGAAGATCAGGGCCATCAGAGATTGGCCAGAGTCGAGGAACGTGACTGAGCTTCGGGGATTCATTGGCATTTGCACTTACTACAGGAAGTTCGTCAAGGGTTTCTCACAGCTTGCTGCACCCCTCACAGATTTGACAAAGAAGGGGGCATTCAGTTGGAAAGATTCAGCACAGCGAGCCTTTGATAGGCTCAAGGAGGTGATGAACAGCTGCCCCGTGCTAGCATTGCCGGATTTCACGCAGCCATTTGTCTTGGAGTGCGATGCGTCAGGAGAGGGGATTGACGCAGTATTGATGCAGGGTGGTCATCCTATAGATTTTGAGAGCCGGAAGCTCCTTCCGCATGAGAGGTTGTATTCCATATACGACAAGGAGATGTTGGCCATTATGCATGCATTGGCCAAATACCGACAGTATTTAGTGGGCAGTAGATTCAAGGTGAAATCCGATCACAACAGCCTCAGGTTCTTTCTGGAGCAGAAGCAGTTGTAGGAGAGGCAGCAGAAGTGGATCAGTAAGATCCAAGCTTATGACTTTGACATAGAGTACGTCAAAGGCAAGAATAACGTGGTGGCAGATGCCCTTTCACGTAGACCGGCCACGTTATCTCTTATGAGTTTGGACACAGATTGGAGGGCTCAGGCGGTAGTTGTGATGCCTCCCAAGGACGAGTTGCATGTGGGGTGTTTAGGATGGACGGTGCTTGAGATGACGGGTACGAGGTTGTTGATAGAGATTATCTACTACGGAAGGCAACGGGTTCTTCTTGGTGAGGGATCTCGGCTTAAGAAGAAATACTCCATGCAACTCATGATTCTCCGTGGTAGCCATCGGGGGTTTGCAAAACGTGCGGGCCATTGAAGAGAGAGGTTCTCGTGGAAGGGCCTCAAGGAGGACGTACTCCGACATGTCAGGGAGTGCGAAGTTTGCCAGTGCAACAAGGGGGATATGAACCATCCGACGGGGTTACTGCAGCCTCTTCCCATACCTGAGGGGAAATGGGAGAGTATTTCGATGGATTTCATCACAGGGTTGCCTGCAGTGGGGGCAAGGACGCATGAGTCCAATCAGAGATGCAGTGTAGTATGCGCATTTTTATATATCACTTGCCTACACGGCAGCACGGTGGCGAGCTATTCAACGGAAATTTGTTTGCCATGGTCTACCTAAGACCATTAAAGGTAGTATTGAGGGACGGTATGACATATGGCGGATACCGAGGGGCTTTTCCGACTGGTAGGCAACAAGAGATTGACACGAAGGATTATCTTGCCATGACACAGACGGATGGACAGATGGAGATAGTTAACAAGTGGCTGGAAGGCTACTTGCATAACTATGTCAGTGGGCAGCAGCGAGCATGGCTGAAGTGGCTGCATCTGGGAGAGTATTGCTACAACACGACGCATCACATGACTATTGGTATGTCACCATTCTATGCATTATATGGGTATCATCCTTTATCTTTTGCGGACGTGATGTTTGGTGTTAGCAGGGCTCCGAGAGCCAAGATTTGGATCCAAGAGAGTCAGGACATCCTCCGAGCTCTCAAGGATAACATAGCCACAGCGCAGAATCAGCAGAAGCTGTATGCTGATAGACATCGGATAGAGAGACAGTTTGAGGTAGGAGACTTAGTCTACCTACGGTTACAGCCATATCGGCAGTCATCACTTAAGCAGAAGGGGGCTGAGAAGCTGAAGCCCCGCTTTTATGGGCCGTACAGGGTGATACGCAGGATTGGTCAAGTTGCATATGAGTTAGAGCTGCCCCAAGGCAGCAAGATTCATAACATTTTTCACGTATCATGCCTGAAAAAGGCATTGGGACAGCAGGTGACAGTCACGGATGAGCTACCACCCATAGATGATGAGGGGCATCTGGTGTTGCAGCCAAAGGCTATTATTGATACCAGGGAGAGGCAGCTGCGGAGCAGGACGGTCCGGGAGTTCTTGGTGAGGTGGAAGAATTTGCTGGATGAGGATGCCACTTGGGAGAATGAGAAGATATTGCAGCATCCATCACTTCAGTTGCTTGAGGACAAGCAACGTTTTGCCGGGGGAGATTGTAATATTCCTAATTAGCCACGGCTAATTGGAATATTCGATTTTGTATAGTTTTGCCGACTATAGTTTATTAATAAATAAAAGTGAGAGGAGGGGTCTAACTCACTTAAGAAAAATAAAGTGTTTCCCTAGTAGCTCAACGTTATAACTTATGGGGGAGCCATGGGGTCCAACACCACGTGGAGGAGGAGGCCCACGTAGCCTGTAGGAGCTTCTGCGCAGATTGGGGAAGAGCACGTGGAGGAGAAGGGGACCACTTTAGGGTTTTGGAGAGAGGCCAGCATTATAAAAGGAGGGAGAGCCTTCTCATTTGGCATTCTTGTTGTTGATGATATTTGAGCTAGACATTTGTCTTCTTGAGCACGCTGGCTGTTTAGCCTGTCTGAAGCACTGTTTAGTGCGTTGAGTGTCTCCGGTCGGAGATCTCACCCTTAGCCCCGGGGGAATTCGAGTGCTTGCTCGAGTAAGGTCATTTATTCAGTTTTTAGCGGGAGGTTTGGTTGGTTGTTTTGCTGAGGAGCTGGGCTTCTCTTGTGACTGCGCAGTCCCTGGGAGAGAGGACGCAATTCTACTTGGAGGTGTTCCGGTGCAAGGTTTTCTGCAGGAGTTTCAGTTGCTATCCAGAGGAGAGGATCAGTCTTTGCTAGTAGGAGGTTTCCTAAGTAGTTTGTGGCACAGTTTCAGCTATTATCATTTGGCATCTGCGCTGAGCCTTGCCGAGGCAGCGTAATTCCTTGAGGAGGGTTTCTTTGGTGATTTTCGGAGGCTGACCATTTTTGATATGGTTTCTGGGTTTTGTCCGGGGTGGTGAGTACAGGTGGTTTGCAGAATTTCAGCTCATTTCGGCAAGGGGATCATCCCCTAGTCTCAGTCCATTCCAGCAGCAGCAGTTTTACGGCAGTTTTCCAGCAGCTGGGACGCAGTTTCTTATAGCAGCCATTTCTTGTCTTTCTGAGAGAGTTCTTCACTTGCCTTGAGCAATAATAGGTGTTATCATTCTGATCATCTATTGTATTTCATTATATTCTCAAATTAATAAAATGGCTTAGCATTCCCGACATTTTTATGAGTATTTGCTTTATGTTCTATTTCTGGCATTTTCTATATTTTCGTATGCTTGTATTGCTGTCTATTTCCCTTTCAGGATATTACACCAGAAAAAGTTTGGCCTATCTCCAAGCCAAATTCGAACCCACAAACTGGTGCAAATTCCTTGGCGAATTAGCAATTCGCCTTGCTGTAAGAATTAGGATTTCAGGCCTGAATATCGCTCGAAAAATTTTGTAAAATTAGTGAGGGACTCCTCTCAATAAACCTAAAAAAACCTAGAAAGGTTTTGGGCTGAATCCACCCACCCCCTCTGACCCCCAACAAGTGGAATTTGCCCAATTTGGCTAGAAAACGCCCCACAAAATGATAATGTTGAATTAAGCCCAAATCCACCACCGGAAATATCTACCAACTTTGGCTGAATTCTCCCCTGAGGAGTACCTCCAATCTTTAACACTTATCTCTCCTCAACCTCTATTCCTCCAGTTCGTGTGCACTTCTAGAAATGTAGAATTTTGGCCCCAAGAATTCTCTCTACTCATCCCTTCTAATCACCACAAAATATCCGGCTAAATTAGGTGAAAACCCCTGCAAATCCTCCATTGTTCTACTCCTCCGTAACTGATCTACCCATAAGCAATTTGAACCACTTTTGCGCCCTGGAAGAAAAACGTACTAGCTGAAATAACTTGCAAATATGCCTAATGGAAACTCTGAATTGAGCTCCCCAAATTGCTTCACTAGGGAGACACTCAAAGTTCTCCAAAATGATAGTGTAATTATCGCTTGGATATTCCTTGTGTTGAATAGCATGGTTGTCTTGGCTAAGCCGCTCAAGAGAACTAATGTTAAATTTTCAAATGATCAAAGATACCAAATGGAGGCCTCCAAGCTCTATTTATAATTTTTGGGCCTCTCTCCTTTGGTGGTCCCCACCTTCCAGTAATTCGCACCCTTTCCTTTCTCTCTCTTCTCACTAGTGCGATTTGTTCCATTGGGTCGAATTTCCTTCTCTTGTGGCCCCCACATTTCACTAGAGATATAAATTTCCATTTCTCCTAATTCCCATACGCCAAAAAAGTATACAATGCACAAATGACAAAATTGTGCTATGCTTAGCTCCTCCCCAATAAACTCCATTAATCGCTTCAAATGAAAAATCAAAATGGGGTATATTACAGTCCTCCCCACCAAAAATTGTTTGTCCTCAAGCAATGCTTAAACAAGCACCCTCTCTGACTGTCGATCCCCACTGTCACTGCAAACTATACCAGAGTCCCAAATGTGCCATTGGATCATCCCTGATCTTTGCATTGTCCTGTAGTGAAGGAGTCCCTTGATGCTAGGATCCCAAGCGAACCCGATCAACGTGAAGCACCCCTTTCTCCACTCACTATCTTGCCAAATATAGGTGTTAGAAGCCCTCTTCCTACCACCAATAAGTAGAGCCTCCCAATAATGTAAAACTCTATCAAAATCCTCATGAAGCTACCCTAATGAGTAGTCCATCTCATGCACTCTAAAGGTGGGCCCCTGAAGATACAACCCAATCCCTATGCGAATGAAGTCTCTCCTGCATGAGCTCCTCCTGATATCCTCCTGCTGGCCAACCTACCATGTTGACGAAGTCCCCCATGCCATCAGCAAGTCACTAAAGACCAATGGAAGATCTTAGTGACCTCCCCCTGTAGCAGACAACTCATCCCTAATGGTCGCTGAGTTTTCAAGTACTATGATGCCTAGGTCCCATGCTAGTCTCAGAAGGAAAATGTCTTGTCAACCCTGCAACACTTTGGTCAGGACTGGCCACCTAATATACTTGTACCAAAATCTCCCCTCCTGTAACTCTCGACCATAATATGTGTGATGATTGAGTGTAATATCCCCAAATTAGAAGTTACCTAAACGGGATATTAATTTTGATTAATTTTGGAAAATCCTAATGTTGGGCGAAAATATAGTGGGTAGGGGACCCAAAATTAATAATTAGGCCAATTAAAGTCTTTTCCTAAAGTTCCTAAGGGAAAATTGTAGCTCTAGTGGTGGGGTCGAGTTGGCCTTAGGTGGCAGCGTAGCAGAGGCACGAAAAGGACATCGTGGGATTGGCTAGAGGAATGTAGCATGTGATTGGCCAAGGAGAGGCAGCGCAGGCCAAGGTGTGAGTTGTTTTTCTTGGGTTTGAGTTGTTTTTCAAGCCTGCCTTGAGCAGGCCTAGGTGCAAACTTTCCAACACCTCAATTGTACTCTTTCCCAATATATTAATAAAATGGCTCAGTAGTGAATTTGGCTCCAATTTGTGTGTTTTAATGGTGTTTGCATTTTTGCTGTAGTTACTTGTCTATTTTCACTTTTATTACTGTTAATCCCCATTTGGGATATTACAGTGGTATCAGAGCTTCGTTCGTGGCTCAACTGTGGGGATTTTTTCCTATGAACAAGGAGGGTAGGCAGTAGAGGTGGAAAATATGGGGGATTCAAGGAGAAAAGTGGAATCAACATTTGGTAGAATCTTAAAGGCCCTATATGATTTAGCCAAAGAACAAAAGGGAATGTTGGAAGGACTCAAGCAAAAGAATAAGGATAAGAGCATCCATCATGAGTTCCTAATTGGGGAGACTTCGGGGGTCTAAAAATAGTGTGACCACCCTTTACCAGCCACTCACCCACCCACCTTCAGTAGGCCAACCAGGATCATGATTCCTACATTCTTACCTTCGATACCGAGTGAGCAAGGTAGGCGGCATGATAATATACCCATGGGAGATTATTTCCGAGAATGGCAGTCCATGGGGGAAAAATTTAGGGCGGCTTTGTCCTTCAAAGATTACTGCCAGCTCAGGTAGGATGAAGAAGGAAGGAACAATGGGGGGTCAAGCACACAAAGTTCAGAGTTGTAATGTACCATTGGGAGGACACCTATTCCCACGTATGATGGATCCACTGATTGCATGGCTCAAGATCAGGTGGAAAAGTTGGATACCTCTTTCCAGCTTGACCGATTAACGAGGGGGAAAGCCATCAGATTGGCTACCTCGCACTTGGAGGATGAGGGAACACAGGATTGTGGGGAGCTCGTAGATACACCTAGTGTGATGCAAGACTCACCCTTGTTGGAGACTTCCTTGACCGTGTTGATTGACATCTTAGTGGAGAGAGTAGAGCCTACCCTAGTAGAGCCATCCATTGAGGTGATGACTAGAGTTGTGTCTGATTTTTTGGGTGACAACCTCATGCAGCAGATGGGTGAGGTACCAGAAGATGTATCCACCTTTGATGAGGCACTAAGAGATACAGAGGTAGAGGAGGAGGACATTCCTTCTGTATGTCAGGATGAGGACTCTTCTTTGGATGAGTCCATGGGGTCATATGAGGATGCTTCTAGGGAGCATGAGCAGTCATGCATAGTTGATGACAGTAGGCCAGTTTCGTATTTTGGTGTGCATGTGGCATCAGGGGACTCTATGGGAGATATTCAGGATGATGAGTCACTTGTGATGATTCAGTCGGAGCAATTTATGGTACAACTAGAGGGCACATTGGAGTATTGGAGCAGCTCCCTTCAGGCATACATAGATGGGGCTAGCAGCACAGTTGGGTCATCTTTGGCCATTGGAGAGAGAGAGACGGAGCTACCTAGTCAGATCTCATGCATTGACTTGGATAGCAAGATGAGACAACCTGAGTTGCACATGGTGCAACATCTGCATGTCAGGGTTGTTGGTGCAGGAGTTCATGCATTTGATCCCTTTCTTGGGGTTGGATGGTGAGAGATTCTGAGTTGGTACCCAATGGAGTGGGTTATGGAGATGGTGATGCACCAAGGTGTAGCTTAGTAGGAGCTTCCAAGCACTGGGGTTATATAAAGCTTGGACTGGCATTGAGATCCGAGCGGGACTACCCATCACTTCCCAGGTATGTCGGTTGACTATTACCTGGAGGGTACAGATGACCTAGCAGTTGAGTGTACACATTCACTAGGGTAGTTTCAGCCAGCACTAGTGTCCAACCAATTTAGGTACAAACTTCTTGAGTTGTCTTGGTACGAGGATTGTACACAGGATCACAGGATGATCAACATACTCTCGTAGGAGTTTGACAGAGGAGGAGGAGGCATTGGTAGGCCACCAAACAGTGCCTTGTATGGAGATGGGTATTCTTCGCATTTGTGTGGGGCACGGAGGACACAAAGGAGCAGAGCAAGATTGGCATCGCTACTGGTACCTAGGGAGATTCACTTCTTGGGTCCCTTAGGAAGGATTTGGAAGGGAGATCCATTCATTGGAGAGTATGGTGATGCGAAAGTGGAGGTGATGGTATCGATCGAGTATGGGCCGACGCATATGGATACAGCCTTAGGCCATCACACCCTAGGATGTGTAAGAGCATCCATCATTGGGAAGTGGTCTGTAGATGGGCATGGAGATGCATGAGGGTGTGTTGTAGTATGTCGGGCTGCGTTGTGGAGTAGGAGTGCTTCCCATCGCATTGAGTACATGTGGTGAGTGACAAATACGTCGACGCAAGATGGACACATGACGGTATAGGACAATATAGTTGTTGACGGGGGTATCCCTTGGTGTACAGGGGCAGGTTGCAGCATACAGTGGAACGTCGAGGAGTGCGATAATACTTGGTGGTATGCAGTGACACATGATGTGGAGTAGAGGGCTCTTGGAGCATTACCTACAAAGAGACATATGGACAGGGGTAGTAGGTGTACCATGGGATGTAGCTCACCTAGGATCGATGAGGATCTTGTTGAGCATCTGGAGACACAACGTTTAGTGGAGATAGGGCTATGAGGGTGTTATCAGTAGATCCGAGGTAGAGAGAGTGTCTTCTAGAGGATTAATCTTGAGCATTCAAGTAGACTCTTGGTCACACCCTTTGGGACATATCTACCATCATCCTCCAGTTTTTCTTATGGTCGCGGAGTGTTTGGTTGGTGCCACTTGACACTGTCCATTCAGGCAGCAGGGCATGGGACGCTCACCCTAGACAGTTGGATGAGATACCGTGTGTCATGATCTGGGAGGGGACTCTCCAGTTGAGACACTTGGTAGGTGCACGAGTTGACGTGTCCAGGCTTAGGGATGGCATGGTTGATTACCAAGGTAACATATGTTCTACCCTTGGGCTCACATTTGGGGGACGGTGGATGGTATATTTCATCTACAGGAGGGTACCCATACTCCGAGCAGTATCCAGGTGTATCAGTAAGAGTTGGGATAGCGGGTATCACGACATGGTCTAGCAGGGGCAGGGCAGGTACGCATGCGTGGGATAGACTCCTGATACTTGGGGTCCACCCAGGGGATACATACAAGGGTCAGAGATGAGGGCTAGATTGGTTCTAGCAGGTAGCAGTGCTACTCAGCGGCATCCCGTGGGGAGTGGGAGTTGTGAGCTCCCTGTATGGTTGGGGGATCTAGGGGTCTATTGGGCAGATGGATCACTCCACTTTGTGATGAGCAGGGATAGAGCATACGATGATACAGTTGACCTTGGGTTTGACACATGGGTGAGGTCTGAGACCTCCATTTTATGGTGAGGCAGACTTATCGTGTTATTGCTCAAGGTCATGATCGGAAATGGAGGGGTAGACATCAACATTATGGAGATGCCCGTGTAGGATGAGCCTGGCCTTCACAAATTTCTCTCCAAAAGGTGCCAAGAGAGAGGGATGCAGTCTGCACATGATGGGGGGTATCTCATAGTCAGAGTGGTGTAGCGACAACATGGTGGCAACTCTACGAGATTAGTAGGGGACCCAAGCATTACAGCTCTACACAACTCAATAACCTCTAGGGGTGAGTTGTATATTACATGGGGAGATCAAGTAGATATTTCATTGGGATTTAGCGAGTCACTGATGGAGAGGGGGACTTCATTAGCATGGCAGGATGGTGAGTGGAGCAGGTGGAGCTTCATGTTGGACAGGATGGCTTAGGATCCTGGCATTGAGAGATCCCTTCATATCAGGGTGATGCAGAGGACAGGGAAGATTCAATGGCGCATCTAGGATGCAGGCACATTTTGCAGTGACAGCAGGGAGCATCAGCTAGAGAGGGGACTTGGTCAGGCAATGCTTGAGGACAAACAATTTTTGGCGGGGAGGACTGTAATATCCCCAAATTAGCAGTCAACTAACTGGGATATTAATCTTGATTAATTTTGTCAAATCCTAATGTTGGGCAGAAATAAAGTAGGTAGGGGACCCATAATTAATAATTAGGCCAAATAAAGTATTTTCCTAAAGTCCCTAAGGGAAAATTGCGGCTCTAGTGGTGGGGTCGAGTTGGCCTTAGGTGGCAGCGTAGAAGAGGCACGAAAAGGACAGCGTGGGATTGGCTAGAGGAAAGCAGCACGTGATTGGCCAAGGAGAGGCAACATAGGCCAAGGTGGGACCCAAGGAATACGTTGGGCCTCAATGGATAAAAGGAAGAAGGGAAGGATCATTTGTTCATTCATTCATTCATCTTATTTCTCTTGGTCATTTTGACTGAAGCACGCTTGAGCTGGAGAGCTAAGTCTGCAGTGTTGTTTAGCACACGAGTTCCTCAAGCGGAGATCTCAACCTCTACCTTGGGGGACTTCGATTGCCCTCTTAGGAGAGGATTTCTACATTTTGGTGAGGGAATTACATATCACAACAACAGGGAGAGCGTATCCCCTTCAAGACTACACAAAGGTAGAGTAGACTGCGCAGTCATTGCGCAGTTCAGTTCAGTGTGGGTGTTGGGAGTGTGGAGAGCAGTGAAGTTTCAACAATATATTTGGAGGGGAGGTTAGCCACCTCCTACCAGGGGTTTTGGTAGCTCTCCAGAGGAATTTTCCACAGACTCATCCAGAGGTTTGATTTACCCAGCAGCACAGTGGGCCAAGCCCAAGAGGGCCAGATTCTGAAGTCAAGCGTTGGGTGAACCCTTTCTTGGTTTTTCTAGGTTTATTGAGGAGAAGCAACGATTATTTAGGCAGAATTTGCTGGGCAGGTTTGAGGCTTCAAACAGATATTCTAACGCATCCAACAGTTAGAAGAGCTAGAAGAAATTGGGTTGAAATTTCGGGTTCAACATCTGGCCAATTCCTTTGGGGGTTTTTGTGGGTTTGGTGAGTAGAGTCCGGGGTTAAAAACCCAAAATTTTATGAGTAGAGAAAGCAGCCCAACCAGCAGTCTGAAGTCAGCCAGCAGTGGCATTTCTGGGCTTGGCAACCAAGAGACTGAGCCACGCAGAGACAATTTCAGCCAGAGTTTTTGCTTGGGTTTGAGTTGTTCTTCAAGCCTTCCTTGAGCAGGCCCAGGTGCAAACTTTCTAGCACCTCAATTATACCCTTTCGCAATATATTAATAAGATGGCTTAGTAGTGAATTTAGCTCCACTTTTTCTGTTTTAATGGTGTTTGCATTTTTGTTGTAGTTACTTGTCTATTTGCACTTTTATTACTATTAATCCCCATATGGGATATTACATTGAGGCTATTCCCATCCTGCCAAGGTGACTTAGCAATGCTCGCGCTTATCACTCCATGGTTGACCCCAATCCTGAAAAACCACCCACCTTGCCATATAATGAAAACCTCAGTGATCCCACATATTTCAACCTGATAATGAACTAGATCACCTACTATCTTGACCGTACTCACTAAGTGGTGGAGTGTCCCACCAATCAACTGGATCCTTGATCCCACACCCATATTGGAGGTCCACGACTCCCCATCCTCACTGCCTGTTTCTATGGCATGTTGCTAGTTGTTGCGACCCCCTGTGCCTCGTCCTCAATGCTTGTATGTATCCAATGGATGGGAACCCAACATCAAGGATTTGTCCTACATATGACAAACTACTCTACTCCTGCTAGACCACACAACGAAATTTATATTCTAGCTCTTGATGATGTACCTGGATATTTCTTAGAGCCTAGGCATCCTCCTGCTAACAAGGACTACCATCCCATGTACCTCCTTCTCACATAACATCTAAGAATGTCTTACCGATAGTACACCCTATAGCTCACTCAGTTTCACCTCCCTAAGCCTGCCCCCGTCAGCTCGTGCCCTGACCAAATACCACCACTGATAAGTCTCCCCTTGGATACTCTGTGTCCCAACTAACTGTCTCGAGTGAGACTCTCATGCCCTTCTATTCGTGATGAAGGTATCAAGTGACAAAACCCAACTCCTTTGCGCTTACCAACAATGTAGAAGTTAGAGAGGCACGCGAATCCCCATGGATACCATCAAAAGATGATCATCTGCATCCTCATCGATCCTTGGTGAGTTGCATCCAATGGTACACCTAATGCCCCTGTCCATAAGTCTCCTTGGAGGCAAGACTCCAAGAGCCTGCTGTGCTGCATCATGTTCCACTGAATACCACTAAGTATCACCACACTCTTCGGCATGCCACTATATGCTGCAGACTATCCCTATACACCACGGGATCACCCTTCCTGTTGTTGTATCACCCTGTACCGTCGGGTGTCCCATATGCACCAACCCATCTTTCGCCCCCATTAACAAATCCAATGTGGTGTGAGTCACTACCCCTACTCCATGGTGTGAACCCATGCATCGCAGCACACCACCACACACCTCTGCGCTTACCTATGAGCCACTGCCCAACACTATATGCCCCTACACGCCACTGGATGCCATGATTTAAAGCTGAGATAGTACGCGTCGACCCACACCCTACTAGTATTTCCTCCTCTATTGTCGCATCACCATTCCCTTTGACACTTCCAAATACTCCCTGAGAGACACGAAAGGTGAATCTCGCTATGTACTAGTGGCGATGCCACCACTGTGCTGCTCCTCCATGACCATTATCAACCCACATAACTGGGGAGAACCCTTGACTCCATACAAGGAACTGTTTGGTGGCCTACCAATGCCACCTCCTCCAAAAAACTCCTGCCAAAGTGTACTGATCATCCTATTATCCCATGTACAACCATTATACCAAGACAACACAAGGATTCTATCTCTGAACTGGTTGGTCACTGGTACTGACCGAAACTCCCCTAGAGAATGTGTGCGCTCAACCGCTAGGTCAAATATACCACCAATGTCGTAGTCAACCGACATATCTGGGGAATGATAGGTAGTCCTGCCTGGATACCAATGCCGGTCAGGGCTTCCGGTATCCCCAATACCTAGAAGCTCTCGCTGAGCTTCACCTCGGTCCACTACCATCTCCATAGCTACTCAACTCGGTACCAACTCAGAATCTCTCACCATCCAACTCCAAGAGAGGGATCGAATGTACAAACTCTTGTACACAAAACAAGCCCTCCATCCTGTGAATGTAGCACTCTGTGCAGCTCATGTCGCCTACTCTCACCATCATGGTCGACTGTAATATCCCAGAATAGGGAAATTCTACACTATTGGGAATATCTTAAGATATTCCAAATGTGGAGATCCATCAATATGAAAACACCACAATGGAGTAGCAGTGATAAATCAACTCATAGAATGTGAGAAAGATTCATAGCCATATTATTAAGTTATAGCAGCAACAAATTTATATAATATCTTGAGGAAAGTGTTACTCAAGAGAGGCAATGATCAGCCTCAAGAAACAAGTACATAAATCATGACAAAACACTGCTACACAAGTGTGCACAAGCTATGAATGCGCAGTTTTATAAGAGCAACTTCCTACTAACATATGTCAAATACATAGATACACAAATGTATGGCCCATACAACATTGGGAGTGAAGATCTCAGCTCCCAAAGACTACCTCAAGTCAATCCTAGAAGGATTGGCTGAAATATACAAAATCTGCAAAATGCCGGAGTTGTAGGGTAGCAGCTGCAACTCAAGAACTGGAAATGAGTGGAGAAGGCTGAAGATGCTGCAACTGATGAAAATACCTCCTCCAATGGATCTCTCAAGTGAAAGGCTGATCCTATCACTGGAGATCTCACCCTCTAAACAATCTGCAAAAGCCCCACTGCAAATGCTCACTATAAATAACGCAGTCTGGAGAAGGGACTGCGCTGCTGATGCTGGGAGATGCTTGGCCTAATGCCAAGATATGCAAATCAGCTCTGAAACCTTCTTCACTAACCTTCCCGAGGAATAGAAGCTCCCTCCTCTGAAAGATGAGCCAAGGAATGGTGTTGTGAAACCCTCCACTGCAACACCCTGCAACACAGAGTTATCCTGCTTCAGGAATAACATTGTAGCTGAAGGAGGTGGCTTTGGCCTTGAGCCAAGATGTGGAGAAATGAAGTGAAATCCTTCAAAAGGCCTCTCAAGAAGGAGAGGAAATCCTAAACAGGAATCCCTCGTGCTAAATAACACTACAACTCAGCTAAACAGTCGGAGACTGCAAATAGTCTACTAGACCAATAATCAAATTCTCAAACATGTGTCTCTATGGCTGCCTCTTTCTCCTTTTATGCAAGTGAATGCCTCTTTGCCCTGGACCCCACACATTAGGTTTTCTTCCACAAGTGATCTTCCTCCCTCTCAAACTGCGTTGTCTTCCCAAGCAATCCACACCCTCTTAGGCAGCGCTGTTGACTTGGTCAAACTTGACCTTGTCCTCATGAATTGGCCCCTTTTCACACTGGAAGGTGCAAAATAAAGCTACTCCATTGATCCCTTTCACACTATGAGGGATTTTATTCCTACTCATGGGTCTCCTCACCCATTTTATTCACCTCCTAGATGATATGAGCAAAATTAATGTTCAAATTAGCTCATGCTAATTTTTGGAACATTACAGTCTTCCCCTCTCAAAGATTGCTTGTCCTCAAGCAAGTGTAAGGATAGACTGATTTATTTCTCCTCCCCTCCCTATAGCATCCATGTATGATGATCTCCTCCAAGTAAGAGACGCTATCTCATCAATCAAGTCTCCACATTGCCCCTCCTCAGCATGCAAGTCAGCTATCAAGCCACCATCATGTAAAGATAAAGTACTCAAGAGGATAGCAAAGTGATGTCTAGAGGTCCCTTTGAGGAATGGGATCTGAAATCTAATGGGAGCTATCTCCCTCATATGGATCCTCCATTCCCAAGCTATTAGCCATGCAAAATGAGTCACCTCCCATTGCAGGCTTCTCACGATTCACCATTGTCTGGCCATCAGGGGTTTACCAAAACCTACAGGGCCATCAGGGAGAGGTTCTCCTGGAAGGGCCTCAAGGAGGACGTACTCCAGCATGTCAGGGAGTGTGAGGTTTGTCAGAGAAACATGGGGGAGATGAACCATCCGGCAGGTTTATTGCAGCCTCTTCCCATTCCAGAGGGGAAATGGGAGAGTATCTAGATGGATTTCATCACAGGGTTGCCCATGGTGCAGGGCAAGGACTGTATATTCGTCGTCGTTGATCGACTGATGAAATATGCACATTTTTTTGCCATATCTGCACATTATACAACAGCACAGGTGGCGGAGCTGTTCTTCAGGGACATCTTCAGGTTACATGGTCTTCCCAAGACCATTGTCAGTGACAGGGACAGCTGCTTCATGGGCGGATTCTGGCAGGAGCTTTTCCGGTTGGTGGGGACAGAGTTGATACCGAGCACCAGCTACCACCCACAGACAGATGGGCAGATAGAGATAGTTAACAAGTGGCTGGAGGGCTACTTGCGTAACTATGTTAGTGGGCAGCAGAGAGCATGGCTGAAGTGGCTGCACCTAGGAGAGTACTGCTACAACAACACACATCACATGTCCATCGGTATGTCTCCGTTTTATGCTTTATATGGCTATCATTATTTATCTTTTGTTGATGTAATGTTTGGTGCCAGCAAGGCTCCGAGAGCCAAGGATTGGATCCCAGAGAGTCAGGACATCCTCCGAGCTCTCAAGGATAACATGGTTACAGCGTAGAACCAGCAGAAGCTGTATGCCGACAGGGGTCAGGTGGAGAGACAGTTTGAGGTAGGGGACTTGGTCTACCTATGTGTGCAGCCATACCGATAGTCGACTCTGAAGCAGAAGGGAGCTGAGAAGCTCAAGCCCCGTTTTTATGGGCCTTACATGGTGATAAGCAGAGTTGGGCAGGTTGCTTATGAGTTGGAGTTGCCCCAGGGCAGCAAGATTCATAACATCTTTCACGTATCGTGCCTGAAGAAGGCACTGGGACAGCAGGTGACAGTGACAGGGGAGCTTCCGCCTATGAATGATGAGGGGCACTTGGTGCTACAGCTAGAGGCTATTATTGATACCAGGGAGAGACAGTTGCAGAGCAGGACAGTCCGGGAATTCTTAGTGAGGTGGAAGAATTTTCCGGATGAGGATGCCACTTGGGAGAGTGAGAAGATCTTGCAGCATCCATCACTACAGTTGCTTGGGGTCAAGCAACATTTTTCTGGGGGAGACTGTAATATTCCCAATTAGCGATAGCTAATTGGAAATATTAATTTTGACCAAATTTTCCTTATTATAGTTGGAGCATGAATACGTGAGAAAAATATTAATTAACTCACTTAGGATAAAGCACTTTCCTAAATTCCACATCGAAATTAACGGAGTGGGGCCTAGTGGCCAAGTGGACAGCGCAGGGAAAGGAGGACGCAGTCCACGTGGGCAGCATGGGGCCTACCTAGCAGAAGAAAGGGACAGCGTGGGCCAAGGAGCACATGGAGGTGGTGGGCCTAGGGTGAGAGAGGCCCAACGTTATAAAATGGAGGAGAGCCCCCTCATTTGATCATTCATGTTTATGCATATTGAGCTTGTCACTTCAACTTGGAGCACACTGGCTGTTTAGCTTGTCTGCAGTACTGTTCAGTACACTGGGTGTCTCTGTTCGAAGATCCCACCCTCAGCCCCGGGAGACTTCGAGTGCTTGCTCGGGTGAGGTATTTCCATCAGCATTTTGGAGGAGGATCAGTGGTTGCATTCGTGGAGGAGAAGAGCATTTAGGGACTGTGCAGTCTTGAGAGGGAGGATGCAGTTCATCTTGGGGGAGCTCCAGATTGGTGCCATTTCAGAGGATTCAGGCCGGAGGATTGAGCAAGGGACCAGCCCTTGCCTATTGGGGACATTTTCCAGAGTGGGAGGCCATATTTTGGAGGATAGCATTCAGCACCAGTGTGGCCCTTGGGAGGATAGCGTAGATCCTCAAGGGAGGCATTTTCGGGGGTTAACCATTTCAGAAATGCTCTCTGGGCTTTTCTGGGTTATGTGAGTAGAGGCCAATTCTAGAGTATTAGATTTTTCTGAGTAGGGGAGCAGCCCCAAATACTCATTTTGTTCCAGAAGTAGCAGCAACATGACAGTATTCCAATAGCTTGGACGCAGAGCAGAGAGCAGCCATTTCCATTGATATTCTGAGAGTACTCCTACACTTGCCTGGTGCAAGTCGAGGTGCCATCATTCTGATCACCTCTTGTACTCATTTCTATTTCTCAGTATAATAAAATGCCATATCATTCTCTTTATTTCATGTGTATCTGCTTCATGATCTGTTTCTAGCATTATATATCTTGTTGTATGCTTTGTATTACTATCTATTTCCCCTTCGGGATATTACATTGGACAAATGTGTGATCAAGGACACACAATGCTATTCAACTCCACAAAATGTGAAATCAGGAAAGGCAGGTATGGTAAAATTGTGGCTACAGCAAGTCGAGCTCCAAACGACATATATGTTATGGATGAAGCAACTAAAGCATTCTACTAGCTAAAGAATATGAAAGTTGGTTATGGCACAAACGAATGGGTCACATAAACTTTGACAATCTTGTCAGGATAAGCAAAAAGGAAGCAGTACGAGAAATGCCGAAAATCTCAAAACCTTCCAACACACTATGTGAGGGTTGTCGGCACGACAAGTAGACAAAAGTTCAATTTAAAACAAAAGAACACTTTGCATCACATCCATTGGAATTGATACATACTGATCTATGTGGTCCTATGAGAACAAAAAGCTTAGATGGAGAATTATATTTCATGCTAATGATAGATGACTATACTAGGATGACAACCCTCAGTTTCCTAAAGAAAAAATCTGAAGCATTTGAGTGCTTTAAGATCTACAAGGAGTTGATCGAAAATGAAACTAATTTGAAAATAAAGTGTCTAATATTAGATAATGGCGGAGAATTCTCTTCCAAATTATTTCAGCAATACTGTGACGAAAATGGAATAAAAAGACAATTTTCAATAGCACGAACACCTCAGCAAAATGGAGTTGCTGAAAGAAAAAACAGAACCTTACAGGAAATGGGTAGAACAATGTTGAAGGACTCAAAATTGGATGAAAATTTATGGGTTCAAGCAATTGATACGGCAGTCTTCATTATCAACCAAAGTCTTCTTAGAAATAATTTCAGTAAGACCCCATATGAATTATGGAAAAGAAAACCAACTAATGTAAAATATTTTAGAATCTTCGGAAGCAAATGTTATATCAAAAGAGAAGATCAAAATTTGGGTAAGTTTGAATCACGTGTTGATGAAAGTATCTTTGTTGGTTACTCATGCAAAAGAAAGGCCTATAAATGTTATAATCTAAGACGAAAACAGATAGTGGAGAGCATAAATGTTAAATTTGATGAAGATGGTGTTCTAATGAATAATGATGAGGATCTAGAATCTTTGAAACTTGATACAAAGGCTGAAAAAGACAGATAAAATTATGGAACAAGAAGAAACTATCAACCAGGAAGAAGTAAATAATGATCATCAAGATATACCAGAACAACAATAAGAAGCTCCTCCAAAGAGAACAAAAGAATGGATTCAAAAGAACCATCCATCAAATCAAATCATTGGCAACATAAATGAAGGTTGACAGCTTCGTTCATCACAACAAGCTCACATTTCTTTTCTAGCAACCTTTGAGCCTAGTAGTTTTGAGGAAGCCAGCCAGAATGAACATTGGGTAGCAGCTATGAATAAATAATTGGATCAAATCGAGAAGAATAACACCTGGGAATTAGTTCCACGACCAAAAGATAAAAATGTCATTGGGACTAAACGGGTGTTCAGGAACAAATTGAATGAAGATGGATAGGTTACCAGAAACAAAGCAAGATTGGTTTGCAAAGGCTATGCACAAGTGGAAGGAATTGATTTCGATGAAACATTTGCACTAGTTTCCAGAATGGAAGCCATCCAAATGTTTCTCGCCTATGCATGTTCAAGAAAAATCAAAGTCTACCAAATGGATGTTAAGTCAGCATTTCTGAATGGAGAATTAGAAGAAGAAGTTTACATCGAACAACCTGAAGGTTTTCTACTATCAGAAAAAGAAGACTATGTTTGCAGGTTAAAGAAGGCTTTATATGGTCTCAAGCAGGCTCCCAGAGCATGGTATGCCTGTCTTGACGGATATCTACATCAAGAATGGTTCAAGAAAGGTACTGTTGATAGCAATATTTATGTACAAATAGATAAATATAATTTAACATTCGTTGAGGTATATATGGATGATATAATATTTGGTAGCAATGATGATCGAAAAAGTAAGAACTTTTCTACAAAGATGCAAAGTGAGTTTGAGATGTCTTTACTTGGTGAGCTGACATACTTCTTAGGGCTTCAAATATCTCAGCAAGAGAAAGGAATATTTATATGTCAAGCCAAGTACATCAAGGAAATGCTTAAGAAATTCAAAATGGAAGATTGCAAACTCGTCCTTACTCCGATGGTAACAGGTTGCAAATTGAGCATAGACGACTCATCTAAGGATGTGGATCAGAGGTTGTACAGATCTATGATTGGTAGTCTTCTATATGTAACAGCCTCTCGGCCAGATGTTAGGCAAGCAGTTGGACAAGTAGCAAGATTCCAAGCAGCACCAAAAGAATCACATATTATTGTTGTCAAAAGAATTCTTCGATATCTAAAGGACACAGAAAAATATGGCTTGCGGTATCCCAAGGGTAACAATCTCATTATTCAAGCCTTTACAGATGCAGATTGGGCAGGAAGCATTGATGATCGTAGAGTACTAGTGGAGCAGCATTCTATCTAGGTGGTTGTCGCATATCATGGTTGAGAAAAAAGCAAACCTCAATCTCATTATCTATAGTAGAAGCAGAATACATTGCAGCAACAACATGTTGTACTCAAGTCCTTTGGATGAAACAAACTTTGCAAGATCTTCAAGTACAATTCAGTGAGCCTATTCCCATATTCTGTGACAACACCAGTGCCATCAGCATCTCCAAGAATCCTATCATGCATTCAAAAACAAAACACATTCCGATCAAATATCATTTTGTTAGAGAACAAGTCGCTGAAAAGAATATCAAACTTGAGTATGTTGGTACAAAAGAACAAATCGCTGATATATTCACTAAAACTTTACCTCGTGAAGCATTTGAATATCTTCACCAGAAGCTTGGGATTCTCCCAAGTTCTCATTAGATTACAGGTCTGCAGGATGGTTGTGTGTCCGGGGCAGTGGAAGTGTGTACAGGTCCGTAGGATGGTTGTGTGTCAAGGGGAGTTACCCTTTTCCATTGATGTCAAAGGGGGAGGGAATATTGTAGGAAGAGGTGTCATGATCGCAGGGGGAGTACTTGTGTTGCCATCAATGCCAAAGGGAGAGATTGTTGATCAGCGGTTGTCATTGATGTCAGCCCAACAGCACCAAGGGCTACCCCAATATTGCATGGGAGTTTTTACCTACCAAATTACTATATTTTGTGTCAAGAATTCTTTTTATGGTTTCTACTGGTCGAGATGTTTCCATTGATATATGGCACGCCACGTAATTCTTCACGGTTTGAGAGATATTCATGTTTGAAGTTTGTAACCCTAGTTAGTGGGATAAAACCCCATGGGGTTTTGGCATGGGTCATTGAAAAGTAAATAATTAATAATTTTTAAGCTCCTAAAATCCCTCCCATGTTCACTTGTTGAAGCCCCTCTCAACCTAAGCGTTTATATAAATTGTGATCCTCATATCCTCCTTATGTAGGGATTTCGCTATCTGAAACAAGTCATCGTGGCATTGTCGCTCTAACGTTTTTTACACGAAGATTCAGAAGCTGAAATTTTTATGAGGAGAATCCGAAATACTGAGGAAACTCCTGTAAAAATTCCAGATCAAGGTGCGCAACATTTTCGGAGATATGATCTATGGATGTCAGTGTTTTTGCAGGCTCCTGAAATTCATCTCAAAGAAGTGACCTTGGGAAAATCGTCATAACTCTCTATCTGAGTATCAGATTGGAATTATGTAAAATGTGGAAGATAGTGCACGGGCTTTAGTTTGCGTTGTATCAATTTCAGAGCCTAATGAAGAAACAGTGACATGTAGCACGCCGTACAAGTTCGATCTACTGAAACAGTCCATAATTAGGGCATTGTGAGAGATTGGGCATAACTCTCTCTTGAAGAATCCAAATTGGGTCAGACCTATGGCATTGGAAATAAGACTCAGAAGACTACTACAGGGCCAAAAATCACATATTGGGGATCTGATATAACAGAGATACACCATATTCAATATCGAGCTCCTAGAAGGCAAGAAAAAGCTAGATCATGTGTTGTCAAGGGCTGCAAAGGACCAAACTTTCTAGGGCAGAAAAGAAAAGCAAGGTGCAGCAGAGGGTAGCATGACAAGAGTAGAAACCAAGGTTCAGAACAGCAGCAAGAAGTTCACCACATGAAGTCTTCAAGTGGGAAGCACTGCATACAGTCATTGTAAAGGTATCATTGTACTAAGTCATTGTAAATGCACCATTTTAAAAAGTTTACAAGTGTCTATCTACCAAGAGTTGAAGAGGCGGTGTCGGGAGGTGTAGGATCATCATTAGGTGGTTGTGTCAGAGTTGGGGTTATGGTCTAGTCTGTCTTCTTCTTCTACATCATTCTATATCATTGTAAAGTGGACCATTTTCCCTGGTACGAGAGTCCATTCTTGTTTTATTCTTCTATAGGGTGGTAGGTTGGTGCTAGGGTGAGTTGTAGCTCATTGGGTGTTGGGGCATCCGTTCAGTTGACTACTGAATAATCTCAGGCATTGGAGCGTCCATCCAGTGGGAGCTGGAGAAGAATTCTTTTCTAGATTCTAGGAAGTTGGAGCTTTATTTTCAATTGGAGTTGAATATTAAAGAATTATTAGAAAAGAATTAGGTGGTTTTTGTCCCGTAGTGGGTTTCCACCTTAAAAACTGTGTGCTTTTGTGTTCCTTTTGTTTACTGCTATCATTGTACAAACACTGATAATAATTGAATTTTAACTAATGCTCTAATTGAAAGGAATATTGATTCACCCTCCCTCTCAGTATTTCCAACAATAGCTTCTCAAAGCAAAGAGAGAAGAAAACAAGGCAAAGTCTTTGCTTGATGAGGCTTATGAGAGGTATGGTGAAACAAATGAAGAATAAGAACAAGTGCCAAAAAGGAGACCTAGGACTAGAGGGCTAAAAAGAGCTCTAGAGCTAGAGAGGCGAAAGGAGGTTGAACTTGCCAATGAGCTCGCTTTAAATGAGTAGTTTGCCATCATGGTCAATGAGAACCAAGAGCATTGGCTTGACAGCGCCAATGAGCTTCTTTAGAATCTCCTGGAGAAGGCAAAGAAGGACAATGATATACAGAGGAATCTGTCAAAACACTACTGCAAAAGAAATCAGATTGCAAGGTCAAAGCTCCAAAAGGCCAAATCAAGACTTGAAACCCTAACCAAGAAAAATGAAGGGGAAAAGCTTGATATCATTGTTGAGGCATCACTCATTACCTAAAATACCTCATCAGCCTCCCACAGAATAAATTTTGAAGAAATTTGAGCAATTTTGGGAAATTTTGGAATTTTTTGCATTTTTGATAGTTTCGCACAGTCACACTGTCAAAAGCGCAACGCCTTCTAGGGACCTCCAATGGCAAAAATGAAAGCACAATTGGATTCAAAAGGCCAATTACAGACAGGAAAAAAACTTTACAAAACGTTTTTAGGTCAACAAAGCAGTCAAAAATTCAAAAAACACCCAAAAAATCACATTTATGCCTTGTTTTGGAGGCTGGCACTGGGCTTTTGACCAGTCTTGGGAGAATCAACTTTTGGAGGGACAAATCAACACCATTTTGGAAACTAATCATTGATCTAGAAACTAGATAGGACAGGATTTCCAATGAGCTATCTTGAGCTCAATTTGGACACCGAGAACCCCTTCAAAAGTGGAGCTGAAGTTGGCGCTCCGCTTTTGACATTGGCGCTGTGCTTTTGACCAATTTTCTGAGTTTGCTGATATTTCTAAATTTTCTCAGTTTTTCCCAGTTTTGCTTTGGCAAATGAATTTTTACCAATGTTATTTAATGATTTAAATGTAATAATTATTTTTTTACACTTACCAAAGGGTAAATACATTAGGTGAAAACTTTTGATGAGATGTAATGAATCAGTGTAATATTCCCAAATGGGGAATGCAGCAATATTGAAACACAATATAAGAACTGCAACTAATTAAACAATAGATCTAAAGACAACATCAGAATATATAGAGAAGCTGAGCCTTTTATTATATGGAGATGAATCGGTTACAAAATGTTTAGAAAATGAGTAGATCTAGCCCAAGAGAAGGCTTAGAATCACCCTACAATGGTGTTGCAACTAGCACTGCGTAACTGGTGAGCTTACAGAAGCAATACTGCGATGTCCCTGCTGCCGCTGATATACATATAAATGCTGCAAAGGAAAATGTAGATCTAGGGAGCTCAAGAGCTCTGATGATGCAAAGATTCAAGATCTAGCCACTGTGATGGGTTCCCAAGATAACCCAAAAAGGATTTTCCAGATCTACAACTTCGGAAAATCACCCTCCTAGGGCTTTATCCTTAATCTGCTGGGATTACAGATATGAAGCTAGATCTGAAAAATAGATGGCTAAAATATGTCACAATATCATATCTAAGCTTGAAGGGTTGATCCCTCCTTCAGATTTACAAGCTAGAAGCTCTAGATATAGCTTCTCAGTCCTCCAATAATGATTACAACTGCTGCAACACAACTGCTCATAAAAACTGTGCTGTAAGGGAAAGAGAGGCTCTATGCCTGCTGAAATATGCTTCAATAAACTCCATGCTGATGGAAATAGTGATGGCAAGGTGAGGGGATGATCCTTCACAGGATTACTAGCTGAAATGCTAGCAACTTCCTTCCTCCTTTGGATCTGCAATATGGACAGCGTAATTCTGGATGGAACTACTGCTGCTAGGAGGTCAATAACTTTTGGCCTGATGCCAAATCTGATATGAAGCTCTGGGAATGCTGATCTTTAAGTCCAAGGTGATAGGAATAAACCTTCACCAGTTCTCCAGCTGAAATACTGAAGACAACCTCCACCTTCCAAACTGATCTTCAGAAATCTACAATTTATGAATATGAATGTTCTGCAGAAATTAGGAAAATATAAGTGGCACCAATGCCTGATGTAGAATGAAGTACAATACTCTTTCTAGAGCTACTCAAAGAAAGAGGTGGGATTCCCGACCAGGAACACCCTGTGCTAAGCAGCACTTGCAATTTTTGCTAAACAACCCAAGAAAGCAATGGAATGTCACATGACAATTCCAGATCTAAACAGATCCTCAACATCAATAATCTCAAGCCCCTTTCTTCATTCTTGTCTTCATCTTCTTTATATAGTGTTTGAGCCTTCCCATGCCTTGGCCCTCATCTAAACTGCACTGTGCATGTGGACAAGATCCTCCATGTTTGACTGCGCTGTCTATCCAAGTCATCCATCATGTCTAGGTGCAATGTACACCCTCTCCATCATGTGTGCATTAATTACACAACTTCCTCCATCATCTCATCATGAATGCTCCATGATCTTCTGTTTGATTTCTTCCAAGATCTTAGTTGACTGTGTCAACCTCCATGATCTATCTCATTAATGAGACATGATCTCTTCTTCCATTCACATTAGTAGTTGCTCCACTACCTCATTATGTAGATCTAGGCTTAATTAATCCACATTCACACACAAAAAGTGGGTATTTATTCATCTTGAGGATTATGGGTCCCTCCACCCTTTTATTTACTTAATTCATTAAGAAAATTAAGAAATCTAATATTCCAAATATCAGGTGAAAATTTGGGAATATTACAATCCTCCCCAGCAAAATGTTGCTTGTCCTCAAGCAACTGCAAAAGTGGATGCCACAACAAACATCCTCCCTCCAAATGGCATCCTCATGTGGAAGGCCTTCCCATCTGTCACAATCTGTTATGCATGTCCAGCTCCAAAACTGCCTCTCTAGAATGTCTAGAATGGCTTCCAACTGAAAAGTTAGATACCCTTCCTCATCAATGAATCTCCAAGTGGAAACTAAATGATGACCAAAGTTCTTCTCTACACATGAGATACATAAGATGAAGTGGTTCATTCCCAAAGTGGAAAGTCCCATCTCATGAACTATCTCTCCAACCCATGATACATAGAGTAGATTACATACATCAATTCCCTCATCATTAGTTATGTTTGCCATGTAGGAATCAAACATCACATCATCATAGTGAAAAACAAGAAGTAGAGACATATGGGAAAACATAAACAATGTCAAACCATATTCTCCTAATAACAACCAATGTAGCAAAGCTTTTTGCTGCCATGCTAGATCATCATGAAAACAAGTAAGAGAGCCATACTCTCTCAAAAGAAGCCACCGCAACAATGCTTCTTGTTGCCATGCCAAGTCAACATCAATGAGAATATGAGAGCCATACTCTCTCAAAAGAAGCCAACGCAGCAATGCCTCTTGCTGCCATACCACATCATCATTGTACCAAATGTAGTGGCCATATTCTCTCAAGAGAAGCCACCTCAATAAGGCATCTTGTTGCCCCATCACATCATCATTATACCGTGTACAATGACCATAATCACCCAGCAAAAGGCAACGTTGTAAGGCCTCCTATTTCCATCCTCCATTAATGTCATGCAAAGTATGGGAAGAAATCAGCCCATATTCTCCCAAAAGTAACCAAAGCAATAAGGATTCTTGCTGCCTCCTTGTGTTATCATGATGCAAGTCATGGAGCAACAATATAGTAATGGACATGTGAGATGTCTCATCAACATAATACAAACAAGCTCCCTTATTCCACATTATGTGAGAGTTATAGTTTCTCCCAAACCCCAATACATACATGAACATGAGATACATCCCAAACAAGAGTAAATATAAGGACATAAGATACATCATGTGATGTCCAAACTCTCTCATCAAAAACCAAAGTAACCATGCCTTCTTCTTCTGCATTCTTCCAGTGATGTGTAAGGCATGAATCAGAAAATTATGACTCATTGAGTGGTAACCATACTCACCCAAGAGCAACCAGCGCAACCATGCTTCTTGCTGGCATGTATCATAGATCTACAAGTGGTTTGGCAACCCCTTGCTCCATAATATCAACCATTCATCCCAATGTGGATGATGGATCTCATTCTGCAAATACTTGGTATCCTCCCATTGTAGGACACCAACCTCCTCAAATTGTTGAAGAACTTTGCACTCCAAGAAATGGTGAAGTGCACCTCCAATGAGATCTCTTAATGAGACCTTCTTCTCATCCATGGCCTTCCAAAACCAATGAGGTTCTGGATCTGCTGCGGGTAGAAGTCTCTCTTTGAGCTGTGAGATGCTCATTGAGAAAGTGTCATCTAGAAAGGAGAAAACATTTCTCATCCCAAGATGTCTACCATTCATCATCTTATCCTCCATTGCTTCATGAGAGAAGCTACCTTCAGAATGCTCGAAGAATAATGGGGCCTCCTCATTATCACTTCTACTAAGTGACAACGCTGTAGATCTGCAAGGTAATACATATGTTGTCTCAAAGCAAGGTACAATACTGATCTCACAACTAGTCATTGTACATAGGATCATGCTCATCCCATTTTCTGAAAACGCACACTTCAACTCAAAAGGTTGAATGTAGTCCATCCATGAAAAACTAGGATAGCTTTTCATCTCCTCCTTGATTAAATCAAGGGTCATCTGCGTTGTGATAGTTTGCTTCTTCAAATCAGCATTTTGTTTTAACCCTTGGTTATGCATTGGTCTTGATGACATGTCCTCATAAGTTCCAATAATATCTACTGAAACAATAGGTGATGAATGTGTATGCATACCTTGGATCAAATGATGTGTGGGAACCTCTTGACAGAACACAAGAGTTCCTTCAACCGGGATAATGGTGTCTCCAACTGCTGGTAAGAGAGATGGCTTCTCTTCTACCAATGTAACAGCATTGGAATCTTCCTCCTCTTCCTCATGCATCTCTTGAATCATGCATGGGACTCTGTGTTAAGAGCTCAAGACTATCTTGCAAAGTTGCAAGTGTCTCTTCTCCAGATGTAATTACTTCTGCAACTGGTGGTGAATGTAGTGACTTCTTGTCCAGAGTGACAAGAATGGCATCCTCCTTTGTTTCCTTAGGAAATGTCTCTTTGTGGCACATCTTTGTCTTCTTCACATCAAACTTCTTCTTCAATGTGTGAAAGAAATTTGAATATTTAGTCACCTTTGCATGCTCCGTGTGACTAAACCACCAATCTTTGGCTTCACCTACAAGATGAAGTGCTACAATTTGGACAGCCTCTTTTTCAGCCACAATATGTAGCATGAAAAATTCATCTAACTCTTTCCTCCAAGCCTTAACAGTGCTTGAGGAAGATCCATCAAATGTAGGAAAATAGAATCTATTGTGCCTCTTCCTTCTATTGCTGCTATAGGATCTTCTTTCTTCTTTGAGTTCAAAGAATTCTTGGAGAGTTAGAATTTCTTTGAAAGATCTAGATTGTGCCTTGTACTCTTCAAGATATAAATTGAGAGTCTCATGAGTCTCAGGCTCTCTTCTTTCTTCATTTCTATACCCCTCACCTTCTTCAAAGAAAGTGGGCATAGTAGATCTATGAGGAGATCTATGATTCTCCGGTCTTCTTTTCTGCTGATAGGAAGTGCTTGGACCTTCCTCTTCAAATCTTCTTTTTGGATCCTTCCTTTGCCTTTCCTTCTTCATTTGATTGACCTCCTTGGAGAGATCTTGCATGGATCTAAAGAGAGGAATGGCAAAACTATCCTCCTTCATGATAGATCTCATCTATATGCTTCTTCTTTTGATGCAAAAGATGAAGTCATTAGGGGAATTTTGAGGTCTAAAATGGGCCTCCTAAGAAAAATGTACAACAAAAATAAAATTTATAACAACCAATAAGATTCAAGATGATGATGTCAACCATAGGGGATGATTTACCATCTTTTAAACAAAAGGGTAAAAATATTAAAAAATAATAAAATAATAAAACTACTTTTTCAACTCGTATTTTCAACTTATCTCCCAAAATTTTTACTCAAATTTCGAGTGGGAGTACTCGTTGGATGCAAAATTTAATTCCTCATCCAAAGAGTACCCATGTTGCATACTTTCGATGAACTCTACTACATGAAAAATGAGATATACATAAAAAAAACGTGATTACAAACACGTTTTTTATGTATTTCTCATTTTTCGTGTAGTAGGACCCATCAAAAGTATGCAACATGAGTACTCCTTGGATGAGGAATTAAATTTTGCATCCAATGAGTACTCTCGCTCGAAATTTGAGTAAAAACTTTGGGAGATAAGTTGAAAATATGAGTTGAAAAAGTAGTTTTTTCATTTTTCCCTCTAAAATTTGAAATTGTCATCAAATCTTATTTGATTTTTTCCACTATTATTTTATAATTTCCTTAGGAGGCCCATTTTAGACCTCAAAATTCCCCTAATGGTCCACAAGATGAGCCAAAGATCAGCTACACAATGTTCATAAAATGAGTAGATCTAGCCCAAGAGAAGGCCTAGAATCACCCTACAATGGTGCTGCAACTAGAACTGTGTAATTGGTGAGCTTACAGAAGCAATGTTACGTTGTCCCTGCTGCTGCTGATATACATATAAATGCTGCAAAGGAAAATGCAGATCTAGGGAGCTCAAGAGCTCTGATGATGCCAAGATTCAAGATCTGGCCACTGTGATGGGTTCCCAAGATAACCCAGAAAGGATTTTCCAGATCTACAACTTTGGAAAATCACCCTCCTAGGGCTTGATCCTTAATCTGCTGGGATTACAAATCTGAAGCTATATCTGACAAATAGATGGCTGAAATATGTCACAAGATCAGATCTAGGCTTGAAGGTTTGATCCCTCCTTCAGATCTACAAGCTAGAAGCTCTTGATCCCTCCTTCAGATCTACAAGCTAGAAGCTCTAGATCTAGCTTCTCAGTCCTCCAATGAGGATTACAGCTACTGTAACACAACTGCTCATAAAAACTACGTTGTAAGGGAAAGAGAGGCTCTATGCTTGCTGAAATATGCTGCAATAAACTCCAGGCTGATGGAAATACTAATGGAAAGGTGAGGGCATGATCCCTCATAGGATTACTAGCTGAAATGCTAGCAACTTCCTTCCTCCTTTGGATTTGCAATATGGACAGCGTAATTCTGGATGGAACTACTGCTGCTAGGAGGTCAATAAATTTTGGCTTGATTCCAGATCCGATATGAAGCTCTGGGAATGCTAATATTTAAGTCCAAGGTGATAGGAATAAACCTTCACCAGTTCTCCAGCTGAAATACTGAAGACAACCTCCACCTTCCAAACTGATCTTTAGAAATCTACAATTTCTGAATATGAATGTTCTGCAAAAAATGGGAAAATATAAGTGGCACCAATGCCTGATGTAGAATGAAGTACAATACTCTTTCCAGAGCTACTCAAAGAAAGAGATGGGATTCCTGACCAAGAACACCCTGTGCTAAGTAGCACTTGCAATCTTTGCTAAACAGCCCAAGAAAGTAATGGAATGTCACATGACAATTCCAGATCTAAACAGATCCTCAACATCAATAATCTCAAGCCCCTTCCTTCATTCTTGTCTTCATCTTCTTTATATAGTGTTTGAGCCTTCCCATGCCTTGGCCCTCATCTAAACTCCGTTGTGCATGTGGACAAGATCCTCCATGTTTGATTGCGCCGTCTATCCAAGTCATCCATCATGTCTAGGTGCAATGTACACCCTCTCCATCATGTGTGCATTAATTGCACAACTTCTTCCATCATCTCATCATGAATGCTCCATGATATTCTGTTTGATTTCATCCAAGATCTTAGTTGACTGTGTCAACCTCCATGATCTATCTCATTAATGAGACATGATCTCTTCTTCCATTCACATTAGTAGTTTCTCCACTACCTCATTATGTAGATCTAGGCTTAATTAATCCACATTCACACATAAAAAATGGGTATTTATTCATCTTGAGGATTATGGGTCCCTCCACCCTTTTATTTACTTAATTCATTAAGAAAATTAAGAACTCTAATATTCCAAATATCAGGTGAAAATTTGGGAATATTACAATCAGTTTCCAAAAAGTGAGGGATGACAGTTTGACCTCCCTACACTCTATGTATCAGTTCATTTTTTGGTGGAATTTCTCATCCACTGATGGATTCGACCCCTGAGGTTGGGAGAAATTGTTTTGATGTCTATATCTGGTACTTTTTCACTCATTTCAAAGGTTGGATGTTGTTTCATTGATTAGAGACTCTAGTGTAATCATTATTTGGTGGGAAATTAATGAAAGAGTTGCAACTATTTCTTTCGGATACCTGTGGTATGGAAATTTAGCATATTTTCTTCTTATGTTAGATATGTATGAATGTTTTGTCTTCACGATCCATTCCATATCTATTATATGTTGATTTTCAAGTTGTTAAGCAGAATACATCTTCCATGCTCTGTTTTGGGAAATTCTTCATAATTTGTTCATCTTCTTCAGTTTAGAAAGAATGCATTCATTGTCTTTCTCTTTCTAGCATCTCATCTGTCTGATCCATCCCACTCAAAAACCCTAAAGTGTTAGCCTTCCTACCTACCTTGCCCCATTGAATGGGCTGCAATCCTAATCTTATTTGCCCTGACCTAGCCTCTTTGACCTAATTCACCCATCCAGCAAACCCAATTCAAACAAACAAACCGTTGTACTCATACCTAGCCTAAAACCCTAATTCATCCAACCCTCTTGGTTGTGACTTTGCGGAGAGAGCCCTCTTCGGTTTGGTAGGGCTAGCTACCAAGCTAAAATATTGGTCTGTGGTTACCTCTGTTTGGACTCTTTCTCAGCCTTAGAGATCTTGTGGAGTGATAACATGACCCACACAACAGGTTCGCTTGTTGAATTTTCCTTTCGACCACCTTATCCACGAACAATCAGATTGTGTGAACCGTGGCTCATTTTACCCTATGTTCCACATTATGGATGGAACAAATTTCTCACGGGTGGATTCACGTAATGCGATCTCAATGAAAATTAATTATTGGCCCTTGCGACGAAGATTTTTGTCACCCCTTTGGCCTCACGCGTCGGTTGGATAACAAATTGGCTTTCATGATTTCGCCCCCGGTGGAGAATACATCGTTGTTCCCTTCGTTGCTCCGTGTTGATTTTTGGGTAGCATCGGATTTGCTCTAGCTCCGAAACTTTGTGTAGGGGCTAGAACACATGAGATCTACAAGACCCATAAATCGTTTGGGGAAATTCCATTGAGAACTTAACTTATTCCAATAATTATTTATTTTAATGGAGGACCTAAGTCTAACTTAGGGAAATTAAATAATTAAAGGGAATTAATTTAAAAATGTAGGTGAGAATATTCTAAGTGACGAAGATCAAGTCTTTTCTAATCTTAGCCATTGATTAGAGATTAGATCACGACCGTAGATTTTTCAATGAGAAAAGTATTAAAGGAAGGCTTGAGTTCAGTTGGAGAACACACACAGAGTGGTAGCACTTGAGCTAAGTTGAAATTTTGGGGCACGATTTGTTGATAATTTTCGAGTGAGCTTGCAGTGCAGCGAGGGGTAGATCGGCAGAGGGATTTAAAATTTGAGGACAAGAATAAAATTGCAGAGAGGCAAATCCGTACCAAAGAGGCAGCATAGACCAGGAGGGGTGAAGTAGAGGCGGCATAGGCCAGGATCACGCAGAGCCATCACAGAGGCTAACGCAGTCATAGAACGGTGACACAGGCCAGGAGAGGTTGACGAAGAGCTAGAGGCTGCAACGTTGGGCTTTCAGTAGGCCAAAAAGGGCTCGTATTCAACAGATCTAGAAGGGGTGATGCAGCCACACTAAAGGGTGACACAGTGACTGCGTGGGCAACTATGGGGTTCCTCATCCTCAGCTGAATCAACCATATTTTCTATCTCCAGAGATAGAGGTACATCTGTCGGGATTTTTCTATTAGGAAAACCACTACTAGTGCCCTTGTTTGTATTTCGAATTCTTCATAATAATAAAACACTCAAGGGTTGTTGCACTGGTTTTCTCGCATTAGGTTTTTCTGGGGACATTTGTCTACAAAATATTGTGTTTCCTTTGTCATGTGCACGTAATTATTCAATACTTGATCTGTATGTATGTGTAGATATGTAGTGTGTTTACTTCCCTGTTTTATGAATATTTCTCAAAATAACTTGTAAATGTAAAAATACAAGTAGGGGAAGTAAATCAGATTTATGCAGTAGAAATTTATGTTAAGTAGATTCAAGAATTCTCACATGGTATCAGAGCTATTGCAGATCAGGGGGAATTGAAGCCATCAGCGAAGTGAGGAAGTTTTTGCTACGGGATGGTGGCTGAGACAACACAGATCTAGAAAGAGGCAGCGCAACACCAAAGGGACAACGCAGACACAACAGGAGTGACGCAGAGCTGACGCAGGCCCAAGATGGTGACGCAGTCCAAGAAGGGGTGACATTGTACCAGTTGTCGTGGTTGGAGGTGCAGTATTTGTTCTTCGATGTCGCTGGTGGGGCATTGTTTTTGCCGGTGCAGAATAGTGTCTAGCAGGGTTGACAAAGTAAGGGGAAAAAGTTCCTCAGCAAACTTTCTATCCAAGAAGTTTGAGATTCGATCAGCAGAGTGATTGGAGAGGGTTGATTCGACAAAATTGGTAGAGGATTTCCGGGAAGGAAATCACTGGTGAGAGGGAGCGTATTCTATAGAGGGTTTCTATCGCCAAGAAACCTAGATCCAGTCACTTGCTGAGAGCAACAATAGAAGAAGGGAGAAGAGCATCTGTTTCAACATTTTGAGCATAGATGGCCTCGCATGGATTGAGGGATCAGGACAGGTTAGATGGTGCATCTAACTTCATCATCTGGAAATCTAGAATCCTATCAGTCCTTGACGAATATCGTATCAAAGATCATGCCGAGAGGGTTGTAGCCGTTCCGGTTGATGCAGATCCATTAAAGAAGTACGAGGAAAATAAAGCACGGGCTAAGCGTTATATTATGGATGGAGTGAAGGATCATGTGGCCCCACAAATTTCTAAGAAGAACAATACAAATGACACGTGGACAACGCGGATCAAGATGTATCAAGGCACCTCTATCCAGAGGAAGATGCTTCTGGAGAATCAGCTGTGACTATTTCAAATTAGTGTTGCACTATCCTTCCCCCCCCCGAAGGATCCAAGGTCAGAACCGCATCCCGTACCGATCCTTGGGTGATCTTTCGACGGAATCGCGGATCCGAAAATCAGATCCGTGGTTCCATCGTTTTGAGTCGGTTCCTAGAAATTTGGAACCACACAAGCCTGATCCGCTATTTTGGATTCCCGATCTGTGAATCCAGAAAAAGGATCTGTTGGGGATCCATGGATGTTTGGGCATGGATCCGCACGGATCGCTAGTGGATCCAGAGGGAGATGGGCGGTTCCGCAGGGTTCTAAATTGTTTTAAAAGAAATTATTTGACTTAAGTTGGGATGGGGCTTCTCGAACACTCCCAAGGTGCTCCCTTGATGCTCCTTAGATGCTTCCTAGATGCCCCGTCATGGTAATGTTAAATTTTTGAAGTAAAAGAGACATTCTCCTTTATCTTTCATTTTCATCCTTTTACTTAAATTTTTAACATTACCATGAAATGACTCAAGATGTTTGAGAGTGGTTCCAACCCCATCGGGCTTCATATGGAGAAAATATGATTTCATATCCTATTCAAAATTCAACAGACTTAACAGTTTTAAGGAATTCAGGATCAATGAGATTGTGGCTTTTCGTTAGATTATATCATGTATGAGGGTATGTGATTGGCATTTAATTAAGAGCACCAAGCCCTCTATGTGCTCATGTACCTAGTGTTGGTGGTTTTAATTGTTGAACTCCTTTGTCATGGCCTTAGCAAAAAATTACCTTTCAATCAACTCAAAATCATTGATCAAGCATGTTCAGCTTTTTCCACCATATTTTAAGGCTTGGATTAGGTAGTTTGATTAAAATTGGGAAATGTTGACTAATATCCCTGGACAATCAAGGTAGAGGCAAAGACGAGACAAGAGGAGAAGAATCTAGATTCTAGATGGTTGATGCTAGAATAATTAACCATTGATGTACAATGGATGCCATATCTATCTTGATTTGTATACAAATATGCATGTTTTCATATCTTCTACAACTAGTTTGGTATTTTGGATGTTTTTTTTAATATAAATGCAAATATATATATTTTATAGCAGACGGTTCCGAGACACTTCGCTTCCTAGATTTTTGGGAAATGACGCTTCCGCGTATCCGTTTCCAAAAAACATCCCCACTTCGTCCCCGCTTCGTGCAACATTGTTTCAGATGCACAAGGGAGAGGAAATTGACCCCTTCGTCATTAGATTGAAGGCAATTCGAGATCAGTTGGTTGATATGGGGGCAAATCCTAATGATGGTCTCATGGTGAGGACTGCCCTGAATGCAGTCACCAATGATTGAGAGACCTTTGTCCATTGGGCAGAGCACAAATTCCAAATTGGGAGGACATGTGGGCAACTCTTTGTCAAGAGGAGATCAAGATAATGTCCAAGATGGGCAGCAGCGACATAGGAGCCAAGATCAAGGAGGAGGAGGATTAAGATGTGGCTCTCACATCTAAGGGACAATGGCAGCAGCAAGGGAAGAAGAAAAAGGACCTCTCAAAGGTTTCGTGCTTCAGATGTGGCGAATTGGGACATTTCGCCAATACTTGTCCTGAGAAGAAGAAGTACAAGGAAGATTCAGATTCTAAGGCTACAGAAGCCAAGGGGGATGATGGTAGTGATGATGATGTGTAGTATTCCTAATTAGCGACAGCTAATTGGAATATTCGATTTTGTTCAGTTTTGCCGTCTATAGTTTATAAATAAATAAAAAGTGAGTGGAGAGGGTCTAACTCACTTAAGTGGAATAAAACACCCTCCTAGTAGCACAACATTGTGACTTAAGGGGGAGCCAAGGGGGCCAAGCACCACGTAGAGAAGGGGGCCCACGTACACTCTAGAAGCTACTGCGCAGATGAGGATGAGCACGTGGAGGAGAGAGAGGCTACGTTGGGGTTTTGGAGGGAAACCAACGTTATAAAAGATGGAGGAGCCTTCTCATTTGATTCATTCTGGAGTTGATGATATTGAGCTAGACGTTTGTCTTCTTGAGCACGCTGGCTGTTTAGCCTGTCTGCAGCACTGTTTAGTGCATTGAGTGTCTCCGGTCGGAGATCTCACCCTTAGCCCCGGGGGACTTCGAGTGCCTGCTCGGGCAAGGTTATTTCTTCAGTATTTTGTGAGAGGTTTTGTTGTTTGGGTTTGCTGCGGAGCTGGGCTTTCATAGAGACTGCGCAGTCACTGGGAGAGAGGACGCAGTCCATTTTGGAGGTGCTCCGGATCGGGATTTTTGCAGGAGATTGAGCCGAGATTTTGAGCAGAGGATCAGCCTTTGCCTGTGGGAGGATTTTGGTGGAGTTTGAGGCGGTGTTTCAGTCATTTCCATTTCGCCTCTACGCAGAGCCTTGGAGGCCAACGTATATCCCCAAGGGGATGTTTTCTGGAGGTTTTCGGGGGTCGACCATTTTTTATATGGTTTCTGGGTTTTGTCGGGATTGGTGAGTAGAGGAGGATTGCAGATTTTCAGCTCATTCCGACAAAGGGATCAGCCCCTAGACTTCAGTCCATTCCAGTAGTAGCAGCTACACGGCAGTTTTCCAGCAGCTGGGATGCAGTTCAGAGAGCAGCCATTTCCTGTATATTCTGAGAGTATTTCTTCACTTGCCTTGAGCAAGTTTAGGTGCCATCACTCTGATCACCTATTGTACTTCATTGTATTTCTCAGTTTAATAAAATGGCTTAGCATTTCCTCTCTATATTTCTGGATGAGTTGCCGTATATTCTGTCTATGTTATTATATGTCTGCTGCACTGTTATTCTTATATATTCTTGAGCATTCTAGTTCTATACCACTTGGTGTGTTTATCTTTCACTCTTAGACAGAGTCTGGAAAGGGCCAGGTAGCCTCCGGATCTCGTCCTCTTTTCAGAGGCGGAATATCCGGTAAATGCCCTCCTAGTCCATCTCTGGTTGGAGTTTGCCGTGTTTTAGAGATATCCCCAGAAACGGGATATTACAGTGGTATCAGAGCATAGTTCTGGCTCAGCCTGTGGTCTATGACACCGGGGAGGAGACCATATATTTGTTATAGAGGTAGGAAGTACATAGACCGTGAGCGTAGGTTGGAGAACACCTACGAAGAGGGAGACTGTGTTCGGGTGGTGGACACAGAGCAGGAGAGAGAGCCTGTGACAGACGCAGAGCAGGAGGAGCCTGTATTAGATTCAGAGCAGAGAGGGCCGATGGCAGATGACACAGAGGCCAAACAGTTTGGGGAGGCACTCCTCAAATCGGTGCAGGATCTAGCTAGACAGATTGAGGTGATGGGTCAGAGATTCACCGCTGTAGAGGCTAGACAACGTGAGACCCCACGAGTTTTCCAGGTAGGAGAGGGATCAGGTACATCCCATCATTTGCAGGAGCATGGTGCTGCTCAGCGTGATACTCCTCAGCCGATGGCTTCACGTGCACCTACCCGCTCTACCATGCCCACTTTCTTGGGAGCAGACATAGGGGCAGGAGCCCAGCAGGAGGCAGAGCCTGGACACATGGGCGAGTATTTTGCAGAGTATCAGGCCTATGGGCAGGAGTTCAGGGATGCTCTCTCATTCCGAGATTTTGTTCAGCTCCAGCGGGACAGTAGACCCCGCGACCATCATAGAGGGCACCGACATTACCATGATGGAGATTCCCACCGCACATCTAGCAGATTCCATTTGCCTACGTTTGATGGCTCATCAAACAGTTCGGCAAAGTCTTGGGTGGAGAAGCTGGACATCTATTTCCAGCTTAACCAGATGTCGGAGACGGAGGCCATCAAGGTGGCAACATTACATTTGGATGGTGAGGCCCAGGACTGGTGGTTCCATGGGATGGTCACACTCGGACATTCCACAGTGACGACTTATGCCGAGTTTACCAGGAGGTTGATGGAGCGTTTTGACCGGAGGGATCCGGAACAACATTTTGTTGAGTTGACGAGGCTCAAGCAAACTGGGAGCCCAGAGACCTGCATTGCAGATTTCTTGAGGGTCTCAGTGATGGTGCCAGATCTATCCGCGGCACGGATGATCTATATGTTTGTGGAGGGATTGGCAGAGCCACTTCGGGGTCTAGTCAGATTTACTAGACCAGCTACACTCCAGGATGCTATTAGCAGGACCAGGGACTTACAGGATGCATTGCCTAGGACTCGTACACCTTACCCCTAGAGACGGGGTTTCCAGCCCAAGGGGAAGGATGTGAGGGTTCCTCCTCCAAAGGGGAATCCAGGACGGGCACAGATAGATGTTGATGCCAGGAGGGAGCTGAGGAAGAAGCGGCTGTGCTTCACTTGTCAAGAGCCGTGGGAACCAGGGCATAGGTGTGCTGCTGGCAAAGCACACTTCATTGAGGTCTTCTCCGATGATAGCGGGGAAGAGGATGAGGAGGATGATGAGGCAGGAGATAGTCAGACAGCCCAGGATCAGTGGCCACCTCCACCTCCAGGTACAGGAGGTGCAACTTTTGCACCCACAGGAGGGACCCTTGCAGCATTGCGAGGAGTTCCCAAGTATTTGACGCTGCGCGTACGAGGGACAGTGCATGGCTAGTGAGTGTCAGTTTTGGTTGACAGTGGGGCAACCCACAACTTCATTGATGCACAGATGGTCGAGCGGAGAGGTATACCGACCGAGAGCTTTGACGGATTTTCGTTTTTGGTCCCAGGAGCCCAGACAATGCAGTGTGCCTGGTATGTTCCAGAGTTGGCAGTGACGATGGGTACCTACACCGTGACCGATCACTTTTTCGTGGTCAACATACCAGATACCAATGTGGTATTGGGTGTTCAGTGGTTGATTACTCTGGGGAAGGTCACCACAGATTGGGAGGCCTTAGAGATGGAGTGGGATGATAAGAAGACCGGGAAGCACGAGAAGATCCGCGGGATGCACACTTACCCACCTCAGACGGTTTCGGCACACCGGATGGAGGCAGATTTCCGGAAGGGAGACATAGAGTGGGCGGTTGAGTTGCGGGTATCAGAGGCAGAGACCACCGGTCAGGCAGTTCATCCTGATATACAGGCCATCCTTGACAGGTATGATGCAGTGTTTGGGGATATACCACCAGGTCGGCCACCGGACCGAGGGTTCGAGCACACCATAGAGCTTGAGCAGGGCATTCAGGCAGTGATTACTACCCCCTATAGGCATCCCAAAGCCTATCGGGATGAGATTGAGCGGGCCATCCAGGAGTTGCTGGCTCTTGGGCACATCAGACCAAGCACGAGTCCGTTTGCTTCTTCCGTGGTGTTGGTGAAGAAGAAGGACAGCACCTTGAGGATGTGTATTGACTACAGGGCCCTAAACAAGAAGACCCTGAAGAACAGGTATCCTATACCCAGGATCGATGAGTTGATGGATGAGCTGAGAGGAGCCAAGTTCTTCTCGAAGATTGATTTGAGATCAGGGTACCATCAGATTCGCGTGAGGGAACATGACATTCCCAAGACCGCCTTCAGGTGTCATTATGGGCACTTTGAGTTTTTGGTTATGCCTTTTGGGCTAACCAATGCACCAGCTACTTTTCAGTCTTGCATGAACCATATCTTCCGCAGTCATCTGAGGAAGTTTGTATTGGTCTTCTTCGATGACATACTCATATATAGTAGGACTTGGGAGGAGCATCTCCAGCATATAGAGGCAGTACTACATATCTTGGAAGAGCAACAAATCTATGCTAAGCTCTCCAAGTGTGAGTTTGGGAAGACGGAGATGTTGTATTTGGGTCACATTATTGGAGTGGATGGAGTGAGAGTCCATGAGGAGAAGATTAGGGCCATCAGGGATTGGCCAGAGCCGAGGAACGTGACGGAACTTCGAGGATTCATTGGCATATGCACCTATTACAGGAAGTTCGTCAAGAGTTTCTCACAGCTTGCTGCACCCCTTACAGATTTGACGAAGAAGGGGGCATTCAGTTGGTCAGATACAACGCAGCAAGCCTTTGATAGGCTCAAGGAGGTGATGAGTAGCTTCCCAGCGCTTGCATTGCCGGATTTTACGCAGCCATTTGTCTTGGAGTGTGATGCGTCGAGAGAGGGGATCGACGCAGTATTGATAGGGAGGACACCCTATAGCCTTTGAGAGCCGGAAGCTCCTTCCACACGAGAGGTTGTATTCTATATACGACGAGGAGATGTTGGCCATTATGCATGCATTGTCCAAATTCCGGCAGTACTTGGTAGGGAATAGGTTCAGGGTGAGGACTGATCACAACAGCCTCAGGTTCTTTTTGGAGCAGAAGCAGCTACAGGAGAGGCAGCAGAAGGGGATCAGTAAGATCCAAGCATATGATTTTGACATTGAGTATGTCAAGGGTAAGAATAACGTGGTAGCATATGCCCTTTCACGTAGACCAGCCACGTTATCTCTTATGAGTTTGGATATAGATTGGAGGGCTCGACTTTTAGTGGAGTACTCCAAGGACAGATTTGCATGTGAGGTTCTGGATGGACAGGTGGCGGATGACAGGTACAGGGTGGTCGATGAGATCATCTACTACAGGGATAGGATCTTCTTGACTGAGGGATCTCAGCTTAAGAAGAAGATACTCCAGGCATCACATGATTCTCCATTGGTAGGCCATCAGGGGTTTACCAAAGCCTACAGGGCCATCAGAGAGAGGTTCTCATGGAAGGGCCTCAAGGAGGACGTGCTCCAGCACATCAGGGAGTGCGATGTTTGTCAGAGGAACAAGGGAGAGATGAGCCATCCCGCAGGATTGTTGCAACCTCTTCCCATTCCGGAGGGGAAATGGAAAAGAATATCGATGGACTTCATCACAGGGTTGCCCATGGTGTAGGGCAAGGATTGTATCTTTGTTGTCGTTGATCGAGTGACAAAGTATGTGCACTTTTTCGCCATATCCGCGTATTACACAGCAGCACAGGTGGCTGAGCTGTTCTTCAGAGAGGTTTTCAGGTTGCATGGTCTTCCTAAGACCATCATCAATGACAGGGACAGCCGCTTCATGGGCGGATTTTGGCAGGAGCTTTTCCGGCTAGTGGGGATGGAGTTGACACCAAGTACCAGTTATCACCCACAGACGGATGGACAGACGGAGATAGTTAAGAAGTGACTGGAGGGCTACTTGCGTAACTATGTTAGTGGGCAGCAGCGAGCGTGGCTGAAGTGGTTGCATTTGGGGGAGTACTGCTACAACACAACACATCACATGTCCATTGGTATGTCGCCATTTTATGCTTTGTATGGGTATCATTCCTTATCTTTTGCTGATGTGATGTTCGGTGCTAGCAAGGCTCCTAGAGCCAAGATTTGGATCCAAGAGAGTCAGGACATTCTCCGAGCTCTCAAGGATAATATGGCTATAGCACAAAACCAGCAGAAGTTGTATGCCGACAAAGGTCGGGTGGAGAGACAGTTTGAGGTAGGGGACTTGGTCTACCTACGATTACAGCCATACCGACATTCGTCACTGAAGTAGAAGGGAGCTGAGAAGCTCAAGCCTCGCTTTTACGGACCATACAGGGTGATACGCAGGATTGGGCAGGTTGCGTATGAGTTGGAGCTGCCCCAAGGTAGCAAGATCCACAACGTTTTTCATGTATCATGCCTGAAGAAGGCGCTGGGGCAGCAGGTGACAGTGACAGAGGAGCTACCACCCATGGACGATGAGGGGCATTTGGTGTTGCAGCCAGAGGCTATTACTGATACCAGGGAGAGGCAGCTACGAAGCAGGATAGTCCGGGAATTCTTGGTGAGGTGGAAGAATTTGCCGGATGAGGATGCCACTTGGGAGAGTGAGAAGATTTTGCAGCATCCATCACTTTAGTTTCTTGAGGACAAGCAACATTTTGCTGGGGGAGACTGTAATATTCCTAATTAGCGACAACTAATTGGAATATTCGATTTTATTCAGTTTTTCCGTCTATAGTTTATAAATAAATAAAAAGTGAGTGGAGAGGGTCTAACTCACTTAAGTGGAATAAAACACCCTCCTAGTAGCACAACGTTGTGACTTAAGGGGGAGCCAAGGGGGCTAAGCACCACGTAGAGAAGGGGGCCCACGTACACTCTAGAAGCTACTGCGCAAATGAGGATGAGCACGTGGAGGAGAGAGAGGCTACGTTGGGGTTTTGGAGGGAAACCAACATTATAAAAGATGGAGGAGCCTTCTCATTTCATTCATTCTGTTGTTGATGATATTGAGCTAGACATTTTGTCTTCTTGAGCACGCTGGCTGTTTAGCCGGTCTGCAGCACTGTTTAGGGCATTGAGTGTCTTCGGTCGGAGATCTCGCCCTTAGCCCCAAGGGACTTTGAGTGCTTGCTCGGGCAACGTTATTTCTTCAGTATTTTGTGAGAGGTTTTGGTGTTTGGGTTTGTTGCGGAGCTGGGCTTTCATAGATACTGCGCAGTCACTGGGAGAGAGGACGCAGTCCATTTTGGAGGTGTTCTGGATCGGGATTTCTGCAGGAGATTGAGCTGAGATTTTGAGCAAAGGATCAGCCTTTGCCTATGGGAGGATTTTGGTGGAGTTTGAGGCAGTGTTTCATTCATTTCCATTTAGCCTCTGCGCAGAGACTTGGAGGCTAGCGTAATTCCCCAAGGGGGTGTTTTCTGGAGGTTTTCGGCGGTCGGCCATTTTTTATATGGTCTCTGGGTTTTGTCGGGATTGGTGAGTAGAGGAGGATTGCAGATTTTCAGCTCATTCTAGCAAGGGGATCAACCCCTAGACTTCAGTCCATTCCAGTAGTAACAGCTACACGACAGTTTTCCAGCAGTTGGGACGCAGTTCAGAGAGCAGCCATTTCTTGTATATTCTTAGAGTATTTCTTCACTTGCCTTGAGCAAGTTTAGGTGCCATCACTCTGATCACCTATTGTACTTCATTGTATTTCTCAGTTTAATAAAATGGCTTAGCATTTCCTCTCTATATTTATGGATGAGTTACCGTATATTCTGTCTATGTTATTACATGTCTGCTGCACTGTTATTCTTATATATTCTTGAGCATTCTAGTTCTATACCACTTGGTGTGTTTATCTTTCACTCTTAGATAGAGTCTGGAAAGGGCCAGGTAACCTCCGGACCTCGTCCTCTTTCCAGAGGTCGTATATCCGGTAAATGCTCTCCCAGTTTATCTCTAGTTGGAGTTTGTCGTGTTTTAGAGATATCCCCGAAACGGGATATTACATGATGTGGCTATGAGTGCTCATGTGCCTCGAGAGCAGAGGTGGCGTGACATAGATCTATAGATTGAACTACAGATGGCGTCCAAGGGGCAGGATCCTTGAGGTGCCTAAACTCTTGGATCACATATGATCTACGAGAGCCCTTAATGACAGTAGCAGGATGACTGGAGTCAGTTGGTTCAGAGGATTATGGGGGCACGGTGGCAGTGAGGACGCTGAAGACTAGAGTAGCGCAGTGCAGAGGAAGCAACAACGTGGAAGCAATAGCGCAGAGGCTGATGGGACTTCAACAGTGCTTACGCAATGCAGAGCAGCAACAACGCAGAGCTTCAATGGGTCAGCGTAGTTCAACAGTAGAGGGCGCTTCAGTATCGAGATGCAGACAGACTGACTTGTCTGTCAGGAGTCTGGGTGATGTCCTTCATTTGCTTACTTCTCAGCAACTGAGTTGCAGTGCAAAAATTAGCAGTGGCAGTGCTATGGGTAGCAAGATGCAGCATTTGAGAGGAAGCTGCAATACAGATGAGATAGTGACTGTGGTAGAGTCATGAGCAGTAGTACAGAAGGCAGAAACACAGTGGATGATGGGCAACAGGTCAAGCATTAGCAGCACAGGGGATCAATGCCATGGATCAGAGTAACGCTTCTGGAATGAAGTGTTGCTAGAGCACATTCCTCGCTAAGAGGGAGTGTTGATTTTTGGGTAGCATCGGATGTGATCTAGCTCCAAAACTTTGTGGAGGGGCTAGAACACATGAAATCTCCAAGACCCAGGAATCCTTTGGAGAAATTCCACGCGGAACTTAAGTTATTCCAATAGTTAATTATTTTAATGGAGACCCTAAGTCTAACTTAGAGAGATTAAATAATTAAAAGGAATTAATTTAAACATGTGGGTGAGAATGTTCTAAGTGACGAGGAACAAGTATTTTCTAATCTTAGCCGTTGATTAGAGATTAGATCACGGTCGTTGATTTTTTAACAAGAAAAGTATTAAAGGAAAGCTTGGGGTCAGTTGGAGAACACACACAGAGCGATAGTACTTGAGCTAAGTCGAAATTATGGGACGCGGTTTGCTGAGAATTTTCAAGTGAGCTTGCAGTGCAGTGAGGCGAAAATCGATAGAGGGATTTCAAATCCGAGGCTGAGAAAACAATTGCAGAGAGGCAACGCAGTCTAGGAGGGGTGATGCAGAGGCAGCGTAGGCCCAGCACGGGTGACGCATACCTAGCTAGGTTCACGCAGAGCCAATGCAGAGGTTGGTGCAGTCACAGAAGGGTGACGCGGGCCAGGAGGGGCTGATGCAGAGCTAGAAGCTGCAACGTCGGGGTTTCAGTGGGCTAGAAAGGGCTCGTATTCAGTAGATCCAAAAGGGGCGATGTAACCACACTGAAGGGTGACGTAGCCACACTGAAGAGTGACACAGTGACTGCGTAGGCATCTGTGGGGTTCCTCATCCTCAGCTAAATCAACCATATTTTTTGTCTCCGGAGATAGAGGTACATCTGTTTGGATTTATGTGTTGGGAAAACCACTACTGGTGCCTTGTTTTTATTTAGAATTCTACATAATAATAAAACCCTCAAAAGCTGGTACACCGATTTTCCCGCATTAGGTTTTTTCAGGAACATTTGTCCAAAAACTATTGTGTGTCCTTTGTCATGTGTGCTTAATTCTTCAGTACTTGATTTGTATTTATGTGAAGATCTGCAGTGTGTTTACTTCACTATTTTTTGAATATTTTTGAAAATAACTTGTAAATGTAAAAACACAAGTAGGAGAAGTAAACCAGATTTCTGCAGTAGAAATTTCTATTAAGTAGATTCAAGAATTTTCACACTCTGAGCGGTTATGGATTTATGCAGGCCACCTTGCGGCTAACTCTTTTTCTTTTCTTTTCTGATGAAATTCGAGTTTTCAGACATGGCCCCATTAATATCTTTTTTATCCATCATAAATGAACTTGGCATTCGAAATTTCAATACAGCCTCCTTAAATTTCCATCTTGGTATTTGATTTTTAATGCGACCACCATTCACTTGCTTTTCGGACGATTCTAGTCCCTTTAGGAAATTTAACTTAGCTAATATGTCAAATGATTAACCAAACGACGGAATCGATAAGATCCCAGGCGTGAGGATTACAGCTCCAACGATACCACTCTTGGACTCCACAAACAGTGAGCTTAGAATATCTTGAGCTTCCACGACAATAGATTTGCAGTAAACCTTTGAAGTTGAAACCTCGCAGGTGAAGCCAAGATTTCGGCTCTGATACCACTTTAATATCCCCAAATGGGAAAATTAAAGTAATACAAGCAACAATAGACTAAAACTACAAAAAAATAAATTACACCACCAATACATGAGAAATTGAAGCCAAAAGATTAGTTGAGCCATTTTATTAATGTCGGGAATTGAGTGCAAAAGAGGTGCTGGTATAGGTGCACCTAGGCTAGAATACTTCTCAACCCAAGATGACATGACTCTCTACAACTGGCTCTGAGTGACTCTCGTGTTGTGCTACTCTGCCCAAAAATGTTGTTGTTGGCTGAAGTCGGGCTACTGGTTGGGCTACTTCCCATGCTCCGAAAATTCTGGGAATTGGACACTAAACTCACCTCAAAAGACACACAAAAACCCGTCAAGGGTTTGCTGAAAGCTCGACCCCCGAAATTCGCCCCTTTGGGCTTGGTACACTGCTCTGCTGGGGAAATCGAACTCATCGCTAGAACTGTTGGTAAATGCCTCCAAAACACTGCCAAAATCCCTGGTAGGAGGTGGCTAGCCTCCCTTCTGAATCTTGTGTTGAATCTCCTCCGCACTCCTCACTCCCAGCATCCAGACCAAACTGAACTGCACAACCGTGGCTACCTCTCCACAGTCCTGAAGGGGCTACGCTCTCCTGGCTGATGATACTACTCTAATATAATATGTTACATTGCACTGGCCTCCAAACTCTACTAAAATGGTGCTACTAAGCTCACATGTGAATTCGGGATGAATTCACCAAGGGGAGTTGGGCACTTTCCCTATCTCTCCCAGTCACCCGAGTGGTTTCGTCCAGGGGCTACCAATAGAGTAGAGAACCGGGTTCTCAACCTCACATATGAGAAATGATATCAAATCCAAGTTGTTCCCCAATGGCCTCCCCTACTTTTATAGATCTCATGGACCCTATAGAGCCTTCTATTTTATTATTATTTTAATCATGGAGCTTTTTACCCTCTTATTAAAATATTATTTTTAATGTGGGAAAGAGTAAATCGGTTGCCATGTTTCCTCTGGTCACTGAAACTCGTGTCCAACCATCCCATCATGTATATATTCTCATTCCGGTTCTAACGAGATATTACGCTAAGGTGTTCTATAACGTATTCCTTCTATAATGCCACCTTGAGTGTAATCAACAAAGTTAAGCCCAAAAATAACTCAGTTTTCCGAAAGTTGTCAGAATGCACCGAAACGAAAGGAAAACTATGCAGATGATGGAATATACCAAGCGAATGCCACCAGTCCTCAAAGAAACTCCTCAAAACTCCTCCAAAAGGCCCCTGGGCCCACTGATGACACCAACGTGTACCTGTGACCCGTCTTCTCCCAACTCTAGAAGCCCATCCTAACCATGTCATAAGGAACATCAGAAAGGGGGATATTACATCTGCTTAGAAGGATTATGATATATCCTTGAGAGAGCATCCCACATCTCTTTGCCTATGTTCTTGCTAGATATATGTGAGAGTATATGCTCCCAGACTCCATCCAGGATCATCTGCTTCGCCTTGGCCATCTCCTTCTTGAATTATTTCAGAGGAAGATACAGTACAGATGAGGCGGTGAATGTGGCAAAGTCATGAGAAGCAGTACAGAAGGCAACAACACGGTGGATGAGCAGCAATAGACCGAGCATTAGCAGCACAGGGGAATAATGCCATGGATTAGAGTAACGCTTTTGGAATGAAGTGTTGCTAGAGCACATTCCTCGCTAATAGGGAGCTTTGATTTTTGGGTAGCATCGGATGTGCTCTAGCTCCAAAACTTTATGGAGGGTCTAGAACACATGAAGTCTCCAAGACCCAAGAATCGTTTGGAGTAATTCCACTCGGAACTTAAGTTATTACAATAATTAATTATTTTAATGGAGACCCTAAGTCTAACTTAGGGAAAGTAAATAATTAAAGGGAATTAATTTAAGCATGTGGGTAAGAATGTTCTAAGTGATGAGGATAAATTATTTTCTAATCTTAGCCGTTGATTAGATATTAGATCATGGTCGTTGATTGTTCAACGAGAAACGTATTAAAGTAAGGCTTGGGGTTAGTTGGAGAACACACACGGAGCAATAACACTTGAGGTAAGTCGAAATTCTGGGGCGCGGTTTGCTGAGAATCTTCAAGTGATCTTGCAGTGAAATGAGGGGAAAATCGGCAGAGATATTTCAAATATGAGGCTGAGAATACAATTGCAGAGAGGCAACACAGTCCAGGAGGGGTGATGCAAAGGTAGTGTAGGCCTAGCAGGGGTGACGCAGACCCAGATAGGTTCACAGAGTGCCGACGCAGAGGTTGGCGCAGTCACAGAAGGGTGACGCATGCCAGGAGGGGCTGACGCAGAGCTAGAGGCTGCAATTCCGTGGCTTCAGTGGGCTAGATAGGGCTCGTATTCAGCAGATCTAGAAGGGGTGTTGCAGCCACACTGAAGGGTGACGCAACCACACTGAAAGGTGATGCAGTGACTGTGTAGGCACCTGTGGGGTTCCTCATCCTCAACTAAATCAGCCATATTTTCTGTCTCCGGAGATAGAGGTACATCTTTCGGGATTTCTGTGTTGGGCAAACCATTACTAGTGCCCTTGTTTGCATTCATAATTTTGCATAATAATAAAACCCTCAAGAGCTGTTGCATCGGTTTTCCTGCATTGGGTTTTTCCAGGGACATTTGTCTAAAAAATATTGTGTGTCCTTTGTCATGTGCTCTTAATTCTTCAGTACTTGATTTTTATGTATGTGCAGATCTGCAGTGTGTTTACTTCGCTATTTTCTGAATGTTTCCGAAAATAACTTGTAAATGTAAAAACACAAGTAGGATAAGTAAACCGGATTTCTGCAGTAGAAATTTTTGTTCAGTAGATTCAGGAATTTTCACATTCTGAGCGGTTATGGATTTATGCGGACCACCCTGCGACTAACTTTTTTTTTCTTGTCTGATGAAATTCAAGTTTCCAGACATGGCCCCATTAATATCTTTTTAATCCATCATAAATAAACTTGGCATTCAGAATTTCAATGTGGCCTCCTTAAATTTCCAACTTGGTCTTTCATTTTTAATGCGACCACCATTCACTTTCTTTTCAGACGATTCTAGTCCCTTTAAGCAATTTAACTTAGCTAATATGTCAAACGATTAACCAATCGACAAGATCGATAAGATCCCACACATGAGGATTACAACTCTAACGATACTACTCTTGGGCTCCACAAACAATGAGCTTAGAATATATTGAGCTTCCACGGCAATTGATTTGTAGTAAGCCTCTGAAGTTGAAACCCTGCAAGCAGAGCCAATATTTTGGCTCTAATACCACTTTAATATCCCCAAATGGGAAAATGACAATAATACAAGCAACAATTGACTAAAACTACAGCAAAATAAATTACACCATCAATACATGAGAAATTGAAGCAAAAAGATGAGCTGATCCATTTTATTAATGTCGGGAATTGAGTGCAAAAGAGGTGTTGGAATAGGTGCACCTAGGCTGGAATACTTCTCAACCCAAGCTGAAATGACTCTCTACAACTGGCTCTGCGTGATTCTTGTGTTGTGCTGCTTTGCCCAGAAATGTTGTTGTTGGTTGAACTCGGGCCGCTGGTTGGGCTACATCCCGTGCTCATAAAATTCCAAGAATTGGACACCGAACTCTCCTCAAAAGATACACAAAACCCGCGAAGGGTTTGCTAAAATATTGACCCTAGAAATTTGCCTCTTTGGGCTTGCTATGCTGCTCTGCTGGGGAAATCAAACTCATGGCTGGAACTATTTGTAAATGCCTCCAAAACACTGCCAAAAGCCCCAGTAGGAGGTGGTTAGCCTCCCCTCTAAATCTCCTCTACACTCCTCACTCCCAGCACCCACACCAAACTGAATTGTGCAATCATTGCGCAACCGTGGCTGCCTCTACGCAGTCCTGAAAGGGCTACGCTCTCCTGGATGATGCTTCTACTCCAATATAATATGTTGCACTGCACCGGCCTCCGAACTATGCTGAAATGGTGCTACTATGTTCACCGATGAATTCAACAAGGGGAGTTGGGCACTTTCCCAATCTCTCCCAATCACTCGAGGGGTTCCATCCTGAGGCTACCAATGGAGTAGAGAACTGGGTTCTCAACCTCACATATGAGAAATGATATCAAATCCAAGTTGTTCCCCAATGGCCTCTTCTTTTATAGATCTCATGGACCCTCTAGAGCCTTATATTTTATTATTATTTCAATCATGGAGCTTTTTACCCTCTTATTAAAATATTATTTTTAATGCGAGAAAGAGTAAATCGGTTACCATGTCTCGTCCAGTCACTGAAACTCATGTCCAACCATCCCATCATGTATATATTCTCGTTTTGGTTCCAACGATATATTACGCTAAGGTGTTCTATCACATATTCTTTCCAGAATGCCACCTTGAGCATAATCAACAGAGTTAAGCCCAAAAATAACTCAGTTTTCCAAAAGTTGTCAGAATGCACCAGAACGAAAGGAAAACTATGCGGATGATGGAATATACAAAGCGAATGCCACCGGTCCTCACAGAAACTCCTCCAAAAGCCCCCTCGGCCCATTGATGACACCCGCGTGTACCTATGACAGTCATGCTCCCAACTCTGGAAGTCCATCCTAACCATGTCATAAGGAACATCAGAAAAGGGGATATTACATCTACTTAGAAGTATTATGATATATCCTTGAGAAAGCATCCCACATCTCTTTGCCTTTGTTGTTGCTAGATATATGTGAGAGTAAATTCTCCCAGACTCCATCCAGGATCATTTGCTTCGCCTTGGCCATCTCCTTCTCGAATTCTTTCAGCTTATCTGCATCGCTAGGTTTTTCCTCAACATTCTCATCATAGGTATTCAGGCCATGCTCATCTAACAAGGACATCCTTACCTTTCAGAAGATATAGTTGGATGCACCATCCAACCTGTCCTGATCTCTAAGCCTTGCTAAGGCCATTTCTACAAAAACTTGACCTCGGGCGGAAATCTCCCTCTTTCACATGCTTGGATACTAGCACTACTATTCGCAGTTTGATCTGGAGTGAGAAAATATGCCAGCTACTACTGCTTGCTATCTCTGGAAATTTTGGATTTATGAAACTAGAAACCTTATGAGTGAAACTTCCTCTGTTTGCGCAATTTATCTTCCACTCGACAGTGAATTTGCTCTAGAAAACTAGAGCAAACCCTCTGTGGCCCGAACCAAGAGTCTACTATATGAGAATACTGAGGTGCTCACCTTTGCCTGTGTTGCACTCGCGACTTTTTTGTCTGTACTCGCACTCCTCATGACTGTACAGAGCGATCTCACGTGACTCTCGTGGTTGTATTGGGTGATTTCGCATGTCCCTCACGACTGTTATGGGCTAGCCCATGCGACCCACTAGAAAAATTCGTACTTTTTCTCCCTCTGAGCCACAAATTTCTCCCTCCTCATCTCTGAGCCTTTGAGCCATCAACTATGCTTTGATACCATGTGAAAATTCCTTGAAATTTAGAAACTAGAATTAATTCTTCTAATTGGTAACCATTTATTTTCTATGGCAACCAACGAATTAATCACACTGCAATTTCTTCACCATAAAAGATACTGAGGAAAATAAAATGATGGAAACTAAGAAATGCTAGCACAAAAAAAAAATTTGACAACTATTTTTGGACAATTGTCTCAGGAAAAACTCAATGTGGGAAAACTGGTGTAACAACTGAGGATTTTTATTATTATGCAGTAGTGAGATTCTGAGTAATAAATTTGGATGCCCAAATGAGAGAAATACTGGCAAAATCAGCGTAGGGAAATTACCCTCTTCTCCAAGCAATCCCGACACATACTGACAACTCCAAGCAAGTTGTCCAAACACTCTGTGCAAGCCATGCGTCACATCTACGTAGTCTGCCACACGGACAACCCAGAACTACTACTACTCAAGTCGACTTGCTTGTTGCTTCTATGGAATCGATCCTCCTGGCCTCTTGGAACCCTTCCTTGCCTTTGAAAACTAAATCCACCTCCAGCTTAGCTAAATCAAACTGCCTCTTTGAGGCTCTGTGTAGGTATATTTTAATTTCTACTCAAAATGGAAAAAAAATATCATTAAAACTTAAATGAACCAGTAGATGAACGAAACAACACACATCATCAAGGTTTTCAAACTTATCTCTCATTTTCTTAATAACATCCAAGATTATAAAATGCATGACTTCCCATGATAACTAAGTTCTAAACTATTGCAAGGGTTATGCCCTACATGATCATGTTTTAATTTTTATTCCAAATTCTCAACACCAGTAGAATCCACACACTAATATTGATGGGAGTAACAAGTAGCCCAAACAAGCAACATAGAAAACAACTATATGCATAGAATGATATTAAGGATTTCCTATGAATACTTGAGATGACACCAAACATGGCAGAGGAAGATGTACATGAGGAGGCCATTCATGAGGAGGAAGACCTCCATGAGATAGAAACAGATTTTGACCTTGTTGACTTGGATGAGCAGCATGATTATGAGGCCTCCAATTTGATTATCAAGGAGAAGGATGCCCAAATCAGGGAGCTTAAAACTAACTTAGAGAGATCTAAGTTTGTGATTTCATACTATGAGCAGGAAAATCAACAACTCAAAACCAAGAAGGAAATCATGGAGATGAGCTTCTCAAAGCAAAGAGAGAAGAAAACAAGGCGAAGGCTTTGCTTGATGAGGCTTATGAGAGGTATGGTGAAACAAATGAAGAAGAAGAACAAGTGCCAAAAAGGATACCTAGGACTAGAGGGCTGAAAAGAGCTCTAGATCTAGAGAGGCAAAAGGAGGTTGAACTTGCCAATGAGTTCACATTAAATGAGCAGTTTGCCATCATGATTAATGAGAACCAGTAGCATTGGCTTGACAGGGCCAATGAGCATCCTGAGAAGCTCTTGGAGAAGGAAAATAAGGACAATGATTTATAGAGGAAGATGGAAAAATACTACTGCAAAAGAAATCAGATTGCAAGGTCAAAGCTCCAAAAGGCCAATTCAAGACTTGAAACCCTAACCAAGAAAAATGAAGGGGACAAGCTTGGTATCCTTGCTGAGGCATCACTCATTGCCTAACATACCACATCAGCCTCCCACAAAAGAAATTTTGAAGATATTTGAGCAATTTTGGGAAATTTTGGAAATTTTGGAAATTTTTGCATTTTTCGCAGTTTCGCATAGTCACACTATCAAAAGCGAAGCGCCCTAGGCGCGGCGCTTTTTCTAGGGACCTCCAATGGCCAAACTAAAAGCACCATTGGATTCAAAAGGCAAATCACAGTCCGGAAAACAACTTTACAAAACTTTTTTGGGTCAACAGAGCAGTCAAAAAGTGAAAAAAACCCAAAAAATCACATTTATGCCCTGTTTTGGAGGCTGGCGCTGGGCTTTTGACCAGTATTGATCAAAGCCTCTAGTATAATCAGTATTTGGTGGGAAATTAATGAAAGAGTTGCAACTATTTCTTTCGGATACCTGCGGTATGGAAATTTAGCATAGTTTCTTCTTATGTCATATATGTGTTGAGAGTTTTAATTGGTGAATTAAAGTTCTTAATATTTAATTTGTCAATCCGGGCTCGTAGACATGAGCTGCCCTACACTTCTTGATTCAGGTTGTAGGTTAGAGCTTAAATTTTTCCTTTATAATTATTAATTCATAAATGAGACACACAAATACTCATAAACACACAAATTGTAGAAAAGAGATCAGTTCATCATTCCAAGCAGGATCAATAATTGAATTTGACTTGAGCACTTAACCCTTTATTTAATTTATCTCGTGATTGAACTGAAATCAAAACCATTACCAAATCAACAACAATTTTAATTCAATAACTCACTACTTGCAGAAAATATCAAAACCCTAATTCTAATCTTTGGAGGTCACACTTAAAAGGAATTACCTAATCTGAGTAACCTATAAATTGATTCCACACTCACACAGTGAACTCGCGATTACTAATGGTATCCCTAATTAACTCTAATGACAACACTTCATGCCAATTTCACTATACTGGTGTCAAGCAAAAAGGTGGACTATCACACTGATTTGAATATCGATTTTACACACAAACTTCAATCATGATAGCCATTGATCTTTCATACCTAGCCGACCCATCTATATATGTATTACCCACTTTTGACAGTTTTAATCCCACAACTTCTACTTTTCAAACCAAACTGAAATAAACTCAAGCTATCAAAAAATGCACAACTGTACTCTGGAGATCAACTTTTAATTATAGTTGTCTTTCATTAAATTACCAACTACGCTTTGGCAAAGTTATTCAAACTGCTACGACAATTGACACTCTAGTTTCTGAAATAAGATAATTCTACCAACTCAATCAACACACGCTACATTAAGACATAGAAACAGCAACAACAATGGATTTAATCTTGAAATTAAAAGTTGACAAGTTCACATAAATTACCATTGGCAGTCATCTAATCATCCTCTGAAACATGCAATAAGATGTTTCAATCTTTAATGAATAATTTCTTTCGAACCAACTTGCAGGGGTTAAATCACTTCATCACTGCTATTCTTATGGACTGGAATTGTGAAACTTGTCCTTAACACACAATTTCAAGCATCGATCCATAAAGGAACATCAGTTAAGATTCTGCCATGATCGTTCTGTCCTTAAGGGAATATGCACTCACTCAAAATAATCTTGCCAATTCAACTCGACCTAAATGCTACAACCATCTTTGTAAATGACCTCCCACTCCAAACCCTAATCTTATGAAAAATGAAACAAGACTGTAAACCTCTACTTAATCACACCAAAAGAATGAAGAAAACTTGCTCAGAACTATTCTATGAATCATCTACTTTCTCCTACCTGGTCAACACACGGGTCTCCTAGTGACTTGCCGGCTAAGACCCCAAAAGAACCTATATCTGTCACTCTCCAATGAATCAAAACTTCACGCTCCTATTATGTCTTAAGCAATGATAAATTTCAAGCCAAAACTCCAATGTAAGCGAAAATCTACTTCCTCAAACCAAATGCATGGAATTCAAACAGAATTATTTAATCTAGAAATGACATGCAACTGCTACGAGAAACTGAACTATGTTTACAGCTACGCACACATGAAATAAGATGCGGATTACTTTAACACACAAAACCAAATAATCATTAAATCTGTTTTGCAAATTCGAGCTATGCTCTCCTACTGAAATCGATCTAGCAATTTATCTCACAAAGGATTTAATTAAATGCATATAACCATGCTCTGTTCATTCACACACAGGAACGCATTCAGCAAATTCGTTTATCGAGAGAGGTGAAAGAGTATATGCCAGAAACGAATTACCTCTATTACAGCGACATGAATCAAATGCCAGAAATAAAATCAACATTCAAAACAATTAATTGGGCAATCAAGAATTGAATCAAACTCTCTTACAAATTACCTCTGCTACAGCAACATAAATCAAATGCCAGGAAACGAAATCAACTTTCAAAAATGATTCGACATCAAACAATATTCAGATCAAACTGTTATCCATACCTTGGCTGAATGCCACCAGTGGTTATAAGGAAATCACGTTTATAATTCGAAGTGTGTTGGCCTCTTTTTTCAAAGCAGAGGTTTGGAAAATGCCATCGCTTAGCTACAGGAGATTTGAATTTTAATTGGACTATCAACACACACCCAACTCTACGTTTGGTTGAATCGATTCACTGATAATATCGTTTGACTAAGAGCAGGGAATTCACACTAATCATGGATGTCAGTTCAATCATTTCAGCATATGGATTATATCATCATGATGGAGTACATATTCACGGATTTTCGTGGATTTAATCCACAATGATCTTTTGCAATTCAATTTGAAGACTTCAGTGAATAGGGATTAACAATACACTTCATAAAAACGCTCAATCAAGGATGTGCACACACCAAAACGCTTTCAATATAGGAAACCAGACTCTTTAGAGACAATTTCAATTCTGGGAATGACTGACTGATAATTAAAAGCAAATACGAAATCAAATTAATGAAAATCCACGCAGCTAAATTAAAATCTACTTACAATGAATAAAAATTCCCAGGATGTGGTGGGCCCCTGCCACACCTGGGATATAAACTTACAAAAGTAAGAGGTGCTCAACAAACCAATTAAACATGTATTAATTCTTCACTCCACAGCTTCGATCAACACAAGCTTCAAATCATGGTAGAACGGTCTTGAATTAAAAACAGAGTTTTACAAATTGACTTAACAAATAGCTCCAAGACTAATACACTTCGTGTCCTTTTTTTATCTTCTTCCAGCGCAGGCTTTATAAACAGCCTTCATATTACAAAATAATATGTAGATCAAATAAGAAAAGGATCCCTATACTAACTTAATCTATTAGTTCAGATTACAACATTCAATTTTTAGCTTTCGGTTCAACAATGCTCCATACATGGCCATGGAGATAAGATGAAATTGATTCTAAAAGCTGTGATGTGCTGATCTATAGTAGTTTCAACTGCCTTTGACCAAAAAAATCCAGAACAAGGCTGTTTTGGGAGATTGACAATTCTAGAAAATTCTGAATTTTACATAAATTATCCTCAATCCCCCCTAAATATCTCCACAACCGTACTTGAGTTTGCCAAACTGTTACAGGTTTAGTAAATTGGCTACACTGGGATAGAACCCATGTGCCCGAATTTCTCATTTCTCATTACTCTGCACGGAAATTGAGGTGAAAGTTGGCAGTTTAGAATTTTTTCAAGATTTGGAAAATTTGGGTAATTTCCTTCTAGAGACTCGTATGAGTGAGCTGGGTGAAATCCAACTTATGGAGAGGTATCATAATATCATTTTTCATTATAACCTCTCCCGGATTCTCCGGAAGCACGCCGAAAGTGCCAAAGCCCCAAATTAGACATTCCCATATTTAACTGGCTTGTGAGGGATTTCAGTGATGGACTCCTATAATAAATGTAATTCAACAAAACCGTCATCAGTAAAACATGACAAAATCATCTTTAATCATAGAGAAGTGAAGAAATTGATGATAATCAACCATAGAGAGTATTTGGCCAAAAGTGATAGAATTAGGGTATAGCACGGGCTAAAAACCTAGGGTTTTAGGGTATAAACAATGATGTTTCATGATGAAAACATGGGCATATACAAGGCCCAACATACCCCCATGCCTGAGGTTTTGCATGTCCTCATGCAAACAAAGACTTTACTCATATCTAGGTTTTTATGGCATCATGGCTTTTAGGTAGGGCTAAGGTCTTGTGATGCAGCACTGCATGAAGATTTGGTTGCCATAGGTTTGATTTTAAGAGCGATAAAAATCGAGGAAAAACAATAGATATGGTAGGAGGAAAATGATTAATAGGATGATGGGTGAAAATGGAAATGGTAGATGAGATGAGGTGGTAATGGAGACGGGAAGACATGAGCTTGCATGGTCTATTTTGCGAGGCCAATGCTTATGGATGGTTTCTTCATGAAAGGCAACAATGAATTCATCCTCTATTGGATTCAACTGATAATATGTGTGAATGTAGGAGGGGAAGACATTATAGTTACTGCTTTTTTTTACATGAACGATTATGATTATGACCTAGATTAGCATGCAAATGGAGGAGGGTATATGGAAAACCAGATATACGAAATATGTGGTGGTTAATCATCAAATCTTTCTTAAATCTCTAATCAATTAAAGAATCTCAAGCCACCACTACCTCAATTTTTACCCTTGTTGTCGATGTCCTTGGTGTTGCAAGATGAAGTAAATGATGGAATGGCTCGAGCTGACGTGATTGCTGATATGATCTGCTGAAGAAGGAAAAAGGCCTCAATATCCATGTTGTCCCGAAAATGTTGATGCATGTGTACTTTTCATACGGCTTCCTGAAATAACACAAGCACCATCATCAATAATCCTCTTTATTGAAATAAAGGAAATAGGTTAAATTAGAGAACAATTACCTGATCATGCTCCAAGCCCAACAATTGTGAAAATTGATAGTGAGAACCATGAGTAAGCATAGGGTGAAAAAATGAATCAAACTTGACAATTCTCATCATTTTTTCCTAACATCTCTCCCCCCATGCCTATCATCTTGCATGTCCTCATGCAAGCAAAACCTCTGACAGAGACCAAGACTGAAGGGCTAGGGTTTCTATATTAAAGTCATGCTTCATTGACTTGAACCATAGGGCTAATTGTGAGAGCATGTAAGTAAGTTTCATCAGATGTCATCTTCCTTTGCATCAATAAGATAAGAAAAGTAGTGACCAGGGATCTAGTGACGTCAAGGCTAAGTTTTATTATTCTGAAAGAGTAACTAATGCTAGGGCTACTAAAGGAATGCTTAACAATGTTGTTACTGCAGAGATAATGTCATCCTAAAATGATTAACCATAAGAATGTCCACAAAGCATCTCAAGAGTAATCCAAAGCAGTAGGTCTTCACTTTCAATAGCCTCATTATTACAAGTAAAAGTGACTTTATTTAAAAACCAAGGCCTTAAAATGGATTGAAAGTAGAGAAAAATAATTATTACAAAATGATACCTTTCGAGGATGATTGTCTTACCATTTCCTAAGCATATAGTCGAAGCTTCTCTTATTCAAGCAGAGTGAATCACCTGCACTAAGGGTCTCACACCCATAAAAAAACCAAATCATCCTTGAAATATAGAACTCCAAAGCACACTACTGAAGGATATTAAAGCCATTCTCAAAGAGATATGATAGTGAGTTCAGGGAAAAGACAAAAACAACCAAGTAAATCATGGTGTAGAATTAAATTTGATACCACAGGCATGGCCCTCCTGCCAGCAGGCGTCTATAGCCTCGACAAGGATACCTTTTAACCTAACGAAATGTCTGTGTCCCACTTACTAGATATAGATTTAGAGTTAGCTTATTTGAATTTTAGATAAAGGCCACTATCCTGGCTTGGTAACCAGCTGACGGCAGTGACACTCATAAGAAGTAACATGGATGAACAAGCCGACTTGTGATGAGACCTTCTGTCTTCCAACTTTTTGGGTTGAAAGCCATTACTCTAGCTTGGTGACCAGGAGCAGTAATGTCATGCAAGTTAGGTCTCATGATCGTGGTAGGTCGGCTCATTATGAGACCTCCTATCCTCCCCTAAATATTTTTGTAGAATCTGATTATGATTAACCTTAGAGGTTACTTAATAAGTGGGGAGACAAATCTACTCCTTAAGAGCGCAGGATGGCGTGAAACATTTTTAATTACTAATCTTTACTGGTTGATCCTGCTACTGTAAGACTCAAAAAAGAAAACAATTCATATAATGACTGAAATATCCTTGAGTTGGCCATGCTAGGGTTCTTACGAGAGCTCATTAGGGTTTTATAGGAGTGGTCCACCATAGGAGGCTTTTCATCAATACCTTCAAAGAGAAACTTGAAAAGGTTTCTTGGATGATAGTATGTTAAGCTTATGAATGGAAAGTATAACAATAACAATTCCCCTAACTGACCCAATGAATAATCTCGGCGAATAATCAGAGTCACTTTATAAAATGTGAGGCATTAAGAGTGAATTTCTTCTATTCCTTCTGACAAGTCTTACCACAAGAGTGCATAATGACAAAAAAGTCAATGGTTATGCCTTAAAAATTGCAATTTCAAGAATGATGCGGTAACAACAATTTTATTCATTTCTACCCTACCCTAATCTAGAGAGAGGAAGGTATCCTTCAAGTGTAGGAGTACTTCTAATGCAACCATGTTTGTAACAATATGCTAAATATACTCACACTCATTTTGAGAGAATAAACTTCAACACATACTAGAGTATGAGAAACCAGTTGCTTCGATTGATATGATACCAAGGGTATTTGAAGATGAGAGTGGTATTTTGATTGAATTGTGACCTGGAACCAATGCTCGATGTAATCCTGGTAGTATTGGCTCATTTCTTCATTTGGACCACTCTAAATGTCCTCCTTAGTCATGCCAGAAGAACTTGGATAATCGGTCTCTGGAATGCACACAAGGCTGGTTGTTGGGCATGGTGAAATCTCAGGTTCAGCGGGATGCTCTCCATCAGTTTTGGTATATGATTCATCGGTCTCCTTGGTAGATAGGCAAGAGGAATCAAGGGAGACTTCCAAATCCTTTTCTGGCTATGGAGAGACAGATAATTTCTTGAATGTGGTGAAGATGAACTCTTCCTCAGAGGTAGATATCCTAGCTACTACTAGGACTTGAGAAAGTATTTCGAGGGATTTTTTTCAAGCTCTCTGTCATTCTTGAATTGCTCTTGCTGGTTGATGTTCCCTTTCCGCAACATGGATTAGTACAAAAAGAGGGTTCTTACAACACTCCAAAAATGTTTTGTCATTCAAAGCTTGAATTTGTGATCTAAATGAATTAAAAACTGCTAATTGCAAGAAAACTAGCACTGGAAATAAATCTACCTTGACTTCTACGCATAAATAAAAAGGAAATAAAAACTCAAGAACAAGCAGTAATCGATCATACTTTGGAGCAACGCCACAAAAGTGGATGCGTGGCTCTTCACTTACGTCTTACCGTACACTCTCTGCCCTCTGACAGCCCTGCAAGATCTTGAAACTCTGATATAGTTACCTGAATCAAAAATTGCAACTCCCCGGCAACAGCGCCAAAATGTTGAAAGTTTTAATTGGTGAATTAAAGCTCTTAATATTTAATTTTACGATCCGGGCTCGTAAACACGAGCTACACTGCACTTCTTGATTCAGGTTGTAGGTCAGAGCTTAACCGTTTCCTTTATAATGATTAATTCAGAAATGAGACACACAAATACTCATAAACACGCAAATTGCAGAAAAGAGATCAGTTCATCATTCCAAGCAGGATCAATAATTGAATTTGACTTGAGCACTTAACCCTTTATTTAATTTATCTCGTGATTGAACTGAAATCAAAACCATTACCAAATCAACAACAACTTTAATTCAATAACTCACTGCTTGCAGAAAATCTCAAAACCCTAATTCTAATCTTTGGAGGTCACACTTAAAAGGAATTACCTAATTTGAGTAACCTATAAATTGGTTCCACACTCACACAGTGAACTCGCGATTACTAATGGTATCCCTAATTAACTCTAATGACAACACTTCATGCCAATTTCACTATACTGGTGTCAAGCAAAAAGTTGGACTATCACACTGATTTGAATATTGATTTTACACACCAACTTCAGTCATGATAGCCATTGATATTTCATACCCAGCCGACCCATCTATATATGTATTACCCACTTCTGACAGTTTTAATCCCACAACTTCTACTTTTCAAACCAAATTGAAATAAACTCAAGCTATCAAAAAATGCACAACTGTACTCTGGAGATCAGCTTTTAATTACAGTTGTCTTTCATCAAATTACCAACTACGCTTTGGCAAAGTTATTCAAACTGCTACGGAAATCGACACTCTGATTTCTGAAATAAGATAATGCTACCAACTCAATCAACACACGTTACATTAAGACATAGAAACAACAATGGATTCAATCTTGAAATTAAAAGTTGACAAGTTCACATAAATTACCACTGGCAGTCATCTAATCATCCTCTGAAACTTGCAATAAGATGTTTCAATCTTTAATGAATAATTTCTTTAGAACCAAGTTTCAGGGGTTAAATCACTTCACCACTACTATTCTTATGGACTGGAATTGTGAAACTTGTCCCTAACACACAATTTCAAGCATCGATCCAGAAAGGAACGATGGTTAAGATTTTGCCATGATCATTCTGTCCTTAAGGGAATATGCACTCACTCAAAATAATCTTGCCAATTCAACTCAACCTAAATGCTACAACCATCTTTGTAAATGACCTCCCACTCCAAACCCTAATCTTATGAAAAACGAAACAAGACTGTATACCTCTACTTAATCACACCAAAAGAATGAAGAAAACTTGCTCAGAACTATTCTATGAATCATCTACTTTCTCCTACCTGGTCAACAAACGGGTCTCCTAGTGACTTGCCGGCTAAGACCCCAAAAGAACCTATACCTGTCACTCTCCAATGAATCAAAACTTCACGCTCCTATTATGTCTTAAGAAATGATAAATTTCAAGCCAAAACTTCAATGTAAGCGAAAATCTGCTTCCTCAAACCAAATGCATGGAATTCAAACAGAATTATTTAATCTAGAAATGATATGCAACTGCTACGAGAAATTGAACTATGTTTACCAATTTGAGCTACGCACACATGAAATAAGATGCGGATTACTTTAACACACAGAACCAAATAATCATTAAATCTGTTTTGCAAATTCGAGCTATGCTCTCCTACTGAAATAAATCTAGCAATTTATCTCACAAAGGATTTAATTAAATGCATATAACCATGCTCTGTTCATTCACACACAGGAACGCATTCAGCAAATTCGTTTATCGAGAGAGGTGAAAGAGTATATGCCATAAACGAATTACCTCTATTACAACAACATGAATCAAATGCCAGAAACGAAATCGACTTTCAAAACAATTAATTGGGCAATCAAGAATTGAATCAAACTCTTTTACAAATTACCTCTTGCTACAACAACATAAATCAAATTCCAGGAAATGAAATCGACTTTCAAAAATGATTCGACATCAAACAATATTCAGATCAAACTGTTATCCATACATTGGCTGAATGCCATCTGTGGTTATAAGGAAATCGAGTCTATAATTCAAAGTGTGCTGGCCTCTTGTTTCAAAGTAGAGGTTTGGGAAATGCCATCACTCAGCTACAGGAGATTTGAATTTTAATTGGACTATCAACACACACCCAGCTCTACGTTTGGTTGAATCGATTCACTGATAATATCGTTTGACTGAGAGTAGGGAATTCACACTAATCATGGATGTCGGTTCAATCATTTCAGCATATGGATTATATCATCATGATGGAGTACATATTCACGGATTTTCATGGATTTAATCCACAATGATCTTTTGCAATTCAATTTGAAGACTTCAATGAATAGGGATTAACAATAAACTTCTTAAAAACGCTCAATCAAGGATGTGCACACACAAATACGCTTTCAATATAGGAAACCAGACTCTTTAGCAGACAATTTCAATTCTGGGAATGACTGGCTGATAATTAAAAGCGAATACGAAATCAAATTAATGAATATCCACGCAGCGAAATTAAAATCTACCTACAATGAATAAAAAATCCCAAGATGTGGTGGGCCCTTGCCACACCTGGGATATAAACTTACAAAAGTAAAGAGATGATCAGCAAACTAATTAAACATGTATGAATTCTTCACTCCATAGCTTCGATCAACACAAGCTTTAAATCATGGTAGAACGGTCTTGAAGTAAAAACAGAGTTTTACAAATTGACTTAACAAATAGCTCCAAGACTAATAAACTTCGTGTCCTTTTTTATCTTCTTCCAGCGCAGGCTTTATAAACAGCCTTCATATTACAAAATAGTATGCAGATCAAATAAAAAAAGGATCCCTATACTAACTTAATCTATTAGTTCATATTACAACATTCAATTTTTAGCTGTCGGTTCAACAAAGCTCCATACATAGCCATGGAGATAAGATGAAATTGATTCTAAAAGCTTTGATGTGCTGATCTATAGTAGTTTCAACTGCCTTTGACCAAAAAAATCCAGAACAAGGCTGTTTTGGGAGATTTTGACAATTCTGGAAATTTTCGAATTTTACATAAATTAGCCTCAATCCCCCGTACATATCTCCACAACCGTAAGTGAGTTTGCAAAACTTTTATACGGTTAGTAAATTGGCTACACTGGGATAGAAACCCATGTGCCCGAATTTCTCATTTCTCCTTCCTCTGCAAGGCAATTGAGATGAAATTTGGTAGTTTAGAATTTTTTACAGATTTGGAAAATTTGGGTAATTTCCTTCTAGAGACTCGTATGAGTGAGCTGGGTGAAATCCAACTTATGGAGAGGTATCATAATATCATTTTTGATAATAACCTCTCCCGGATTCTCTGGAAGCGCACCGAAGGTGCCAAAGCCCCAAATTAGGCATTCTTATATTTAACTAGCTTGTGAGGGATTTCAGTGATGAACTCCTATAATAAATGTACTTCAACAAAACTTTCATTAGTAAAACATGACAAAATCATCTTTAATCATAGAGAAGTGAAGAAATTGATGATAATCAACCATAGAGAGTATTTGGCCAAAAGTGACAGAATCAGGTTATAGCACGGAATAAAAACCTAGGGTTTTAGGGTATAAACAGTGATGTTTCATGATGAAAACATGGGCATATATGAGGCCCAACATCCCCCCATGACTGACGTTTTTCATGTCCTCATGCAAACAAAGACTTTACTCATATCTAGGTTTTTATGGCATCATGGCTTTTAGGTAGGGTTAGGTCTTGTGACGCAGCACTGCAAGAAGATTTGGTTGCCATAGGTTTGATTTTAAGAGCGATACAAATTGAGGAAAAACAATAGATATAGTAGGAGGAAAATGATGAATAGGATGATAGGTGACAATGGAAATGGTAGATGAGATGAGGTGGTAATGGAGATGGGAAGACAAGAGCTTGCATGCTCTATTTTTGCGAGGCCAATGCTTATGGATGGTTTCTTCATGAAAGGCAGCAATGAATTCATCCTCTATTGGATTCAACTGATAATATGTGTGAATGTAGGAGGGGAAGACATTATAGTTACTGCTTTTGTTTACATGAACCATTATGATTATGACCTAGAGTAGCATGCAAATGGAGGAGGGTATATGGAAAACCAGATATACGGAATATGTGGTGGTTAATCATCAAATCTTTCTTAAATCTCTAATCAATTAAAGAATCTCAAGCCACCTCTACCTCAATTTTTTCCCTTGTTGTCGATGTCCTTGGTGTTGCAAGATGAAGTAAATGATGGAATGGCTCGAGCTGATGTGACTGCTATATGATCTGCTGAAGAAGGAAAAAGGTCTCAATATCCATGTTGTCCCAAAAATGTTGATGCACATGTACTTTTCATACGGCTTCCTGAAATAACACAAGCACCATCATCAATAATCCTCTTTATTGAAATAAAGGAAATAGGTTAAATTAGAGAACAATTCCTGATCATCATTTTTTTATAACATCTCTCCCCCCCATGCCTATCATCTTGCATGTCCTCATGCAAGCAAAACCTCTGACAGAGACCAAGACTGAAGGGCTAGGGTTTCTATATTAAAGTCATGCTTCATTGACTTGAACCATAGGGCTAATTGTGAGAGCATGTAAGTTTATTTCATCGGATGTCATCTTCCTTTGCATCAATAAGATAATAAAAGTAGTGACCAGGGATCCAGTGACGTCAAGGCTGAGTTCTATTATTCTAAAAGAGTAACTAATGCTAGGGCTACTAAAGGAATGCTTAACAATGTTGTTAATGCAGAGATAATGTCATCCTAAAATGATTAACCATAAGAATTTCCACAAAGCATCTCAAGAGTAATCCAAAGCAGTAGGTATTCACTTTCAATAGCCTCATTATTACAAGTAAAAGTGACTTTATTTAAAAACCAAGGCCTTAAAATGGATCAAAAGTAGGGAAAAATAATTATTACAAAATGATACCTTCTGAGGATGATTGTATTACCATTACCCAAGCATATAGTCGAAGCTTCTCTTATTCAAGCAGAGTGAATCACCTGCACTAAGGGTCTCACATCCATAAAAAGACCAAATCTTCCTTGAAAGATAGAACTCCAAAGCACACTACTGAAGGATATTAAAGCCATTCTCAGAGAGATATGATAGTGAGTTCATGGAAAAGAAAAAAACAACCAAGTAAATCATAGTGTAGAATTAACTTTGATACCACAGGCATGGCCCTGCTGCCAGCAGGCGTCCATAGCCTCGACAAGGATACCTTTTAACCTAACGAAATGTTTGTGTCCCACTTACTAGATATAGATTCAGAGTTAGCTTATTTGACTTTTAGATAAAGGCCACTATCCTGGCTTGGTAACCAGCTGATGGCAGTGCCACTCACAAGAAGTAACATGGATGAATAGGTCAGCTCGTGATGAGACCTCATGAATGAATAGGTCAGCTCGTGATGAGACCTCCTGTCTTCCAACTTTTTAGGTTGAAAGCCATTACTCTAGCTTGGTGACTAGGAGCAGTAATGTCATGCAAGTTAGGTCTCATGATCGTGGTAGGTCGGCTCATTACGAGACCTCCTATCCTCCCCTAAATATTTTTGTAGACTCTGATTATGATTAACATTAGAGGTTACTTAATAAGCGGGGAGACAAATCTACTCCTTAAGAGTGCAGGATGACGTGAAAAGTTTTTAATTACTAATCTTTACTTGTTGATCCTGCTACCGTAAGACTCAAAAAAGAAAACAATTCCTATAATGACTGAAATATTCCTTGAGTTGGTCATGCTAGGGTTCTTACGAGAGCTCATTAGTGTTTTATAGGAGTAGTCCACCATAGGAGGCTTTTCATCAATACCTTCAAAGAGAAACTTGAAAATGTTTCTTGGATGATAGTATGTTAAGCTTATGATTGGAAAGTATAACAATAACAATTCCCCTAATTGACCCAATGAATAATCTCGGCCAATAATCAGAGTCACTTTATAAAATGTGAGGCATTAAGAGTGAATTGCTTCTAACAAGTCTTACCACAAGAGTGCATAATGACAAAAAATTCAATGGTTATGCCTTAAAAATTGCAATTTCAAGAATGATGCGGTAACAACAATTTTATTCATTTCTACCCTACCCTAATCTAGAGAGAGGAAGGTCTCCTTCAAGTGTGGGAGTACTTCCAATGAAACCATGTTCGTAACAATATGCTAAATATACTCACACTCAGTTTGAGAGAATAAACTTCAACACATACTAGAGTATGAGAAACCAGTTGCTTCGATTGATATGATACCAAGAGTATTTGAAGATGAGAGTGGTAAAGAATGTCTACTAGCTAAAGAATATGAAAGTTGGTTATGGCACAAACGAATGGGTCACATAAACTTTGACAATCTTGTCAGGATAAGCAAAAAGGAAGCAGTACGAGAAATGCCAAAAATCTCAAAACCTTCCAACACACTATGTGAGGGTTGTCGGCACGGCAAGCAGACAAAAGTCCAATTTAAAACAAAAGAACACTTTGCATCACATCCATTGGAATTGATACATACTGATCTATGTGGTTCTATGAGAACAAAAAGCTTAGATGGAGAATTATATTTCATGTTAATGATAGATGACTATACCAGGATGACAACCCTCAGTTTCCTAAAGAAAAAATCTGAAGCATTTGAGTGCTTTAAGATCTACAAGGAGTTGGTTGAAAATGAAACTAATTTGAAAATAAAGTGTCTAAGATTAGATAATGGCGGAGAATTCTCTTCCAAATTATTTCAGCAATACTGTGACGAAAATGGAATAAAAAGACAATTTTCAATAGCACGAACACCTCAGCAAAATGGAGTTGCTGAAAGAAAGAACAGAACCTTACAGGAAATGGGTAGAACAATGTTGAAGGACTCAAAATTAGATGAAAATTTATGTGTTCAAGCAATTGATATGGCAGTCTTCATTATCAACCAAAGTCTTCTCAGAAATAATTTCAGTAAGACCCCATATGAATTATGGAAAAGAAAACCAACTAATGTAAAATATTTCAGAATCTTCGGAAGAAAATGTTATATCAAAAGAGAAGATCAAAATTTGGGTAAGTTTGAATTACGTGTTGATGAAAGTATCTTTGTTGGTTACTCATGCAAAAGAAAGGCCTATAAATGTTATAATCTAAGACGAAAACAGATAGTGGAGAGCATAAATGTTAAATTTGATGAAGATGGTGTTCTAACGAATAATGATGAGGATCTAGAATCTTTGAAACTTGAGACAAAGGCTGAAAAAGACAGATAAAATTCTGGAACAAGAAGAAACTATCAACCAGGAAGAAGTAAATAATGATCATCAAGATATACCAGAATAACAATAAGAAGCTCCTCCAAAGAGAACAAAAGAATGGATTCAAAAGAACCATCCATCAAATCAAATCATTGGCGACATAAATGAAGGTTGACAGCTTCGTTCATCACAACAAGCTCACATTTCTTTTCTAGCAACCTTTGAGCCTAGTAGTTTTGAGGAAGCCAGCCAGAATGAACATTGGGTAGCAGCTATGAATAAAGAATTGGATCAAATCGAGAAGAATAACACCTGGGAATTAGTTCCACGACCAAAAGATAAAAATGTCATTGGGACTAAATGGGTGTTTAGGAACAAATTGAATGAAGATGGACAGGTTACCAGAAACAAAGCAAGATTGGTTTGCAAAGGCTATGCACAAGTGGAAGGAATTGATTTCGATGAAACATTTGCACTAGTTGCCAGAATGGAAGCCATCCAAATGTTTCTCGCCTATGCATGTTCAAGAAAAATCAAAGTCTACCAAATGGATGTTAAGTCAGCATTTCTGAATGGAGAATTAGAAGAAGAAGTTTACATCGAACAACCTGAAGGTTTTCTACTATCAGAAAAAGAAGACTATGTTTGCAGGTTAAAGAAGGCTTTATATGGTCTCAAGCAGGCTCCCAGAGCATGGTATGCCTGTCTTGACGGATATCTACGTCAAGAATGGTTCAAGAAAGGTACTGTTGATAGCAATATTTATGTACAAATAGATAAAGATAATTTAACAATCGTTGAGGTATATATGGATGATATAATATTTGGTAGCAATGATGATCAACTAAGTAAGAACTTTTCTACAAATATGAAAAGTGAGTACGAGATGTGTTTACTTGGTGAGCTGACATATTTCTTAGGGCTTCAAATATATCAGCAAGAGAAAGGAATATTTATATGTCAAGCCAAGTACATCAAGGAAATTCTCAAGAAATTCAAAATGGAAGATTGCAAACCCGTCCTTACTTCGATGGTAACAGGTTGCAAATTGAGCATAGACGACTCATCTAAGGATGTGGATCAGAGGTTGTACAGATCTATGATTGGTAGTCTTCTATATGTAACAGCCTCTCGGCCAGATGTTAGGCAAGCAGTTGGACAAGTAGCAAGATTCCAAGCAGCACCAAAAGAATCACATATTATTGTTGTCAAAAGAATTCTTCGATATCTAAAGGACACAGAAAAATATGGCTTGCGGTATCCCAAGGGTAACAATCTCATTATTCAAGCCTTTACAGATGAAGATTGGGCAGGAAGCATTGATGATCGTAGAGTACTAGTGGAGCAGCATTCTATCTAGGTGGTTGTCGCATATCATGGTTGAGAAAAAAGCAAACCTCAATCTCATTATCTACAGCAGAAGCAGAATACATTGCAGCAACAACATGTTGTACTCAAGTCCTTTGGATGAAACAAACTTTGCAAGATCTTCAAGTACAATTCAGTGAGCCTATTCCCATATTCTGTGACAACACTAGTGCCATCAGCATCTCCAAGAATCCTATCATGCATTCAAAAACAAAACACATTCCGATCAAATATCATTTTGTTAGAGAACAAGTCGCTGAAAAGAATATCAAACTTGAGTATGTTGGTACAAAAGAACAAATCGCTGATATATTCACTAAAACTTTACCTCGTGAAGCATTTGAATATCTTCACCAGAAGCTTGGGATTCTCCCAAGTTCTCATTAGATTACAGGTCTGCAGGATGGTTGTGTGTCCGGGGCAGTGGAAGTGTGTACAGGTCCGTAGGATGGTTGTGTGTCAAGGGGAGTTACCCTTTTCCATTGATGTCAAAGGGGGAGGGAATATTGTAGGAAGAGGTGTCATGATCGCAGGGGGAGTACTTGTGTTGCCATCAATGCCAAAGGGAGAGATTGTTGATCAGCGGTTGTCATTGATGTCAGCCCAACAGCACCAAGGGCTACCCCAATATTGCATGGGAGTTTTTACCTACCAAATTACTATATTTTGTGTCAAGAATTCTTTTTATGGTTTCTACTGGTCGAGATGTTTCCATTGATATATGGCACGCCACGTAATTCTTCACGGTTTGAGAGATATTCATGTTTGAAGTTTGTAACCCTAGTTAGTGGGATAAAACCCCATGGGGTTTTGGCATGGGTCATTGAAAAGTAAATAATTAATAATTTTTAAGCTCCTAAAATCCCTCCCATGTTCACTTGTTGAAGCCCCTCTCAACCTAAGCGTTTATATAAATTGTGATCCTCATATCCTCCTTATGTAGGGATTTCGCTATCTGAAACAAGTCATCGTGGCATTGTCGCTCTAACGTTTTTTACACGAAGATTCAGAAGCTGAAATTTTTATGAGGAGAATCCGAAATACTGAGGAAACTCCTGTAAAAATTCCAGATCAAGGTGCGCAACATTTTCGGAGATATGATCTATGGATGTCAGTGTTTTTGCAGGCTCCTGAAATTCATCTCAAAGAAGTGACCTTGGGAAAATCGTCATAACTCTCTATCTGAGTATCAGATTGGAATTATGTAAAATGTGGAAGATAGTGCACGGGCTTTAGTTTGCGTTGTATCAATTTCAGAGCCTAATGAAGAAACAGTGACATGTAGCACGCCGTACAAGTTCGATCTACTGAAACAGTCCATAATTAGGGCATTGTGAGAGATTGGGCATAACTCTCTCTTGAAGAATCCAAATTGGGTCAGACCTATGGCATTGGAAATAAGACTCAGAAGACTACTACAGGGCCAAAAATCACATATTGGGGATCTGATATAACAGAGATACACCATATTCAATATCGAGCTCCTAGAAGGCAAGAAAAAGCTAGATCATGTGTTGTCAAGGGCTGCAAAGGACCAAACTTTCTAGGGCAGAAAAGAAAAGCAAGGTGCAGCAGAGGGTAGCATGACAAGAGTAGAAACCAAGGTTCAGAACAGCAGCAAGAAGTTCACCACATGAAGTCTTCAAGTGGGAAGCACTGCATACAGTCATTGTAAAGGTATCATTGTACTAAGTCATTGTAAATGCACCATTTTAAAAAGTTTACAAGTGTCTATCTACCAAGAGTTGAAGAGGCGGTGTCGGGAGGTGTAGGATCATCATTAGGTGGTTGTGTCAGAGTTGGGGTTATGGTCTAGTCTGTCTTCTTCTTCTACATCATTCTATATCATTGTAAAGTGGACCATTTTCCCTGGTACGAGAGTCCATTCTTGTTTTATTCTTCTATAGGGTGGTAGGTTGGTGCTAGGGTGAGCTGTAGCTCATTGGGTGTTGGGGCATCCGTTCAGTTGACTACTGAATAATCTCAGGCATTGGAGCGTCCATCCAGTGGGAGCTGGAGAAGAATTCTTTTCTAGATTCTAGGAAGTTGGAGCTTTATTTTCAATTGGAGTTGAATATTAAAGAATTATTAGAAAAGAATTAGGTGGTTTTTGTCCCGTAGTGGGTTTCCACCTTAAAAACTGTGTGCTTTTGTGTTCCTTTTGTTTACTGCTATCATTGTACAAACACTGATAATAATTGAATTTTAACTAATGCTCTAATTGAAAGGAATATTGATTCACCCTCCCTCTCAGTATTTCCAACAATAGCTTCTCAAAGCAAAGAGAGAAGAAAACAAGGCAAAGTCTTTGCTTGATGAGGCTTATGAGAGGTATGGTGAAACAAATGAAGAATAAGAACAAGTGCCAAAAAGGAGACCTAGGACTAGAGGGCTAAAAAGAGCTTTAGAGCTAGAGAGGCGAAAGGAGGTTGAACTTGCCAATGAGCTCGCTTTAAATGAGTAGTTTGCCATCATGGTCAATGAGAACCAAGAGCATTGGCTTGAAAGCGCCAATGAGCATCTTTAGAATCTCCTGGAGAAGGCAAAGAAGGACAATGATATACAGAGGAATTTGTCAAAACACTACTGCAAAAGAAATCATATTGCAAGGTCAAAGCTCCAAAAGGCCAAATCAAGACTTGAAACCCTAACCAAGAAAAATGAAGGGGAAAAGATTGATATCATTGTTGAGGCATCACTCATTACCTAAAATACCTCATCAGCCTCCCACAGAATAAATTTTGAAGAAATTTGAGCAATTTTGGGAAATTTTGGAATTTTTTGCATTTTTGATAGTTTCGCACAGTCACACTGTCAAAAGCACAGCGCCTTCTAGGGACCTCCAATGGCCAAAATGAAAGCACAATTGGATTCAGAAGGCCAATTACAGACAGGAAAAAAACTTTACAAAACTTTTTTAGGTCAACAAAGCAGTCAAAAATTCAAAAAACACCCAAAAAATCACATTTATGCCTTGTTTTGGAGGCTGGCACTGGGCTTTTGACCAGTCTTGGGAGAATCAACTTTTGGAGGGACAAATCAACACCATTTTGGAAACTAATCATTGATCTAGAAACTAGACAGGACAATATTTCCAATGAGCTATCTTGAGCTCAATTTGGACACCGAGAACCCTTTCAAAAGTGGAGTTGAAGTTGGCGCTCTGCTTTTGACATTGGCGTTGTGCTTTTGACCAATTTTCTGAGTTTGCTGATATTTCTAAATTTTCTCAGTTTTTCCCAGTTTCGCTTTGGCTAATGAAGTTTTACCAATGTAATTTAATGATTTAAATGTAATAATTATTTTTTTACACTTACCAAAGGGTAAATACATTAGGTGAAAACTTTTGATGAGATGTAATGAATCAGTGTAATATTCCCAAATGGGGAATGCAGCAATATTGAAACACAATATAAGAACTGCAACTAATTAAACAATAGATCTAAAGACAACATCAGAATATATAGAGAAGCTGAGCCTTTTATTATATGGAGATGAATCGGTTACAAAATGTTTAGAAAATGAGTAGATCTAGCCCAAGAGAAGGCCTAGAATCACCCTACAATGGTGTTGCAACTAGCATTGCGTAACTGGTGAGCTTACAGAAGCAATACTGCGATGTCCCTGTTGCCGCTGATATACATATAAATGCTGCAAAGGAAAATGTAGATCTAGGGAGCTCAAGAGCTCTGATGATGCAAAGATTCAAGATCTAGCCACTGTGATGGGTTCCCAAGATAACCCAAAAAGGATTTTCCAGATCTACAACTTCGGAAAATCACCCTCCTAGGGCTTTATCCTTAATCTGCTGGGATTACAGATCTGAAGCTAGATCTGACAAATAGATGGCTAAAATATGTCACAATATCATATCTAAGCTTGAAGGGCTGATCTCTCCTTCAGATTTACAAGCTAGAAGCTCTAGATATAGCTTCTCAGTCCTCCAATAATGATTATAGCCGCTGCAACACAACTGCTCATAAAAACTGTGCTGTAAGGGAAAGAGAGGCTCTATGCTTGCTGAAATATGCTGCAATAAACTCCATGCTGATGGAAATAGTGATGGCAAGGTGAGGGGATGATCCTTCACAGGATTACTAGCTGAAATGCTAGCAACTTCCTTCCTCCTTTGGATCTGCAATATGGACAGCGTAATTCTGGATGGAACTACTGCTGCTAGGAGGTCAATAACTTTTGGCCTGATGCCAAATTTGATATGAAGCTCTGGGAATGCTGATCTTTAAGTCCAAGGTGATAGGAATAAACCTTCACCAGTTCTCCAATTGAAATACTGAAGACAACCTCCACCTTCCAAACTGATCTTCAGAAATCTACAATTTATGAATATGAATGTTCTGCAGAAATTAGGAAAATATAAGTGGCACCAATGCCTGATGTAGAATGAAGTACAGTACTCTTTCTAGAGCTACTCAAAGAAAGAGGTGGGATTCCCGACCAGGAACACCCTGTGCTAAGCAGCACTTGCAATCTTTGCTAAACAACCCAAGAAAGCAATGGAATGTCACATGCCAATTCCAGATCTAAACAGATCCTCAACATCAATAATCTCAAGCCCCTTTCTTCATTCTTGTCTTCATCTTCTTTATATAGTGTTTGAGCCTTCCCATGCCTTGGCCCTCATCTAAACTGCACTGTGCATGTGGACAAGATCCTCCATGTTTGACTGCGCTGTCTATCCAAGTCATCCATCATGTCTAGGTGCAATGTACACCCTCTCCATCATGTGTGCATTAATTACACAACTTCCTCCATCATCTCATCATGAATGCTCCATGATCTTCTGTTTGATTTCTTCCAAGATCTTAGTTGACTGTGTCAACCTCCATGATCTATCTCATTAATGAGACATGATCTCTTCTTCCATTCACATTAGTAGTTGCTCCACTACCTCATTATGTAGATCTAGGCTTAATTAATCCAAATTCACACACAAAAAGTGGGTATTTATTCATCTTGAGGATTATGGGTCCCTCCACCCTTTTATTTACTTAATTCATTAAGAAAATTAAGAACTCTAATATTCCAAATATCAGGTGAAAATTTGGGAATATTACAATCCTCCTCGGCAAAATGTTGCTTGTCCTCAAGCAACTGCAAAAGTGGATGCCACAGCAAACATCCTCCCTCCAAATGGCATCCTCATGTGGAAGGCCTTCCCATCTGTCACAATCTGTTATGCATGTCCAGCTCCAAAACTGCCTCTCTAGAATGTCTAGAATGGCTTCCAACTGAAAAGTTAGATACCCTTCCTCATCAATGAAACTCCAAGTGGAAACCAAATGATGACCAAAGTTCTTCTCTACACATGAGATACACAAGATGAAGTGGTTCATTCCCAAAGTGGAAAGTCCCATCTCATGAACTATCTCTCCAACCCATGATACATAGAGTAGATTACATACATCAATGCCCTCATCATTAGTTATGTTTGCCATGTAGGAATCAAACATCACATCATCATAGTGAAAAACAAGAAGTAGAGACATATGGGAAAACATAAACAATGTCAAACCATATTCTCCTAATAACAACCAACGTAGCAAAGCTTTCTGCTGCCATGCTAGATCATCATGAAAACAAGAGAGCCATACTCTCTCAAAAGAAGCCACCGCAACAATGCTTCTTGTTGCCATGCCAAGTCAACATCAATGAGAATATGAGAGCCATACTCTCTGAAAAGAAGCCAACGCAGCAATGCCTCTTGCTGCCATACCACATCATCATTGTACCAAATGTAGTGGCCATATTCTCTCAAGAGAAGCCACCTCAATAAGGCATCTTGTTGCCCCATCACATCATCATTATACTGTGTACAATGACCATAATCACCCAACAAAAGGCAACGTTGTAAGGCCTCCTATTTCCATCCTCCATTAATGTCATGCAAAGTATGGGAAGAAATCAGCCCATATTCTCCCAAAAGTAACCAAAGCAACAAGGATTCTTGCTGCCTCCTTGTGTTATCATGATGCAAGTCATGGAGCAACAATATAGTAATGGACATGTGAGATGTCTCATCAACATAATACAAACAAGCTCCCTTATGCCACATTATGTGAGAGTTATAGTTTCTCCCAAACCCCAGTACATACATGAAAATGAGATACATCTCAAACAAGAGTAAATATAAGGACATAAGATACATCATGTGATGTCCAAACTCTCTCATCAAAAACCAAAGTAACCATGCCTTCTTCTTCTTCATTCTTCCAGTGATGTGTAAGGCATGAATCAGAAAATTATGACTCATTGAGTGGTAACCATACTCACCCAAGAGCAACCAGCGCAACCATGCTTCTTGCTGGCATGTATCATAGATCTACAAGTGGTTTGGCAACCACTTGCTCCATACTATCAACCATTCATCCCAATGTGGATGATGGATCTCATTCTGCAAATACTTGGTATCCTCCCATTGTAGGACACCAACCTCCTCAAATTGTTGAAGAACTTTGCACTCCAAGAAATGGTGAAGTGCACCTCCAATGAGATCTCTTAATGAGACCTTCTTCTCATCCATGGCCTTCCAAAACCAATGAGGTTCTGGATCTGCTGCAGGTAGAAGTCTCTCTTTGAGCTGTGAGATGCTCATTGAGAAAGTGTCATCTAGAAAGGAGAAAACATTTCTCATCCCAAGATGTCTACCATTCATCATCTTATCCTCCATTGCTTCATGAGTGAAGCTACCTTCAGAATGCTCGAAGAATAATGGGGCCTCATCATTATCACTTCTACTAAGTGACAATGCTGTAGATCTGCAAGGTAATACATATGTTGTCTCAAAGCAAGGTACAATACTGATCTCACAACCAGTCATTGTACATAGGATCATGCTCATCCCATTTTCTGAAAACCCACACTTCAACTCAAAAGGTTGAATGTAGTCCATCCATGAAAAACTAGGATAGCTTTTCATCTCGTCCTTGATTAAATCAAGGGTCATCTGTGTTGTGATAGTTTGCTTCTTCAAATCAGCATTTTGTTTTAACCCTTGGTTATGCATTGGTCCTAATGACATGTCCTCATAAGTTCCAATAAGATCTACTGAAACAATAGGTGATGAATGTGTATGCATACCTTGGATCAAATGATGTGTGGGAACCTCTTGACAGAACACAAGAGTTCCTTCAACCGGGATAATGGTGTCTCCAACTGCTGGTAAGAGAGATGGCTTCTCTTCTACTAATGTAACAACATTGGAATATTCCTCCTCTTCCTCATGCATCTCTTGAATCATGCATGGGACTCTATGTGTTAAGAGCTCAAGACTATCTTGCAAAGTTGCAAGTGTCTCTTCTCCAGATGTAATTACTTCTGCAACTGGTGGTGAATGTAGTGACTTCTTGTCTAGAGTGACAAGAATGGCATCCTCCTTTGTTTCCTTAGGAAATGTCTCTTTGTGGCACATCTTTGTCTTCTTCACATCAAACTTCTTCCTCAATGTGTGAAAGAAATTTGAATATTTAGTCACCTTTGCATGCTCCATGTGACTAAACCACCAATCCTTGGCTTCACCTACAAGATGAAGTGCTACAATTTGGACAGCCTCTTTTTCAGCCACAAGATGTAGCATGAAAAATTCATCTAACTCTTTCCTCCAAGCCTTAACAGTGCTTGAGGAAGATCCATCAAATGTAGGAAAATAGAATCTATTGTGCCTCTTCCTTCTATTGCTGCTATAGGATCTTCTTTCTTCTTTGAGTTCAAAGAATTCTTGGAGAGTTAGAATTTCTTTGAAAGATCTAGACTGTGCCTTGTACTCTTCAAGATATAAACTGAGAGTATCATGAGTCTCAGGCTCTCTTCTTTCTTCATTTCTATACCCCTCACCTTCTTCAAAGAAATTGGGCATAGTAGATCTATGAGGAGATCTATGATTCTCCGGTCTTCTTTTCTGCTGATAGGAAGTGCTTGGACCTTCCTCTTCAAATCTTCTTTTTGGATCCTTCCTTTGCCTTTCCTTCTTCATTTGATTGACCTCCTTGGAGAGATCTTGCATGGATCTAAAGAGAGGAATGGCAAAACTATCCTCCTTCATGATAGATCTCATCTATATGCTTCTTCTTTTGATGCAAAAGATGAAGTCATTAGGGGAATTTTGAGGTCTAAAATGGGCCTCCTAAGAAAAATGTACAACAAAAATAAACTTTATAACAACCAATAAGATTCAAGATGATGATGTCAACCATGGGGGATGATTTACCATTTTTTAAATAAAAGGGTAAAAATATTAAAAAATAATAAAATAATAAAACTACTTTTTCAACTCGTATTTTCAACTTATCTCCCAAAATTTTTACTCAAATTTCGAGTGGGAGTACTAGTTGGATGCAAAATTTAATTCCTCATCCAAAGAGTACCCATGTTGCATACTTTCGATGAACTCTACTACATGAAGGGCGCAATGCAGTGGATGAGGGGTAACAGGCCGAGCATTAGCAGCACAGGGGACCGATGCCATGGATCAGAGTAACGTTTCCAGAATGAAGTGTTGCTATAGCACATTCCTCGCTGAGAGGGAGTGTTGATTTTTGGGTAGCATCGGATGTGCTCTAGCTCCAAAATTTTGTGGAGCGGCTAGAACACATGAAATCTCCAAGACCCAGGAATCGTTTGGAGAAATTCCACTCGGAACTTAAGTTATTCAAATAATTAATTATTTTAGTGGAAACCCTAAGTCTAACTTAGGGAAATTAAATAATTAAAGGGAATTAATTTAGACATGTGGGTGAGAATGTTCTAAGTGACGAGGATCAAGTCTTTTCTAATCTTAGCTGTTGATTAGAGATTAGATCATGATCGTTGATTGTTCAACGAGAAAAGTATTAAAGGAAGGCTTGGGGTTAGTTGGAGAACACATAGAGAGAGATAGCACTTGAGCTAAGTCGAAATTTTGGGGCGTGGTTTGCTGAGAATTTTCAAGTTACCTTGCAATGCAGTAAGGGGAAAATCGGCAGGGAATTTCAAATCTAAGGCCAAGAATACAATTGTAGAGAGGAAATGCAATCCAGGAGGGGTGATGCAGAGGCAGCGTAGGCCCAGCAGGGGTGACGCAGACCCAACTAGGTTCACGCAGAGGTTGGCGCAGTCACAGAAGGGTGACACAGGCCAGGAGGGGCTAACGCAGAGCCAGAGGCTGCAACGCCAGGGTTTCAGTGGGCTAGAAAGGGCTCATATTCAGCAGATCCAGAAGGGGTGATGCAGCCACTCTGACGAGTGACGTAGCCACACTGAAGGGTGACACGGTGACTGCGTAGGCACCTATGGGGTTCCTCATCCTCAGCTGAATCATCCATATTTTCTATCTCCGAAGATAGAGGTACATCTGTCGGGATTTCTGTGTTGGGTAAACCACTACTGGTGCCCTTGTTTTTATTCAGAATTATGCATAATAATAAAACCCTCAAGAGCTACTGCACCAGTTTTCCCGCATTGGGTTTTTCTAGGGACATTTGTCCAAAAAATATTGTGTGTCCTTTGTTATGTGTGCTTAATTCTTCAGTACTTGATATATATATATATATATATATATATATATATATATATATATATATATATATATATGTAGATTTGCAGTGTGTTTACTTTGCTATTTTCGGAATATTTCTGAAAATAACTTGTAAATGTAAAAACACAAGTAGGAGAAGTAAACTGGATTTCTGTAGTAGAAATTTCTGTTAAGTAGGTTCAAGAGTTTTCACACTCTGAGCAATTATGGATTTATGCGGACCACCCTGCGATTAAACCTTTTTTTTTCTTGTCTGATGAAATTCGAGTTTTCAGACATGGCCCCATTAATATCTTTTTAATCCATCATAAATAAACTCGACATTCGAAATTTCAATGCGGCCTCCTTAAATTTCCAACTTGGTCTTTGATTTTTAATGCGACCACCATTCACTTGCTTTTCGAATGATTCTAGTCCCTTTATGCAATTTAACTTAGCTAATATGTCAAACGATTAACCAATCGATAGAATCAATAAGATCCCATGCATGAGGATTACAGCTCTAATGATACTACTCTTAGGCTCCACAAACAGTGAGCTTAGAATATCTTGAGCTTCCATGACAATTGATTTGCTGTAAACCTCTGAAGTTGCAACCCCGCAGGCGGAGCCAAGATTTCGGCTTTGATACCACCTTAAAAACCCCAAATGGGAAAATGACAGTAATACAAGCAACAATAGACTAAAACTACAACAAAATAAATTACACCATCAATACATAAGAAATTGAAGCCAAAAGATGAGCTGAGCCAATCTATTATTAATGTCTGGAATTGAGTGCAAAAGAGGTGCTGGAATAGGTGCACCTAGGCTGGAATACTTCTCAACCCAAGCTAAATGACTCTCTGCAACTGGCTCTGCGTGACTCTCGTGTTGTGTTGCTCTGCCCAGAAATGTTGTTGTTGGCTGAACTCGGGCTGCTGGTTAGGCTACTTCCCGTGCTCGAAAAATTTCGGGAATCGGACACCAAACTCTCCTCAAAAGACACACGAAAACCCGCGAAGGATTTGCTGAAAGCTCGACCCTGGAAATTTACCCCTTTGGGCTTGGTACGCTGCTCCGCTAGGGAAATTGAACTCATGGTTGGAACTATTGGTAAATGCCTCCAAAACACTGCCAAAATCCCTGGTAGGAGGTTGATAGACTTCCCTCCGAATCTCGTGTTGAATCTGCTCTGCACTCCTCACTCCCAGCACCCACACCAAACTGAACTGCACAATCATTGCGCAGCTGTGGCTGCCTCTGCACAGTCCTAAAGGGTCTACGCTCTCCTGGATAATGTTGCTACTCCAATATAATATGTTGCACTGCACTGGCCTCCAAACTGTACTGAAATGGTTCTACTAAGCTCACCTGTGAATTCAGGATGAATTCACCAAGGGGAGTTGGTCACTTTCCCAATCTCTCCCAGTCACTCGAGGGGTTCTGTCCTGGGGCTACCAATGGAGTAGAGAATCGGGTTCTCAACCTCACATACGAGAAATGATATCAAATCCAAGTTGTTCCCCAATGGCCTCCTCTTCTTTTATATATCTCATTGACCCTCTAGAACCTTCTATTTTATTATTATTTTAACCATGGAGCTTTTTACCCTCTTATTAAAATATTATTTTTAATGCGAGAAAGAGTAAATTGGTTGCCATGTCTCCTCCGGTCACTAAAACACGTGTCCAACCATCCCATCATGTATATATTCTCATTTCGATTCCAATGAGATATTACTCTAAGGTGTTCTATCACGTATTCCTTCCAAAATGCCACCATGAGCATAATCAACGAAGTTAAGCCCAAAAATAACTCAGTTTTCCGAAAGTTGTCGAATGCACCGGAACGAAAGGCAAACTATTCGGATGATGGAATATACCAGGAAAATGTCACCATTCCTCAGAGAAGCTCCTCAAAACTCCTCCAAAAGGCCCCTGGGCCCACTAATGACACCAACGTGTACCTGTGACCTATCTGCTCCCAACTCTGGAGGTCCATCCTAACCATGTCATAAGGAACATCAGAAAAGGGGATATTACATCTACTTAGAAGGATTATGATATATCCCTGAGAGAGCATCCCACATCTCTTTGCCTATGGTCTTGCTAGATATATGTGAGAGTATACGCTCCCAGACTCCATCCAGGATCATCTGCTTCGCCTTGGCCATCTCCTTCTTGAATTCTTTCAACTAATCTGCATTGCTAGGTTTTTCCTCAACATTCTCTTCATAGGTATTCAGGTCATGCTCATCTAACAAGGACATCCCAACCTTTCAGATGATATAGTTGGATGCAACATCCAACCTGTCCTGATCTCTAAGCCTTGCTAAGGCCATTTCTACAAAAACTTGACATGGGGTGGAAATCTCCCTCTTTCACGTGGTTGGATACTAGCACTACTATTCACACTCCTATCTAGAGTGAGAAAATATGCAAACTGCTACTGCTTGCTATCTTTGGAAATTTTGGATTTCTGAAACTAGAAACCTTATGAGTGAAACTTCCTCTATGTGCGAAATTTCTAATCCACTCGACACTAAATCTACTCTAGCAAACTACTGCAAACCCTCTACGTCCCAAACCAAGAGTCTGCTACATGAGAATACTAAGCTGCTCACCTTTTCCTGTGTTGCACTCACGACTTTTCTGTCTATACTCGCGCACCTCGTGATTGTACAGAGCGATCTCGCGTGACTCTCGCAGTTGTATTGGGTGATTTCGCGTGTCCCTCACGGTTGCTATGGGCTAGCCCATGCAACCCTCTAGAAAAATTCGTACTTCTTCTCCCTCTGAGCCACGAATTTCTCCCTCTTCATCTTTGAGCCTTTGATCCATCAACTATGCTTTGATACCATGTGAAAATTCCTTGTAATTCAACAACTGGAAGTAATTCTTCTAATTAGTAACAATTTATTTTCAATGGCAACCAACGAATTAATCACACTGCAATTTCTTCACCATAAAAGATACTGCAGAAAATAAAATGATGGAAACTAAGAAATACTAGCACAAAAAAAAAATTGACACAACTATTTTTGGACAATTGTCCCAAGAAAAACTCAATGTGGGAAAACAGGTGCAACAACTGAGGATTTTTATTACTATGCAGAGGTGAAACTCTGAGTAATAAATTTGAATGCCCAAGTGAGAGAAATACTGGAAAATCAACGGAGGGAGAATACCCTCTTCTCCAAGCAATCCTGACACATACTACAACTCCAACCAAGTTGTCCAAACCCTCTGCGCAAGCCCTACGTCACATCTACGTAGCCTGCCACACGAACAACCCAGAACTACTACTACTCAAGTCATCTTGCTTGTTGCTGCTCTAGAATCGATCCTCCTGGCCTCTTGGAACACTTCCCTACCTTTGAAAACTAAATCCACCTCTAGCTTAGCTAAATATAATTGCCTCTTTGAGGCTCTGCGTAGGCCCCATGCAACATCCTGGAGAAATAATTTGGCCTTCTCCCTTTGCCTCTCTCGAATTGGAAAAATTCCTCCAAATCCCTCTCTTTGCCCCTCTCTAGCTTCGCGTCCCCTCTCTGGCTCGAAATCTGCTACTGGCTAGCTCAACCTGCCTAAAGAAATCACACTACTAGCTCTCTCTTGTGTGTGTTTCCATCTACCCATCGACCTCTTCCTATAATCACCAGTTGGGACTCCAACGACCAATATTAAAACTTAATCGATCGTTGAGATCATCTCGAAGTGGATCTGTGTGAGTATCTAGATAATTCTCACCTTTCTCGATTAATTACTATTAATTAACCAGAACCAGCTTTCCTAAGTTAGAATTAGGAAAAAATTTAAATGATGGTCAATTAATTTAATTGAGCTATCTCTAGGTGGAATTTCCAAAAACGATTTCTAGCTTTTGGAGAACTCCTGTGTTTTAACATTTCCACAAAGTTTCAAGACTAGAACACCTTCGATGTTGCAAGAACTAAAAAAATCTATTTCTTCTACCACATATGGAAAAAATTAGAGATATTAGAAAGTCCTTTGAAAGTATATCTCTTTCAATGTATTCCGTGAAATACATGAGAGGACTGACAAACTCTCAAAGAAAACCTATACATGAGACGACTGACAAACTCTCAAAGAAAACCTTATCATTATAGGAAGACTCACTAATTTAGTGAGTCAACTAAATAGGACCTCTTCCTAAATAGGTAACTTTAACCAGTGCAAGGTAGAAGTAACTCTTTTGAAGCTGCCAATATAAACAACAATTTCTGATATTTAAAGCCGGTTTATAAGCCAGGATATTTATGTGCAAGCTGTAAATTTTTGGACTCTTTTAATTTATCATCCTCATCTTGCTACATTTACCTTTTGATTTTTCTTGGAAAGCAACAAAGTGACTTAGTCATTTGGACCGTTGAAAAGAAAACATAATGTATATTTTAATTTCTACTCAAAATGGAAAAAAAATATCGTTAGAACTTAAATGAACCAGTAGATGAACGAAAGAACACACATCATCAAGGTTTTCAAGCTTATCTCTCATTTTCTTTATAACATCCAAAAATATAAAATGCATGACTTTCCATAACAACTAAGTTCTAAACTACTGCAAGGGTTATGCCCTACATGATCATGTTTTAATTTTTATTCCAAATTCTCAACACCAGTAGAATCCACACACTAATATTGATGGGAGTAACAAGTAGCCCAACAAGCAACTTAGAAAACAACTATATACGTAGAATGATATTAAGGATTTCCTATGGATTTTGAGATGACACCAAACATGTTAAGAAAAATTATCATTAAGAAAAGGATTAAAGAATTTTTTTTAATTTTTTGTCTTTACTTGAGTTGACACTGTTATGTACCCTTGGGACAAAAAAAAGCATAAAGATTATTTAAATTATATCTAAAAAAAATTCATTTATTTCATCCCGAAGAATTTGAAAAAAATAAAAAATTACAATCAACTTGGGATCAATTAAATAAGACCCAAAGTACACGTGTTCTTGTTGTGAAAAAAAAACTTGTTGCAGCATGTAAAATATTCTGCAGTGGACAAAATTTTTCCATGAAATAGGATTTAGATTTCTACCAACATATCAGGAAGGGTATTTCATCCTTTGTTGAATTCCTGCAAATAATAATTTTTATTCTGCAAAGAGTTCTACAACAAATCAATCATGTAGAGTTCTACTTCACAAGATCCTTGTTTCCATTTTTTTCTCTATTTTTTTTTTTACATTTTAATATAGACTTTTCAGACATATACACAAGTATCTTTATCTTATTTACAGATGAAGTAAGATTTATGTGCCCACCCCTAGCTAATGCATCCCCTACATTTCGTCATCCCCAAGGACTTGGGGACTATGTCACTGTAGGATGTAGGGAAACTCAACATATCCCCTGCATTTTGTCACCAAGGACTTGGTGACTACAGGGGATGGATAAACTCAATGTGAAAAACGGTTAGACAGTATTGACAAAATGGTGGAGCACAATTTAATTGAACTAAGACTCGGTTCCACCAAACTTCTAACAACCAACACTTGATAGCTCTGTAAGGATAATGTTATGGCATTATATAAAAACAGATTGCACAATAGTTACTATTTTAAAGGCATATATTAGACAAATCTAAACAACCAAGAAACCATGCTTTCTTATGAAGGTAATAAGTGGGTAAATTTTCATTACTCACGCTGTCCTCATTCAATGGGAGAAACGAAGAGTCGAGACCATCTATCATTGCATTTGGAGTAAATCTGACTATGATCATTAACATCAATTGGGGATGTGTATAAGAATAATATTTATGAGATTAACTCAACATACCAGCTCGAGGTGTTTGGTTAAACATAATGCTTGCAAATGCTTGGGACGCCACCAATTTTCCCTAAATTTCTAGAAATGTGTTATTTCCCATACATATTTAGATACAATATATTTCTTTTTGACTTGATAGTCATATTATGAATAATGATATAAATTTGGATATAATATTTTAATAGCTATATATTAGCAAAAAAGTCATGATCCACTAGATTGGGTAAGGTGGGACACAATAAGGCAATCGTCACCTCACACCACGATCAGGGATGGTGACGTGTTGCATGTTGTGCATTAAAATATATTTCTCTTTGACTTGATAGTCATATTATTAATAATGATATAAATTTGGTTATAATATTTTAATAGCTATATATTAACAAAAAAAAGTCATGATCCACTAGATTGGGTGAGGTGGGACACAATAAGGCAATCATCACCCCACACAGTCAGGGATGGTGACGTGTTGCATGCTATGCATTAAAATGGAAATGCAGTCAAGGCCTGTTGTTTATGGTTTTATATGGAAAGGACGAGGTATGGAACTGTGCCATAAGGAAGTTTTTCATTTTGCAAGGTGCAAAGATAAAAGGACAATGAATGCAGTGTGTTCTCCATCATTCTCAATGTTTGACTTGGGACAATCGTTGCCTTCAACCTCAGATGGGATTTAATATCATTTTGGTCTTCTCTGATGTTGTCTACGTGAAATTTCCATGAACTGCAACAACTAGAAAATTATCTCCTAACTTATGCGGCTTATTTGTCTTCTATTAATTATTAACAAAAAATAACGATAAACTCATACTGCAATTCTTCACAAATAAAATACGTTGTGGAATATAAAATACTGGAACTAAGAAAATAATGCGCACACACAATAGTCTTGAAACCATTATTTTTGGACAACCATCCCTATAAAACCCTCAAGGGAAAACCAGTGCAAAAGATGAGAGCTTTATTATTATTCAACAATTTGAAAAATACTACAACTACTTGCCTTTATGGCTAAGCTTTGAAAAATTTTTCACACTGGAAAATAACTAGAAAACCCTTTTCCCTCTAGAAAATTGATCTAGCCTCCTCTTGGCCACTCGAACTCCTCTCTAGTACTAACATTCTTCCAGGAACGTGCACTGCAACCTCTAGGACATTCACACAACCTTCAAGATTCCTCCTTGCAAGTCGTTCGACATCCCTCTGCCTCCTGAAGCTACTCACACCTCCTTTCAACAACTCTCCCGACAACTAGCTAAATCTGGCTACTCACACTAGCTAAATTTGGCTACTCACACTAGCTAAATCAACTTCCTCTGCTGGAAATCTCGGCCTCCTTCCTTTACTCTAGAACACCGGAAACCCCCTGACAAGTTCTCCCTGAAACTCCTGCTACTGACTATCTCTGGCTGGAACTACGCCTTGTTCTCTACAACTCACCAATTCGCACTGCCTCCCTTTGTATCTTCAATGTTTTCTCCAAACCCTTCGACCTCCTCTTATAATCTGTCCTTATACTCTCAACGGCTACGATCACATCTCAACTGATCGCTAAGATCATCTTGACTCCATCAATTCACTTTTTCGGGTGTCACTAAAGAAAAATCGAGACATCCCTTTATTAATTAGATTTAATTAACCACTTTTCTTAAATTAGACTCATTTCCACACAATGTAGCAGGGCCCCGAGGGAGGGAAAACCTAAGGGACAACTACTAGATTAAGTGACAACAATGGACAATGACCCACTATCACCTTAGTTAAAGTCCCTTGCTATTTACAGACTTTCACCAGTGGGAGGAGTCCCCATAGCAAGGGAATCACTTAGAATGAATAGATCAATGATTTAGGTATGATGTGATTCCACAAAGCCCATTCAAGGAGAGACACAATGATGGCTCAATGATTCAAGGAAGCTGAATGCTCTCCAAAAAATTCCTAGGAAGATTGAGACTTAGGGTTTGAGATTTATGATTATAATAGGTATTCCTAAGATCAAGACTCCAAGTGATGGGATAGGACCTCTCAAATAAGCTCAATGCAATGTTTTAACACTTCCAAGGGGTTCTTCACCTCTTTTGAGAGACTTAGGAAAGACTTGAGCTATACCTAGGGTTCTATGAATAATTATGCGAAAAATACTTCCAAGGTTCTCACTAGGTCAAGGCAAGGGAGGAGAAAAGGTTTCTCATGAGTTATTCCAACTGTCAAAGAAGTCTCCAAGGTGAGGAAGAAGACCTAGGTTTTATTTCTTAGAGTAGTTGCATAGGGCAAGAGATTTTATTGATGAAACTCAGGCTAATGCCCACCAAACATGGAACATATGTAGCCTAGACCCTGAGCTTGATGTTTGGATCCTCGGATCCTTGAAAAATCACCTCCCTAAAATTTCACTACAAGCCGTATATTTCTGCCCTACCTTTAAGGGATCAAAATTTAGGAGAAAAAAATACGGAGGAAGTTAAAATTTGATTCCCAAATTAGATTGGCCAAATTTGTCCTCTAAGGAAGTCAAAAGTTGACTCCCTAGCTACCAACCTTCAACAATTACCTATTATTAGAATATGGAGTTTCATGAAGAAAATTAATATTTCATGACTAGGAACATTCATTGCATGTTATATCATGAGTAACATATCTAGGAGCCAACCAAATAACTTCCCAAAAAAATTATTCAACAAAATTATGGCACAATATAACATTTACATTAGGTGCAGCAATTACATACATTAGACATTTTCCAGAGAAAATTTTCATCAACAAAAGAACTTACAAGATAATCATGCAATATATCCATCCATATTCAAGATAGACATTTCAAGAGAAAAATTTCATCAATAAAAGAACTTACAAGATAATAATGCAATATATCCATCCATATTCAAGAAGTATCTCCAAGAAAAGATAAAAAATCAGCTCAAATATCATAGTGCATCCAAGATAATCCAATAGCTTTGGAAGAAAAAGTGCAAGTGATACTCCAATAGCTTCCGAAGAAAAAAGTGCAAGTTATTTTACTAGAGAAGAATCCAAATGATGATGATGAGTTCTCAAAAATGAGACTCATTCTACTTATATGAGTCTCTCCTAGTTGAATTATCCTAATGATCCCCCAAAATTTTAAAACAATGTGCTAGAAACAAGTCTTGGTCACAAGTCGACCAAGTAGCTATTATAAGTTATGAAAAATCCATCCATAAGTGAGCTGAATTAATGGCATCATGATCTAAAAGTGTTGTTGGAGGGCCTCGTTGAGTCCCCTAAGTGCCATTATGTGAGAGAGGGCTCCAATAAAGATGAATTAGGGGATGAACCCTAATTTTCCATGCAAGTCATTTTGTGGAGTGCCAAAGTGGGTTTGGGGCACATTTGTTGGTCTCATGGGTTTCCAAAAGAGGGCTCTGATGATGGTGGCTACCCTCCCATGTCTCAAGGGTGAGACAAACCTCTTCGAGGCCTTGGATCAATTGTCCTGATCATTGGAAGTTCGCTAAGTCATGTTGGTCAAAGTGCATCATCTCATGAATAATGCGAGGCGATGAAGAAACTATCGAAGGTGTTGAGGGTTCCCATAGAATGAAATGATGCTCTAACACATGATGGAGTCTCATGGCTTTCAATGCATCCCCTATAAATGTCAATATGATCCTTTGGTGGACTTGGGCCCCAGTTGAGTTGCCTAACCCATGATGAAACAACTTGCCAATTACATATAAGATCCAATGTTCTTCATCACCATTAGGTACAACAATTCATTAGTGCATTTAAGTGAACCAATTTTGTTAATCAAGGGCACAAATGCGACTTCATAATGGGATTATCTTCCAAATTTGGAGCTTTGAGCATGTAATAGTGTTACCTCCCTAGGTAGGAGTGTCTAATAAACAACCCTACTAGGTGTTCCCAACCACTACGGGGAAATATAGGTCCAAGGTACATCCTTCAAGTGATAGGGGTCATGTGAATAATGATGAGGTGGATAGGGACACAAAGGTCTCAAGGCCAAATGCCATGGGTTCAAGGGTGGTAATGATAAGAGATGTTCGTATATTTAAGTGTATAGATGTAGGAGGGAGAAATCGTGGCATATAAGTTACAATGGCCTTCATTTTTCCACCCTTCTTCATTTTCCTTTTACCTTTACTTGATTTTTATTTGTTATTACTACTTGGGGCTCCAGAAGATGAGAGCATGATGTGTATGATATAAGTTGTTATTATCCCTTAAGGTGGGGTAATTCATTGCCCACCAGGGGTTAACACATGCATGAGTACCTTAATGATGTGAGAGCACTCATGGGGCCCTAGGAACTAGGGTGATTGCCATAATGAAGCATTAAAGATGATGTTTTGGCTCTTGCACACGTGCTAATACAATGTAACCACCATCTTTTGCATTTTATAATATTCCTTTCTTTTGTTTCTTGATTGTCACCATGAAATGCTTTTAACCATTTCTTAAGTTGCATCAACCTCTAGGGAAACATTTCCAGGATCGACTCAAACATGTGGACAAAGGGAGAGGGTGTACTAGCGCTTTGTGGACCCAGTGATCATGTGGACCTAGAAAGGGAAAATGATGAAATAGGGCTTGTAATGTGCATATGGGAGTGAAAAATGTGCTTGTAGTATGTAGAGGTAAGTGAAAAATGTGAAACGGGAAAATAGGACCATGCTACGAAAATCGAGGTTTCCCTAGTAGTGCCCTTCCTGAAGATATAAGCCAATAGGGGATATCCCATAAAACTAGGATTGAAGATTAACCCCCTATTTAAGGTGAGGGAACAAGACTACAGTAAAAAATCTTCCTTCTTCCAAGTCAGCGAATAATCCATGCCCAATGTAACCAGGGAAAAACAAGCATAAGCCCCGATTGCACAACGAAAAACATACCTTTAAGATTGAATGGCCCACCTTCAAACATACGCTCTCAAAGGATGGGTTAGGGGACATATGACTGGCTCAAGGACTGGATATCAAATGGCACAATATATCGGCTACACTAGTGGTTGTGTAATATCCCAAATTGTGATTAAATAGTAATAAAAGGCAAAATAGACAAGAAACTACAGCAAAAATAAAAACACCATTAAACACATAATATGGAGCCAAAATCAATGTTGAGCCATATTATTAATATGCCGGAAAAGAGTGCAAGTGTGGTGCTGAAAAGATTGCACTAGGGCTTGCTCGAGGCAGGTTGAAGGGAAAATCGAATCCTAGCAAAAATACTTGCTAGAAATGGCTCTGCATGACTCAATCACTGCGTTTCCCAGTCCAAAAAATATTGTTGTTGGCTTACTTCGGACTGTTGGTTGGGCTGCCTCCCATGCTCAGAAAATTATGGGAATTGGTCATTGGACTCTCCACAATAAACCCACAAAAACGCGCGAAGGGTTTATTGAAAGCTTGACCCCGGAAATAGGTCATTTTGGGCTTGGAACGCTGCTCTGCTGGGGAAATCGAACTCATGGCTAGAACTGCTGGAAAATGCCTCCAAAACATTGCCAAAATCCCTGGTAGGAGGTGGCTAGTCTCCCCTCCAAATCCTCCGGTTGAACTCCACTTCATCCCCCCACTTCCAACACTTCCCCTAGACTGGACTGCGCAACCACTACGTAGTCTATGCTACCTCTGCGCTGTACTGAAGGGACTATGCACTCCCTGCTGATGTTGCAATGAAATGTGAAAATTTTTGAATTCTCTAAAAAAAAATCTTACTGCAGAAAATTTGATTTACTTCTCCTACTTGTTTATTTAACTTTACAAGTTATTTTCTAAATTATTCATGAAAACATTGAAGTAAATACACTGCAACCTACACAATTATACATATCAAGTACTGAAGAATAAGCAATCATGCAGACAAAGGACACAAAATGTTTCGGACAAATGTCCCCAGAAAAACCCAATACGGGAAAACCGGTGTAGCAACTCTTGAGGGTTTTTATTATTATGCAGATTTCTGAATACAAACTTGGATACCATAAATGGCTCACCCAATAGAGGATTTTTTTTGCAAAAGTACCTCTTTCTGGAGACATATATTATGGTTGATCCAGCATCAGAATGAAAAACCCCATAGGTGCCTACGGAGTCACCAGAAAGCTCTGCGCTGAGATTGCACAACCCTTCCTAGTGGCTATGTCACCCTTCTTCGATCTGCTGAAATTGAGCCCGATCTGCCCCATAGAAACCCCAACGCTGCAGCCTCTGGCTCTGCATCACCTCCTCTTGGACTGCGTCACCCCTCTAGGCCTGCATTGGCCTTTACGTCAGCTCTGCGTGAGCCCAATTGGGCTTGCGTCACCCTCTCAAGGGTTGCATTGTCTCTCCTGGGTAAATTTGCCTCTCTGCAATTGTATTCTCGACCTTGGATCCGAAGTCCTGCTGCCAAAATTCCCCTCACTGAACTGCATCACTCTAAAATTCTCAGCAAACCGCGCCCCAAAATTTCGACTTAGCTCAAGTGCTACCACTCTATGTGTGTTCTCCAACTGACCCCAATCCTTCCTTTAATACTTTTCTAGTTGACGAATCAACGGCCGTGATCTAATCTCTAACCGACGACTAAGATTAGAAATATCCTCATCACTTAGAACATTCTCACCCACATGTTAGATTAATTCAATTTAATTATTTAATTTCCCTAAGTTAGACTTAGGGTCCTCATTAAAATAATCAATTATTTGAATAACTTAAGCTCCGGGTGGAATTTATCCAAACAATTTCTGAATCTTGGAGATCTCATGTGTTCTAGCCCCTCCACAAGTTTTCAGAGCTAGAGCACATCCAATGCTACCCAAAAATGAACACTCCCTCTTAGCGAGGAATGTGCTCTAGCAACACTTCAACCTGAAGCATCACCTGATCCATGGCATCAGTCCTCTGCGCTATTGATGCTCGGATGCCGCCCCTCATCCACTACGTTGCTGCTATTTGTACTGTTGCTCATGTCACTGCCACTAACACTTCATCATTTTTACTACAACTCCCTCTCAAAATGCTACATCATGTTGCTCATAGCATTTCCACTACTAACTGCTGCAGCGCAACTCAGTTGCTAAGAAGTAATCAACTGAAAAAATTCACCCAAAAACTTAACATACAAGTCAGTCTGGGTGCACCTCGATATTGAACCACCCTCTGATGCTAATCTACACTAACCCTCTATAGCTCTGCACTGTTGCTGCTATGTAATACGTTATTACTGCCTCTGCGTTGTTCAAATCCATCAACCTCTGCGTTGCTACTATGTTGTTGTTGCTTCTGCTCTGCGCTGCTCAAGACTTCAACGTCCTAGTTCTGCCAATGTTGATCTATCGACCTTCGCACCAACTAACTCCAGTCATCCTACTACTATCATTAAGGGCTCTCATAGCTCGTATGTGATCCAAGAGTTTGGGCACCTCAAGGATCCTACCCTTTCGCAGTAGTTCGAAAGAACTACAGATCAATGTCGCCCCACCTCTTCTCCCAAGGCATATAAGCACTCATGACAACATCGTCATCATCACCATCATGGTCCTTAGCTGCGACAACCTTTCAATCATATTTGTCTTCACCCTTCTTCTTCTTAGGGAATTTTGTGGTGAAATGTCCTAGTTCACCACACTTGAAGCAAAAGAGGAGACTCTTGGTGACTATCTCCAAGAAACGAATCTCAGTCTAAAAGATTCAAAGAGCATCTAAGCTTCCCAGAGTTTTGTCAACTCAAAGAATAAAGAAGATGCAGCATATAAAAGAGAAGAAGAGGGTGCATGCAGCCCACTTTGAGTAGGACTTTCTTACCTACATTTGATGGATCACTCGAGAGCTCAGCTAAGTCTTGGGTAAATAAGCTTGAAACATATTTCCAGCTACATCAAGTTTAAGAAGAAGAAGCCATAAGAGTAGCAGCGCTGCACCTCCAAGGTAAGGCTGATGCCTTGTGGTTATTTGAATCTTCTTCATTGAAAGGTGTAAACATCTCTACTTATGCAAAGTTCACTAGGAGGTTAGTGAAAAGATTTGATTCCAGGCCATCTGAAATTTCTTTGGGTAAACAAACTAAGCCCAAGAAATCGGAACCTTTACATGAGATGGAAATATCCATGAAGATTACTCCATTTCAAAACATTATTGAAGGGATTAAAGATCTGCTACATGATTTGCCAAGGGCAAAGGCCCCACTTCAACAAGAACATTCTTCTCAAAAAGAAGAAATGAGTGTTCCTTTTTCAAGAAGAGATCAAGAGAAAGGATCTTTTATTGATGGGACATGCTCCATTGACGAGGAGAAGAAAGAAGAAGAGCTGAAAGGTTCCTCCAGCGCTGTGGTAGCAGGAGGAGATCTATTTTCATTAGGAGATGGATATGAAGCCATTGCTTCCACTAAGAGGGCTCTTGTATATTTGCAAGAAGGCCCCAAGGATCTTACACATTAAGAGAATGAGCAGCATGTGTCTATGATGATAGACAATAAGACAAAAGAAGGGAAGGAACGTGTTCCAACATTGCATTAAGTTTTGGGAACACACACTATGACAGATCAGTCCTTTGTGATCAAGACTCTTGACACCAAGGAGATGATGGGTGTTCATGAGTTAACTACATCTAAAGGGAGCACCTTAGACTGTGAGATATTGCAGAAGGTGGGTAAAGGAGAGAAGATGAAGGATCACAGCACAGATATGATGGGAGGTGATCCTCTATTACATGAAGAAGAAGATGGGGAAGTTGCTACACTCAAAAGAACTCTTATATCTATAAGAGTGATGCCCCATCATCGTGAGACTTCCACACAAAAATCAGAGATGGAATTGCGCAATGGAAGCAGTCTTAATATGTTCCCATATTTTATTCATATGGGAATGAGCCATGAGACATCATTATCTTGTGGTATACCACCGGGAAGACCACCTGATTCAGATTTGGTGAAGAATGTTTCATGCATTGATGCCCCTTTCATAGATCCAAGGAGGAAGGGAGCACTAGAAGACCATACTACAGCGCTGAGAGTATGGGGAAGGTACAAGGAGAGGGAAAGTATTTTTCCCTTAACATCATTATCCATTCTCTCATCTCATACTGCGCTGAGAAAAGTTGCTCCAAGAAAGAAGGATGATACCATCATGAAGCAAGGGAGGCAATCCCTGAATCAGAAGATAAACTTGTTTGGAGAATCTTCTTCCATACATGATGAGAGATGGTGGCCACACATGCATACTTTGGCAAAACCAAGGAGGTTTTGGATAGATGACAGCATTCCATGGGAGACTAACTTCCAAGAACTTCCATATTATGTTGAGCATGTGCATATGCAAGAAGAACAACAAGGAAGGAATGGAAACCTCCCACCTTATACCTTTGGCATGGGAGATGTCAAGGAGGAGAAAAATGGGAGGCTTGGCCTTCCAACATACACCTTTGACATGGAGACTGTCAAGGAGAAGAACAACAACATGGCAGACACTTCAGATGACACATTATCAGCGCTGTCATTGTTGGGCACATTAGATCCATATTGGAAATCCCAACTGCTAGTGGAATATTCCAAGGATCTTCACACTTGCATGATTCTGAATGACTTGCTACATGATACAAGCTATTCAATCCTAGATGGAGTCATCTATAACCATGGTAGGATATTCCTGTCTAGAACCTCCAAACTCAAGGAGAAGTTACTACAAAAGGCTTATGAAAAGTTCTATTTCAGCAACACATATTCTATGAAGCTCAACAACATCATCTTGAGCAGCTACTATTGGGATGGCTTTGAAAAAGAACTATATCAACATTGTCAAAGATGCATGAACCATGTGGAGATGGAGCAGCAACATGACTCTATGAGAGAGTTAAATCAGCCCTCTCTTTCTCTCTTTGAGGAAGAGAATAGATCTATGCACCACTCCATTGATATGAGGAGGATGGTTGGTGAAGAACATGCTCTTGTTACAAAAGTTTTATACTCTGATTTTATGCATTATTTCACCATGTTTATGCAGGCCATGACTCCAAGGACGATTACGATATCTTGTAAGCCTCATGGCCAATATTGGGCCACAAACATTTCTGAATTTGGCCACTCCCTTGGAAGGAAAAGGGAGATTTTGCAACATGATGGGTGCTTCCCTAAGGCACCAAATATATCTCACAGCTTCAACTATGTTGAGATGGTATGGGCAGCAAGTAAGTGGTGGGAAAACCACTTACCACATATTGATTTGATGCAAGCAGGGGATGCTCTGTGCTGGTTCCACATGTGGGACTATGATCCACCTCCATATGCACAAATTTCTATTTGTATGTACATTGTTTTGATCCCCTATATTGATGATGTACTTGTACTTTTGATGGGGACGTATGGAGGAAGGAGGGAAGGCATGCATGTGCCCTATGGGATGACTACACTCCTTGTACTTTATGTCTTATATTTCTGGGAGGGTATTGGGAAAACCATGTTTGTTTCATGTGACCTATTGTTTCCTTATGGGATGAGCTGTTTGCATCTCATGAGAACCTTGGTGGAGCAAGTCATGGGTGGATGGATTGGTGATCACTTAGCTCATGGGAGAAGCTTATCATTTGATTGTGTCACCAATGGAGGAGGAAAGAAGTTGCAGCACTCACCTTATCAGTTTCTTGAGGACAAGCAACATTTTGGAGGGGAGGACTGTAATATTCCCAATTAGCCTCAAGCTAATTGGAATATTAAATTTTTCTTTACTTTTCTGTTCATGAATAAATGAATAAAGAAGGAACATAAAAATTCCTAAAATCAGTGAATAAATCAATGCCCCATGTGAACAAGGCTAAATCTGGGCTACCTTAATAAAACACCCTTATGTGTGTGTTGACCACACTTTGTCAACTACCCCATAGCAATACACCCCCATTTTTTCAAATGGGATTCATCATGTTCGACATGGTCGTGCCATTCAGATTCCATCATCAGTCGACATTTTTTATAAATGATGTAAACCCATTCTGCATGTTTATGATGTAAATGATCTAAGTAAGACCGTCAATGTATGTAACAACTTAGGTAAGCCTAGTATGTTGTTGATGATTTCTATCTTAGGAGGTTTTTTGTCTCACTGATTTACTTGTGTTTTTCGACACAAGTTATCGGCAGAGTTTTCCCCTCTAGCCTCACCCCAAAACTAGGGTGGATTTTGTCATCAGCATGCTAAGTGAGTCCTAGTGTTTTCTATCAAGTCCTTTTAAAAGTAGTTTGGGAATAATCCTAGCTAGTTGGCTAGATTATTTTATTACAAGCTACTTGGTCTACTAGATCATGTTTTGAGTCGCAGAATTGGGTACCTATTTGAGGGTCTATACGAATGTGTATTCCTTCTTCATGTGTCTAAATGTATTATCTTATGTAAAGAGGGTTGGAAAAAATAATTAAAATCCCCTCTCAGTCAATTAATTAAATTTTCTGGTCAATTAATTAAAAAATCTTAAGCCAGAAATTTAATTAATTTTAGGTCCTAGGTGAGATAAAATCCTTCAAAGGAAAAATTGGTTGGTCCTTAAAAAATGAATTTTTAAAGGCCCTAGGCCAAGGGAATATTGAAAATTTTAAGAAATTTTGGACCCTTGGGCCTAGGTGGTTAAGTCAAAGTCAAAATTTTGGGGTAATTAACTCAAAAATAGTATTTTTGAGTTAATTAAAATGGATTTAAATCATAAATTCGTTTTTTCTCCAAATTTATAATTTCGACGGTCTAGATTAAAAGATGATTAAGTCTTATCGACGATCGATATTATTTTGACGTGGATCAACCGAACTAGCCGTTGGAGATTTTTTCCTATAAATTAAAGTGTTGGAAATATTGTCATTGATGGCAAAGGAGAAGATAGGAGCAACACCTAAACTAATTCTAAGACAAAGGAGACAGACAAGGAGCAGAGGAAGCAAAAGTAGCAGATTGAAGTAGAGAAGAGGGGCACAGGTTTTTGGTGAGTGTGTAGTAGCATTTACAGGAGAATAGAGGGCTCTCAGTTGAGGTTGAGACACCCAAACTTGGGCTGGAAATCAGAGCACTTGTTTAAGTTGAAAAATGGTTATAAGGCAAAGAAGCGAAGATGATGAGTTGGAGTTTCGTGTAAAGGAGTACACAGAGATTTATACAGGGAATTGACAAATACAGCAAGTCTATGACAAATAGAGGGAATTGATTGAAGAATACATCACTGCGAAGGTTTAGCCAGCATTAAACAGAGAGCATGCCTTTTGTGAGTAGGCCTATCCTACAATGAACATTATTGTGAATTTTGTGGTGATTAATCTCATTAATCGAGACCATGATGGAGAGAAAATTGACAAAGCTCTGTTGAAAAACAGAGTAGAGCTGAAGATGGGATATGAAGCAGTTAAGACTGTCGAGGTGCCGAAGTGCAGAAACAAGTTGGAGCCATGCGTTGCGGAACTTTAAGTTGAATGTGAAGTCAAAGAAGAAAGTGGAACCATGAGGTAACGGAACCATGCAGTAACAGTGAATGTGGTTTCGGGAATCCGCCGGTGGTTTTCGCAAAAGTTTTAAATGGTAAGCAGATTTCAAGAAAAAAATGCGATACGGGTCCGCGTGTGACACGTGTCTTTAGCGTTTTCAGAATACAGCCCATTTCGCAAAATATTTGCGCACTAAAGTGCTACGGTGAAAAAAATGTGATATCTGTTGGATTTGGCATGTTGGGATGAGGTATTGCAACCACTGTTGGATCACAAGTGAAGTAGCACGGGCGCAAGGTACGTTATAAAGTGTTGTGGGACCCAAATATGTTGTGGATTCTTAGTTTGATATGTGTTTATGTGCTATGATATGCCGAGGTTTTAAACCCAAAGGCGAAGATTTATTGTTGGTTTAATATTAAAGGTGTGACGGTTTATGTTTTAAACCAAGGTCGGAGTTTCGTATGAAATACAATGGAATATGAACATAGCACAATGTGTTAATAAAAGGCGAAGACTTATATTTGATATAATATATGTTGCCGGAACCATAGTACAACTTGGGGTTTTAATTCAAGTCTTATTACATTCAGATTTTTATAAAGTGAGTGCGGGCCCCATATTGTATATATTGAAGTCTGGGTTTTCACCAAGGTATGTTGCAAAGTTTATGTGTTGAATGAATTGTGGGACCCGAACGGACCTAATGTTGGTGATAGAGTATGGAGGAGCATTGTTATAAGCATGGAGTCAATGTTATAATGGAGGTGTTGATATGTTTTAATGGATTATGGTCCGCATATAAACAAATGGGTATAGATATAATCGCATGTGAGTTGGTAAGCCTTGGGGCCAAACGAATGTATGTTTATAACCTTTACCAAAGCCAAAATATATAAAGGTATTCCATCGATGGATTAATAAAACTGTGGAGAACATAAATGAAACTATTTGGCCGAAGGTTTGTATTATGGGATATAAATATCCATTTTCTATAGTGGACCATTATGGGTTGAATTACGAAGTTTGAATAACGAGTCGACCTCATGAAGTGGGTTTAGACCATGGTTTAAACATTTATTGAAACAATTCGAATTTCTGCATAAAAATGAAATATGAGTCGGTGGGGCCCAAACCTTAGTCTATGTTGATATTCGATTTATGCATTAAAAGTTGTGGACATTCTAAGTGATGAACATTCAAATGATTTACATCCAAAGTCGAAGATTTGTGACATGTTCCGTGAGCACATTCAATAAGGATCATATAATATATATGATGGATTGGAATGCTGTGACCAAAGGTTTACTTTGTTTTTTTTTTAAACAGAGTTTGAAGTCAACGTGTGAAATATAACGTGGCATGTTGTAATGTTCCTTTATACTCAGATTGAAAATGATTTATAAAAGAGCTTCCGCAATGAACAAAGATTGCCCAGATTGGAGAGATTGAGGACCCTTTTGGATGATTAATTGATGCATGAGACTTTGAGAGTTATTTGGGGGCTAAACTTGTAAAGCAGTTATATATGTAGCAGATACACAATTGCAGTGAACAGAGATTGCAGATTTGAAAAGGTGTGCAGTGAAGGGATTTAGATTTGCAGAATCTGAATTTGAAATGCACAGGAATGAAAATGCGGGTTTGGTACACTACAGCAGCAGAAAAGACAAGCACACAATGAGCCAAGAACTGAAAAGGTTGAATGAGATATATCAGATGCAAATGTAAATGTAAATGTTTTAATTGATTTTATATTGTTTGTGATGCAAAGGCAAGTCTCCGAAGGCAAAGAAATATCCCACTGTAATGTTGAAATGTATATCTATTATTATATGTTTTTCTGAATATGCTAGGAAAGAAATGAGAAGGTGGAAGTCAAAGAGTCAAGGCTGTTCACTTCAAATTCCATGTGGAATACAAACAATCATGAGGAGAACCCTATAAATGATATCACATAGATATGCATAGAGAGGTTAGAGAATGGAGAAATGAGGCAGAGAGGGTAAGGAGAAGGAGGAGCAGATAGAGATGCTGTGAAGATTCATAGATGATTTAAGGCAGATGTGAAGGCTCGTGGACAACAGTGAAGAAGGAACAGAACAGAGCTAATATCCAAGGTAAATCAGCATATGATTTTTTTTGAAAAAGTGATGAAGTTGGTGCTTCCATATCAATTTGTAGCTTGATAGATGTCAGTTGTAGCTGACTGAGGTAGGAGCCTCCTGTAGGTTGGAGCCTGCAGAAAATGGATGGGATTTGGAGCTTCCTTGCAAGTTGTAGCTTGCAGAATTGAGGTAGGAGCCTCCTGTAGGTTGGAACCTACAGAAAATCAGTGGTGAGAGGGAGTAGGAGCTTGCCTTTGCATCAAAACAATAATAAGATGTGGTTTTCTCCCTTATGGGTTTCCACTTATATCTGGTGTCTATGTTCATGATGATTATATTTTGATACTCTGTATTTAATCTGCTTAATACCTGTTGCTCACTAATTAAGATTGTGGTTTCAATGTACATTAAGTTAATCATGAAATGAAGATGTAAATAAGTGTAAATGAATGGTTTACAAGGCATTGAATTGATTAAATTGATTCACCCCCCCCTCTCAGTTTAACAAAGGATTCAACTTTTTCAGTCTTGAGTCATCCGATCTTAGGATCATGCACTTGTCTTGGAAGCTCTTGTGAATTTTCTTTGATGAATAAAGCATAAAGACTTTGGGGTTACAAACTTTGGTGTTCCTTTTCCAGATCTATGTGGTGATTCATTTCTAAACTCTGCTACTTTGTTTGATATTTTTATGGTTGATGGCCGTCATGGATTAATCTGCATACAGGTATCTTGTGTAGTTTTCTAGGTTCATAAAATGACATTTTGATTTTTTTTGAAGGATCTCATGTTATTTTCTTAAATCTCTATTAGTCTAAAGTTCAGATCTACGTGTGTAGGGAATTTTTTTTTTTTTAAGATTTGAGTGTCTGGGGAAGTCTTCAGTTGGACCAGCCGACTCTCAGATTCGTAAATCTGAAAAAGCCCATCGTTTCTAATTTCTCAAAGTTATCTGATGAAATTGTGTTTTTACAGGGTTTTTAAGGCTTGTGCCTCTCTTCAAAATTTCAAATTTCTAAAAAAATTGTGCTGAAATGGGTTCAAATCTGGCCATGAGGGCCTTAGATCTGTAAATTAGCTTGTAAATTTGTATTTTTTTAGGTTTGTAAGGGTTTAATAAATTTTTTGGTTTATATATTTTCAGGATCTGATTGGTTTTGCAAGTTGCAAGGTTTACTCAGAATTTTTTTTAAGATCTGAGCCAGATCCAGCCCCCAAGGGCCAGATCTGGCCTTAGAATCGCTCATGTGGGTAAATATGAACATTACATGATTAAAGGAGCATCTAAATCTGAGTTTGACGGGAGAAATTTTAATTTATCTGGGCGTTTCAATTGTGCTAGTTTTTTCTATCTCTATTCACTGCAAAAAACATTGTCAATTCCCATCAATTTCTGCAATTCGACTTCAAATCCTCCTTTGCGCTGGTGTCCACTTCATTCTTTGCCCTCTACTTGCATTTTCCTCTGCCGTCCTCTACCTTTTCTCTTTCCAATTTCATCTCCTCTACCCTCACTCTCCTTCCTGTCGCTATTTTCATTCCCTTCAACCCTTGGCTCTGTCGTCCCCTTCCACCGTCTCAACTCTGCAAGTCATCACATTTCTTGCCATCATTCCCATCCGCTTCGCGTCTTTCCCTTCTGTTAGTCATCGGTATTTTTTACCCATTGTTGATGACTAGTTTCCTTAGCCTAAGTTTTCTAGAAGCTAATCTCAAACTGTCAATTTGTCATCTAGAAAACACCCCAAACAAATTTTTTGTCCTCCTACCCCTTCCTGTCAGTCTATGATGAGAACAATCTCCAGTTTTCAAGCCCTATCTTGTTTCAGCAAAATATCCCTGTCTAGAGCTGTCTTAGCTTGGTTTATCTACTGTCATTTACCCTTGTTTCTCATGCCATTCACTATCCAAAGGTTGACAAAGTGTCTGCAACTCTATCCCTGGTCATCTTGCATTTGAAAATCTGATCGTGCCTAAGAAGACACTCAGAATCTGTCAAAATTGTCCCTAAGTTAGATAGTGGTGTTTAGGGAGTTTTTCCTTGGCTAAGATATCCTAGGCCAAAAGCCTCTGTCTAGTACCAGTCAACCATGAATTAGTTCCTATTCTACAAAACAAGCATTGTTCTATCCATAGGTCGCACACCACTAAGAGGTCACTTTGTCTTATTTCAGAAGAAGTTCAACAAAGGTCCAAATCAGGAAAAGAGAAGGTTTGTCACTGTCTGAAGAAAAATGCTTAGATCAGGCAAAATCTCCATGAAACACCAAAAGAGCTCTCCAAGGTTCCAAAAAATCTGTTTTTACATCTTTGCAGGGGTGTAATTAAATGATGATCAGTGTACAAAGGAGGTCAAAAGGGAAAATTTCAACAGGTCCTTCATGCTGACTTAGTTTGCCATCAAGGCAAGTAAAGTACAGTAAGTAAGAGCAGCAGGTGTACATGTTATAAATCCAAAAGCTGCCTGAAGAACATAGATCACTCATCAAGTCAAAATGAATAACAAGGACTGAGTAATGCTATCCAATGATTTTTATAATCTAAAAATTATCATCTCATGTAGGACATAGAAACCAGTACTTCTTATCTTTTATGGCTACAGTCATAGACATTAGTCAAAGGCAATTTCAAATTTTGAAAAACCTAAAAAGAAGAGATTATTTAAAGGTGCTAACAGTGAGCATTATCACCTGCAACCCTTCATTTCACTCCCTAAAAACTTCAGTATTCCATGTTAAGCAAAGACATATATTAGATCAATGACCACAGTGTTAAATGTCGGAAATTTCTGTATAAAAGAATGCTAACCTCTTCATGGAAGATAGTTAGAAGCACATGTGAACCTCCTTTAAAAGGAGAGGTTAGGGAAACTTAGCTGTTGTATATTCATAAACAAGCAGACGGCCAACATGTTTTTAAGTGATTTCAGAATTTTTGCGCCACCTCCTCCAAAAGGATGAACAGAAGATGCATAGAAAGGTCTAAAATTGTGTTTGAAAAAGTTTTTCTGTTGTTAAGACCAGTTGAGAAATAGTGGTGAAAGTAAATGAGAGTTCATAGGTTGAATGACCTTTTTTATATAACAAGCAAGAGATTGGCATAATGGTGTTAACAGGCCTCTGTTTTTCTGTTTATAAAAGCCTCCTTCAAAGTATAATCCGAGGCTGGAGTTTTGACTAAGAGAAGCCCCATCTGTATGGCCAAGGAGGTGGACCAAGCCCTATTTAAATTTACTTCTGCAAACTCACATGAAGAGACAGTCCACCTAGATGATTTATGTAAAAAGGCATTCTTGTTTTTTATACAATTTCATTATGATTTATCGAGGCTAACTCCCTCCAAGTGATGAATAAAACCTTCAGAGTTACTTATTAGATCATTTAAAGGCCGGTGGGCACATTGTCAGATGGGCAGCTTTTTCCAGTTTGGAAGCCTTCCTTCATCATACAAGCAAAGGAGAAAACTCTTGGTTCTGGGATCCTGCCCCAACGGGCTGGATACATAATGGTTCAAAACTCTGAGGTAAAGTATTTTTATAACCTCTTCAGAATATTTAAAGGTCATAGGTAAAAGCAGTCTTCTTAAAAGTGATAGAAATACCTATAATAAAATCACATGTTTCTTGTCTGTGGTTTCAAAGTGACATAATACTGAGAAAGGCATGTATTACATGATAAAGTTTTATAAAGCACGAAGGGACTTTTTGAAAGAAGATATTCACGAGTGACAAATTGAATAGGTCACTGTTTTCCCTTAATAATATTTTAAGAGCAACAAAGTTTGAGGATAAAAAAAAACATCATGGTAAAAGACCCTCATCACTTCATAAAACAGAGGATTTGCATTATCGTTTTAGACGCTGCAATAGTGGTTTTTGTGATGACCTCCCTTGTAGACAAACTGAAGAAAAACACAGTTTATAGCTCCGTCACATCATAAACAAGGGGTTATAACATCGTCAACATATGATATGGTCTTTGAGAAACATTTTATTTGAATATGGTTGAGTTAAGAAAGATTGTTTAAAGGAGGTAAAACATTTGTTAAAGAAACAACCCCCTCAACAAGTGCACAAAGCCACTATTCAAAGGTCTCTTCCAAAGGATAAAAAGAGAGAAGTTTGAGATTGACAAAGGAAGTTTGAAAACCCTCATAAGCTATAAAAGCCTGAGCAAACCAATCTTCGTTTCATTTTGCAAACCCAAATCAAGGAAGAGAGAAAAAGTTTTGAGCATTTTTCAAGGCATTTGCAGCCTTTGGAACGCTCGGCGTGCCTGTACATTTGCGCGGCGCGCCTATAGGCGCTCACTAAAGAAAAATATTAAGGGTGCAGCACGCCTGTGCGGTTGCGCGGCACGCCTATGCTCGACCTTCAACGGGCGCCCAGGTCGAGCATTGGCCCATCAACCAACTCTGAACGCCAGTTTGCCCGCCCGGGCCAATGCTGCAAGAGGCCATCAAGGGTGTTGAAGACCAAATTTTCACACTATAAACTCGTCCCCAAACATGGCTAAACACATTTTGAAAGGTATCTATGTCTCTAAGTCAAATTTTTGTTTGATTTAAGGGAAAGTCTGATATCAGAGTTTAAAGGGAGTCTCTTAAAAAACTGTCAAAGAAGTAGTGGTAAAGGAGGAAATATTTGTTGTCAGTTTTTAAAAGAGTTTTTCTTGCTGTGAGTAATTAAAGATAAACACAGTCTTATAGAGAGAAAACTGAGATTGTTTTGAAGACCTTTGCTCAGTAACAAGAGGAGATGCTACTGTTGACAAACAAGCTAAACTTCATCCAAAAGAGCTTTCTTGCTAAGATCATCACAGAGAAACAGTGATTGGGGGATAAGGGTTTGTTATCAGTGTCAAAAAGGCTTTTATGTTGGATAAGGAATAGAGTGTAGTTTTAACAAAGAGACTCATCCTTCCAGGTCAAAAACTTGTACCACATAAAACAGAGAATCACTGTTTGAAAGACTAGTGCCTTGTGAAAGTTTAAATTTGATTTTTCAAGTACATAAAAGATCATACAGAATTTGTTTTGAAAACTGTTTACTAAGTGACAGGGAGACCACTTTGTTTAGAGAAACAGTGATCATTAAAGAGGGATAGTTTTTTCAAAGGGAAAGCACAATTTTTTTCAAGAGTGTATTCTTTGCTTTGAGAGAAAGGAAGATAGTGATTGGGTGAAACAGTTTTGATCAGTTTATAAAGGGTTTGCTCACCTCTTAAACAGGGTTTTCAAAAAATCAGTGATTAAGGGAAAGAGTTTTTTTTTGTGTCAAAAAGCAAAAGGGGACTTGTCTTAAAAAAACACAAATAGATCTTACTAAAGGCCTCTTTGCTCAAAACACAGTGCTAGAGAAGTGAAGTTGTTTTCATTTAACAAATACTTGTTTGCCAACTAAAGAGAAAAGCACAGGTCTATTTTTCAGTACAGTTCAAGGTTTTGTTTTGGTAAGTCAATGAAGGGTATCAAAAGCAAAAATGCCTCCAAAGAAGGACAGCATAAGTGGGTATCACAATAGGTATGAGCCTATTACAACTCAAGAGGTGAATGAATCTCCTTCAGTACTCTTCAATTTTCATGAAGTAGGGTGCTTGGAATTTTGCCAAAAATTCCAAGAAGTAAAAAGTCACCTTCCTTTGACACATTTGTTTGCTTTGAGGCTGCAAGGAAAGCATGTCCATCTAGCAGGTCTGGATTTCAAACTCTCTCCTAGGGCTATCTCCAAAGCTACTAAGATCCCCTATATAGGAGAAAAGTGGTTCAAACAAACATACCTAGATCTGAATCACTACAAACCCTTTCTAAAACCAGACCATCAGGATGCTTGTGTAATATCCCAAATGGAATATTTTAACTAAAATTGAAAAAATTTACTTAAACCCCAAATTATACCGTAAAATCAACATTTATTCAACAAAAGATTGCCATGTAAAATTAAACACATAAACTACTACAATCCAATACCATATAGAACAGGAAGAATCTTAGCTTTTATTATAAATAATAAGAGGGGTTTACATATAGATCTGACCCAGAAAGTGCTGAGATAGAAAACTGGCCAACAATACAATCTGCTACACTGCTACACGACGATGGCCTCCCAAAAATGAACTACTGCACTCTCCCTTCGGCAACAGCTATCACTGAATCCACTGAAAATGATGAAGCCCAAGTTGAAGATCTAAATGATCCTCACACCAAACTCTGAAGCTCTGTGAAACTTCTAAGTGAAGTCTCCTCAAGAGAGTTGGGTTTTCGTCCAACATTCACAAATCACCCGAGGGTTTCTGTCCTGGGGCTACAGCTGAAGTAGAGAACCACGTCCTCAAACCTCTCATACACAAGCAAATGATCTACTCCAAAGATATCTCCCAATGGCCTCCTCTCTTTCTTTTATAGATCCCTTGGAGCCTTCTAGAGAATTATTTTATTATTATTTTATTCATGGAGCACTTTTCCTTTTTATTAAAATATTCCTTTTTAATGCAGAAAAGGGTAAATCGGCTACCACGCCTCCTCCGGTCACTGAAATCTGTGTCTAACTATCCCACCATGTAGGTAATCTCGTCCCGGTTCCAATGAGCTATTACACTAAGGTGTTCCATCATGTATTCCTCCCGGAATGCCACCTTGAGCATAATCAGCTGAGTTAAGCCCATAAATAACTCAAATTTTCGAAAGTTATCAGAATGCATCGGAACGAAAGCCAAACTACTCGGATGATGGAGTATATCAAGCGAATGCCTCCGGACACCATGAAAACTCCTCAAAATTCCTCCGAAAAGCTCCTGAGCCCACTGGTAGCACCAATCTGTACATGTGACCTGTCTGCTCCTAACTCTGGAAGTCCCTCCTAGCCCTGTCATGGGTGATACCAAAAAAAAAGAATATTACAGACCTTCTACCCCAAGATTGCTTGCCCTCAAGCAATTGAAATATGTGGGCCACTTTGTTGGCCCGCTGCAACTGAGACCCAATGCCCAGATCCCATACAAACCTCTGGGTGCTGCTATGCACCTGTGTCAAACTGCTCGGAATAGACCCCTCAATGTCGGGATCCCAAATTGATCTCTCACTATACCAGCAAACAAACAATCTTCCCGGATCCCAACGCCACCATGGCCAATCATCGCCCAAGTCCCACGGCCCGAGCTGCGCACTGCCTCTAGCTATGACTGATGCTCTGAGAGGTGAAGACCACATCTCTTGCTGTGCTATATATATGACGGTGTAAGCTGCCCCATCAACTGTGTACCAACTCATCACCTCTCTCCAATCCAATCCCTGACTAAATCCAATGCTGATTCTGCTCTCTTGAAACCGGGATGGGATGCTGAAGAATCTGCCCCACTGCCAACTGGAATCTGTATCATCTGTCATGTCTAAGGGCCCCTGCTCCGTTGTGCTCCCTACGAAGAATACCGTACCATCAAGAGGGTCACAACTCATGATCTCCCGCTAGTCCATCCTGGAAGAAGAATCCAATGTAGCAACAACCGCACATGGACCATGCCCAGAGTGTTGCCGCCAGCCCGTAATCAACTCCCACTGCTCTGCCCTGTCTGCCGATGAAAGCTTCCTGTAAAAGGAAGCCCCTCTGTCTATAATGGGCCAAGTGGAAAAGATATGCTGCAAGCCCCATCGATGTACTCCTAGAGAGTGCTACTCACTGAAAATACCGCAACTTTGCTGACTGCGTGTACATCTATCTGCGTCTCATCCCTGTGTCGACCCACAGATCGATGCTCCACCATCTCCAACTGCTCCTCCTACTCCTGATCAAGAATGTCATACTCCAGCTATCTACTAGCCCCCTGTAGAACAATCCCATCAACCTCCAACACCTCCAAAGGATATGGATCTGCAACTGCCGTCACCGCACTCGATGTCAATGCATCTGACTGCTCCACCTCAATGGCTGACCCCAATGTTAGCCACATATCCCTCATCAGCTCAATGTGGGCGCCCATCTGGCTCTCCTCCCAAGGAATATCATGCCTGATGTGAATAGTGTCCTCCTCTGCCGACTCAGGCTCCATCACATGCTGCTCTGGCTGAATCGTCACAAGTGACTCTTCACCCAGAGTATCTCCCACAGAGTCCCGTGACTGCTCACCCTGCACACTGGAACACAGCTGCGGTCTACTGTCATCATCTCTGCATGACTGCTCTCGCTCCCCAGAAGCGTCCTCAACTGATCCCATGGACTCATCTGAAGAAGAGTCCTCATCCTGGCATACAGAAGGAATGCCCTTCTGTTCTGCCTCTGCCACACCATCTGCATCACTCAAGCATGAGTGATCAAGCCCCCAAGGTTCTTTGCAAATGAGGCAAAGTCCCTTCCTCCTCAGCTCATTTTTGCTGCCTGATCCACCAAACTGGAGCAACTCCTCCCTGGTCAACTGTCTCCTGAATATCCCAATATTCTGCTCAACCAACCCTTGGGCTAGCCTGTAAGCAGCAGGTGAGACCAACTGCTCTCTCCTCCAAATGCTCAACAACCTAGTCTGCAACTCTCGGCCAATGGTCTCACAGTCTCTCATACATGATGACATGATGGACTACATATGTGCTATGACGGTGTCAGAATGATGTCTCCTAATGCTGAAGAAGCATTGGAGCATCTGCAGAACCAATTCATCACACTCAAGATCAAATATGATGACATACATCTCGAATGTGGCCATACTCCATAAAATCTCAAGCTTCTTCCCAAAGGTAGAACCTACACTGTTGTCCAAATCCTGAAAATTCTTTACAATCAATCTCATAATCCTCCTCATAACATCATTGTATGGAGCTATAGGTGCGGTCAACTTCATGATGTTACAGAGACAAGCTACAACTGGAAGTGTGACCCCTTCACAAGGTTCCTCCAAGAATTTGGGTTGTATAAGAGCAAGCATAGCTGGTTTTAGAGCCAAAATCAGTTTCTTCCCTTCTTCTTGGCTTATTTTGGACAGAAGTTCATTAAGTTCATCAAGTTTGGACAGAACTCTCCATGTCATCTTCATGCATTTCAAATCTGTCCCAAGTGCAAGGATTTTGTGTCCAATCCCCAATTCTTCCTACAAATCTTTTGGCTGTCCTTTTTGAAGGATGGCATAAATTCCTCTTGAAAAGGGTCTGCTGTTTGGTTTTGTTTTCTGGTCTTCTGATGCATGGTGGTTTAAGGAACCAACTTCTATTTTCATCAATCTGTTTAGGAATCCCTCCATGGTTCAGCCAATGATATGATTACTGTTTTTCTGAGTTTCAAGTGTATGTCACTCACTGAAAATTCGTCAAATACTTGACATTCCTTATTGCTGTGGGTGAGGTTTGGCTTGAATATTTTAAGGCATAGACTAATAACAGAAATTGTTTGATATTTGTGACAATATAACAAACAGAGATGCAAATAAAATTATGAGAAATGAATCACAGCTGGGATTAGGAGAACCTGATTTGAGCACTGTGAATGCCTTGCATTTTCCTCACAAACGCTGACCTCCTCTGGAGCTCCGAATTGGAATCTCTAAGCTGTATAGTTAAAATTGCATAGCACTGAACAACAATGATTAACAAAATGATAAATGTTGCGGGCAGGAACTGGAATTCCTTTTTTCCTTTGTCTGTTCTGTTTGCTCGAAAATCTGATCAGTAACAAGAACTTTCTCCTCTAAAACATCTGATCTAGTTTGCGCTTTGTCCACAGCACAAGATGATATTTTACAATCTTCATCAACAGTCATCGGTTCAGCCCTATAAAAGTTTGTTTCACCATCATGATTGTCATCAACACTGTAAATTGGCAGAGGATGAGCTTCTTTTGGGTGGCTCTCATCCCAATCTTGCATTTGTGTATAGCAGTTAGCTGCATCAATCATCTCAGCATTGACATTAATAAGATCCTCAATAACTATGGTGTTCCAAATTCATTGTCAGAATTTGGTTGTCTTCATTTATCATTTTGAGTGAGCCCAAAGCCTGATCTTTCTGCTTTGCATTATTCTTGCTCTCATCCATCAACTGGGAAATAGTTGTAGCCTGACGTTCAAGAATCTGAAAATTTCTGGTGCGCTCCACTACTAGCCTTTCCTTCTCGATATGCAAAGCATTCTTTCCAGCTAGCGTTTTCTGAAGGCATTGCACAAGTTCCCCTATGATTACACACTCAACCTCCAGCCTTAGGAAAAATCGGATGAATTTGTTGCTCGACTGTAATTAAGTGTTGCGTGCATATTAGAATCAGACTCAGCCGGGAGAGATGCGGGGACTGTGTCTCAAATTTATATTTCCCGTGAGTAACTGCCTCAAGGATGGCACGTCACCCAGTGAGAGTTATAGCCACACGAAGATGTGATCTCGTGCTTTGTCAGACAAACTCTGTCCACAAGTAATTCTTGAGCAAATCGTTCTAACACTCAGAATATAGCTTCTTCACGTGGTCCAGTTTACCCAATTATCATGACGTTTCCTGGCTCTATCAACCATTGCACTCTGCTATAGTCTTCTGTTGGCACGATTAGTTCAAAATTCACCGTTTGAAATTACGTGGTCGACCCTCCCTGTGGACGGCTATTCGAACCAATAAACTCAGATGCCAACAAAATATCTCGTCTGACTGCCTCCAGTTGCTCGACACTCCTTTAGACGGCTATTCGATCCAATAAATCTAGAGAAAACTCTGCCCCAATCAGATTCGATTTGCGATAAGAGAAAAAAAGAGAACCCTCTTTGACATAATGTTCCACGGCTCATAAATTTGGTTCTGATTCCCCATTGTTCAACATACGCTCTCACTTTGCGTGGGCCATATCTTCACAGCTTCATAATATATATATATATTCTCTGAAATCGGTTACGGCCTCTTGTTAACCAACGATTGCTCTTGTCGATTTTTAAAGAAATTGTAGCCTTGGGATCAATAAAAACTTGACCGCGAGTTCTTATGGAATATAAGAATTCGTCTTCGATGATAATTTATTAGTTCCTCCAGGATCACTAATCTCTGATAACACAATATTCCACAGATTCAACCACTACCTTTGCTGTCCCTAAACCTTCCAATGGTGATCACGCTCATTTTGCCAGAGGCAACTTGGTCTCGGTGCCTTTCCACGCTACGATGAAGCGGAAATTATGCTGGGGCCCGATTTTTTTTTCTTTTCAATATATGCGGCTCCCAATCTAAATGCTTTCCACTATGCTAATGCTATACCATCCTAATTTGGCTCATGCTCCCTTCGTGCAATAGTGCCTTTGGCCAACATAAATATGCAAGTTCAATCTTTAATGATCTTCTAGCAAATAGGGCTTAAACCCAGTTCACCTGAAATGCAATATTATTCCGATACATTCACTTTCGGCACCTTTGAAGGTGATCCACAAATCTGCGTTTAGCAATAAACCCTCAGGCTGGCAAGACCACCAGCTCTGATATCACTGTAATATCCCAAATGGGATATTTTAACTAAAATTGCAGAAATTTACTTAAACCCCAAATTATACCGTAAAATCAACATTTATTCAACAGAAGATTGCCATGTAAAATTAAACACATAAACTACCGCAATCCAATACCATATAGAACAGGAAGAATCTCAGCTTTTATTATAAATAATAAGAGGGGTTTACAAATAGATCTGACCCAGAAAGTGCTGAAATAGAAAACTGGCCAACAATACAATCTGCTGCACTGCTACACAATGATGGCCTCCAAAAACTGAACTGCTGCACTCTCCCTCTGGAAAAAGCTATCACTGAATCCACTGAAAATGATGAAGCTCAAGTTGAAGATCTGAACGATCCTCACACCAAACTCTGAAGCTCTGTAAAACTTCTAAGTGAAGTCTCCTCAAGAGAGTTGAGTTTTCGTCCAACACTCACAAATCACCGGAGGGTTTCCGTCCTAGGGCTACGGCTGAAGTAGAGAACCATTCTTCAAACCTCTCATACACAAGCAAATGATCTACTCCAAAAGATATCTCCCAATGGCCTCCTCCCTTTCTTTTATAGATCCCTTGGAGCCTTCTAGAGCATTATTTTATTATTATTTTATTCATGGAGCACTTTTCCCTTTTATTAAAATATTCTTTTTTAATGCAGAAAAGAGTAAATCGGCTACCACGCCTTCTCCGGTCACTGAAATTTGTGTCTAACTGTCCCACCATGTAGGTATTCTCGTCCCGATTCCAATGAGCTATTACACTAAGGTGTTCCATCATGTATTCCTCCCGGAATGCCACCTTGAGCATAATCAGCTGAGTTAAGCCCATAAATAACTCAAATTTCCGAAAGTTATCGGAATGCATCGGAACGAAAGCCAAACTGCTCGGATGATGGAGTATATCAAGAGAATGCCTCCGGACACCATGAAAACTCCTCAAAACTCCTCCGAAAAGCTCCTGAGCCCACTGGTAGCACCAATCTGTACATGTGACTTGTCTACTCCTAACTCTGGAAGTCCCTCCTAGCCCTGTCATGGGTGATACCGAAAAAATGAATATTACAGCTTGCCAAGCTATTTTCCCTTTTTCTCACTTGTTGAGCAGCTATGCCCCCCTCATGAAAGTCATCATGAAGTATTTCACATGTGAAGGGAGGTTTTCCCGGATTTATGCCTATCACATCAGGCTTCTTATGCATTTCACAAGAACTCAGTTGCTGAACCTACCTTTCTTCCTCTACAGAAGCATTGACAAGATGGCCTCTATTGTCCAAAAGAAGCCTTCCGCTCAACAACAAGCTTGTTTATTTCATCATTCCCTTATCAAGATCATCATCCTCCATCAACTTGAGAAAAAGGGAGTTTCCTGGGACTCTTTCATCTCCCATCCCGATTTTTCCATTGCCTCTTCATCTGATGCGCCTTCCTCACCATCCACTCATCATATTTCTCCTTCTTCTAGTAAATCCACTCCTAAAAGACCAAAATCCCCTATGATTGAGAGTGGAGAAGAGAAGAAGCAAACTAGTGATGAAGAAGGGCAAAGTGACAAGAAGAAAACTAGTGATGAAGGAGGGCCAAGTAAAGACTCTAAACATGACAGTGGGGAAGAAGGAAATGATGGTGAGCATGAACAAATTGATGGTGAACATAGCAGTCATGAAGAAGAACAAAGTGGCAGCCAAAACAGTGATGATGAGGGTCATGACAGTCCCAAAACAGACAATTATGATGAGGGTCATGATAGTCCTCAAAAAGACACTTATGATGAGAAACAAGACAGCCCTCAAGCAAGTAATGATGATGGCAAGAAAACACCAAACAGTGAGCATTCCGAAGGGGGCAACATGGAGCAAATAGATCAAAACAGTCCTAAGGGCAGCCAAGACCAAACCAAGGACCAAGTTGAGCAAGTGCATGTTATGAAACTATCTCTCTCTTCTCCTCAACACAGCCAAGAGCATGTGCTAGCTGCCTCTCTTAGGCAAGGGGCCATGACTCTTCTTCCAAAAGTGGAGAAGCCTAGAAACACTAGATCTGCAAAGAAGAAGACCACTCCAGCAGTGACTAGCAATGTCACAAGAGCGCTAAGAAGTAGGGGCAAACTGCCTAAAAAGAGCATTGTTGAATCGCCAAAGAGGAAGAGGACCAAGAAGTCTATCCAAGGCAAGGGGAAAGAAAAAGAGGAGAGTAGTCATGAAAAGGAAAGGGAGTTTGATATCATACAGATAGACAGTGATGATGGGGATAATGAAGCTAGAATTCTTAAGGCTCTTTTACAAAATAGAGAAGCCCAAATTCATGACCTACAAGCTGATCTAGAAAGGTCCAAAGACCTCATACATGTTCTACAGATGCAAAACCAACAAATAAGTGGTCAAATGGCAGTTTATGAGGCTCGGGCTTTCAAATACCAAAGGGAAGCCTACAAATCACAAGTCAAGCTTGAAGAGCTTATGGGCGAATTTGATGATACTAAAGAAGAAGAGCAGCCAATGAGAAAGAGGCCTAAAACTATGGATCTCAAGAAAGCTTTGGAGAAAAAGAAGGAAGAAGAGGCAGCCCTTGTTCGATGTTCTCCTCTTACTCAACTGCTCACCCAAGAAATAGAAAATAATAGAGAACCATGGCTTGAAAGGGCCAACAAGCATTTGGAGGAGAAGTTAGAGAAAGGTAACAGAGACTTGAGTCTACAAAAAAAGATGACCGGGCACTACAAGAAGTTGAACCAATTTGCCCGAAGAAAACTCAAACTTTCTCAAGAAAAGCTCAAGGCTGCTCGAAAGAGGCACCAGGTACAAAAAGTGGAGAAAAGCACATCAGGGCTTGAAATCTTGGCCTCAGCTTCCTTACACGATTCTAAGAACCCATGAGGGGCTTGCTTGTCAAAATTGAGCAAATTTTGACAAGATTTTGTTTTTTGTGTTTTTTGGCCGTAATTGCACATTTTTCAAGGCGCTGCCATGGGTGCTAGGAGCATCCTCAGCTCATGAAAGTCATTTTTTTGGATGTACTAAATTCAGGGGCAGCTACTCACAAATTTTCAGATCCAAAGGAGGTGTTTTGGTCCCCCAAAGAGGCGAAAAACAGTGATTTTTTGACTTTCTGCCTCACATATCAGCAAGGGCTAATTTTTGGTTTTTTACACTCAGTTCAGTTTTTTACATACTTCCAGGGATAATTTTGGGAAAAATCAAATAGTTCCAGAAACTAGACATCCAGGGCTTTCCAACGAGCCATCACGGGCCTCGTTTCGACATCAGGAGGTCCCTCAAAAGTGGTCTACAAGACGGGGAATTTTCTGCTGCTACGTTCCTGTAGCATTTTGGCAAAAAAGGCAGTTTTCTGAAGTGGCTTATCCAAATGTGCGTTAAGCCTTTTTTGGCCATTGTCAGTTAGGAAAAGTCAATTTATTTCATTTTTTAGCATTTTAAGATATTTTTAAAGATATTTTGTGCCTTGGGCTTTGCAAAGCCTCAAGGACAAAATCAAATATTTGTAATAGGCCAATGGCCTTCTAGATGCTCTTGGATAGTTTATTTCTCTTTAGCCTATATATTCCAAGAGACTTCATTGTATCAAGAGGCTGAACTTGATGATATAGAGCAATAGATGATATTACAAGCTTTGAAGAAACACTTTGTCTCATGATGTGAATGATTTCTTGTTTGTCTTGGATGGTGGAAGAGGACTGTTTGTTGGATTCCTTGGCTTGGTAAAATGGTATAGTGTTCCTATCTGTATGTTTTCCTTAGTTTATCATACATGTGTCCATGTTTCTTGCTTGTTGTAGGTCAGTGAAGAATAGATTTGAGACATGCCCATGGAGGCACCTCAAGTTTCATGATTTCATTACAGCTTCTATGTTTCTCTTCTTTCTTAGTTATGTCAAAGAATTCTTAACTGCTCTTTGATACCCTAAAAACTTGTTATTAATTTCATTAATGGTTATTATGTATGCTATCTAGTATGATTCAAGGTATGCCCTACTTACTGATATCTATCCAAAACCCCATCACTGAAACCTTTCTCTGAATGTTTGATTGTCCTAGTTGAACCAAAGAGGTCTTGTGTCGATCTTGCCCTTTGCCTATGCTCTGCAGTCTTAGTTCAAAGTTCCCGATAGCTCAAAATATGATGTCTAGAAGTTCCCTCTTCATAGATTGAGTTATTTGTTTGTCTTGTTTGTTTTCGCCAAAGTCTGAAGGCGATTTTCCCAAAGTTAGAGGGTCTTATACTTCTATGTATCGCCTGAATGTTTATTTTATGCATCTATTAGTTTGAAGTTTCATTTATCGTGATTAATGGTTAGCCCTACCACATGGATGTCTACTGTAAAACTATTTATGCATTAAACCTCTTTGTCCTTTCACAAATTTAGTGTCCATCCCATTTCATTCCACCTAAAAGAATCCATTTTACCTCGACCAAATCGGCCCTGCAATATACCTTGTCCACCCTTTGAGGCAGTCTCGACCTTATCGACCCCATAGCCCAGTTGATCTGATAAACTTTTGATCTTATTATCCTTTGATCAGTTCTTCCCTCAAAAAACCTAAAACAAACTAAAAACACACATAAAAAAACTAGCCTAAAATCAAATACATAAGAAGCAAACAAATCTACATCCCTTGCATAAAAGAGAGAGCCCTCTCTAAGTCCAAGAAGGCTAGGTCCTTGGGCTCCAAAGTTGGTTTGATGTTACCCTGTGATTTGGCTTGCCAATCTGCCAAATCATGGGACCCTAACATAATGGCAATCACGGTGGGACTCTGAGTGAATAAACAAACTTATACTTCCCTAAACATTTCAGCATCCCTTAAGAAGATTATCTTGTTGACTTACCCCACTGCTCACGCTTAATGGCGATCACAGTGGGACTTTTCTGAGTTAGTGACAAACTAAGTACACCTTAGGACTCCAAAAATCCCTTGTCTTCAAGAAAATCTAGTGAATCCGCCACCTCATCGCCACACTAACATAATGGCGATCACGGTGGGACATTGAGTCAAACATCCTAGGTATCCCTTAGGAGCTCTCAAAGTCTCAGTGAAACTTAGAAAACTTAAGTGTTGTTCGAAGAGTAGAAACTAGCTTTTTCATTATGTTAGCAAAATGATGACTCAGTTATAGAAAACTCTTACAAACCTCAGGGCTACACATAGAAAACTCAGGAAACCCCAAAAAAACATCCCTAGATTGGCTTTTTCTCAGTTATTGGCGGTGGACCATAAGTACATATCTCTAAAAACAACAAAACATCCACCTGGCGACTCCGCTAGCCTCCAGTAGGCCTAATACTCCATAAAAAACCAAAAATTTCATAAATCATACTGTTCTGTTGACTCATCTTTCCCAAAAACTCAAATTTCATGATGCAGCCTCTGAAATCAGTGACAAACTAAGTACAACTTAGGGATTAAAAAATCTTCATCTAAACATAGGAAATCAACAGAATAAACTTGCAAATAGAACCATAGCTTTCTCAACAATCTAGAAAACTGTTGAAACTAAGTTTTAAGTCATTCTTGCAAGTTTCCACATAAAAGATTTCTAGAAAAACATTTTCCTAAAAACATCTTTGTCAGTATTGGTGGTGGACCATAAATCTCAAGAAAATCTACCTGGCGACTCCACTAGCCTTCATTTTGTTTTAACCATTCTTCACATTAGCGAAACCCCTAGAGAGGACATCCATCCAAAACAATCACAACTATCACCCTCTCTAAACTTTCACTTTGAAATCTAGCTTCATGAAGAATTAATACCAGATCTCACCAGGACCCAAATCCCGCTATCATAGTTGACGACCCAGAAAATATTTTGTGGCAAACTTCTGAAACTGGTAACTTAGCTACCAATAGGACCATCCACAAAGCAAGCTTTGTACCTGAACATCTTACATCCTTGCAAGATTCCCAATTTGACTTGAGTTCAGAAAAAGCACTTTTTAGAAGCAAGTCGCAAAGTAAAATCAACCTTGACGATCTTGAGCCCTTAGATTTGCAACAGAGTCCTAGCAGAGAAGCCTCACCCACTACACCTCCTGATTTTCAGCTTCTCCACCATTGTAATATCCCTTTTCAGGGATATCTCTCAAACACAAGCAAACTCCAACCAGAGATGGACTAAGAGGGCGTTTACCAGATATGTCACCTCTGAAAAGAGGGTGAGATCTGGAGGCTACCTGGCCCTTTCCAAACTCTGTCTAAGAGTATGGGAAAAACACACCAAGCGGTATACTATCTGGAATGCTCAAAGAGAGAAATAACAGTAGTGCAGGCATACAATAGCATATGTAGAACATGTAACAGATACTCAGAAGTATAGAGAGAAAGCTAAGCCATTTTATTATACTGAGAATAGAAATGAGTACAATAGGTGATCAGAGTGATGGCACCTAGACTTGCGCCAGGCAAGTGAAGAAAAGCTCTCAGAATGACAAAGAAATGGCTGCTCTCTGATCTGCGTCCAAGCTGCGGGAGAACTGCTGTGCTACTGCTACTGCTGGAACCAAAATGAGTATTTGGGGCTGCTCCCCTACTCAGAAAAAGCTGAAACTTTGGAATCCACCTCTACTCACCAAACCTAGAAAAGCCCAGAGAGCGTTTCTGAAATAGCCAACCCCCGAAAATCATCCCCTTGAGGATCTACGCTATCCTCCAAGGCTCTGCACTGGCACTAAAGGGAATCCACCAAAATATTGCCTCAAACTCTGCCAAAATCCTCCAATAGGCAAGGGTTGGCCCCTTGCTCAATCTCAAAGCTCAAAACCTCCAAAAGAAACCCAATCCGGAGCTCCCAAGAAATGGACTGCGTCCTCCCTCTCAAGACTGCGCAATCACTAGATGCCAAGCTCCTCCACCAAGCCTCAACTCGATCCTCCTACAAAAATACTGATGGGACTACCTCACCCGAGCAGGCACTCAAAGTCCCCTGGAGTTGAGGGTGAGATCTCTGAACGAAGACACTCGGTGCACTAAACAGTGCTGCAGACTAGCTAAACAACTAGCGTGCTCAAGAAGTCGAAGTGACCAGCTCAATATCATAAACATCGAATGACCAAAATGAGGAGGCTCTCCTCCTCTTATAACGTTGGCCTCTCTCTCAAACCCTAGGCCCATCATCTCTTACGTAGCCTCTCTTGGCCCCATGCTGCCAGCTCAACCTGCCCAGTCCCTCCACGTGCTCTAGTGGGTCCCCTCTCTACGTGGTCTCTTTGCCCCTCTTGGCCCACTTAAGTTACAACGTTGTGTCTACTAGGGAGTGAACTTTATGTTTAGAGTGAGTTATGTCCCCCTCTACTCACTTTTATTTATAATTTAACTATAGTAGGCAAAATTGATCAAAATTAATATTTCCAATTAGCCATCGCTAATTGGGAATATTACAGTCTCCCCCAGCAAAATGTTGCTTGACCCTAAGCAATTGTAGTGATGGATGCTGCAAGATTTTCTCACTCTCCCAAGTGGCATCCTCATTCGGCAAATTCTTCCATCTCACTAAGAATTCCCAGATTGTCCTGTTTCGCAGCTGCCTCTCCTTGGTATCAATAATGGCCTCTGGCTGCAACACCAAATGCCCCTCATCATACGTAGGCGATAGCTCCTCTGTCACTGTCACCTGCTACCCCAATGCCTTCTTCAGGCATGATACATGAAAAATGTTATGAATCTTGCTGCCTTGGGGCAGCTCCAACTCATAAGCAACCTGTCCAACCCTGCATATCACCCTATATGGTCCATAAAAATGTGGCTTGAGCTTCTCAGCTCCCTTCTGCTTCAGTGACGACTGTCGGTATGGCTGCAAACGTAGGTAGACCAAGTCCCCTACCTCAAACTGTCTCTCCACCCGACTCCTATCGGCATACAACTTCTGCTGATTCTGCACTGTAGCCATGTTATCCTTGAGAGCTCGGAGAATGTCCTGGCTCTCTTGGATCCAATATTTGGCTCTCGGAGCCTTGCTAGCACCAAACATCACATCAGCAACAGATAAAGAATGATATCCATATAAGGCATAGAACGGAGGCATACCAATGGATATGTGATGTGTGTTGTTGTAGCAGTACTCCCCCAGATGTAGCCACTTCAGCCATGCTCTCTATTGCCCACTAACATAGTTACGCAAGTAGCCCTCCAGCCACTTGTTAACTATCTCTGTCTGCCCATCTGTATGTGGGTGGTAGTTGGTGCTCGGTGTCAACTCTGTCCCCACCAGCCGGAAAAGCTCCTGCCAAAATCTGCCCATACAGCGGCTGTCCCTGTCATTGATAATGGTCTTGGGAAGACCATGTAACCTAAAGATCTCTCTGAAGAATAGCTCTGCCACCTGTGCTGCTGTATAGTGTGCGGATATGGCGAAAAAGTGTGCGTACTTCGTCAGCCGATCAACGACGACGAATATACAATCCTTGCCCTGCACCATGGGCAACCCTGTGATGAAGTCCATCGAAATGCTCTCCGATTTCCCCTCCGGAATGGGAAGAGGCTACAACAAACCTGCTGGATGGCTCATCTCTCCCTTGTTTCTCTGGAAAACCTCGCACTCCCTGATATGCTAGAGCACGTCCTCCTTGAGGCCCTTCCATGAGAACCTCTCTCTGATGGCCCTGTAGGTTTTGGTAAACCCCTGATGGCCGGACAATGGTGAATCATGTGATGCCTGAAGTATCTTCTTCTTGAGCTGGGAGCCCTCAGTCAAGAGGATCCTATCTCTGTAGTAGATGATTTCATCTATCACCCTGTATCTATCATCTGTCACCTGACCATCCAGAACCTCACAAGCAAATCTGTCCTTGGAGTACTCCACCAAAAGTCGAGCCCTCCAATCTGTATCCAAACTCATCAGAGACGTCGTGGCTGGTCTACATGAAAGTGCATCGGCTACCACGTTGTTCTTCCCCTTGACATACTCAATGTCAAAGTTATAAGCCTGGATCTTGCTGATCCACTTCTGCTGCCTCTCCTGTAGCGGCTTCTGCTCCAAAAAGAACCTGAGGCTGTTGTGATCAGTCCTCACCCTGAACCTGTTACCCACCAAGTACTGCCCGAAATTGGCCAATGCATGCATAATGGCCAGCATCTCCTTGTCGTATATAGCATACAACCGCTCATGAGGAAGGAGCTTCCGACTCTCATAGGCTATAGGGTGGCCTCCCTGCATCAACACTACGCCGATCCCCTCTCCAGACGCATCACACTCCAAAACAAAAGGTTGCGTAAAATTTGGCAACACAAGCACTGGGAAGCTGCTCATAACCTCCTTGAGCCTGTCAAAGGCTCGCTGTGCTGTCTCTGTCCAACTAAATGCCCCTTTCTTCTTCAGATCTGTCAGGGGTGCAGCGAGCTGAGAGAAACTCTTGACGAACTTCCTGTAATAAGTACAGATACCAATAAATCCTCGAAGCTCTGTCACGTTTCTTGGCTCTGGCCAATCTTTGATGGCCCTAATCTTCTCCTCGTGGACTCTCACTCCATCCACCCCTATGATATCTCCCAAGTACATCATCTCTGTCAACCCAAACTCACATTTGGAGAGCTTAGCATAGAACTGTTGCTCCTCCAAAATATGTTGTACTGTCTCTAGATGCTGAAGATGCTCCTCCCAAGTCCTGTTGTATATAAGGATATCATCAAAGAAGACCAACACAAACTTCCTCAAGTGACTGCGGAAGATGTGGTTCATGCACGACTGGAAGGTAGCTGGTGCGTTGGTTAGCCCAAAGGGCATCACCAAGAACTCGAAGTGGCCATAATGACACCTGAAAGCGGTCTTGGGAATGTCCTGCTCCCTCACTCGAATCTGATGGTACCCGGATCTCAAATAAATTTTTGAGAAGAACTGTTCTCCCCTCAACTCATCCATCAACTCATCAATCCTTGGTATAGGGTACCTATTCTTCAGGGTCTTTTTGTTCAGGGCCCTGTAATCAATGCACATCCTTAATGTGCCATCATTATCAAATAGGCCTTAGGATGCCTATAGGGGGTGGTAATAACGGCCTGAATGCCCTGCTCTAGCTCTATAGTGTGCTCAAACCCCCGGTCTGATGGCTGACCTGGCAGAATCTCCCCAAACACCGTGGCATACGTGTCAAGGATGGACTGTATCTCCGGATGCACTGTCTACCCTGTAGTCCCTGCCTTTGATGCACACAGCTCTACTGCCCACTCTATGTCTCCCTTCCAGAAGGCTGCCTCCATCCGGTGAGCTGAAACAGTCTGAGGCGGATATGTGTGCTGACCCCGTATCTTCTCATATCTCCCGGTCTTCTCATCATCACACTCCATCTCCAAGGCCTTCCAATATTTGGTGACCTTCCCTAGAGTGATAAGCCACTGTACACCCAATATCATGTTGGTGTCTGGGATGTTGACCACGAAAAAGTGGTCAGTCAATGTATAGGTGCCCATCGTCACTGACAACTCTGGAACATATCGGGCACACTGCATAGCATGATCTCCTGGGACCAAGACTGAAAACCCATCGAAGCTCTCAGTCTGTATGCCTCTCCGCTCTACCATCTGTGCATCGATGAAGTTCTGGGTTGCCCCACTGTCCACCAGTACTGACACTCGCTGCCCACATACTATCCCACGTACGCGCAGAGTTAGGTACTTGGGAACTCCTCGCAATGCTGCAAGGGTCCCTCCGGTAGGTGCAAAGGTCGCACCTCCTGCTCCTGGGGGTGGAAGTGTTAAAGGATCTTGCACTGCATGACTGCCTCCTACCTCCACATCATCATCCTCATCCTCTTCCCCGCTACTCTCGGAGAAGACCTCAATAAAATGTGTTTTTCCAGCAGCACATCTGTGTCCTGGCGCCCACAGCTCCTCACAGGTAAAGCACAACCTCTTCTTCTTCAACTCCCTCCTGGCATCATCATCTAGCTGTACCCTACCCTGATTCCCCTTCGAAGGCGGAATCTTCACATCCTTCCCCTTTGGCTGGAAAGCCTATCTCTGGGGGTAAGGTGTCCTGGTCCTGGGTAAGGCATCCTTCAAATCCCGGGTCCTGCCAATGGCGTCCTGGAGTGTGGCTGGTCTAGTGGATCTGAATAGACCCTGAAGTGGCTCTGCTAACCCCTCAACAAACATGTAGATCATCCGTGCTGCGGATAGATCTGGCACCATCACTGAAATCCTCAGGAAATCTGCAATATATGTCTCCGGGCTCCCAGTCTATTTGAGCCTCGTCAGCTAAACAAAGTGCTCCTCCGGATCCCTTCAATCAAACCTCTCTATCAACCTCCCAGTGAACTCGACATAGGTAGTCACTGTGGAATGCCCGAGTGTAACCATCCCATGGAACCACCAGTCCTGAGCCTCGCCATCCAAATGCAGCATGTGTAATATCCCGTTTCGGGGATATCTCTAAAACACAGCAAACTCCAACCAGAGATGGACTGGGAGGGCGTTTACCAGATATGCCACCTCTGAAAAGAGGAAGAAATCTAGAGGCTACCTGGCCCTTTCCATACTCTGTCTAAGAGTATGAGATAAACACACCAAGTGGTATAGAACTAGAATGCCCGAAAATACATAAAGATAACAGTGCAGCAGACATACAATAGCATAGAAAGAATGTACGACAAATCATCCAGAAATATAGAGAGAGAATGCTAAGCCATTTTATTAAACTGAGAAATATAATGAAGTACAATAGGTGATCAGAGTGATGGCACCTAAACTTGCTCAAGGCAAGTGAAGAAATACTCTTAGAATACACAGGAAATGGCTGCTCTCTGAATTGCGTCCCAGCTGCTGGAAAATTGCCGTGTAGCTGCTATTGTTGAACTGAATTGAATACTAGGGGTTGTTCCCCTTGCCGGAATGAGCTGAAAATCTGGAATCCTCCTCTACTCACCAATCTCAGCAAAACCCATAAACCATATCAGAAATGGCCAACCCCTGAAAAACACCCCCTTGGGGAATTACGCTGCCCTCCAAGGCTCTACGTAGAGGCTGAATAGGACTGAATGAAATACCGCCTCAAACTCCACCAAAATCCTCCCAAAGGCAAAGGTTGATCCTTTGCTCAAATCTCCTGGCACAAACCCCTGCAAAAATCCCAAACCGGAGCTCCTCCTAGATGGACTGCGTCCTCCCTCTCAATGACTGCGCAGTCTCTGTGAATGCCTAGCTCCACAGCAAAACCGAAGACCAAAACCTCCCACAAAATGCTGAAGGAAATACCTTGCCCGAGTAGGCACTCGAAGCCCCCCGAGGCTAAGGGCGAGATCTCCGACCGGAGACACTCAACGCACTAAACAGTGTTGCAGACAGGCTAAACAGCCAGCGTGCTCAAGAAGTCAAAATGACCAGCTCAATATCATCAACCATGAAAGAATGAAATGAGAAGGCTCCTCCCTCTTTTATAACATTGGCCTTCCTCCAAAACCCTAAGGCCTATCTCCTCAACGTAGCCTCCCTCTTGCCACGTCCTCATCCTCATCTGCGCAGTCTCTTCTAGAGCATATGTGGGCCCCCTCTCTACGTGGTGCTTGGCCCCCCTTGGCTCCCTTTAAGTCACAACGTTGTGCTACTAGGGAGTGTGTTTTATTCCACTAAGTGAGTTAGACCCTCTCCACTCACCTTTTTATTTATTAATAAACTATAGAAGGAAAAATTGAGCAAAATTGAATATTCCAATTAGCCACTGCTAATTAGGAATATTACAGCGTGGCCACCTTGATGGCCTCCGTCTCTGCCATCTGCTTGAGCTGGAAATATATGTCCAGCTTCTCCACCCAAGACTTTGCCGAACTGTTTGATGAACCATCAAACATAGGCAAATGGAATCGGCTCGTTGTACGCTGGGTGTCTCCATCATGATAATGTCGGTGCCCTCTGTGATGGTGGCGGGGTATGCTGTCCCACTAGAGCTGAACAAAGTCTCTGAATGAAAGGGCATCCCTGAACTCCTGCCCATATGCCTGGTACTCAGCAAAATAATCACCCATGTGGCCAGGCTCTGGCTCCTGATGTGCTCCTGCCCCAGTGTCTGCACCCAGAAAATTGGGCATAGTGGAACGAGTGGGGGCATGTGATGCCTGGTGTGGAGTGGCATCCCGCTCTTGTAAATGGTGGGATGTGCCCGACCCCTCACCAACCTAGAAACCCCTTAGTGTTTCACGTTGTCTAGCCTCCACAGCAGTGAATCTCTAACCCATCATCTCGATCTGCCTCGCCAAATCCTACACTGATTTGAGGAGTGCTTCCCTAAACTGTTTTGCATCACTATCATCTGCCATTGGCTCTCCCTGCTCTGCATCTACCACAAGCCCCTCCTATTCTACGTCTATCACAGGCTCCTCCTCTTCTGCGTCCACCACCCGAACGTAGTCACCCTCTCCGTAAGTGTTCTCCAACCTACGCTCAATATCTCTGTACTTCCTACCTCTGTAGCAGATGTAGGGTTTCTCCCCCAGTGTCATAGACAACTAGCTCCACAGGCTGAGCCAGATCTATGCTCTGATACCACTGTAATATCCCTTTTCAGGGATATCTCTCAAACACAAGCAAACTCCAACCAGAGATGGACTGGGAGGGCGTTTACCAGATATGTCACCTCTGGAAAGAGGGTGAGATCTGGAGGCTACCTGGCCCTTTCCAGACTCTGTCTAAGAGTATGGGAAAAACACACCAAGTGGTATACTATCTGGAATGCTCAAAGAGAGAAATAACAGTAGTGCAAGCATACAATAGCATATGTAGAACATGTAACAGATACTCAGAAATATAGAGAGAAAGCTAAGCCATTTTATTATAATGAGAATAGGAATGAGTACAATAGGTGATCAGAGTGATGGCATCTAGACTTGCACCAGGGAAGTGAAGAAAAGCTCTCAGAATGACAAAGAAACGGCTGCTCTCTGATCTGCATCCAAGCTGTCGGAGAACTGCTGTGCTGCTGCTACTGCTGGAACCAAAATGAGTATTTGGGGCTGCTCCCCTACTCGGAAAAAGCTGAAACTCTGGAATCCACCCCTACTCACCAAACCCAGAAAAGCCCAGAGAGCATTTCTGAAATAGCCAACCCCCGAAAATCACCCCCTTGAGGATCTACGCTATCCTCCAAGGCTCTGTGCTGACACTGAAGGGAATCCACCAAAATATTGCCTCAAACTCTGCCAAAATCCTCCAATAGGCAAGGGCTGGCCCCTTGCTCAATCTCAAAGCTCAATACCTCCAAAAGAAACCCAATCTGGAGCTCCCAAGAAATGGACTGCGTCGTCCCTCTCAAGACTGCGCAGTCACTAGATGCCAAGCTCCACCACCAAGCCTCAACTCGATCCTCCTGCAAAATACTGATGGGACTACCTCACCCAAGCAGGCACTCGAAGTCCCCCGGGGCTGAGGGTGAGATCTCCGAATGGAGACACTCGGTGCACTAAACAGTGCTGCAGACTAGCTAAACAACCAACGTGCTCAAGAAGTCGAAGTGACCAGCTCAATATCATAAACATCGAATGACCAAAATGAGGAGGCTCTCCTCCTTTTATAACGTTGGCCTCTCTCTCAAACCCTAGGCCCATCATCTCCAACATAGCCTCTCTTGGCCCCATGCTGCCAACTCAACCTGCGCAGTCCCTCCACGTGCTCTAGTGGGTCCCCTCTCTACGTGGTCTCTTTGCCCCCCTTGGCCCACTTAAGTTACAATGTTGTGTCTACTAGGGAGTGAACTTTATGTTTAGAGTGAGTTATGTCCCCCTCTACTCACTTTTATTTATAATTTAACTATAGTAGGCAAAATTGATCAAAATTAATATTTCCAATTAGCCATCGCTAATTGGGAATATTACAACCATTTTGGCTCTGATCACCCCAAATCTGCTCAAAATCAGTCCACAAGCCCAAGTACTTCAGCCACACCTTTTCAGACCACCACTGTGCAAATTGCCTCATCCCATACCACAAACCCTCATACTGTAAATTTACCATTCGCTCCCATCATGGCAGCTTGGTATGCACCTTTAGTGTTACCATTGCCTTTGGTACCTTTGCAAAATGACTACCAATCCCAAATTCCACACTTCACCAGAACTGAGGCTACTATCGCTCAACAACATGTAGATGGGATCACTGATGCTTTTGACTACATGGAACTAGAAGATGAAACCATAAAGATGAGAATGTTCGCCCAAAGCCTAGGTGAAGAACCCAAGAAATGGTTTAAGAGCTTAGCTCTTAACAGTATACATGATCTCCCAGCACTTTACCAAACTTTCATAAACAGGTGGGAAATCAGGAAAAACCCCATCCAAATCCTTTCCGAATATAAGAATCTTAAAATGAATATGGGGGAAAGTGTTCAGAACTATTGCACTAGATTCAACAGTGTCTATAACACCCTCTCGCCTCACATGAAACCTCCACTTGGCTCGGAACTAGTAAAATTTCCCGAAGGTTTCGATCCAGATATGACATACCAACTAAGGGGAAGAGACCCCGCAACTTTAGAAGAAATGAAAAAAGTAGCTATTAGTGCCGAAGCCAACCTAGCTGAGAAAAGAGCTAGGATAAGATCAAAAAAGAAAGTCACATACCGTGATGAGGTCATGCCTTCAATTTCCTCCTCAGATCCAAGAATAGACAACCTGGTTAGATCCATGGAAAAAATGTGGGAAAGAATAAATCTGAATGAAAAAACACCTCTTAAGGACAACCAGCCAAACCCTCAAAACAAAAACCGGAACCAAAATTTTAGAAGAGACCTGCCTTAGAACAAACCAAGGGAAAATGACCAGCAGATCAGGCCACCTTTCAATGAAAACTATGTGGATGAGGTAGAAAGAGATATGGAACCACTTGATGAAAATCACTTAAACTTGATAGGTTCTAATAGCGAGGGTGAAGTTTTCCTCACAGAAGAAGAACAAGTTTTCTTCTCCTCAAATCAAAATGAAGAAAATTATGACCCCGAAGATCCTGAGGTAGGATTGCAAAACGCCATAATGGAAGCTCATAGGCAATATGACCTTAGGAGTAAGAAAAACCAAGACAACTCTAAAAGAGGTAGCTCAAACACTGCTATTATCAAAACCCACGATACCATTCTTAAAATAACAGCAGATAGTAGCAAAATCATGGCTAAGAAAACTGACCAAAACAAAGACAAAGCTAGTCAGGCAAGCCTTGATCCAAACTGTCCTAGTACCTCTACTAAGATTCCTGAAACAACTGTATTGAACAAAATCCCAAATCAAAGTCAGCGAATTAAATAGAGAAAGTCATGGCTGAAAAAAATGAAGCAAATCTATCTAAACTACAAGCACCTTTTAGTTTCGAAGGAGAAGTTGCCAAGATCAAGGTAACCATACCCCTCACTGAGCTATTAACGGTGGATAGGTACAGATCTCAGATTTTTAAAGTCTTAAACATAGAGAATGATGCAGATACTTTAAATCTAGCAGACGACAAACCCGAGCTTTTGTTTGGTCCCAATATAGAAGGAGAATACCAAGAGGGAATTGTTTCTCCATTCTACGTAAGTTTGAACATCTAGGACAAGGTATTACATAACACCATGTTAGATTCCGGCGCTTCCCATAACCTCATGTCTAAAGTAGTCATGGAGAGTTTAGGCCTAGAGGTAACCAAACCCTACAAAGACTTGTACTCTTTCGATTCAAGTAGGGTTAAATGCTTAGGCCTAATAAAGAACCTGTGTTGCACTCTAACACAAATACCGGCTAAAAGCCTAGTGATGGATGTAGTGGTGGCTGATATTCCTCCCAAATGCGGAATGCTATTATGAAGATCATGGGCCGCCAAAATACGAGGTAGCCTCCAAATGGACATGTAATTTGCTACCATCCCAGTTTTTAACCAGACTAGGAGGTTGTACCGAGAAAATCACATGAAATATATGGTGAGCAACCTAGATAGGCCAAACAACACCCCAGTTTATTCCATTCATTCCAATTTATATTCTTTTATCTTATACAATGAAAGTGATATAAATGAGCAGATAAAAGGAAATGAACAAGATTTCAAACCATCAAAACAACATTTCTCATCCCCAGATAAAGAAACTGATGATCAAAGCTCTATAAAACCTGAAAAATAGCTTAGAAACACACATGAAAAAAGAAACTCTTTGGAGTATAATCTTTGACGGTTCTTGTGGCAAAACTAGTTCGGGGGCTGGCATCTGGATACACAATACTAATGAAGGTCATTCTTTCAGATTAGAATTCCAATGTACCAATAACATTGCGGAATATGAGGCCCTTCTCCTTGGTCTGCACATACTTAAAGACTTAGGCGCTAAGAAAATATCATCCCAGGGAGATTCAGAACTTGTAATTAGAGAAATCAAAGGTGAATACTCGGCAAAAAACTCAAGACTGAGAGAATACAGGAATGCAGCATTAGACATCCTTAAAACCTTCGAAAGATATGAACTCACTTATATTCCTAGGACTCAAAATAGCCTAGCCAATGAGCTCGCCTTTGCCGCAAGCAATGGCCAAATACCATGTTTAAGCGAACAATACAGTATCCAAGTCAAACATCGCCCTATAGTACTAGACAACATTGACCATTAGCAAATATTCAAAGATGACGAACAAATTGATTATTTCTTACAATCTAGGAATGAGTTTGAAGTAACTAAAACATACTTAGAAAATGAAGAAAGGAGTCTTGACAAAAATGAAGACCAAGAGCCAGATTTACCTTCTTTAACAGATGTAAACTTGATTAATCATCCATATGAAGCCGAGACATGTGAGGACCTAGACCAAAGAGAGCTTGAAGTCTTACACTGTGAAAATGACACCATACCCAGAGGGCTTGCACCCTTAGAGGAATTGTTTGATTTTAATGATGTGGCCAAAAAACCAAAAATGGAATCTACCGAGGTTGACATAGAAGAATATAACATAGGAAGCACAGAAGAACAAAAAATGATCAAACTGTCCAAAACTCTCCCTCCTCACATAAAACAAAAATACATTGAGTTGTTTAAAGAGTTTAAAGATGTGTCCGCATGGGGATACCAAGATTTGAAATCATATGACACAAGCATCATTCAACATAAGATCCCCCTCAAAGAAAACCAGAAGCCTTTCAAACAGAATTTGAGAAGAATAAACCCAGTCTTACTACTTTTAGTTGAGAAGGAAATCAAAAAGATGTATGATGCTGGGATAATAGTGTCCCTTAGGTACTCTGAGTGGGTTTCAAATCTAGTATCAGTCAGGAAAAAGACCGGTGAGATTAGACTTTGTATTGATTTCCGAAACCTAAATAGAGCCTCTTTAAAAGACAACTATCCTTTGCCCAAAATGGACCACATACTTCAAAAAGTGGTGGGTGTTAAAATAATCTCATTACTTGATGGTTTTTCCAGTTACAACCAAGTGCTGGTTTTTCCTACTGATCAACACAAAACTTCTTTCACCACACCTTGGGGCACTTTCATGTATGTTAAAATGCCTTTTGGATTAATGAATGCTGGTGCCACATTCCAAAGAGCCATGGACATAGCCTTCTCAGAAGACATAGGTTATTTCATAGTCATATATATTGACGACATCACAGTATATTCCAAATCAGATGAAGAGCATCTGGTTCACTTGAGAAAGGTTTTCAAAAAATGTAGAAAATATGGTTTATCTCTAAATCCCAAGAAAACACTTTTCGGTCTCGAAGAAGGAAAAATCCTAGGTAACATCATTTCTGAAGATGGAATAAAAATATACCCCAAGAGAATTGAAGGCATACTGCAAATAAGTCACCCCAGAAACATAAAGGAATTACAATCCTTTATTGGAAAAATTAATTTCTTAATAAGATTCATCCCAAATCTTGCCGAACTTCTGAGAAATATCACAAACATGTTAAAAAGGAAGTTGGGGTTAAATGGACTACAGAAGCCAAAAAATCTCTTGAATTGGTTTAAAAAGCCCTGACCGGAACACCAGTGCTGATAAGTCCTGATTTCACCAAAGATTTTTACATTTTCTCATTTGCATCTGAACACACGATAGCTGCAGTATTATTACAAAAGAACACAGCAGGGCAAGAACAACCCATAGCCTTTTTTAGCAAATCCCTAAGAGATGCTCCCTTAAAATATAATATCATGGAAAAACAGGCATTCACATTGGTAAAAGCACTGAAAGATTTCCGATTTTATATCTTGCATTCTCATATCATTGCTTTCGTTCCTCATACCGTCGTCAAAGATATATTAAATCAAGATCCCGATGGTAAAAGGGGAAAATGGATCGCTATCATCTTAGAATATGACTTAGAAATCTAACCCACCAAACTTGTTAAGGGACAAGGACTCGCAAGAATAATGGCTGAAACCAACCTCTAAGCATTAGATATAAATTTTGTTGACACCTTAGAAGAACAAGAAGAATGCGCAGCCCCTCATGTTGAAGAACTGTTTTTAAATTCACCTTGGTATGCTGATATTCTTTATGTGTTATTTTATCTTAATGCCCCTCCAACCTTGTCAAAGACAAAACCAAGATTCCTCAAACAAAAATCTTTAAAATTTTGTATTTTAGATGGAATTTTGTATTGGAAAAATCCCACTGGTATGCTGCTTAAATGTTTGCTTTAGGATGATGCAGAAAAAATTATGCACGAAATGCATGAAGGAGAATACGGAGGTCATCTCTACTAGAAAACCACAACCAACAAAATCCTTAGAGCCGGTTATTATTGGCCTAAATTGTTTCCTGACACTCACAAACTAGTTATGACATGCCATAAATGCCAAATTTTTTATGGCAAGAATTTTTTTTTACATTTGCCCTTACATCCCATCATAGTTGAAGGACCTTTCCAGCAATAGGGTTTAGATTTTATTGGGGAGATTCACCCTTCTTCATCTGCTCAACACAAATGGATCCTTACAGCCACTGATTACTTTACCAAATGGATAGAAGCCATACCCTCCAAGAATGCTACCGATTCAGTCATCATTAAATTCCTAGAAACCAACATTTTATCTAGATTCGGCTGTCCTAGGAAAATTATCACTGATAACGTTGTTGTCTTTTCCTCCAAAAGAATGGTTGACTTCTGTTACAAATACCATATTGCATTAAGACATTCCACAGCTTATTACCCTCAAGGTAATGGTTTAGCCGAGTCCTCTAACAAAAGCCTAGTCAACATCATTAAGAAGCTTCTTGAACAAAATCAAAAGGCATGGCATGGAAAACTAGTGCATGCACTATGGGCTGATAGACTAACCACCAAAAAATCAATCGGTATGTCTCCCTACCAACTAGTGTATGGCATGGATGCCATTTTCCCAACATCTTTAGGGGTTCCAGTACTGAAGCTATTGCAATAAGTTCAAATAGAAGAAAATGACTTGCAAAGGAGGATAAATCAGACTATCCATTTACAACAAACAAGAGAAGAAGTTTACCAAAGGACTCAGTTAGCACAAGATAAGATGAAACATATTTTTGAGAGAAGGACCAATGAAAATGATTTTCAGATTGGGGATAAAGTGTTAAAATGGGATTCCAGAAGAGAAGATAAAGGAAAGCATGGTAAGTTTGAAAACTTATGGAAAGGGCCTTTCATTATCAGTTCAGTTAGCGGAAACAATGCTTTTTTCTTGCAAGAACCTGATGGGACTGAAACTTTCGGAGGTCCTGTGAATGACAAAACACTAAAACATTACTTTTGTCAAGAGCTCCAGTTTTAAACATTTTCACTCATTGTATATATCACTGTTTGAAGAAATAAATCAAAAACAGAAAATACAAAAACAGTAGAAAAGTTGAAAAGAGGGCAGTTTAGAAAATAGCAGAAAAGCCCCATGTTTAAAAAATAGTCACGCTGAAAGTGCGCAAGTCTAAATGCCACTACTAAGTGCTCAAAAGATGTCTTGTTCAGTTATTTAGCCTAATCATAACTGGACATGTTTTAAATTTATTGCTGATAAGTTAGTGAAATAAGTGATAGTCAAATTATGTAAGCTTGACTTGTCAAAGAAAGTAGATTAGGAAAAGATACTGGTTCCACACGCTCAAAACAGAACCAAAGAGGAAAACAGGGATGAAAGACAAACTATGTATCCTAGCCCTGATTTTTCTAAATCTTATTTTTCGTGCAAAATAATATTTGTGTGCAGCTTGTCTTTTATGCCACAAACACATGACAAATCAGACTGTCTAATCCTGATTTGGTCATGTTTCAATTTCATGTCTTAGTATAGTGAATGAAATCCTGTCAAACAGCGTAATCTTGACAGTCGATCTAGCATAGGTAGAGAATCAAAGGAGTTCATCAGTTTAATCTGAACTCCCGGAAGATATAAGTGTAGAATTAGATAGTGTCTTTTCCAAAAATATCATGTCAAAGGGTTGCTAGTCCAAATGCACCTAAAAGAAGAAAAAATGTTAGGAAATATAGTTGGGTAGGTAGAGATAACTTTGATGCTAATCATGCTATCAATTTTCAGAAATAGCATCAAGAAAGAAAGAAATTTGCGCCAACAGATAAGGCACTGGTTTTCACAAGCCAAAGATCTGCGATTCTGGACACCTCCTGAAAAGGAGCTGCCCTCCCCAAATGGAGCCACTGTTAGTCATCAGTATTTTTTACCCATTCTTGATGACTAATTTCCTTAGCCTAAGTTTTCTAGAAGCTAATCTCAAACTGTTTTGTCATCTAGAAAACACCCCAAACAAATTTTTTGTCCTCCTACCCCTTCCTGTCAGTCTATGATGAGAACTCCATGGAGACATACGCCTGTTGTGTCTTGGCTAGAAGAGTAGGCGACCCCATAGTGGACGTCTCGGCTCTTGTTGAGGCATAAGTTAATTTCTATTGTGTGCGGCTTGCAGGCTGTTGCACCTAGCCTAGGTTTATAGTGGCAGCCAGTTGGATTTGAACCCGGGCCTTGCTCAGGCAACTCTCACCAGTTACCGATTGTCCTAGATCTAAAAAAAAAAAAAAACAATCTCCAGTTTTCAAGCCCTATCTTGTTTCAGCAAAATATCCCTGTCTAGAGCTGTCTTAGCTTGGTTTATCTGCTGTCATTTACCTTTGTTTCTCATGCCATTCACTATCCAAAGGTTGACAAAGTGTCTGCAACTCCATCCCTGGTCATCTTGTCATTTGAAAATCTGATCATGCCTAAGAAAACACTCAGAATCTGTCAAAATTGTCCCTAAGTTAGATAGTGGTGTTTAGGGAGTTTTTCCTTCGCTAAGATATCCTAGGCCAAAAGCCTCTGTCTAGTACCAGTCAACCATGAATTGGTTCCTATTCTGCAAAACAAGCATTGTTCTATCCATAGGTCGCACACCACTAAGAGGTTACTTTGTCTTATTTCAGAAGAAGTTCAACAAAGGTCCAAATCAGGAAAAGAGAAGGTTTGTCATTGTCTGAAGAAAAATGCTTAGATCAGGCAAAATCTCCATGAAACACCAAAAGAGCTCTCCAAGGTTCCAAAACATCTGTTTTTACATCTCTGCAGGGGTGTAATTAAATGATGATCAGTGTACAAAGGAGATCAAAAGGGCAAATTTCAACAAGTCCTTCATGCTGACTTAGTTTTCCATCAAGGCAAGTAAAGTACAGTAAGAGCAGCAAGTGTACATGTTATAAATCCAAACGCTGCCTAAAGAACAGAGATCACTTATCAAGTCAAAATGAATAACAAGGACTGAGTAATGCTAATCAGCAGTGCTGCATAATATTTCCAAAGGTCATCATCATGTAGGACATAAGAAGACAACTTCTTCTTATGTTACCTTGAACCTGGGATGTGAACATTAGACAAAGGCAATTTCAAGGTACCCTGAAAACACAGTCAAGGGAAAGTTAGTTCAAAGGTGTCTAACAGTGAGCATTATCCTTATACCAACCACTTCATTCACTCCCTAAAAACTTCACAGTGATATGATACCAAGCAAAGACATATATTGTAGAGCAATGACACAGTGTTGAAATAAATGAAATTTCATTTGTATAAAGATAACCTCCTTCATGAAAAGTAGATGGTTAGAAGCACAATGACAGAACCTCCTTCAAAAAGCAGAGGGTTAGGAAAGCATTGCCGTGGCCTCCTTCATAAACAAGGAGAGGGCCAACATGTTTTTAAGTGATTTCAGAAGTTGTTTTGCGCCACCTCCTCCAAAAGGATGAACAGAAGATGCATAGCAAGGTCTAAAATTGTGTTTGAAAAAGGTTTTCTGTTGTTAAGACCAGTTGAGAAACAGTGGTGAAAACAAATGAAAATTCATGGGTTGAAGGCCTTTGTTACATCATAAGGAAAGCAATGACATGATGGTGTTAAGAAGCCTCTGGTTTTTCTGTTTATAAAAGCCTCTTCAAAGTATAATTCGAGGTTGGAGTTTTTAACTAAGAGCAGCCTCATCTGAATGGCAAAGGAGGTAGAACAAGCTTGGTTTTAAAAAGGCTTCTGCAAACTCACATGAAGAGACAGTCCACCTAGATGATTTATGTAAAAAGGCATTCTTGTTTTTTAGACAGTTTCATTATGATTTATCAAGGCTAACTCCCTCCAAGTGATGAATAAAGAGCAAGCACCAATAGTTACTTCTTCAGATCATTTAAAAGACAGTGGGCACATTGTTAAGATAGGTGAAACTTTCCCAATTTGGAAGCCTTCCTTCATCATACAAACAAAAGGAGAAAACTCATGGTTTACAGGATCCCCTTACTTCACAAACAGTGGAATACATAATGGTTTCAAAAGGTTGCAGGGGTAGTGTTTTTATAAGCCTCTTTCAAATAGTATACAAGGTCATAGCTGCGGAGAGAGCCTTCTTAAAAGATAGATAGAAAACCCTTTCATAAACAAAATCACATGTTTCTTGTCTTTGGTTTCAAAGTGACATAATACTGAGGAAGGCATGTATTACATGATAAAGTTTTATAAAGCACGAAGGGACTGTATGAAAGAAGATATTCACGAGTGACAAATTAAATAGGTCACTGTTTTCCCTTAATAATCTTTTAAGAGCAACAAAGTTTGAGGATAAAAAAAAACATCATGGTAAAAGACCCTCATCACTTCATAAAACAGAGGATTTGCATTATGGTTTTAGAGGCTGCAATAGTGGTTTTTGTGATGACCTCCCTTGTAGACAAACTGAAGAAAAACACAGTTTATAGCTCCTTCACCTCATAAACAAGGGGTTATAACATCGTCAAGATATGATATGGTCTTTGAGAAACATCTTATTTGAATATGGTTGAGTTAAGAAAGACTGTATAAAGGGGGTAAAGCATTTTCTAAAGAAACAACCCCCTCAACAAGTGCACAAAGCCACTATTCAAAGGTCTCTTCCAAAGGACAAAAAGAGAGAAGTTTGAGATTGATAAAGGAAGTTTGAAAACCCTCATAAGCTATAAAAGCCCGAGCAAACCAATGTTCGTGTCATTTTGCAAACCCAAGTCAAGGAAGAGAGAAAAAGTTTTGAGCATTTTTCAAGGCATTTGCAGCCTTTGGAATGCGCGGCGCACCTGTACATTTGCGTGGGGCGCCTATAGGCGCTCACTGAAGAAAAATATTCAGGGCACGGCGCGCCTGTGCGGTTGCGCGACACGCCTGTGCCCGGCGTTCAACAAGTGCCCAAGGCCGACCCGACAGCCTGAACGCGGCACATTCTTTTCGTTCGACGGGAGTGGAGGGCCGACCCGACAGATCAAACGCGGCGTGTTTTTCCGTTCAAAGCCCGCCCGACCCATCAACCAACTCTGAACGCCAGTTTGCCCGCCCGGGCCAATGCTGCAAGAGGCCATCAAGGGTGTTGAAGACCAAATTTTCACACAATAAAATCGTCCCCAAACACGGCTAAACACATTTTGAAAGGTATTTATGTCTCTAAGTCAAATTTTTGTTTGATTTAAGGGAAAGTCTGATATCAGAGTTTAAAGGGAGTCTCTTAAAAAATTGTCAAAGAAGCAGTGGTAAAGGAGGAAAGATTTGTTGTCAGTTTTTAAAAGAGTTTTTCTTGCTGTGAGTAATTAAAGATAAACACAGTCTTATAGAGAGAAAACTGAGATTGTTTTGAAGACCTTTGCTCAGTAACAAGAGGAGATGCTACTGTTGACAAACAAACTAAACTTCATCCAAAAGTGCTTGCTTGCTAAGATCATCACAGAGAAACAATGATTGGGGGATAAGGGTTTTTTATCAGTGTCAAAAGGGCTTTTATGTTGGATAAGGAATAGAGTGTAGTTTTAACAGAGAGACTCATCCTTCCAGGTCAAAAACTTGTACCACATAAAACAGAGAATCACTGTTTGAAAGAGTAGTGCCTTGTGAAAGTTTAAATTTGATTTTTCAAGTACATAAAAGATCATACAGAGTTTGTTTTGAAAACTGTTTACTAAGTGACAGGGAGACCACTTTGTTTAGAGAAACAGTGATCATTAAAGAGGGACAGTTTGTTCAAAGGGAAAGCACAGTGTTTTTCAAGAGTGTATTCTTTGCTTTGAGAGAAAGGAAGATAGTGATTGGGTGAAACAGTTTTGATTAGTTTATAAATGGTTTGCTCACCTCTTAAACAGGGTTTTCAAAAAATCAGTGATTAAGGGAAAGAGTTTTTTTTTGTGTCAAAAACAAAAGGGGACTTGTCTTAAAAAACCACAAATAGATCTTACTAAAGGCCTCTTTGCACAAAACATAGTGTTGGAGAAGTGAAGTTGTTTTCATTTAACAAATACTTGTTTGCCAACTAAAGAGAAAAGCAGAGGTCTATTTTTCAGTACAGTTCAAGGTTTTGTTTTGGTAAGTCAGTGAAGGGTATCAAAAGAAAAAATGCCTCCAAAGAAGGACAGCAGAAGTGGGTATCACAATAGGTATGAGCCTATTACAACTCAAGAGGTGAATGAATCTCTTTCAGTACTCTTCAATTTTCATGAAGTAGCGTGCTTGGAATTTTGCCAAAAAGTCCAAGAAGTAAAAAGTCACCTTCCTTTGACACATTTGTTTGCTTTGAGGCTGCAAGGAAAGCATGTCCATCTAGCAGGTCTGGATTTCAAACTCTCTCCTAGGGCTATCTCCAAAGCTACTAAGATCCCTTATATAGAAGAAAAGTGGTTCAAACAAACACACCTAGATCTGAATCACTACAAACCCTTTCTAAAACTAGACCATTAGGATGCTTGCCAAGCTATTTTCCCTTTTTATCACTTGTTGACCAGCTATGCCCCCCTCATGAAAGTCATCATGAAGTATTTCACATGTGAAGGGAGGTTTTCCTGGATTTATGCCTATCACATCAGGCTTCTTATGCATTTCACAAGAACTCAGTTGCTGAACCTACCTTTCTTCCTCTACAAAAGCATTGACAAGATGGCCTCTACTGTCCAAAAGAAGCCTTCCGCTCAACAGCAAGCTTGTTTATTTCATCATTCCCTTATCAAGATCAGTATCCTCCATCAACTTGAGAAAAATGGAGTTTCCTGGGACTCTTTCATCTCCCATCCCGATTTTTCCATTGCCTCTTCATCTCATGCGCCTTCCTCACTATCCACTCATCATGTTTCTCCTTCTTCTAGTAAATCCACTCCTAAAAGACCAAAATCCCCTATGATTGAGAGTGAAGAAGAGAAGAAGCAAACTAGTGATGAAGAAGGGCAAAGTGACAAGAAGCAAACTAGTGATGAAGGAGGGCCAAGTAAAGACTCTAAGCATGACAATGGGGAAGAAGGAAATGATGGTGAGCATGAACAAATTTATGGTGAGCATAACAGTCATGAAGAAGAACAAAGTGGCAGCCAAAACAGTGATGATGAGGGTCATGAAAGTCCTAAAAAAGACACTTATGATGAGGGTCATGACAGTCCTCAAAAAGACACTTATGATGAGAAACAAGACAGCCCTCAAGCAAGTAATGATGATGGAAAGCAAACACCAAACAATGAGCATTCCGAAGGGGGCCAGCATGGAGAAAAAAAATCAAAACAGTCCTAAGGGCAGCCAAGACCAAACCAAGGACCAAGTTGAGCAAGTGCATGTTATGAAACTATCTCTCTCTTCTCCTCAACACAGCTAAGAGCATGTGCTAGCTGCCTCTCCTAGGAAAGGGGCCATGACTCTTCTTCCAAAAGTGGCGAAGCCTAGAAACACTAGATCTGCAAAGAAGAAGACCACTCCAGCAGTGACTAGCAATGTCACAAGAGCGCTAAGAAGTAGGGGCAAACTGCCTAAAAAGAGAATTGTTGAATTGCCAAAGAGGAAGAGGACCAAGAAGTCTATCCAAGGCAAGGGGAAAGAAAAAGAGGAGAGTAGTCATGAAAAGGAAAGGGAGTTTGATATCATACAGATAGATAGTGATGATGGGGATAATGAAGCTAGAATTCTTGAGGCTCTTTTACAAAACAGAGAAGCCCAAATTCATGACCTACAAGCTGATCTAGAAAGGTCCAAAGACCTCATACATGTTCTACAAATGCAAAACAAACAAATAAGTGGTCAAATGGCAGTTTATGAGGCTCGGGCTTTCAAATACCAAAGGGAAGCCTACAAAGCACAAGTCAAGCTTGAAGAGCTTATGGGCGAATTTGATGATACTGAAGAAGAAGAGTAGCCAATGAGAAAGAGGCCTAAAACTATGGGTCTCAAGAAAGCTTTGGAGAAAAAGAAGGAAGAAGAGGCAGCCCTTGTTTGATCTTCTTCTCTTACTCAATTGCTCACCCAAGAAATAGAAAATAATAGAGAACCATGGCTTGAAAGGGCCAACAAGCATTTGGAGGATAAGTTAGAGAAAGCTAATAGAGACTTGAGTCTACAAAAGAAAATGACCAGACACTACAAGAAGTTGAACCAATTTTCCCGAAGAAAACTCAAACTTGCTCAAGAAAAGCTCAAGGCTGCCCGAAAGAGGCGCCCGGTACAAAAAGTGGAGAAAAGCACATCAGGGCTTGAAATATTGGCCTCAGCTTCCTTACATGCTTCTAAGAACCCATGAGGGGCTTGCTCGCCAAAATTGAGCAAATTTTGACAAGATTTTGTTTTTTGTGTTTTTTGGCCATAATTGCACATTTTTCAAGGCGCTGCCATGGGTGCTAGGAGCATCCTCAGCTCATGAAAGTCATTTTTTTGGATGGACGAAATTCAGGGGCAGCTACTCACAAATTTTCAGATCCAAAGGAGGTGTCTTGGTCCCCCAAAGAGGCGAAAAACAGTGATTTTTTGACTTTTTGCCTCACATATCAGCAAGGGCTAATTTTTGGTTTTTTCCACTAAGTTCAGTTTTTGACATACTTCAAGGGATCAGTTTGGGAAAAATCAAATAGTTCCAGAAACTAGACGTCTAGGGTTTTCCAACGAGCCATCACGGGCCTCGTTTCGACATCGGGAGGTCCCTCACAAGTGGTCTACAAGACAGGGAATTTTCTACTGCTACGTTCCTGTAGCATTTTGGCAAAAAAGACAGTTTTCTGAAGTGGCTCATCCAAATGTGCGTTAAGACTTTTTTGGCCATTGTCAGTTAGGAAAAGTCAAATTTATTTCCTTTTTAGAATTTTAGGATATTTTTAAAGATATTTTGTGCCTTGGGCTTTGCAAAGTCTCAAGGACAAAATCAGATATTTGTAATAGGCCATTGGCCTTCTGGATGCTCTTAGATAGTTTATTTCTCTTTAGCCTATATATTCCAAGAGACTTCATTGTATCAAGAAGCTGAACTTGATGATATAGAGCAATACATGATATTACAAGCTTTGAAGAAACACTTTGTCTCATGATGTGGATGATTTCTTGTTTGTCTTGGATGGTGGAAGAGGATTGTTTGTTGGATTCCTTGGCTTGGTAAAATGGTATAGTGTTCCTATCTGTATGTTTTCCTTAGTTTATCATACATGTTTCCATGTTTCTTGCTTGCTGAAGGTCAGTAAAGTATAGATTTGAGACATGCCCATGGAGGCACCTCAAGTTTCTTGATTTCATTACAGCTTCTATGTTTCTCTTCTTTCTTAGTTATGTCAAAGAATTCTTAACTGCTCTTTGATACCTAAGAACTTTTTATTTATTTCATTAATGATTATTATGTATGCTATCTAGTATGATTCAAGGTATGCCCTGCTTACATATAGCTATCCAAAACCCCATCACTGAAACCTTTCTCTGAATGTTTGATTGTCCTAGTTGAACCAGGAGGTTTTGTGTCGATCTTGCCCTTTGCCTATGCTCTGCAATCTTAGTTCAAAGTTCCCGATAGCTCAAAATATGATGTCTAGGAGTTCCTTCTTCGTAGATTGAGTTATTTGTTTGTCTTGTTTGTTTTCCCCAAAGTTTGAAGGCGATTTTCCCAAAGTTAGAGGGTCTTATACTTCTATGTATCGCCTAAATGTTTATTTTATGCATCTATCAGTTTGAAGTTTCATTTATCGTGATTAATGGTTAGCCCTACCACATGGATGTCTGCTGTAAAACTATTTATGCATTAAACCTCTTTGTCCTTTCACAAATTTAGTGTCCATCCCATTTCATTCCACCTAAAAGAATCCATTTTACCTCGACCAAATCGGCCCTGTAATAAACTTTGTCCACCCTTTGAGGCAGTCTCGACCTTATCGACCCCATAGCCCAGTTGATCTTATTATCCTTTGATCATTTCTTCCCTCAAAAAACCTAAAACAAACTAAAAACACACTTAAACAACTAGCCTAAAATCAAATACATAAGAAGCAAACAAATCTACATCCCTTTCATAATAGAGAGAGCCCTCTCTGAGTCCAGGAAGGCTAGGTCATTGGGCTCCAAAGTTGGTTTGATGTTACCCTGTCATTTGGCTTGCCAATCTGCCAAATCACAGGACCCTAACACCTTCATCCGCAACCCTCGCCGTCGACCCTCATTTCTCAGCTATCCGACCTGCAGCTTATTCCGTTGTCTCCTTGTGCTCCCTCTTTCGCCGTCCAACCTACACGCAAACATATCAAACTCAAAAAAAACAAAGCCCGCGTTAAAAAATTTCATTTTGGTTTAGTTTCATTTTTGTAAAGGTTTAAATTGAATTTCGATTTTGCTTTGTTAATTTTTATTTTTAATTTGTTAGTGTAGGCTGTCTTAGTTCTTTTTTTTTAAACGTAGATTTTAGTTTTAATTTTTTTTTTAAGTTTTAGATTTTATTTAGTTTAGTATTGTTTTAGTGGAGGTTTAGTTTAGCTTTAGATTTGAATTCGATTTTTTTTATTAGTTTTAATTTAGTTTAACTTTAGCTTTATTTTTGTTTAGATTTTAATTCTAGTTTTCTTTAGATTAAAGTTTTAATTTTGATTTTGATTTTTTAATTTGTTTTAGATTTAAAAAATAATAAAAAAATATGAAAATTTCAAAATTCTAAATTTTTTTAAAAAGATTTGACTGTGGAGCATTTCTAATTTCTGGATTGGGTTAATAGAATATCATAAATTCAGAAAATATTTCAAGCATCTGGTCTTTTTTAAATGATCGTTTCATGATAAGCTTTGTTGATTGGTTTAAGTATCTTAATGAATGATTGTGGTACTTTTTACTGAATATCATTGTGGTCATTTGTGTTTGTATAGCAGCAGTTATACATCCAATACTTAACTTTAATTGTATAATGGGATCTTCTTTAACTCCATAAGGCACTAGTTTTGATATAATTGATCTTGGAAATCTCGTTAATCTTATCAAGTATTTCGTGTTTTAGCTGTGTCTCCTAGATTGGTTGATTCTCAACCAGTTATTTTCCTTCATTCCTGTTAGGGTCTACTTCCCTTAGCTTGCAAGGAGACAACTTAGATAGAGAGATTGGGGATCAGCGTGACAGCCCCCGATCTGAGCCATTGTCGTGGTGCCTAGACAATCTATGCGACAACATTTTTTGGCGCCGTTGTCGGGGATAGATTTTTTCTGTCCTTGGTCTTAACGACATTTTCTAATCTTCTAATCTTCTTTCTCCATTCATTAGCCTTTCACGAGGGATCATTTTTTTTGGCGTCGTTTCATCTCTTCATCTTTTCATCATCTTATCTTTCGTCATCTCACTAATTATTTCATCATCATATCTTTAGCACCTAGACATTTCGGTTGGCTTCTTGTTTGGGTGGTGACTCCACTTATTCATCTATTTACTCCCAGACAAGAATCCACCCCTGATATCCATCTATTATTCTCGATTATTTCTTCTATTTTCAGAATTAGTTTCATGTCCAAGTGGCGACTCCAATTCTTTCATTTCTTACAAGAGTTCCTGCTAAGAAGTTCGCTTCTTGAGGACCTTTTGACTATTCTTGAACACGGATCTATTTCTTAAATTTTAAGCAGGTCATCATGGATGACACCTTTCATGACATGCCAGAAGAGGTCATTTCTAAATTTCCTTTTTTCTCAGGAGGTGATCCAAGCATTGCTCTACAACGTCTATGGATGGTCACTTTTTTGATAAATAAATATTGTCATCCTTCACAATATAATCATGAAGATGTCAAGATACGTATCTTTTGCTATTCCTTAAAAGGTGATGCTATCGATTGGTTTCGAAATTGTCCTGAGGAGTATTGTTTACAAGACATCATCAATGCTTTTAGAGATAAATATATAAAACAAGATGACTCACCTTGTGCTCCCAGTATTATGCAAAATAATGAAATTGATCTTGTAGAGAATTCAACTATCAGCAGGAGATTTCTAGACAATTCTCAGGATGAATCCACTTGTACCACGACAGCACAAACCCATGATAGTGGTGAAACAGAAACAAGTTGTCAAATCAGTGTTGACAACGATAAGCATCTTGTTAGCGAATTGATTCAGATGGTTAAGGATATGGAGGCCAATCAAGCTCAGGTAATCAAGAATATGGAGGCAAACCAGGCTCAAATCATTAAGAATATGGAACTTAATCAGGAAAAAATAATAGTGGATCACGCTAGGGAAATTGGTTCTATACAGAGCAAGTTATTGGCCTTAGAAGAAAAACATATCAAGGAAATAACGATCATGGAAACAAATCATGAGAAAGAGATGAACTGTATGCAAAATTTCTTCATAGCCATGAAAGAAGATAATGATGAATCAACAAAAAACATGGAACGCAAATTGTTGATGATTGAAGAGAGTCATGCACAGGAAATAAATGTCATCGAAAACAGATTTAAGAGGATGGAAGTTAATCATTCTAATCAGATGTCTCTTCAACACAATTTGTTGACTATTGAAGAGAGTCATGTGAAGGAAATTACTATTGATAATGTTAATCATTCCACTGATATCCAAAAGAAGTTGGAAAAAATGGAAAGATCACACATGTAGAATTTCCAACCCAAGTTAGAATTGTCAACAAATCATAGGCCTCCCAGTTCACTGAAGCAATTTCCATCTCATCACACAGAGGTCACTTTTCCCATTAAGGAAGAATTATCTATGGTTACAAAGAAAGACCAAGCTTATGTGTCACCTTTAACAGAGTATATTCAGAATAAGATTGGTCACACTACAGGTTCATCAGATGTTTTGTACAAGCATTTTCAAGATAAGGACAAGAAATCTACAGTGGTATCATTGCTGACATCACAGCCTCCTCAGACGAAGCAAAAAATGCAGAAAAGAAGAAGTAAGCGGTTTGATTCGTCTGATGGTCGAGAGCAGCTTGACATTCGGATAAGACAGAGTCCTACAATTAGCAAGATTGGACATGGCACATCTGAAAAAAAGCCTACAGACTTGCCTGAAAGCAGGAAAATGCTCAGCATGCACTATATTGAGCACATGTGATGCCACAACGCATCCTTTGTATCATATCTCTAACCCTACACCTTGTTATTTCAACATTTCATTTTGCAGTTAGAGTAGATTTACTTTTCATGTTAAGTAGAATAATAAATGAAAGAAGAGCTTCTATTTTTCATGTGCTTAATGTTATATGATGATATTTGGATGGATGCTACTTATGTAATCTTGTGTGTTGCTTGGATGCAGATTCTGGATTCTCACATTCCTTCAATGAAGCAACGTGTCCCCAAGTAGAGCCAGATGTTGACCACACTTTGTCAACTACCCCATAGCAGTACACCACCATTTTTTCAAATGGGATTCGTCATGTTCGACATGGTCGCGCCATTCAGATTCCATCATCAGTCGACATTTTTTATAAATGATGTAAACCCATTCTGCATGTTCATGATGTAAATGATCTAAGTAAGACCGTCAATGTATGTAACAACCTAGGTAAGCCTAGTATGTTGTTGATGATTTCTATCCTAGGAGGTTTTTTGTCTTGCTGATTTACTTGTGTTTTTCGACACAAATTATGGGCAGAGTTTTCCCCTCCAGCCTCATCCCAAAGCTAGGGTGGATTTTGTCATCAGCATGCTAAGTGAGTCCTAGTGTTTTCTATCGAGACCTTGTAAAATTAGTTTGGGAATAATCCTAGCTAGTTGGCTAGATTTTTTTATTACAAGCTACCTAGTCTACTAGATCATGTTTTGAGTTGCAGAATTGGGTACCTATTTGAGGGTCTATACGAATGGGTATTCCCCCTTCATGTGTCTAAATGTATTATCTTATGTAAAGAGGGTTGGAAAAAATAATTAAAATCCCCTCAGTCAATCAATTAAATTTTCTAGTCAATTAATTAAAAAATCTTAAGCCAGAAATTTAATTAATTTTAGGTCCTAGGTGAGATAAAATCCTTCAAAGACAAAATTCGTTGGTCCTTAAAAAATGAATTTTTAAAGGCCCTAGGCCAAGGGAATATTGAGAATTTTAAGAAATTTTGGACCCTTGGGCCTAGGTGGTTAAGTCAAAGTCAAAATTTTGGGGTAATTAACTCAAAAATAGTATTTTTGAGTTAATTAAAATGGATTTAAATCATAAATTCGTTTTTTCCCCAAATTTATAATTTCGACAGTCCAGATTAAAAGATGATCAAATCTTATCGACGGTCGAGATTATTTTGACATGGATCAACCAACCTAGCCGTTGGAGATTTTGTCCTTATAAATTAAAGGTCTTTGTCAGTCTTGAGCATAGTTATTAAAACCGGAACCGGTGACCGGACCGGTTGACCTAATGAACCGGGTTTCTAACTGGAACCGGTCTAACCGGGAGCGGTCAGATCTCAATGAACCGGTTTTAAAAAAAATACATTAAATAATTATTTTTAATAAAAAAAAACTATTTTTAAGATTTGCAACCATGATTCCAAGCCAATAGAGACAAAATATGCAAAGTTTGCTCATTTATATACCATGCAAAGGTGAATATATCAAAATGGCACCGAGTGCAACACATATTATCAAAAAATACATAAGGAATGAGGCTCCAAATGGCCCATAAAGTCCAAAAACAATGCTACAAGCTATGAGGCCATTGGCCTAATACAAGACTACATATTAGTGATCAACAACATGATCACTCCTCATCATGATCAAAATCATCACCACTACTAGACAAAGGATCATCAACATGAGCTACATAAATAATATGGCTCAAAGTTTGAGGACTCCTAAAACTCCTCTACAACTTTAGTAGTAGTAGTAGTAGCAAAAATAGACATCAAAACTACAAATCACTAAGCAACATGGTCTCTCATGAAACTCATCATTGATTCATTGCTACTAGAAATGGGATCATCAACAAGAGATACATAAACATCATCTAGCTCAAAGTCTTCAGACTTGGATTGCTCAACCTTATAACATGATAGAAATTGAAAAAGTTTAACATGCCTAACCAGTGATTTTGGTTTGAGTGAAGGGTTCATCTCCTCAACCTTAAAATGCTGTAGAAAAAGATTAGCATGCCTAACCAGTTGTTTTCCTTTGAGTGAAGGGTACATTCTTGTTAAGGCCACGGTAGGAGAGTTCAACAATCAATACCACCAACATCAACAAAGTTCAACAATCAATACAACAACATCAAGGTTCTTAAATGACTTCATGCTCTTGATCAAATGCCAATCTCGTACCCTTACACATGATAGAAACAAATGGAAACATTGCAAACCCCCAAACCATGAAACCTGAAAACCATTAAGTCTGCTGAATTTTGAGTGAAATCTAAAATTCTAGTTTCTCCATATGAAATCCAATGAGGATGAAACCACTCTTAAACATCCTGAGTCATTTCATGTGTCAGGAAAATGAGAGGGTAGGCAAAGTCAAGTGAAGCCCCCCTTGCCCTCCTGAAATGGTAGCACAAACTTGAGCATGAGACACCTAACCGGCCGGTTAGGTACGAAACCGGCCGGTTTATGCATTAACCGGCCGGTTCCGTACCTAACTGGCCGGTTAGGTCCGGTTAACTGGCCATTTTCGGTGAGAGGCCTCCCTTAACCCGGTTGCTTGAGCGGTTTATACCGGCGCCTTAGCTGACCGGCCGGTTTTGATAACTATGGTCTTGAGTCATCCGATCTTAGGATCGTGCACTTGTCTTTGAAGCTCTTGTGAATTTTCTTTGATGAATAAAGCATAAAGACTTTGGGGTTACAAACTTTGGTGTTCCTTTTCCAGATCTATGTGGTGATTCATTTCTAAACTCTGCTACTTTGTTTGATATTTTTATGGTTGATGGCCTTCATGGATTAATCTGCATACATGTATTTTGTGTAGTTTTCTGGGTTCATAAAATGACATTTGATTTTTTTTAAGGATCTCATGTTATTTTCTTAAATCTCTATCAGTCTAAAGTTCAGATCTAAGTGTGCATGGAATTTTTTTTTTTTAAGATTTGAGCGTCTGGGGAAGTCTTCAGTTGGACCAGCTGACTCTCAGATTCGTAAATCTAAAAAAGCCCATCGTTTCTAATTTCTCAAAGTTATCTAACGAAATTGTGTTTTTACAGGGTTTTTAAGGCTTGTGCCTCTCTTCAAAATTTCAAATTTCTAAAAAAATTGTGTTGAAATGGGTTCAAATCTGGCCATGAGGGCCTCAGATCTGTAAATTAGCTTGTAAATTTGTATTTTTTTAGGGCTGTAAGGGTTTAATAAATTTTTTGGTTTATATATTTTTAGGATTTGACTGGTTTTGCAAGTTGTAGGGTTTACTCAGAATTTTTTTTAAGATCTAAGCCAGATCTAGCCCCCAAGGGCCAGAGCTAGCCTCAGAATTGCTCCTGTGGGTAAATCTGAACGTTATATGATTAAAGGAGCATCTAAATCTGAGTTTGATGGGAGAAATTTTAATTTATCTGGGCGTTTCAATTGTGCTGGTTTTTTCTGTCTCTATTCATTGCAAAAAATGCTGTCAATTCCCATCAATTTCTGCAATTCGACTTCAAATCCTCCTTTGCGCTGGTGTCCACTTCATTCTCTGCCCTCTACGTGCATTTTCCTCTGCCATCCTCTGCCTTTTCTCTTTCCGATTTCATCTCCTCTACCCTCGCTCTCCTTCCTGTCGCTATTTTCATTCCCTTCAACCCTTGGCTCTGCCGTCCCCTTCCATCGTCTCATCTCTGCAAGTCATCACATTTCTTGCCATCGTTCCCATCCACTTCGCTTCTTTCCCTTCATTCGCAACCCTTGCCGTCGACCCTCGTTTCTCAGCTATCCAACTTGCAGCTTATTCCGCTGTCTCCTCGTGCTCCCTCTTCCGCCATCCAACCTGCACGCAAACATATCAAACTCAAAAAAAACAAAGCCCGCATTAAAAAATTTCGTTTTGGTTTAGTTTCATTTTGTAAAGGTTTAAATTGAATTTCGATTTTGTTTTATTAATTTTTAGTTTTAATTTATTAGTGCAGGCTTAGTCTTAGTTCTTTTTTTTTAAACGTAGATTTTAGTTTTAATTTTTTTTAAGTTTTAGATTTTATTTAGTTCAGTATTGTTTTAGTGGAGGTTTAGTTTAGCTTTAGATTTGAATTCGATTTTTTTTATTAGTTTTAATTTAGTTTAACTTTAGCTTTAGTTTTGTTTAGATTTTAGATTTAGATTTTAATTCTAGTTTTTCTTTAGATTAAAGTTTTAATTTAGATTTAGATTTTTAATTTGTTTTAGATTTTAAAAAAAAAAAATGAAATTTTCAAAATTCTAAATTTTAAAAAAAAAATTCTAAGTCCTATAGTCAAATGAGCTTAAATTTTTTTTATTTTTTTTAATCTAAGATTTGACTGTGGAGCATTTCTAATTTTTGGATTGGGTTAATAGAATATCATAAATTCAGAAAATATTTCAAGCATCTGGTCTTTTTTAAATGATCATTTCATGATAAGCTTTGTTGATTGGTTTAAGTATCTTAATGAATGATTGTGGTACTTTTTACTGAATATCATTGTGGTCATTTGTGTTTGTATAACAGCAGTTATACATCCAATACTTAACTTTAATTGTATAACGGGATCTTCTTTAACTCCATAAGGCACTGGTTTTAATATAATTGATCTGGGAAATCTCGTTAATCTTATCAAGTATTTGGTGTTTTAGCTGTGTCTCCTAGATTGGTTGATTCTCAACCAGTGATTTTCCTTCATTCTTGTTAGGGTCTACCTCCCTTAGCTTGCAAGGAGACAACTTAGATAGAGATATTGGGGAATAGGGTGACAGCCTCCGATATGAGCCGTTGTCGTGGTGCCTAGACAATCTGTGCGACAACTGTGTGAAAGGGATTGAGACATTTGACTGGGTCAAGAGGACCAAATCAATAGTGTTGTCTAGAGGGGATGAGCCTCATGCATGTACAGCGCAGTCTTAGTTGGAGGTGGCACATGTGAAAGGAGATAAATCATTGAGATGGTTTAGGCTTTGGCAATATCTCTATCTTATAAGAGGAAGAGGAGGGCAACATGAGAAGGTTGTTGATGACCATATTATTTCTAAAGAATTTGTTTGTTTAGACATTTCTCATTCTCTTGGTTGTTTAGCAGAGAATAGTGTTGTTTAGCACAAGGATCTCCTATTTAGGAATCCTTCCCTTTCCTTGAGGAGCTCTTGGAAGACACTTGCATTTCTTGTCCACTATCAGGCTTAAGGCCAAGCTTCTTCTTCCAACTACAATGCAGATCCTGTTGAGGGTTTGGTTGTCTTTGTAAGCTGCAGCAAATGGAGGCCATATATACTCAGATCTAGGCCATTCTAGTGCCTCTTTTCAGTGGGAGAGTCTTCTATCCCCCTATCAAGAGATTGGAGGATTGGAGCATAGTTTCAGATCTTAGCTTGAGGTCAAACCATGTTCTAGAGCCTAAAACGCAGTTAATCTTCCTGGTCTACGTTATTTGCAAGGAAGAAAGTTGTAGGGTGCTTTGGCACATTTTGGAGGCAAGATCTCTAGTGTTGGGAATCTGCCCTTCACTGTGGTGATCCGTGGATTACAAATCTAATCCATGTTCCATTCAGATCTGATCTGAACACTGATGTATTTGCTTCAGAAATTCTGAATCATTCTACAAATCTGCTGCATTAGATCTCAGATCTACTCCATGTACTTCACTTTTTGCTAGAAACCCCAAGGGACATTTGAAGAGGAGACTCTATAGTGCACAGATCTTATATAAATCTATATTTTTGTACACATATCTATTCTAGATCTGAAGTGTAATCTATAGCTCTTTTTAGCTAATAAAATAACGCTGTCAAGCTTGTTCAGTCACATTCTATGGTTGCAGCACCTCATTCTTGAGGATTTTTTCATGTAAATTCTTCTATTTGCTGTTATATAATGTATGGGCTTCAGTATAACTCTGATTGGCTGATGTGAATGACATTATTGAGCCTCCATATTGGCCTCCTACTACTGTTCAGTTAAACTGCGTTATCTCTGAAGCAATGTTGTTTTATATATCGTCGCAATCCCATTCTTGGGCATTTTTCAGCCATACTAGGTGTGGGAGACTTGTTTACCTCACCTAGAATGATTTGTTTCTAATCTCCTCTTGGATTTAGATGTCATATTGTCATATCTAAGGGATCCAAGGGCTGATTTTGATTGTTGTAGCATACATTTATGAAAAATGCGTTTTTCAGACATGCATTGTTAACAGTCCCAATTCTAGGATATTACATTCTGGGGTGGGTATGTATGCATACCTCTAAGCATCACAGGTTTCCCACTCTTGTCCAGGAACTCCATCTCCAACTTCTTCTAATCGGTAGTGACTCTACCGAGGGTGATGAGCCATTAGACCCCAACACTATGTTGGCGTCTGGAATGTCGACCACAAAGAAATGGTTTGTCACTGATTACGTCCCCATAGTCATTGTCAAGGCTGGAACATACCGCACGCATGGTTCTAGCTCTCGGAACTAGTATCGAAAAATCCATCAAAGCCCTCTATCTCGATTCCCCTCCTTTGCACCATCTGGGCATCTATAAAATTGTGCATGGCCCCACTATCCATGAGCACTAAGACACGTTGCTTCTGAACTGTCCCTTGGATCCTCATCATTCAGTACTTGGGTATCCCCCGCAAAGATGCAAGGACCCCTCCGACTGGTGCAAACGCTGACCCTCCTGTTGCTTTAGGTGGTGGAGGTGGAGGACCTTCTCCTTGTGGTGTTGTGCTGTCATCACTTCCCATCTCACAGAGTGTCTCCTCTTCTCCCTCACTGTCAGAGAAGACCTTGATGCAGTGCGCCTTCCCCAAGGCACACCTGTGGCCTATTGCCCATGGCTCCTGGCAAGTGAAGAAAAGCTTCTTCCTCCTTAGATCCCTCCTGGTATCATCATCTAATGGCCCCTGACCTTGGTTACCTCTCAGAGGTGGAGCTCTCGTGTCCTTCCCCCTCTGCTGGAAAGCTGTTTTGTTGGGCATAGGGGTCCTAGCCCTCAGTAATGCATCCTGCAGATCCCGAGTCCCACCAACTGCGTCCTGCAGCGTAGTGGGTCTGCCAACCCATCTATAAACATGAAAATCCTCCTGGGTTTTGACAGATTTATAACCATCACTGGTAACCTCAGGAACTCCGAGATTTATGTCTCAGGACTCCCCGTCTACTTGAGCTTGGTCAGCTTTCCAAAGTGCTCCTCGGGTCCCTTCCTATCAAATCTCTCCAGTACTCTCCTAGTAAAGTCATCATATGTTGGCACCCTTGAGTGACCCAACGTATTCAACACATGAAACCACCATTTATGGGCTTCTCCCTCCAAGTGCAGCATAGCCACCTTGATGGCCTCCAACTTCGTTATCTAATTAAGCTGGAAGTAGATATCCAACTTTTCCACCGATGATTTGGCTAAAATATTCACAGACCCATCAAATGTTGGCAGGAAAAGCCTACCCATGATACGTTGCATGTCACTCCCCTGCATGTACCCTCCTCCTCTAGTCTTTCCCTTGGGTTTGTTGTTGTTCTTCAGCTGGAAAAACTCATTGAAGGTTATTTGCCTTCCGAAATCCGTTCCATAGGATAGATACTCTGCAAAGTAATCTCCATAATGGGTCTCCTCCGGCTCCTATTGCCCTCCGGTTCCCGAAGCTAGGAATGTGGGAATGGTGGAGCGTAGTGGAGTATAAGGTAAGGCTGGAAGGGTAACGTGAGGGCATGCCTGGTGCTGCGAAGTCCCAGACCCTTCTCTAATATGGATTTCTCCTTGAATCCCCTTTCCCTTTTTGCCGTTACCGAGTTTCTGACCCATCTCCTCAGTCCTCTTGGAGAGGTCTTATACAAAGTTTAGAATGCTATGAGAAAACTCCTTCTCATCATTTCTCCCCTCATCCATGTGTGCCATATCTCTCTCTTCAACCTTCGGAACATTGTCAAGCAGATCTGGAGTAATTTCGAGCCTTCTCTCTTTTCTCCTGTATCTTTGCCTCTGGTAAGTTACGTTTTGTCTATCTTATGGTGTCATAGACTGCGTGCTCCACAGGATGAGCCAAGTCTATGAGCTTTGATACCACTGTAATATCCCAAATTGGGATTAAACAGTAATAAAAGGAAAAAAAGACAAGAAACTACAGCAAAAATAAAAACACCATTAAACACAGAATACAGAGCCAAAATCAGTGTCGAGCCATTTTATTAATATGTTGGAAAAGAGTACAAGTGTGGTGCTGCAAAGATTGTACCTGGACCTGCTCGAGGCAGGTTGAAGGGCAACTCGAATCCTAGCAAAAATCCTTATTGGAAATGGCTCTACGTGACTCAATCACTGCACTACCCAGTCTAGAAAATACTGTTGCTAGCTGACTTCGGATTGTTGGTTTGGCTGCCTCTAGTGCTCAGAAAATTATGGGAATTGGTCACCGGACTCTCCCCAATAAACCCACAAAAACCCGCGAAGGGTTTTCAGAAAGCTTGACCCCGGAAATTGGCCCCTTTAGGCTTGGCACGTTGCTCTATTGGGGAAATCAAACTCTTGGCTAGAACTGCTAAAAAATGCCTCCAAATCAGTGCCAAAATCCTTGGTAGGAGGTGGCTAGCCTCCCCTCCAAATCCTTCGGCTGAAATTCACTTCACTCCCCCACTTCCGGCACTTCCCTAGACTGGATTGCGCAATCATTGCGCAGTATATGTTGCCTCTACGTTGTCCTGAAGGGGCTACACACTCCTTGTTGATGTTGCTATGAAAATCTCTCACAAAATTGCAGAACTCCTCTCGTGAGTGGGCACTTGAAGTCCCCAGAGGCAGAGGTTGAGATCTCCGCTTAAAGATCTCGTGTTGCTAAACAACACTGCAGACTCGGCTCTCCAGCTTAAGCGTGCTCAGTCAAGATGACAAGAAAAATTGAGATGAATGAATGAGGAAATGAGCTTCCTTCACTTCCTTTTGTCAATTGAGCCTCCAACATTCACTCATTCGACCTCTCACTGCTCTACCACCATCGAGCCTCTCCCACGTAGCCACCTAGGAGCCTGCAAGTTGAAACTTACAATAAAAATTGTAATTGAATTGTAATAAGTATTGCCTAAAGAAGTTGTATGGGGGTATGTGTAATCAAAATTACACCTCTCACCCTCAACTTTCTACTATGACACACTTTTAGGGGTTAAAAATGTGTTTTGAACCCTCAGAACTCACTTTTCCTAGGTTTAGTGGGAAATCTGACAATTAATTAAGCTAGAATTTAAATAAATAGAGAAAAATAAATATCCACACATGCTAAATGTTGTGGAAATGAGGTGGAAAATTATGGAGGAGTTAAAGTGAAGTCCCAAGGTGATGTGGACTCCCAAAATCAAGGAAAGGACATGTGCTCAAATAAAATCAAATTTCTTACATTAAATGAGAGTTGCTTACTTGGAAATTCGAATTTGTGAAGTTAATGCACATTTGGAAGGATTTGGGAGCATATTTGGTGGAGATTTTTGTGGGAAATTGTCCCCACGTGGGTTACCACCCATATACACTTGTCATTCCATCACAAAATTCGAATTTGGCACTTAAGGGAAGAAGAAAATGATGTCCACTTGCTAGAATTCGATTTTTACACTTGGCATTGGAGCTCCACTTATCAAATTTGAATTTTCCTTGTGATCTCCTCCCTCTCACCACTTTGCATTTGGTTCTTCACTGGGATTTGCTCCCATTCTCTTATATAAGTGAGCCTTGGACTCTTATTTGTATCATGTAATACGAGCTATTGGGCTTGAGGAGACGCTGCAGAATTGTATTCACTATTTGCAATATAATACAACAGTCTTTGGAGTAACTTGTGATGGTGTTCTTCTCCTTGCATATGTGGTAAATTATTGACTTATTGTTACGCTTCTATTTATTTCTTCATTCTATTGTTTCTTTCATGCTTGTTTCAAGTTTTGTTAATATGCAACTATCTCATATTAGCATAACAATTACTTATCTGCTCCAGGAAAATAAACTTGTGATGGTGTTATTCTCCTTGCATATGTGGTAAATTCTTGACTTGTTGTTATGCTTATATTTATTTTTTCATTCTATTGTTTCTTTCATGCTTGTTTCAAGTTATGTTAGTATGCAACTATCTCATATTAGCATAAGAATTACCTAACTGCTCCAAGAAAATAAATCTTCTAGTTGATGTCAAATATATCTCTAAGAACTCTTTCCATTGCACTTATTTAATTTCATGTGGATCTAATGAGTTGTGGTGAAATTTTGTAGAGGAATCATTCTTTGGTCAAACATTCAAACGTGAGGGGAAGTTCTAGGAGGAACCAACCCATTCTTGAAAATATTCAAGGAGAACCCACATGTTTAATTCTAAAGTCTCATCTATTTCGATTTGTTTTGCAGGCGTGCTCTTAAGTTTTAGGCTCTTATTTATTGCATCAAAATTATATATATATATATATATATATATATATATTTCACAAAGTGCACTTCATTTATCAATATATAGCTATTTCAAAGAGCTAAGTCATGGCTAGTCAAAGAGGAGAGCTTGCTCATACTGTTTGGCCTAACCTCTTGTAGATTATTTTTGTAATATACTTTGTGATTTCTTGAACTAACATTTGTTATTGTAGATTTTCTCTAACTTGTTGTCTTGCAGCTACTTGAAGATTTCATCTTCAGAAAACTACTTATAAGTTTCCATGCAGGACCTTGGCGCTCCAACTTGTAGATTATTTCTCTCTCTTGGCCGTGGAACTCAAAGAGGCTTTGCCTCTCTTCTTCTTACTTGAAAAATCTGTGGGCCTTAAATTGCAGAAATTTTCAGCAAGGAAAGGTCTATGGCTCAAGTTTAAGTTGTGAAGACTTTCCTTGGTTTTTAGAGAAGACTTCATAGTTTTCTCCTTCTTGTAACAACTAATAAAATTCTTGGTTTTTGGAGCGTGGGTATTACCCATTGGTATCCCTATCTCTCCATCTTTTGGAGAGGATTGGTGTAGTGATTTTGTTGGTTTATTTCATTTTTCATGCATATCATCCAATTGGGAAATAAACACTACATGTGTTACACTCATTTTGCATGCATTTTAATTTAATTTTCTACAAGTTTCAAGTCTTTTCACTTTCATAGCAAGTTTCAAGTCTTTTCACTTTCATAGCAAGTTCAAACTTCTGCATGCATGCACTTTTAACTTGAATCCAATTTGTCATGAATCTTGTTCCAAGTCTACTTATGTTTCACCTTTAATTACATCTTACATGCATCAAGTATTTGTGCAAGATTTCTCCATAAAGTAACATTCTATTTCATGTCAAGCGAGTACATTTCAAGTTAAAGTTAATTTTCATGTTTGGTTAATTCACTTACATGCCTCAAGAAACCACTAAAATTTTACCTCCAACATAAGTTGGTTGAATAGAAATTTTAGGGACCCTCTACTCCTATATTAACTCTTCACTATGAGATTCATATCTTTGGGCAAGGGTGAGGTTTGAGGATTGAAGAGTTAAATTGTAACCTTGCTCACATGAAATATCATTTCCCTTTTTCAAGAAGCAATATCTTTGGGCGAGGGTGAGGTCTGAGGATTGAAGAGTTGAATTGTAACCTTGCTTTAGAACTAATTAATAAAATAAACCAAGAGCATTTTTCATCATGTTTAGCTTACCTGCAAGTCCTTGAATTTTTCTTTCTTGATGGTTTAGAGTCTTACATGAAATATCATTTCCCTTTTTCAAGAAGCATTTCCTTTCATGGAAGTATTGTAATCTATTTTGCAACAAGTTTAGCTTAATTTTATTGTACTTGGACATTATCTACTTCAGCAAGCTCCATTTCATGTATAATGTTCATCATGTTCATGCATGGTTTATGAATCTAATTTCCTTTCAAGTACTCTTATTTCGTGTTGCAATGCTAAATGCATGTTGGTTTAGCTTTCAAGTCTTTTTATTCATCTGGCTTATATATAGATCACTAATTGTTTCCTTTTGAACAAAATAGTTTCACATGTTTGGATTCATAAATTTGTTTATCTTGAAGGGATTTATAATATCTTATGCTAAGATTATCTTGTTTCAAACTTTTCAAGATTACTTTTGCTTTCCATTTGAAAGCATTTTACTTCATTTAAACAAATACAATTTCATTTTAAAGAGCAATACTTTGAAGCTACTGGTTTTCATATGCTTTATGCTTATCTTATGTATTGATGATTATTGATCATATCACTTTTTCTTATAAATATTAAGAAGTAATCTATTTAACTTCAACAATTCTCCTAGAAACCTCACATCTTTAACTTAATTTTTCTTTAGGGACCACCCCCCATAGCTAACCTATGAGATAGCTTAAATGGAGAGAGTCGGGATTAGTGTGACAACCCCTTCTATGAGTTCGTTGCCACCAACCACACCTTGTGGGGTTAAAGACTTTTCTCACTAACTTGTAGGTAGGTGTAGGTGGTAAGGATAACAGGTCCTCATTAAAATAATTAATTATTTCAATAAAACATAAACTTAGTGGAATTTCCATGAACAATTTATGGGTTCTTTAGAATACTGGTGTCTAAGCCTGCTCAAAAAATTTTAGACTTCGATCACTTTCCAGTGCTACAAAAATCAACACTCCCTCTTAGCAAGGAAAGTGTTCTAGCAATTTTCCTGCTTCATAGTGCTCTGTCTTTGAAGCACCCTTTGCATTGTTGATGCCCCTCATCTGCTATGCTGCTGACATTTGTACTACTTCTCATGACACTGCCACAGTCATTGCCTCATCTGTATTGCAGCTCTCTCTGCACCTGTCCACTTCTGATACTGAAATGGATTCTTGATCATCCCCATCTTCTCTCTGAAGTAAACAAACTTTGTCTTTCCCAGAGCCTTAGTGAGAATGTCTGCCACATGTCCTCTTGTCGGAGTGTACTGCAACTGTATAGCTCCCCACTAGACACAGTCTCTGATGAAATGACACCTGATGTCAATGTGCTTTGACCAATCATGAAACATAGGATTTTCAGAGAGCTTGATGCAACTTTCATTATCACATAGAATGTTGGTCGCTTCCATATTTTCCTTGAGTAGATTCACAAGTAGCTTTCTAAGCCATATGGCCTCACACGAAGCAGTGCTTGCTGCCATATATTCAGCCTCATCTGAGCTCAAAGCCACAGATTTTTGTTTCCTGTTGCACCGGGAAGTCATTCCTGATCCAATATTCAAACAATACCCACTGGTACTTTTCCGATCTATTGGGCTTCCAGCCCAATATGCGTCAGTGAATCCACTCAATCTACTAGGCTCCCTCTGAAAACTGATTTCCCTCCTAGAAATCCTTCCCCAACTAATGTCGAATCAACCCTATCCGATCACTCTTTGCTGCTGATCAACACTAGCTCTAGACTTCTTGGCGAGAAGTCTTCTGAGCAACTACTTCCCCTTACTTTTCCACGCCCCGCTAGACACTATTCTACACCAACAGAAACAATGCCCCACCAGCAACTGCTGAATAAAAATGATCTGCACTTCCAGCCATGGCAACTGGATCTCAAAATTTTAGTGTTGGTCGAGCAAGCACTGCGCTGCCTCTGTGTAGCTATAGCGTCACCTCTCCTGACTCTGAGTCCCTCTGTGTGAGTGTAATATCCCGAATGGAAATAAACAGCAAAATAAAGCACATAAACAAATACATACAACAACTAGAGAGATATCATAAGAAAATAGACAATATGGAGAACGCTGAGCCATTTTATTAATACTGAGAAATGGAATGAGTACAAAGGTGATCAGAATGATGGTACCTTGGCTTGCACTAGGAAAGCATAGAAATACTCTCAAAAGATAACCCGGAATGGTTTCTCCCTCAAAGACTGCGTAATCTCCAGTGCTGCTGCTACCGCTGGCATGAACTGATAAATTAGGGCTGCTCCCCTCGGAAAATTGTGAAACTTTGGGAATGGCCTCTCCACCCAATACCCAGAAAATCCCAGAAAGCTTTCCGGAAATGGTTGACCTCCAAAAATGACTCCCTTGAGGCACTACGCTATTCCCCAATGAGAAACGCTGGCCCTGAATGATCTGCTGCAGATAATGGCCTCCGACTCTACCAAAATGCTGGAATAAAGGGCTAACCCCTTTCCAACTCTCCCAAGCTGAATCCCCTGATAAACCCTCAATCCAGAACCACCTCCTTCCAAGACTGCATCCTCCCTCTCACTGACTGCGCTATCTCTTTGAGTGAATGCTCGCCACTGTGGTTGCTACAACTCTCTCCGGCAAAACAAAGATGGGACTCCTCACCCGAGCAAGCACTCAAAGTCCCCTGGGGCTGAGGTTGGGATCTCCGCACAGAGACACCCGGTGTACTGAACAGTACGTGCAGACTTTGCTAAACAGCAAGCATGCTCAATGTCAAAAGACAAATAACAAAGATGCATAATCAGAATGAATGAAATGAGGAGACCCTCTCCCTTTTTATGCTTGGATAGCCTTGCTCTCACCTAGGCCCCACCATCAACTGCGCTGTCTCCTTGAGCCACACTGTCCCTTTCTCTCTGCGCTGGCTTGGACCCACATTGCCTATGCTGTCCTTTTCCTATGCTACCACTTCGACCCCTAGGCCCCACGCTGCCAAAAATCATGTTTCTCAAGTGACTTTAGGAAATGCTTTTATCCTAAGTGTGAGTTAAGTGTCCCTCTTCACCCACTTTATTTCTAACTTAATTTTATTAACGTAAAGTAGTCAAAAAATAATATTTCCAATTAGCTATTGCTAATTGGGAATATTACAGTCCTCCCCGGAAAAACATTGCTTGTCCTCAAGCAACTGCAATGATGGATGCTGCAAAATCTTCTCACTCTCCCAAGTGGCATCCTCATCCGGTAGGTTCCTCCATCTCACCAGGTACTCCCTAACTGTCCTGTTCTGTAGCTGCCTCTCCCTAGTGTCAATAATGGCCTTCGGCTGTAGCATCGGATGCCCCTCATCATCGGTGGGTGGAAGCTCCTCAGTTACAGTCACCTGCTAACCCAGTGCCTTCTTCAAGCATGACACATGAAAAATGTTATGAATCCTGCTACCCATGGGCAGCTCCAACTCATATGCGACCTCCCCAATCCTGCGTGTCACCCTATATGGTCCATAAAAGCGGGGCTTGAGCTTTTCAGCCCCCTTCTGCTTCAGCATGGATTTCCGATATGGCTACAATCATAGGTAGACCAAGTCCCCTACCTCAAACTGTCTCTCAACACGTCCCTTATCGGCATACAGCTTCTGTTGATTCTGTGTTGTAGCTATGTTATCCTTCAGAGCTCGAAGTATATCCTGACTCTCTTGGATCCAATCCTTGGCCCTAAGGGCCTTGCTAACACCAAACATCACGTCAGCAAAAGATAAAGCATGATACCTATACAAAGCATAAAATGGAGACATACCGATAGACATAGGATGAGTGGTGTTGTAACAGTACTCTCCCAATGCAACCATCGTAACCATGCCTTCTTCTGCTCGCTGACATAGTTACGCAAGTAGCCTTCCAGCCACTTGTTCACTATCTCCATTTTTCCATGGTAGCTAGTACTCGGGGTCAACTCAGTGCCCACGAAACGGAAAAGCTCCTACCAAAACCCGCCCATGAAGCAGTTATCCCTGTCACTGACAATGGTCTTTGGGAGACCATGCAATCTGAAAACATCCCTGAAAAATAACTCTGCCACCTGTGCTGCAGTGTAATGTGCTGATATGGCAAAGAAATGTGCATACTTTGTTAGTTGATCAATGACTACAAATATGGGAAGAGGCTGCAGTAACCTCGCCGGATGGTTCATCTCCCCCTTGTTGCGCTGGCAAACTTCGCACTCCCTGACATGCCGAAGTACGTCCTCCTTGAGGCCCTTCCACGAGAACCTCTCTCTTATGGCCCTATAGGTCTTGATGAACCCCTGATGTCCTAATAATGGCGAGTCATGTGAGGCGTGCAATATCTTCTCCTTGAGCTTGGAGCTCTCGGTCAAGAAGATCCTGTCCCTGAAGTAGATCACCTCATCCATCACATTGTACCTGTCATATGTAACCTGTCCGTCCAACACCTCACAGGGAAAACAGTCCTTGGAGTACTCTACCAAAAGTTGAGCCCTCCAGTCTATATCTAAACTCATCAAGGACAACGCTGCCGGTCTACGTGAAAGTGCATCAGCCACCACATTGTTCTTCCCCTTGACATACTCGATGTCAAAATCATATGCCTGGATCTTGCTGACCCACTTCTGCTGCCTATCCTACAACTGCTTCTGCTCTAGGAAGAATCGGAGGCTGTTGCGGTCTGTTCTCACTCTGAACCTGTTCCCTACCAGGTACTACCGAAACTTGGCCAAAGCATGCATGATGGCCAACATCTCCTTGTCGTATATAGCATACAAGCTCTCATGCGGCAACAACTTTCGGCTCTCAAAAGCTATGGGGTGGCCTCCCTGCATCAAAACTGCGCCTATCCCCTCCCATGATGCATCACACTCTAGGACAAAGGGCTGTGTAAAATCTGGCAATGCCAAAACCAGACAGTTGCTCATCACCTCTTTGAGCCTGTCGAAGGCCCTCTGCATTATATCCGTCCAACTAAATGCCCCCTTTTTGGTAGGGTCTGTATGGGGTGCAGCAAGTTGGAAAAATCCCTTGACGAACTTTCGGTAGTAGGTGCAGATACCCATGAACCCCCGAAGCTCCGTCACATTCTTCGGCTCTAGCCAATCCCTAATGGCCTTGATCTTCTCCTCGTGGACTCTCACTCTGTCCACCCCAATAATGTGCCCCAAGTAGAGCATCTCTATCAGTCCAAACTCACACTTGGAGAGTTTAGCATAGAATTGTTGCTCTTCCAATATGCGCAATATAGCCTCAATATGTTGTAGGTGTTCCTCCCATGTCCTGCTGTAAATCAAGATGTCATCGAAAAACACTAACACAAACTGCCTCAAGTGACTGCGGAAGATGTGAGTCATGCATGACTGAAATGTGGCCGGAGCATTGGTCAGCCCAAAAGGCATCACCAAAAACTCAAAGTGACCATAATGACATCTGAAAGTGGTCTTGGGAATATCCTGCTCCCTCACGCGAATCTGATGGTACCCAGATCTCAAATCAATCTTCGAGAAGAACTTCGATCCCCTCAGCTCATCCATCAACTCATCTATCCATGGGATGGGGTACCTGTTCTTCATGGTCTTCTTGTTTAGGGCCCTGTAGTCAATGTACATCCTTAGTGTGCCATCCTTCTTCTTCACCAACACCACTGAAGAAGCAAAGGGGCTAGTGCTAGGATAGATGTGCCCAAGAGCCAAGAGCTCATGGATGGCCTTCTCAATCTCCTCCCGGTAGGCCTTAGGATGCCTATAGGGTGTAGTGATGACAGCCTGGATACCCTGCTCCAACTCAATCGTGTGCTCAAACCCCTGATCTGGCAGCTGCCCTAGTGGTATCTCTCCAAAAACCGTGGCATATCTGTCTAAAATGGATTGTACATCTGGGTGTACGCCCTGCCCTGTAGATCCTGCCTCTGAAACATACAGCTCCACTGCCCACTCTATGTCTCCCTTCCGGAAATCTGCCTCCATTGGGTGTGCTGAAATTGTATGTGGTGGGTAGGTGTGCATACCCCGAATCTTCTCGTGCCTCCCAGTCTTCTTATCCGTCCACTCCATCTCCAAGCTCTCCCAATCACTGGTGACCTTCCCTAGCATGATCAATCACTGCACCCCCAGTATCACGTTGGTGTCTGAAATGTCCACCACGAAGAAGTGATCCGTCAGGGTGTAAGTCCCCATGGTCACTGCCAAGGCTGGCACATACCTGGCACACTGCATGGTCCCGTCACCTGGAACCAGTACCAAAAATCCATCAAAACTCTCTGTCGGTATGCCACTCCGCTCTACCAACTGGGCATCAATAAAATTGTGGGTGGCCCCACTATCCACTAATACTGAAACACGTTGTCCCCGCACTGTGCCTTGGACATGCAGTGTCAAGTATTTGGGGACTCCCTGCAAAGATACAAGGGCTCCCCCGGTAGGTGCAAATGCTGCACCTCCTGCTCTTGGTGGTGGAGGTGGCAGGTGATCCCCTCTCTGCACTGTACTATTGCCTCCTGCCTCTATCTCCTCATACTCCTCCTCTTCCCCGCTACTGTCGGAGAAGACCTCAATGTAATTTGCCTTCCTTGCAGCACAAGGGTGTCCGGGTGCCCATGGCTCCTGGCATGTGAAACATAGCCTCTTCAGCCTCAGATCTCTCCTGGTCTCATCATCCACTGGCCCTCTGCCCTGATTCCCTTTTGGGGGTGGAACCCTCATGTCCTTCCCCTTCGGCTGGAATGCTGGTCTTTGGGGAAAAGGAGCTCTAGTCCGGGGGTAGTGCATCCTGCAAATCCCGAGTCCTCCCAACTGCGTCATGGAGTGTAGTTGGCCTCGTCGATATGACTAACCCCCGTAGAGGCTCTGCCTATCTGTCGATGAACATATAGATCATCCGGGCTTCGGATAAATCAGGCACCATCACGGAGAGCCTCAAAAACTTTGAGATGTATGTGTCCGGGCTCCCGGTCTGCTTGAGCTTTTTCAGGTCAACAAAATGCTCCTCTGGATCCCTCCAATCAAAACGCTCTACCAGCCTCCGTGTAAACTGGGCATATGCTGTCACTCCCAAGTGCCCCAGCATAGCCATCCCGTGAAACCACCAGTCCTGGGCCTCGCCCTCCAAGTGCAGCGCTACCACCTTGATGGCCTCCAACTCTTTCATCTGATTAAGCTGGAAATATATATAAAACTTTTCCACCCAAGCCTTTTCCGAACACTTGGATGATCCGTCAAATGTCGGTAGATAGAATCTGCCTACAGTGCATTGTACATCCCCGTAATGTGAATGCCTGTTCCCCCTGTGATGGTTGCGGGGTATGTTGTCTCGCTTGAGCTGAACGAAGTCATGGAATGCGAGGGCATCTCTGAACTCCTAACTGTAGGACTGATACTTAGCAAAGTAATCTCCCATGTGAGCTTGTTCCTGCTCCTGCCCCAGTGTCTACGGCAAGAAATGTGGGCATTATGGAACATGGGGGTGTATGTGATGCCATCTGCTGCGCTGTGAGATGCTCCTATAAATGATGGGATATGCCCGATCCCTCTTCGATATGGAAACCCCTTGGGGTTTCACGTTGTCTAGATTCAGCAGTGAACCTTTGGCCCATCTCTTCTATCCGCCTCGACAAATCCTGCACTGATTTGAGGAGAAGTTAACTGAACTCCTTCCTGGCATCTCTTTCCTCTGCCATTGGTTCCTCCTCTTCTGCGTCCACTAACGAAACGCAGTCACCTTCCCCAAAAGTGATTTCTAACCTCCGCTCTTGGTCTTTATACTTCCTCCCTCAGTAACAGATGTACGGTTTTCCTGCTGGTGTCATAGACAATCTGCTCCACATGCTGAGCCAAGTCTATGAGCTATGATACCACTGTAATATCCCGAATGGAAATAAACAGCAATATAAAGCACATAAACAAAGACATACAACAACTAGAGAGATATCATAAGAAAACAGATAATATGGAGAACGTTGAGCCATTTTCTTAATACTAAGAAATGGAATGAGTACAAAGGTGATCAGAATTATGGCACCTTGGCTTGCACTAGGCAAGCATAGAAATACTCTCAGAAGATAACTTGGAATGGTTGCTCCCTCAAAGACTGCGTATCTCCAGTGCTGCTGGTGCTGCTACTGTGCTGCTGCTACTGCTGGCATGAACTGAAAAATTGGCGCTGCTCCCCTCCTCGGAAAATTGTGAAACTTTGGGAATGGCCTCTCCACCCAATACCCAAACAAGCCCAAAAAGCTTTCTGAAAATGGTTGACCTCCGAAAATGACTCCCTTGAGGCACTACGCTATTCCCCAATGAGAAACGCTGGCCCTGAATGATCTGCTGTAGATAATGGCCTCCAATTCTACCAAAATGCTGGAATAGGGAAGGGTGGATCCCTTTCCAACTTTCCAGAGCTGAATCCCCTGATAAAACCTCAATCCGGAACCACCTCCTTCCAAGACTGCGTCCTCCCTCTCACTGACTGCATTGTCTCTTTGAGTGAAAGCTCCCGACTATGGTTGCTGCAACTCTCTCCGACAAAACAAAGATGGGACTCCTCACCCGAGCAGGCACTCGAAGTCCCCCGGGGCTGAGGTTGAGATCTCTGCACGGAGACACCCGGTGTACTGAACAGTACGTGCAGACTTTAATAAACAACAAGCATGCTCAATGTCAAAAGAAAAATAACAAAGATGCATAATCAGAATGAATGAAATGAGGAGACCCTCTCCCTTTTTATGCTTGGAGAGAATTGCTCTCACCTAGGCCCCACCATCAACTGCGTTGTCTCCTTGATCCATGCTATCCCTTTCTCTCTGCGCTAGCTTGGGCCCACATTGCCTACGCTGTTCTTTTTCCTACGCTGCCACTTCGACCCCTAGGCCCCACACTGCCAATAAATCATGTTTCTCAAGTGACTTTAGGAAATGCTTTTATCCTAAGTGTGATTTAAGTGTCCCTCTTCACCCACTTTATTTATAACTTAACTTTATTAACGTAAAGTAATTAAAAATTAATATTTCCAATTAGCTATTGCTAATTGGAAATATTACAGTGAGCTCCACAGGTGACTGTGTCACCCTTTCTTTCCTCTCTCTGGATCTACGCTGTCACTTGGGACAAGTACCTTCCTACAACAAATTTTCATTGGTCTTCAGCTAATGGCTTCAGCTCTTCCTAATCTCTTCTTTGATCTGCAAATGCTCTGATACCATGTGAAAATTTCTAAATTCTATAAACAGAAATCCTACTGCAAAAAATCTGATTTACTTCTCCTACTTGTTTATTTAACTTTACAAGTTATTTTCTGAATTATTCATGAAAACATCAAAGTAAATACACTATAGCCTACACAATTATACAGATCAAGTACTGAAGAATAAGCAATCATGCAGAGAAAGGACACATATTTTTTCGGAAAAATGTCCCAGAAAACCCCAATGTGGGAAAACTGGTGTAGCAACTCTTGATGGTTTTTATTATTATGCAGATTTCTGAATACAAACTAGGGTGCCATAAATGGCTCAACCAACAGAGAATTTCCTTGGCATAAGTACCTCTATCCAAAGATAGACATTATGGATGATCCAGCATGAGAATGACGAACCCCACAGGTGCCTACACAATTCCCAGCAAGCTTTGTGTTCAGACTGCATCACCCTTCTTTGATCTATTGAAATTGGGCATGATCTGCCCCACAGAAACCCCAGCGCTTCATCCTTTGGCTCTGTGTCACCTCCTCCTGGACTGCGTTAACCCTCTGGGCTTGCATCAACCTTTGCGTCAGCTCTACGTGAGCCCATTTGGGCCTGTGTCACCCTCTCAAGGGTTGCGTTGTCTCTCCTGTGTAGATTTTCCTCTCTGAAACTGTATTCTTGGCCTTGGATCCGAAATCCCGCTGTCGAACTTCCCATCACTGCACTGCAAGCTCACTCCGAAATTCTCAGCAAATCGCGCCCCAAAATTTCGACTTAGCTCAAGTGCTGCCACTGTGTGTGTTCTCCAACTGACCCCAAGCCTTCCTTTAATAGTTTTCCAGTTAACGAATCAACAATCGTGATCTAATCTCTAATCGACTACTAAGATTATAAAAGAATTGATCCCTGTCACTTAGAACATTCTCACCCACATGTTAAATTAATTCACTTTAATTATTTAATTTCCCTAAGTTAGACTTAGAGTCCCGATTAAAATAATTAATTATTTGAATAACTTAATCTCCGAGTGGAATTTCTGATGCTACCAAAAAATCAACACCATCTTCTACACCTCCTGACTAGACTGCCCTCCTCTGTAATGAGCCCTAGATACTATGGCACGCCTGTCCTTGAGGTGGAGCTACTCCCCAAAAGACAACACCCTCTTGATCCTGGGGTCTAGCCCCTCATACTCATCAATACTTGAGGCCACTGATTTCACAAATCTGCAAAAGTGTCAAGCTCCCTCTCCTGCTTGGGCTTATCCACGAAATGGGGCATCGTAGGATGGCCTATTTTCGCACGCAAATTGATATGAGGTGGTTGGTACGTACTATTGATTTCTAGTAGCATCGGATGTGCCCTAAGTCTCAAATTTTGCAAGGAGGCTTAGACACATGCATTCCAAAATACCCAGAAAGTGTTTTAGGAAAATCCACCCGCATGGGGTTTTATTAAAATAATTGATCATTTTTAATAAAAGCCTATGTTTAAACTTAGGGAATTAAAATAATTAAAGTATATTAATAGGACTGGGTGTGAAACTTCTAGAAAAGGACGGAGATCGAGTCAATATGATCTAAGTCGTTGATATGATTATGTTTTAATCTCGGACGTTGGTTATCGAACGAGAAGATTATAAGAAGGACATCGATGGGAATTTGAAAAATACACCAAGTGAGTCTAAAGATTGAATTTCTCAAGTGAGCAACACATATTAGCCGGAGGATTCGATCGAGTTGATTCGATTGCAGTGAGGGGTAGTGATAGTTCCGGTTGGAAGATCTTTTCCTGAGCTAGGAATACTTAGTAGAGAAGGCAGAGAAGAGGATGCAAAAGAGGCAGCATAGGGGCTACGCCAGGCAGCGTAGTACCATGCAAATGCAACGCTGTAGCCTTGATAAGATCAGATATTTTTATAAGGATCAATTAGATCTAGTGCCGGAGAGTCTCAGTGTGAGACCGGAGGGACCAAAGGTCAGCATCCAGCTAGCAGAATGACCAACGAAAGGAATTGACACAGTGCCCAGCCTGAGTGACCCAGGTCTGTGCAGAGGCAGCACAGAGGCAGCGTTGGGCTATCCAGTTTAGTGTTGGGTTAGTTCCAAATCTCTAGTGTTAATGTGAGGTAATCCTCACTAGTTCTCTATCAATCAAATTCTTTGTGGATAGCCATATTTTTTCATCCAGTTGTATTCATAACTTCTACTTAATAATATCAAACCCTCATCTGCGGCATTGGTTTTCTCGCATTGGGTTTTTGCAGGGACTTAGTCCAAAAATAACGGTGTCATGTGTGTTTAGTTTTCTTCTTGCTCAAATCTTGTTTCTGCGTTTATTTTTCCGTAGTTTATTTATATAGTGAAGGTTGCAGTGTATTTGATTCAGTATTTACTTGTAGAACATTAAATAATTTGTATAATTTATCAAGTAGTATAAGTAATATCAGTTTACTGCAATAGGGATTCTGGGTTTAGGAATTTCACATGTACGACTTCCTCCCCCTAATCTGGAACCCCCATCACCTCAGGGTTCCGCCCCGAGTCTATCATTCACATGTAAACCCATCACCTGCTGCATCATGTCATTCATGAGTTGGCCTTGCCTCAACATCTGCTAGTTGGTCCTCAACAACTCCTCCAGAACCTATTTTTGTCCTCCTTGTCTAGGATGCTTCGTATCCTCTTGGTTCTCCCTGTGCCCTACGATGTTTTCCACCCCTGTATCAGAAAATGGGTCATGTGCTCCATCTCTGGTTCGAGCTCTACCTCTTCCTCTTTCAAGGCCCCTTTGAAAGCAACTCCTTGGTACCTGGGTGGCACCACCTGCACTTGTCTCTCACACTGGCCAGGAACATGCTCTGATACCACTGTAATGTTCCTACTAGGAAAATTAATAGTGATATTTAAGCAAAGTACACAAGCAACACAAAATTTAGACAACAATTAAACACCCATAAAATTTACACCAGAACTGTGTCAAACTAAGCCACATTTTATTATCAAGAGGAGAGTAAAAAATGTATGGAATGTGTTCACTTGGGCTTTCCAAAGCAAGCTAGACAACTACAGGTGAGAAAAATTGTTTCCCAGATGCAAGGAAATGATTTTTGCTCAAGTTCTGCGTTGCCCTGGGAATTCTGCAACTGATGGCTAGAAGAAACCCCTATTTGAGCCCCCTCGAGTGCTCAAAAAAAAATTCTGCCTAATTAATCTTGGGTTGTCCTCCACAAACCTAGAAAAAAACCAGAAACGGTTTTGTCTAGTTCCAACCTCCCAAAAATCACCCCCAATTCTTGTGAGCTCCTCCACCAGCTGGGTAATTTGTGCTACAGGAAATCAGCCACTAGAATCCCTCCAAAATGTTGAGAAAAACCCCTCAACAATCCTCCTTGTACCTTGTAGCAATCCAAGCTCCAAACTCCCGGTCAATTCAAACCCACAAACAATCCCCTCTATGAACTGTGTAGTCTAAAAGCTCCTTTGTGTAGGCCCTAGGAAGAATAATTCGACCTGGGAAATAGCCACACCCTCAACCCACAAATCGACAAGGAAATTTTTGTAGAATGCCCAAGTCTTGAACCTGCAAAAACCCAGAACTAGCTCGTCCCGAAACAACCTCTCCATAAGAGCACATTGTCCTGTTCTGCACCCAGATTGCTCTATAGTACAGCGCGAAATCCCATGTAATCTCTTTGGAATGCCTCCAAGGGTGTCTCAAGGCTCCCCTAGGGTGGCACTCAGGGTCCACAAAAGGAGTTGAGATTTTGCCTTAAAAGTCTCGTGTGCTGAACAACACTTTGTGACCCAACTAAACAACTTGAGCAACAATGGTTCAAATGTAAAATTAACAAAAGGTTCCAAATGATGCATTCCTTCCTCTATTTATAATTGCTTCCTCACCTTTCCTTGTGGGTCCCTCATCCACTATTTTGTCCTCCCTACCTTACCTCCTTGAGGAGTGTGTATTTCCTTGAGTGGTGGCCCCCACAACCCACCAAACTTTTAATTTTCACCCACTCTCCTAAGTATGGCATCCAAAATTGTGTTAACTCCAAAATTGCAAAATTGTAGAACTCCCCTAGCAGAATTTATTGAGAAGGGGCATTACACTTTCTTCCTGGCCTTAGAATTTAATGATTGCTTTCTTCACAATTATATGTTGTATTTCGGGACCTCAACAAATGTCATGACTAAGAAGGTTATGGACCAATTGAACTTGATAATTTCAAGGCCTTATCATAATATATGCTCTATGGATTCAAAGCTATCAAATGTCATGACTAAGAAGGTTATGGACCAATTGAACTTGAGAATTTCAAGGCCATATCATAATATATGCTCTTGGATTCAAAGAAGATTGAAGTACTGGGCATAATGAAGGATTTGCAACTAGCTTTGGCCAATTTCCCATACAAGATAATCACCATGGATATAGCTATCATAGATGTGCCTGATGTTTGGGGAATGATTTTATCATGAAAGTTAGGATGTATTTAGTTAGACTTATTGTATGCTACTATTTCTGCAACAATTGGTGGTATGGTCAGATTGTACAGGGAAGTTGAAAGGAGGTATCATGTTGAGGATCCTAGGAGGCCTGTCGAGAAAGAGATTCAGGGACATCCTACAAAGTACAATGCAATTGTCATTGATTTCTTTCAGCCTGTCCAACATCTTTCCTCATCTCATCTCACTAGTAAGAAGAAGAAGATGAACGAATGTAAAAGGGACCATGCAGTATAGCATTAAAAGCCTTCATCCACCAAAAAGGGCCAGGCTTCAACAAGGAACATCTGACAAGTAGCCTATGGATCCACTTATAGGCAGACAGGTATTCCAGATTGGACTACAAGGATGACATATGATGCCATAGGGAATATTTTTCATGTTATCTCTAACCCTACTCTCTTAGATATGATTTTTTTTTGGTCACTATTTAGTTTTTATTTCATGCATCTGCATTTTATGTCTTTATCTCTCATATGTTAGAATAGGATTTCTATTCTAGAAGATGATCAATATATTGATGATGCACACATGATGATTTTAATTTTGAGCGGATATCTACCTGATGTTTCTTTGTTTTCTTGGATACAAGATTTTGGATTCTCAAATTCCTTTAGTGAAGTAGCGTGTCCCCAAGTAGAGCTAGAGGCTGACCACACTTTAACCAGAGTACAAGTGAACAAAATTTTTCGAAGATCAAAGTCATCATTCAACATTAATTTTGTCATTGTAAACCCAAGTTCTTCTTTTATTATCGTAAATGATTCTAGTATGACTATAAATCCATGTAACAACACCTAGGTAAGCCTATGATTTTTGTCAAAGGATTTCATCCTAGGGGGAGTTTTTTAACCTCCAAAAATTATTTGTGTTTGTAAATACGCATAATCGACAGATTTTTCTCCGAGATAATACCCCAAAGCTAGGGTGGAATATGTTAACGAGGTCTTAGGTGAGTCCTAGTGTTTTTCGAGTCTATATAAAAGTGTGTTTATGAATATTTTAGTGCATAGTTACTCATATTTAGATACCATGGCTAGATTATTTTATTATAGTCACACTCAATTTCATACTAGATCATATCGTGTCATAGAATTGGGTACTATCTTGAGGGTCTATGTCTAAATGTGTATTTTCCCTTCTAAGGGTTGAATTAATTTGTAATATCTTGATGTAAAAATATTTTAGTGCATGGTTACTCATAGTTGGACACCATGGCTAAAATATTTGAGGATGGAAAAAATAATTATTCCCCTCTTGAGTCTTTAATTAATATTTTTGGCAAAAATAAGAAGAAAAATAATTAGCCCTTTTTTTTTTTAAATTGAGTCAAAAAATAATTTGAGAGAAATAAAATTCTCTCCAAATAAGAAAATAATAAAAAATTAGTGAGTCAAAAAATAATTAAATTTTGGAGGTCCACCAAGGGAAAAATTATTTTTTTAAGAAAATTTGAACCCTTGGACCTTGGTGGTTAAGTCAAAGTGAAATTTTTGAGGAAATTAGTCCAAAATATTATCTTTTGGATTAATAAAAAAGGGGTTTTAATAGAAATTCGATTTTTTCCAAAAATAAAAAATCAACGAAAGAGATCAATTTATTTTCAAAATTATTTTCAAAAGAATATTAGTGGATGGGATTATTTTGACGAGGATTGTTACCACTCAAACTCGCAGGGGTCCTAAGAGGGGATCCTATAGAGCACCTACTAAGTGAAGGGGCAACAATGGAGTGATAACCTACTGTCACCTCAGCTAAGGCTCCCTACTCTTTACGGACTTTCACCAATGGTAGGAGACCCAGTATAAAAGGAATCACAAGGATGAGTAGATCAATGAATGGATAGAGGATGTTTCCTAGAGCCCATTCGCAAGAGAGACTCAATTATGTGGCTTACTTGCTTAAGAAGCAAGGTTATGGGCTCTCTAGGAAGGGATAAGAGAATACTTAAGCCTAGGGTTTGAGAATCCTTGGGGAGAAATGGCTTCTATGTAATCCTTGTAGAATATGAGTTCCAAATTTGTAGGACCACAAAAAAGCCAAGCTGACCCAAAGTAGGTCAAGGGTATGGAGTTGATCACTCAAGGAGGGGCTTGACCTAATAGAGGATGTGAGTAGGATCAAAGGCCTAATTTTCTTGAGATTTGAATGAAATGATCCCAATGAGGACACTAGTCCAAAATCAGCGTAGGGCAAGATTTGGCCTTGTGGCTAGGGATTGCTATATCTTTGGATTCCACCGTCGAAATTGCTTGAAATTTGGAGGAACTCTAGAGAGAATCCCAACGCAGTAGTGGACCAAAAATCAAGGAGTTTGGATGGATAAAATGAAATTTATGTGATGCCCTAGGTGACCTACTAGGGATAGGCCTAGAATTTGGAGAAGTGAATGAAAGAGAGGTAAATTTGACCACCAAATGGATACGAGGATTGGTGTCTTATTGATTTGGCTTATTGGAGTCAAGATACACACAGATCGAGAATTTTTGTGAGCTAAGGAGCCCTAATTAACCTTCAATAGCCTACTCAAGGGCAACAACTAGGTAATTAGATATTTATGCTTCAAATTTGCCAAAGAGATGAAGTTTTGAGGCTTAAAACCTATTAGGTGACTCTAGGAACATTCACCCAATATATTCAAGTACAACACATGAGGATTTGTGCCTTATTAATTTGGCTTATTGGATTCAAGATACACACAGATCGAGAATTTTCGTGAGCTAAGGAGCCCTAATTAACCTTCACTAGCCTACTCAAGGGCAACAACTTGGTAATTAGAGATTTATACTTCAAATTTTCCAAAGAGATGAAGTTTCGAGGCTTAAATCCTATTAGGTGCCTCTAGGAACATTCACCCACTATATTCAATTACAACACATGAAATAAATCACTTATTCAAGGTTCCTAGAAGAATTTCACATTTACTTTAACCCATACAAGAATAATGATAACCATAACATGTAGTAAACTAGTAAAATAACAAGAATATCATCAAAATTTGACTTACATGAGAGAGAGAGAGAGAGTATATCCATTCATCAACTTTGCATTAGAAAGAAGCTCCAAAGACAATAGAAAAAATCCACACATCATAGTGCATCAAGGATACTCCAAAAAGTTTACCCAGCAAAAAGTGAGAAAATATCTCAAGAGATAGTAATCCAATCCAAGCGATAATGAATGAGAGAGAGTTCCTATCTTCTACTTATAGAATCTTCTATGGGATTTGAATGGCCTAATTTGGACTAATAATGCCCCTAGAATAAAATAATGTGTTTAATAACAATACTTTTGGTGACAAGCCCACCAAATTTCTCAATGATACAAGAATAAGCCTCTCAAGAGGGTCGAATAATAAAAAGTTAACCGTTTGGCCTTTGAGGAGGCCTAATGAAGTCCAAGGGGTGCCATGATGAAGAAATTGACTCAAAACATAGTGGAAAAGGGGTTGGCCCCTTGTTTTCCAAGCGAGAACCTTTAATTCCTCATGGGTCTCCAAATGGATCAAAAATGCATGTAAACCATTTGTAAGGGCTAGAATGATTACATAATTCCTCCCTTTGCAACGGAAGACAATCCTATGGACCCTGGAACATTTGCCAAGTGTATGGTGCAACTGTGGAGTGTTGACGATTGTAACTAGGTTTGTTCTTCATAAATTGTACTTGAGTCAAAATATAATGTACTAGTCAAAAGAATTAAGAAAAGAATTTATATTATTATTAAATGACTTATTAAAGCATGGGTTTCATGCTCGGATCATTATGTTTTAGTTCAAAGTCCCCATTGTGGACTTCTAGGATGTATTCTGAGTTTATAGAGTCACTGCATATTTAAAAAGGCCCTTCTTGGGATTTTGAATCATGTAAAATTTTTAGTATTGAGTCAAATATGAATTGTAGAACCTCCACACCAAGTCTTCCTTAAGATGATCAAGTCAGTCTCAACTCTGTGCAAAATCCTAAATCTAGATTCCTACTGCAACAAATCTGAATTACTTCTCCTATTAGTTTTCATAATTATTTCATTAAAGTGAAATATCTAAGTAATTACTGAAGCAGTCTACACAAATAATGTTGCTGAATAAATCTAAGTGATGAAACAAACTGAACAAAATACAATGAAAAACATCCACATTTGACACAGTTATTTTTGGACTAAGTCCCCGGAAAAACCCAACTCTGGAAAACCAGTGCGACATATCTAAGGGTTTTGTATTATTAAGCAACAAAATCTTGAGTACAACTAGTGTGCCAATATCTGGCTCACCCTTCAGAGAAAATCTCGGCAACAGAAGAAATGTGAGATATACCTCACTCTGCAAGTCCTCAACTAATCTGGAACAGTGTTGGTGAAGTCCCTGTCTGCCTCTGCGTGATGCCTACGCTGCTACTGCATAATCCTGCGTGGGAAAACTAAAGAACTGCGTCACTTCTCCTCTACAGATGATCAAGTTGATCTGAAACTAAGTTTTGGCCCTCCTGGCCCAAAAATCCCAACTTCCAGCTATCTCTAGACTGAATCTAGAAGGCATTGTGTCACTTCTGCGTGATTCCCTTCAGGAACTGCGTCACCCCTCCAGATGACTGAGCTACCTCTACTGCGTCACTGTTGCCTCTCTTTGAAATGTACTCCTGGTCCTCTTGACCAGTTACTGCATCTGCCCCTCTTCGGAACTGATCAGAGAATCAAAATCACGTAGCAAACCCTGCCCTAGTGATTCGATCTTGATCAAAAAGTTGTGTCTCTCTCACAAGCTTGAAAATGCCAAATGCTCAATGTGTTTTCCATCGTCCCCTCACCCTCCTCCTTATAATCTTTCGTTGACCCTTCAACGACCAAGATTAAAACATAATCAAGGGCTAAGATTAACTGGGAGATGATCCATGATTTTATCTAGAAGATTCACAGTTAGTTTAATTAATACCCTTTAATTAATTAGTTTCCCTAATTATAGACTTAGGAAAACATTAAAAAACGATTAATTAATTTAATTAAACCATCTCTAAGTTAAATTTTCCAAAATTCTTTCTGGGTATTATGGAATACATGTGTCTTAGCCTATATGCAAAATTACAAGGCTAAAGGACATTCAATGCGACCATAAATCAACAAACTCAAGTTATTCGAGCTCACCTCAAGCCTATATATAGAAGGAGATCGAATTCATTTGGAGCATCCTCTCTAACACACAAAAATTCGATATCTACTACTACATAGGAAAAAGTGCGAAATCAAGGAAGGAGCCAAAAGGATTGCGAGTTTGGACAAGGTAAAGGAGAAAAGGAAAATCGAAATTTTGGTATCTCTCTCTCTCTCTCACGTGGCCTAGATTGGAAGATCAAAGTCCCTCATTGTTTTGTTGCTGCCGAGAGAATAATAGGTTGAAGTTTCTATAGTTGGATGTTGATGCCTTGAGAAGTTGTATTGGGTCAAAATCGAACTCCCTGAAGCAATATCGAAGTCCTTTCTCCAATATTGAAGTCTCTGAAGCAAGGTCGAAGGAAGTGCTGCATAGTGTTGCTGCTGCTGCTGCCAGGTCGAAAGTAGGATCAAAGAGTGGGCTGACTTGGTGTGGAGGAAGTGTGAGTCAAGGTCTAGAGTCTCAGGAAAACTACTAAAGGAAGAATTATTGACTCGGTTTTCCCCTAGAGTGGGGTTTTGCCCTGGCTGTCCACCTGTATATGGTGTCCTTGATATAAGCTCTATTGCTTTGATATTTGCTTGATGAACTAAGAGAAAAGAAGATAAATAAGAAACTAATAATAATTAAGGAACATCACAAGTAAACTATCAAGAACAAGAAAATCTTTCTACCTTTCTGATTTTCTAACATGGTATTAGAGCTTTGGTGAAGAAAGAAGGAAAAGGCAACTTCAAGGAATTGATCAAGGAATCATAAGAGGATTATAAGAGGAAGTTATTTAATGAAAGAAGTTTCACTATCTTCAAGAAAGATGTCTAACACAATCAAGGGAGAGAACAAGCTTGAAGGAGCATCAAACTACAGATCTTGGAAGAAGAGGATTGACCTCATCCTGGAAAAGAAAAAAGTATTAGATGTGGTGAAAGGAAAAGTAAAGAAGCCTATAAAAGATTCCAGTGATGCAGATAAGGAAAAATATAGGGAATTGGAATTGGTGGCCATGACTCTTATGGTTGAATGTAATATTCCCAAATAGGGACTGCTTAACCATGCATGCATAAAAAACTCATTTTCAGAAATATATGCTATAAATAACTAAATAAGCTCTTGGATCCTTTAAATCAGTCAATATACAACCTAAATCCAAGAATAGAGCTAAAACAAATCAAACTAGGTGGGTTAAACAGACCTCCCACACCTAGGATAGCAAAAAAAATGCTAAAACCCCAAACACTACAACATAGAAATTACTGCATAAAAGAGACTGCACAGTCTAATGAGGGTTTGTACACATAAATAGTAGAAACAAATAGATATGATATTGTATTAAATAATATGGCTCAAGAACAGAGATCTAGTCTCTTCATTACAAAATCGAGAGAACCCGAGAAGGGTTTCTAGGAATACACCCTGAATACAAGTGGTGATCTTCAGCGATATGACTGAATAATCACTGCAAACTGAAGCACAGGAGTATAGAAGGTTGTAAGAATATATATCTGATGCAGATCTGATCAAAGGTCTTCCCCCATGGAAGAATCAACCCTCCAATCACAGGAAAACTCCCCGAAAGAGCCACAAAAGACACTGTTGAAACTGCCCTCCAAAAATAGCGCAATTCCAGAATGGAATAATGTTGTAGGTGATGAAAATGTGTTGGCCTGCTGCCAAATATCTGAAATCAGCCCAATAACCCTCCAAACTAATCCTCCAATAGAAGGAAACCTCCCTCCTATGCAAAACCAACTCAGAAAGTGGGTTTCTCAACTGTCCACTGCAACACCCTGCAACTCAACACAACCTCCTGCAGAAACTGCGCTGAAACTGAAGACTGAAGCTTGGCACCAATTCCAGATGTGTTTAATAGGTCTCTCCCAAGAGCTACTCAAAGGGAAGAGAAGGAATTCCTGAACAGGAATACCTTAGTGCTAAACAACACTGGCAATCTTAGCTAAACAGCGAAAGAGAGCAAAAGTCTAATAAGACATAAAAAATATAATTCATAAGCTGACCCCAAATGGCTGCCATCCTCTTCCTTATAAACTGAGTGAGCCTTCTCACCTTGGGTCCCACTCAATAGGGCTTCCACCATGACACAAACAATCTCCCTCCAAAACTGCATTGTACCTTCATTAGAGCCACTCCTCTAAACTGCGCTGTATGATTTGGTCAAGGTTGACCTCTTCAACCTGCTTCAGCCCTTTTCACACCTAAGGGTCTTCAATCCAGCTCACATATAGCTATCTAGGCTGAACCTCATTCACCTTAAGCTATTTTATTTGTTGATCCACTCCTCCTACGTTTATGCTGTTGACTTGGTCAAACTTGACTTTGTCCACATGAAAAATGTCCCTATTCACACATGAGAGTGTAAAATATAGCTGGCATTATGATCCCCTTTCACACTATGAGGGATTTTATCCTTATTTCTGAAATGTATGGGCCTCCTTACCCATTTATTCATCTCCTAAATGACATTAGCAAAATTTAATATTCCAATTTGCTGCATGCAAATTTTGGAATATTACAGTCCTCCCCTCCCAAATGTTGGTTGTCCTCAAGCAACTGCGCTCTCTCATCAATATATCTCCAAGTTGCCCCTCCCAAGTAAACAAGCTAGCTTTGGGTGAACATCCCAAATAGTTATCATCACGTGTAAGTAAAGTATCAATGGAGGCAACAATGGGTGGTCTAAAGGCCATCTTGAGGCATGAGGTCTGATATATATTGGGATCTACCATCCCCATATGAATCTCCCATCCCCAAGCTATCATCCATACAAAATGAGTTAACTCCCAACATGGCAACTCCTGAAAATCCTCCTCCACCTTGAGCTCCTGCAAAGTAGGTGGGCTGAAAATCTGAACATGGTAGAAAAGGTAGCCTAACTCACGCTATCCTCCTCTCCACTTAAGATAAGTGTAGAGAATTTGCTAATCTTGGGCTGCAATAATGTTGCCCTCAAGTGGCAAGAAGGAAACTAGATCTCCAAAGATCCCTCCCCCAACGTTGTGAATCAAGCTAGCCCAAACCATCTCATATATGATAGATAAGAAATCACCACCATATGGAATCCCATCCATCTCATGGCCCTCCTCATAAAGAAACAAATATTTTGCTGTGGTGGCCATATCTTTTCCCATGCTCCCCTTAGAACATGTAGTGCAGAAAGTGTGGGAATCCTCCTTCCCAAAGAACACATCCACCCAATGTGTTTCTCCCCCAATCATGCTCCCCATAAAGGCAAGAACAACATCAGCAAATGGGATCATGACTAGCATCAAAATGAAAGAAAGATTGAAGGTTTCATGTGGTTCTAGAAGGTACCAACAGTCTCCCAAGTGGTCACAGCGCAGTCTTCCCCACTGCAGCTTCAGAAAATAGCATGGCAAGTTGTTTCTTGACAAATGGCTAGTTGTGTAAGTCATCACATCTACTAGCAAATAGTAAATGGCTGAATCTATCAACTGAGCATACAAGAAGTAGCCAAACCCTTGCCCAAAGCCATACAATAGATGGCTGTCTCCATCATAATAGCTGGCCAGAAATGGTCCATGGAGCCCAAAGAAAAGCTTGCCCCTTTGTGGAGCAATGCACTACAAAGAAATGGTAAGAGCATGCAAATATTGTGTTGGACAATCAATAGATGCAAAAACAAAGTTCTTACCATGTAATGAAAGTAAGATGATGATAGGATCCATAAATAAGTCCTCCATAGTGGTATGACATACTCCTATGAAGAGGAATGAACCATATGCTACACAAAGATCCTTCTTCTTATGCTTGGAAATCTAAGTCAAGAAGAACATACCACAGTAATAGATGAATCCATCCACTACTCCATCATTCTCACCTCCTCCTTGTCCACCAAGTGCATCAAATGTGAAGTTATCCTGGGGACACTCCATCAATATTCCATGCTCAGAAATGACAGCATTGTTGGCCTATGCAAATAGGCTCCTGCCAATTCATAACTCCATTCTTTGACATGCTCACTGTTAAGGACTCCTCCCATAATGCTACCACATACAAGAAGTTTCTTCCAAAGTGGAAGTACTTCCAGATCATCTAAGGCTAAGGAGTAGCCCCTTTGCACCATGATAGTGCCATCTCCTACTCCTACAACATCATGCAAAGTGTGAGAGCAAATTTTCCCTTGCTCTCTCAAAGTCCTCCAAAGCAACAAAAGTTTTTGCTGCCTCCTCATACCTCCATCATACAAATCATGTGGTGAAAACATAATGATCATATCATAATAATTCATCCACACTCCCTGCTGCCCAATGATGCAAGTATCCTGCCAAGTTCCTTCCACCCACATACCCTTGGAAAAAAGATATGTCCCATGATGGCCAAACTCTTTCAGAGTAGCCAACGCAGCCAATCCTCCTGCTGCCCGGTGTCATATATTTGCAAGTAGCTCACCAGCTTCTTGCTCTCCATCCACCCCCATTCATCCCAATTGGGGTGCCTTCCATCATGATCAACCTTGGTACCCTTCCAATGAAGACTACCCTTCTCCCAAATCAGATGTTTCTTCTTGCATTCCATGGGATGTTGAAATGCAACTCCTTGGAGATCTCCTAGAAAAGATCTCACACCAATGATCATCTTGAATCCATAAGGATCCAAGTGAGCTAAAGGCAAAGCCTCCTCACTTCCACCTCTTGACAGCGCTGTAAATATCCTCCATGGTGTTTTGGCTGTCTCATGTCCCAACTCAAGGATGAACATATGGTTTTGCATAAGTTTGTTTGGGGCAAAGTTCATCCTATCCTCCAAGAATTCACACCCCAAATCCAAGTGTGGTGTGCAGCCAAATAGTGGCCCATTAGGATGATGTTTCATCCCTTGATCAAATCAAGGTTGCACAGCGCAATGCAATTATGTTGTTCCAAATGAGCAGTATGCAATGGTATACAATCCTCCATATGATTTGCTGAAACAATAGGAGATGAAAATTTAGGCATACCTTGATGAAATTTGGAAGTATATTGTATGGCTGGAAGGGCTTCTTCCTCCAATGAGTTGGCTCCTCCAACTGAAGATGTTGAGGGCTGCTCCCCCATAGTTGTGATAGTGCTGGTACAAGTCTCCTCCAATGGTGGTGAGGGCTTCTTCTCCTCTGATTTCTCCTTGCCAAATTTCCAAATCAACCTTTGAGTAAACTCAGCAAAAGTAATCACTCTTGCATGGCTCAAATGGCTGAACCACCAAATATTTGCTTCACCCTCTAGGTGCAGCGCTGAAATCTCTACAGCCTCCCTTTCTACCACAGGATGTAGTAGGAAGAATGCATCTAGTTTCCTTGCCCAAACCCTTGTTGTAGATGACCCATCAAAAGTAGACAATAGAAACCTATTGCCCTTGATCCTCCCTTGGCCACAAGGTCTTATTTCTTCCTCCAAATGAATGAACTGAGGCAAAGCTAGAGTCTCCTTGAAGGCTCTAGGTTGAGATTTGTACTCAACAAGGTATTCACTTAGAATCTTGTGATCCAAGTGTCCTCCATCTTCCTGCAATTTGTCCTCCTTCTCAAAAGGAAAGGACATGTTCCAATGCTTTGAAGCTCTCTGCAACACTGGTCTCCTCTTCTGATCATATGAATTGCATGGCTCTTCCTCCTTTTCAAACTCTCTAGAAGTTTCACTGCTCCTTTTCTCTTCTTCTTGTTTAACCTCCTTGGAGAGGTTCTTCTTGGATCTGAAAAGTGATGAAAGAAAACTCATTCTTTCCATGATTCTAACCTTGTCCTTTCTCTTATAGCATTTTGGCTTGAAGTCCACAGGCTGAGCCAAAGATCTTGCTCTGATACCACTGTAATATTCCCAAATAGGGACTGCTCAACCATGCATGCATAAAAAATGCATTTTCAGAAATATGTGCTATAAATAATGAAATCAGCTCTTGGATCCTTTAGATCAGTCAATATACAACCTAAATCCAAGAATAGAGTTGAAACAAATCAAACTAGGTGGGTTAAACAGACCTCCCACACCTAGGATAGTAAAAAAAGGCTAAAACCCCAAACACTGCAACACAGAAATTACTGCATAAAAGAGACTGTGTAGTCTAGTGAGGGTTTGTACACATAAATAGTAGAGAAAAATAGATCTGAGATTATATTAAATAATATGGCTCAAGAACAGAGATCTAGTCTCTTCATTACAAAATCTAGAGAACCCGGGAAGGGTTTCTAGGAATACACCCTGAATACAAGTGATGATCTTCAGCAATGTGACTGAATAATCACTGCAAACTAAAGCACAGGAGTATATGATGCAGGGGAATTAGGCACAATCAAATACCTTGTACATAAGTAGACATAGGGGGTCTCATGTTTTTACTTCCTCATGTAATTATTAAGTATTTTAATAAACTTTGTAAGAAATTGTAATTGTTCTCGAGTCATTGAGAACATGACAAAATTGATTATGTTAGGAATAGGAAGAGTCAGCTTAGGGTTATGAGCAAAGTTAGGATTAGTTTCATTTATTGAGTCTAAATTTAGGAATTGGGAATGTTAAGAGTTTGATGAGCTGTTTGAGGACCTGAATCGATTCAGGTCATCTTTGAGCATAAAATGTAAGCAGTTGTAGTATAGAGAGGGAGAATTCTGTGGAGGAATAGCGCAGAGTAGTAATAGAAGGCCTCTGTAATTGAAGATTTGGCCTATTATGATGCTGTAAGTAAATGCTTTCGAAATTAATTCTAGTTGTGTATATATAGATGAAGAATTTGGTTGTAAACCCCATGTGAAACTTAATGTATTCTTGGTCAAAATATATAAGGAATGTCTGAATTCCTGAGGGAGAATGTATAAGACACGTTTGTTGAAGTTCTGTGATTGAGGTCGATTTATTAGAACTATAAATTGCTGGTTGTAATAGAAAGGATTCTGTTGTACTTGATTCATTCGTATATGTTGATGAAGGGTTGCCCCAAATTTCTGTGGGAATTATATAAGTGTCCTTGATTGAATTCTGGACGGAGAATAGCCCAGTGTTGCTTGTTAATACAGGAACCTGAGTTCTAAGTGTATATTTCATTTCGGAATTATATAGATACGAGCGGCCCTAAGGTTGTATGGACAATGTGTGGATGACTCTGTAATTGAGTCTTTAAATGTACTCTGTGTATCACTACAGATATCGATACTCATGTCCATGTGGTAATGTGGAGTTGAACGTGCACCATTCTGCGGATCAAATCCTGTGTGGTTCGCCCTTATATAGGGTTGCTTATTGACCACGACACGAGTCAATGCTTTGAAGAGATATGACTTGGATTCAACATTTAGCTAGTAAATCAATGTGAGGAGAATACTTCTGTGATAATGTATGCCTACAGGGTAATTTGTGAATGATAGAGGCTGTAGGGAGCCTGTGGAGAGATTGTGGATGAAGACGAGCCAGGGCGAAGGGCTGTGCGAAGGGGTTGTGAATTCACAGCAAAAATAAACAAGCACGAGCGAAGCAGTGTAACAGAACGAAGGAACGGAACCCTAAAACGGAACCATGAGGACAAACAGTTAAGGCGGTTTCTGGGGAGAATACCAGCGGTTCGCGTTAGTTAGGAAGTGGTAAGTTGTTTTTGTAAAAACAATGCGATATCGATATCTAATTGACATGTGGAGAAGAGCGGTTTCGCGATACCACTTACATCGTGCAACATTTGTGAATTAACATCCGGGCAACTAGATCACGCGATATTCGATTGGGGGCGTCAGATCATCTGAAGCGAAGCGACAAACCAACAACCGTTGGATGCGAAGGGTGCATTAACGCTGGGGCCCAACTCCAATATATATTGATTTTTGCTGTTCCGATTAAGGTTTGCAAAGGTAAGACCAACGTTATTCACATTGGCATACGCTTATTTGTATAAGGTCCCGGTTGATAAAGTGAAGAGTATTATTGAATGTTAGCGTGGGCCCGAAGTAATGCTGCCGTAGTGTATTATTAAACCAAAGGTTGTCTTGGGGTAAGTTCAGATTCGAATGTCGATTTGAATGTTCGTTAGACTAAGTTGATATATAAGCTTTGACCAGAGGGCCGATAGAAGGAAGGGCGTGATTGTAGGGGTGACTCGTATTGAAGTTTAATTGAATATTGATGTGGGTCGAATGGCTCTAGACCTTATGTTAACCTCAATTTTCCAAGGTTGAGAATAGAGCGGGCGTGTGCATTTTATGCATAGTAGAATTATGGGCCTATTAACCATAAGAGATTCATTGAAATTGTTCCAAGTCTGAGGTTGGAGTATAAAAGCCTCCGCATAGTGCTTAGTTTTCCCAGATTGTGATTGGGGCATTAAATTGGAGTGCATTTTACATGCGAAGAAAAATGAAAAATGTGGGTAAAGTGAGAATGTGGTTTAAGTGAAGGATACCCCCGCCATCAGTATAGAAGGCTGTAAGAATATGGATTTGATTCAGATCTGATCAAAGGTATTTCCCCATGGAAGAATCAACCCTCTAATCACAGGAAAACTCCCCGAAAGAGCCACACTAAAACTGCCCTCCAGAAATAACGCAATTCCATAATGGAATAACACTGTAGGTGATGAAAATGTGTTGGCATGCTGCCAAAGATCTGAAATTAGCCCAATAACCCTCCAAACTGATCCTCCAATAGAAGGAAACCTCCCTCCTATGCAAAACCAACTCAGAAAGTGGGTTTCTCAACCCTCCACTACAACACCCTGCAACTCAACACAACCTCCTGCAGAAACTGCGCTGAAAATGAAGACTGAAGCTTGGCACCAATGCCAGATGTGTGGAATGATAGATCATGTCTCTCCCAAGAGCTACTCAAAGGGAAGAGAAGGAATTCCCGAATAGGAATACCTTAGTGCTAAACAGCACTGGCAATCTTAGCTAAACAGCTAAAGAGAGCAAAAGTCAAAGTAGACATGAAAAATATAATTCATAAGTAGAACCCAAATGGCTGCCATCCTCTTCCTTATAAACTAAGTGAGCCTTCTCACCTTAGGTCCCACTCAATAGGGTTTCCACCATCACATAAACAATCTCCCTCCAAAACTGCGTTGTACCTTCATTAGAGCCACTCTCTAAACTGCGTTGTTTGATTTGGTCAAGGTTGACCTCTTCAACCTGCTTCAGCCCTTTTCACACCCAAGGGTCTTCAATCCAACTCACATATAGCTATCTAGGCTGAACCTCATTCACCTTGAGCTATTTTATTTGCTGATCCACTCCTACATTTATGCTGTTGACTTGGTCAAACTTGACTTTGTCCACATGCAAAATGTTCATGTTCACACATGAGAGTGTAAAATCCAGCTGGCATTATGATCCCCTTTCACACTATGAGGGATTTTATCCTTATTTATTAAATGTATGGGCCTCCTTACCCATTTATTCATCTCCTAAGTGACATTGGAAAAATTTAATATTCCAATTTGCTGCATGAAAATTTTGGAATATTACATTGAAGGCATAAAGGACAACCTTGTCCCTTACATAGCTAACATGGACCATGCTCAAGAAATGTACGAAGCCTTGTCTAAATTATTTACCATCAAGAACATTGGGAAAGTAGCAAGCTTGAAGAATGAACTAAGGACCACCAAGATGACTAAGAAAGATATTGTGGCTACTTTCTTTGTGAGGATAGCAAGAATAAGAGGTTATCTTCTTTCCATTGAAGAAATTGTACCACACAAGGAAGATCACTACCTTATTAGGGTTGCCACCTTCTTGGAGTGCTTTTTCTTCAAGTCTCAACCGCTAGAAAGAAGCTCCCACTTTTGAAGAACTATGGACTACCTACAGTCAAGAACAGTTAAGGATCTCATTAGCAAGCAACAATGAAGAAGTTTCTAATGCCTACATTTCTCAACACAAGGGAAGCTTCAAAAAGAAGGGACCAAGAAAGAAGGTTGACATGTCCAAGATAGAATGCTATCATTGTCATAAAATGGGTTACTGTAGAAATGATTTCCCAGACAATCCTAGAAATAAGAAAAGAGAAAGAGAACATGCAAATGTGGCTGAAGGAGCATCTCCCAAGAAAGTGAAACCTAAAGAATCTGACATAAGGGACCTACAGTACTAAGCCCTTTGATCACAGCCTGAGATATTTCATTTGTATATTTTATATTTATTTGTAGGTTTAACATATTTTTCGAAAAAACATTACATGTTTTATAAGTTTTTAGGTATCCCTCAAAGCTTTGGAGGGAGCCTACAAAAAATCCAAAAGATAAGTATCTCATTCCCGTATGGGAAGTAGCCAATAATATATATTTACTAACCTTGACCTTCCTTGAAGTGGTATATTCCGTACTAAAGGGTGGCATATGGAAAGTAGTTGGTAATTGAAATTACCATGTGCCAAGGACAATTATGGCCCCTTCTAAAGCTATCTTACCTACCTCACTCATTCTTGCTGCCCTGGTAGCTTACTCAAATGCACCCAAAACTTTCAATGTCCCAGTATCTAGTCCCACCCAACCACGAGGCCAAAAAGAAAAAGTTATCAGAGAGTATCTATTCTCTAAATAGAAATGGCTTCTAACATTGGTCGGATAAGGTGTAGGACTTCAACAAATAAGGCGACCTTACCTATTTTATTTAGGGGGTCGGGGAAAGGTCGGTTTGTATTTTATCTAATAGTAACAAGCATCGATCTAAAAAATCTTGTCTATAAGATGCTAACATGCACCACGGGAAGGAACTAGATGATGGTAATGTATAATGCGGTAAGAGGATCATAATATCCGCGTCTGTGTTTATTTTTGTGGATGAAATGAAGCCTATGTCCATGAGCCTTATCCCATATTCGTTTGACAAGATGAAATGGAATGGAAGCTGAAAGAGGTAGTATAATCGATGCTCATCCTTTGATAGATTGAACGGACTACGATACACCTGTGAATGAACATCATATATTCGTCGACCCGACAAGTGCACCAGGTGTTACTACAAGTGATGATGTTCCAATATCTATATGTGTTCCTAGAAGTGGATATGCACGTGTTCGCACTAGTGATGTTCTAGGATATGTAAGTGTTCCTAGAAAATGGGTTTTGATTCGTGATCTTTGAGCAATGATCAAAGACTGGGTCCTTTTTGACCTCATCCTTGAAACAAACAAAGTATTAGAAGTGGTGCAAGGAAAAGCAAAGAAGCCTATAGAAGATTCCAGTGATGCAGATAAGGAAAAATACAGGGAATTGGAATTGGTGGCCATGACTCTTATGGTTGAAGGCATAAAGGACAACCTTGTCCCCTACATAGCTAACATGGACCATGCACAAGAAATGTACGAAGCCTTGTCTAAAATATTTACCATCAAGAACATTGGGAAAGTATCAAGCTTGAAGAATTAAATAAGGACCACCAAGATGACTAAGGAAGATATTGTGGCTACTTTATTTACGAAGATAGAAAGTATAAGGTATTAACTTCTTTCCATTGATTAAATTGTACCACACAAGGAAGATCACTGCCTTATTAGGGTTGCCACCTTCTTGGAGTGCTTTCTATTCAGGTCTCAACCGCTAGAAAGAATCTCCCACTTTTGAAGAACTATGGATTGCCTACAGTCAAGAAGAGTTAAGGATCTCATTAGAAAGCAACAATGAAGAAGTTTCTAATGCCTACTTTTCTCAACACAAGGGAAGATTCAAAAATAAGGGACCAAGAAAGAAGGTTGACTTGTCCAAGATAGAATGCTATCATTGTCATAAAATGGGTTACTATAGAAGTGATTTCCTAGACAATCCTAGAAATAAGAAAAGAGAAAGAGATCACGCAAATGTGGCTGAAGGGCCATCTCCCAAGAAAGTGAAACCTGAAGAATCTGACATAAGGTACCTACACTACTAAGCCCTTTGATCTTAGCCTGAGATATTTCATTTGTATATTTTTTATTTATTTGTAGGTTTAACATATTTTTCGAAAAAACATTTCATGTTTTATAATTTCTTAGGTATCCCTCAAAGCTTTGGAGGGATCCCATAGCAAATCCCAAAGATAAGTATCTCATTCCCTTTCAACTTTGGTTTCATATACTTTTTTATAGTTTTAGTTATAGAAAATCCTAATCACCTTTTTACCTTTGTTTCCTTGTCTAGGAAACCTTTGTTCAGGGCCTTGTAGTCTATGTGCATCCACAACATCCCATCCTTTTTCTTCACCAAAACCACTGAATAAGTGAAAGGACTTGTTTTGGGCCTGATGTTCCCCAATGCCAATAGCTCATGCATATCCCTCTCAGTCTCGTCTCTATAGGCCTTGGGGTGCCTGTAGGGGGTGGTGATCATGGCCTGAATACCGGTCTCCAACTCGATAGTGTGCTAAAATCCCCTGTCAGGCGGATGCCCTAGCGGAATGTCCCCAAAAACCGTAGAAAAATGGTCTAGGAAAGTCTGGATATCTGGGTCCGTGGGCTGGCTGGAAACACCTGCATCTGAGATCCTCAGCTCAATTTCCCACTCTATTTCTCCCAACCGAAAGTCTACCTCCATCCTGTGTGCAAAAACTGTCTGAGGGGGGTATGTATGTATGCCCTTGAGCATCACCTATTTCCCACTTTTCTTATCCACAAACTCCATCTCTAAGGTTTACCAATCAGTGGTGACTTTACCAAGGGTGATGAGCCACTGAACCCCCAACACCATGTTGGTGTCTGGAATATCGACCACAAAAAAATGGTTTGTCAATAAGTACATTCACATAGTCACCGTCAATGCTGGGACATAACGCATGCACTGCATGGCCCTGGCCCCCAGAACTAGCACAAAAAACCCATCAAAGCTCTTCCATCTATATGCCCCTTCTTTGCACCTTCTGGGCATTAATGAAGTTGTGCTTAGCCCCATTGTCCACTAGCACCGAGACACGCTAACCTAGAACTATCCCCCGGACCCTTAGCGTTAGGTACTTGGGTACCCCTCACAGAGATGCAAGGACCCCTCCGGCTGGTGCAAACGCTGATCCTCCCGCTGCTCGAGGAGGTGGCAGTAGAGTGTTTTCCCTTGGTGCTCCTGTGTTGGTATCTCCACCCATGTAAAATAGAGTCTTCTCCTCTTACTCACTGTCGGAGAAAACCTCAATGTAGTGTGCCTTCCCTCTGGTACACCTGTGACCCAGTTCCCATGGCCCCTAATAGGCGAAGTAGAGCTTCCTCCACCTTAAATCCCTCCAGGTATCATCATCCAAAGGCACTAGGCCCTGGTTCCCTCTCAGGGGTGGGGCTCTCACTTCCCTCCCTCTCTATTGGAACGCTGGTCTGTTGGACATGGGAGCCCTCGTCCTCGGCAAAGCATCCTGCAAGTCTTTGGTCCTTGCCACTGTGTCTTGCATCATAGTGGGCCGAGTAGACCTCACAAGTCCACGCAAAGGTTCTGCTAGACCATCAATGAACATGTAGATCCTCCTTGGTTTCAACAAGTATAGAACCATCATCGAAAGTCTCAGGAACTCCGAGATGTAAGTCTTTGGGTTCCCTGTCTGCTTGAGCTTGGTTAGCTCTACAATCATCATCCAAAAGCACTAGGCCCTGGTTCCCTCTCGGGGGTGGGACTCTCATATTCCTCCCTCTCTGCTGGAACATTGGTATGTTGGACATGGGAGCCCTCATACTCGGCAAAGCATCCTGCAAGTCTCTGGTCCTTCCCACTGTGTCCTGCAGCGTACTGGGCCAAGTAGACCTCACAAGTCCACGCAAAGGTTCTGCTAGACCATCAATGAACATGTATATCCTCCTTGGTTTCGAGAAGTATATAACCATCACCGAAAGTCTCAGGAACTCCGAGATTTAAGTCTCTGGGTTCCTTGTTTGCTTGAGCTTGGTTAGCTCTACAAAATGATCTTCCGAATCCTTCCGATCAAACCTCTCTAGCACCCTTCGGGTAAAATCATCAGACATTGTCACTCCCGAGTGACCCAGTGTAGTCATCCCATGGAACCACCGGTCATGGGCTTCTCCCTCTAAGTGCAGCACATCCATCTTGATGGACTCTACCTCCATCATCTCGTTAAGCTGAAAATAAATGTCGAGCTTCTCCACCCAAGCTTTGGCTGAACATTTCGATGACCCATCAAAAGTTGCTAGGAAAAGCCTGCCCACGGTATGTTGCAGGTCATTTCCCTACGTCTACCCTCCTCCTCTGTTTTGGCCTCTAGGTCTATTTTTGTTCTTCAGCTAACAAAACTCATTGAAGGTAAGAGCACCTCCAAACTTTGGCCCATAAGACTGATACTCTACAAAATACTCTCCATTGTGAACCACATTTGGCTCTTGCGGACCTCCTGATCCTGCTCCCGAAGCTAGAAATGTGGGGATGGTAGAGCGTGGTGGAGTGTGCGGCACCACCTGCTGCGTGGTGTGAGGATCGGTTGGGTAATGTGAAGTGTCGAATCCTTCCCTGATCTGGAATTCCTCTTGAATTCCCTTCTGCTTATTGTCTCCACCAATCTTCTGCCCCATCTCCTCAATCTTCTTGGTGAGCTCTTGTACTGACTTAAGGAGGAGTCTAGCAAACTTCTTTCCCTCATCTCTTTCCTCTTCCATGGGTGCCTTTCCCCTCTCTTCTTCCACTAGAACGTTGTCTACCTGGTCTGGCGTAATCTCCAACCTCCTTTCTCTGCTCATATACCTCTGTCTCCGGTAAGTGACGTTCTGCCTATCCTCTGGTGTCATAGACTGCGTGCTCCATAGGCTGAGCCAAGTCTATGAGCTCTGATACCATTGTAATATCCGAAATTGGGAACAAACAGTAATACAAAGCAGACTAAAAACTACAACAAAATAGGAAACGACATTAAAACACGGTAAATGAAGCCAATATCATCTGAGCCATACTATTAATCTTTGTGGGAAAGAGTACAATGAGAGGTTCTCAGAAAGAAGGCACTTGGGCCTGCACAAGACAGGTTGAAGTATAGCTCAAACTCGAACAGAAACTTGGCTGGAAATATTGCTCTGCGTGGCTCCCTCTCTCACTGCCAGTGCTGGACTATTGTTGTTGGCTGGAATCAGACTGTGAGTTGGGCCTACTCCTATGCTCATAAAATTTTGGGCTTTTAACCCCAGGCTCTACTCACAATACCCACAAAAACTCGCGAAGGGTTTCTAGAAAATCTGAACCCGGAAAATAGCCCCCTTGGGCTTAGCACGCTGCTCTGCTGGAGAAATCAGTCTCTTGGTTGAACTGTTGGAAAGATGCCCTCAAAACTTTGCAGAAATCCCTAGTAGGAGGTTACTAGCGTCCCCTCCAAATCCTCCCGCTAAAGCTTCACTTCTCTCTTGGTTCCCGACACCTTCACATAGCTGAACTGTGAAATTCCTGTGTTGTCTGTGCAGCCTCTACGTTGTCTTCGAAGACCGCATAACTCCTATTGGTATGGTTCTGCAATCTACTCAAAAAATGGGTGGAACTCCTTTCTCCTAAGGAGGCACTCGAAGTCCCTCGAGGTAGAGGTTGAGATCTCTTCTCGGAAATCTCTGCGCTAAACAGCATTGCAAACTTGGCTAAACAACTCAAGCGTGCTATAGTAATTCATATAGAAAATAGATGGATCAATGAATGAGGAATGAGCTGATCTCACCCTCTTTTGTCCAAGCTGAGCCTCCAACGTTCCCTTGGGCCCACATGGACTTCGTTTCCCCTTCTCCAACCTATCTCAGTGATGTCCACTGTGCTGCCTCTCCCATGTTGCCACTAGGACACTACTCCATTCGTGTGGGTGGCCCCATGGACCCCACTTCAACGTCAATATTTGCCTCTAGTGACTTTAGGAAAGCACCTTAGTTGCATAGTTTTATTTGTGGGTCCCCTTACCCACTTTATTTTTGCTAAACATTAGAAAAAGGAAAAATTAATCAAAATTAATATTCCAATTAGTTGACTACTAATTTGGAATATTACACATCTATAACCCGGAACTAGGCTTGGATCGATTAATCATCATTATGTACTTAAACAGAGTCATTTTGTGCTTAAATAGAGTAATTCCGTACTTAAAAGGTCTTGAGATATTATGTTTTATATGAATGACCAGCGATGTTATGACGACATATTGATGGTTGTAGCTTAGTTCTGAGAGTGGTTTGAATTATTGTTGGCTTGTTTCATGCACCCCAGATTAGAATCGGTCTTGTTTGAATTGTTTATTTTCCTTAAGTTTACAATCACCTGAATTAGAATTAGTTTTGTTTAAAATTGAAATTAGAATAATTTTTGATATTGAATGATAATTAGTTTTGTTTAATTTCAGATTTCTAAAGTTTATTGTTTGAATTGCAGTTAGGTTTTACTTTCATTGAGATTAAGTTTGATTGATTTATTTAGATTGAGATTAAAATTATTTATTTGCATTATGTACTTAATTCAGCTATAAGAATTTGATGTTAATTTAGGTTAGATGCTCTGATCATGCGCTACCAACGCGCACTTGTGCCTCTAAGTCTTACGACCCCGGATTGATAATTAAGGTTGGAATTATAACACATAATTTCCCCAATAGAGCTTCAGGGAGAGATCAACCTAATCGAGGAGTTTTGGGGCATGAGGTTGCTGATTAAAGGCAACATGAATTGGTGCATCTAGGACCAGCATAGAAGCTATGCACACATGAGATTTTGTGGGGAGTTTGGTAGCTAAGTTTTTCCAGGATAAATAAGGATAATTTTGGGGTAGTAAGGCTCAAAATTTTGGGAGTGATTGGAGGGCCTTTTTCGGGAGTTTGCATGCAGGTCGTATTTTCCAGCTGTTGGAGGAGGACATGGTAATTGGGGCCGAAATTTGAGGGTCAAATTCAGACACAACCATTTCTGGGTTTTGTTGGGTTATTTGTGAGGAGCTTGGGGCTACTTTTATAGAATTTTCTGAGCACTAGAAGTGAGGTTTTCGGTAATATCTTCCAGCAGACAGTGTAGTTTTCTTGGGCAGCACAAGGCATCATTGGAGCAGCTTGTTCTTTCATCTGAGCTTTCTTCATCACCTGGGTATTGTCAATCTTGCCATTGAGGCAAGCCCAGGTGCACTCCTTCCACACCATTGTACTCTTGCTCCAATTATTTAATAAAATGGCTCAGCTGGTTGACATTTCTGGAGTTTTTATGGGTGTTCACTAAATGTTTGAAAATTAGGAACATTATAGTGGTATCAGAGCTCAGATCTTGGTTCGGTCGTGGAAGATTTTTCCTATGAACGAGGAGGATAGGTAGAATGTTACCTATAGAAGGTAGAGGTACCGAAGCACAGAGAGGGAGTTGGAATATACAAGGAGCAAATATGGGAAAGACAAGGAGCAAATGAGGAGGCAACATTTGTTAGTATCTTGAAGGCCCTAAAAGACTTAGCCAAGGGGAAAAAGGAGATGTTGGAGGACTCAAACAATAGAATAAAGACAAGAGAATCCATTGTGAGTTTCTCTTTGGGGAGACTTCAAGAGCCTCACAGTAGTACAACCACCCTTCACCCGCTACACACGAACCAAATTTTTGTGGCCCAACCAGATCTACGCTGCCTACATTTTTGCCTACAACATCCAGTGAGTAGGGTGGACTGGATGACCAAAAGCCCATGGAAGATTATTTCCAAGAGTGGAAATCCATGGGGGAGGATTGTTTATTTTTTGGTAGCAATGGATGTGCTCTAGCTCCAAAATTTTGTGGAGGGGCTAGAACACATGAGATCTCCCAGACCCAAAAATCATTTGGAGAAATTCCGCCCACAGTGCATTTTATTCAAATAATTAATTATTTTTAATGGAGCCAAAGTTAAACTTAGGAAATTAAAATAATTAAAGTGAATTAATGTAAATGTGAGTGAGAAGCTTCTAAGTGACGAGGATCAAGTCTATTTTAATCTTAGTCATTGATTAGATATTTGATCACGACGATCTCTTAATAGGAAAAGTATAAAGGAAGTCTTGAGGGTTAGTTGGAGGAAACACACACACACAAAGCTTAAGGTTCATTCACCTGGCGACTCCAGTGTCGAAGAATCCTAAGGTTCAGAGTTTTTATGGCGACTCTACTCTTCAAGAATCAGTAGCCTGAGGAATTTATTGGTGAATTCATTGTTATCAAAATGGTTTCGCTGGATCGAAGGTATGCTCCCATGAGCTGAGATCATATTCCAGGTTTTCCAAATAAAATTCCTAAGGTAGATTGGCAAAGGAATTTGCCTACGTTTAAAGATGATGATAGGAAGGATGCTGCTTTACATCTGGTTAGATTTCACATACATATTCGCAAGTTGAAGGTTGATTTTCCTGAAGACTGCTTGATGAAGATATTCATGGCACTCTAGAAGGTGAAGCTAGATATTGGTATGAAAGTTTGCCGCCTGCTTGTATTTACTGTTTAAAGGATTTTCATACCATGTTCTTTGAAAGGTATAAAGAATCTTATCCATCCTTAAATTTAGTTCAAAACTGTTGTAGCCATGTTCATAGTTTTATTGAAAATCTTGAAAAAGTTTATGAAGATGATGACTTCATGGACGATGAGATCATGGAGGCTCTGTACGAAAATCCATTTCAGCAGCATAAAGAGAACTTAGAGGATACCCATCAAGATGCTCAGGAAACTTTGCAGCAGGATCAAGATCTTAGTACAATGGAAAATGATGAAAGAGAAGGTTTTGTTTCAGATCTGTCCATAGAAGAAGACAATATGTAGGAAAGTCAAGTTTCAATTTCAGAATGTGATAAAAACAAGTCAGCTATTTCAGATCTAGATTCAGATCGTGATGATCAAGAATACCTTGTGCTGAATCCCATGAAGGAGAGCTCTGCTGTTGAGATCATCTGGAATGAAGAAGACAGAGTTATTGATCCAAATGTTCTCATTACATTAGAACAAAGCCTTCATGAGGAGGTAATCCAGTCAGTTCATGAAAAACAAGATGAGATCTTTGTTCAAGTAAGTGAAAAATATTCTTTCAATAACTCAATGATAAATGATAATTTGATTGCCATGTCATATGAAGATGATCAACAATGTTTTCAAATTTCAGAAGATCAAGGAATTAAGAACTGCCATTCAGGATTTTCATGTTTTAAAATGTTATTTCATGAAGACAATCACTGTTTGAGCAAAAGAAAACAAAAAGTATTATCTCCTCTGTCTGAAGATGAGATAGATCAACCCCTGAAAGGTCATGTTACAGCCCAAGCTAAAGCAGATTTGCAGTGTGCACATGGTCAAGAAAGTGTTGGTGAAACTTCTTCCTCTTTTGAAAATAATGACAGTCTTGTAATTAGCTTTATAGATCAACAAACAGATAATATTTTCTTTCATGAAGATGATAAGGTTGTCATGTTTGATAATATTGAAGATTGTTTTTTGTTTAAGAATGATCTAGACCATGAAGTTGAGGAATATGAGCTTGAGAGAGACAATATGCCAGAATTTCTCATGGTCAAGGAACTTACAGCTTACACTCAGATGGCAGAAGCTTATACCTCTCTGTGCCTTCCTGTCACTCGGCAATCAATTGTTCTTTCAGATCAGAATGAAGCGAGTAGTTGTATTTTTGCTGCTAGATCTCAAGACAAGATAGTGCTTCAGGATTTTCAAGATCCCTTGGGCATTCTTTTGCAAGCATTAGAAAAGATAAATGTTGCCTGGTTCGTTATCATAAGCCTTGGTTTCAGTGGTTATTGTGAGTTGCCTACATGTACATCGTTCTACCTGCTCGAGAAAAGTGAGAGAAAAATTTTGGTATGTAGCCATCTGCTGGATTGCTTACATTGGAAGGCCCACTATACATGATTGTACATATTCCATCAGTAGGCAGTTGGTTGTCATCATGATTTGAAGCCCTCAAATCTCGATGGACTGCTGCCATTAAAAAAGCTTTGTAAGTACTAATTTCAGTTAAGTAGGTCTTGAGTCATTTTTGTTTTAGTCAGTTTCAACATAGTTTCAGAGCAAGTGTGTACTGTCATCATTCCTTCAGTTTGGGGCCCGAAGTGAAGGCTATAACTCTGAAGATTGATTTCAGCTTTAATTTGAGTTTGTTGAGTCAGGTCTTTTAGTCATTTTGGTTTCAAAATTGAGTCGATTTGAGTCAATTTTCAGTCAATAAAATGAGTCAAGAGTCTTGTGTTGGTTTGTCGACGTTATGGACTCCATAGCCCAATGGACGAAGGCACTGCCTACTCTCCTAGAAATTTGTAGTTCTTGGAACTTCCAAGGAGCTACCATCCCCATTGGAGCCAATGTTAGAGTCGGTATCTTCATCCCTCCGTCAGAGATCAAAATTCTCTAGTTGTATTTCATTTTTAGGTGTCTCACTCAGTTCAGTCAGCTGCATTCCATTAGGAGCATGGATCATCTGACGATAGGGGATTGTCACTCATATCCCTCATGTCTTGTACCTGCTGACCTAGTTCTATTCATTAAAATCATGTATAGTCATGTTTGGTTTCATAGTTGGCAAAGAATCATTTTAGGGTTTTTAGTCTCATTAGGTCTAGGGTTTAGCTAATCAGGTCTCAAAATGCCTAATAATGGTCAGCAGGCACATGAGGAGGTTCGAAATAAGGTTTCAGTGCAAAAATTTCATCATCATAATGCTTGATAATGATTTTTCTTCAAAACTCTGTTTTGAAGAAAAATTATCTATTTCATCTTTTGTAATAAATGCAATGTAATTTTCAAGTTTTTCAGTTGTAATAGTACTCCATTCGCAACCCTGGTCGCCTTTGCCAAAACTCCATGCCATCCATTCCCTGCAAAACAGACAAGAAGCTCATCATTCAGTCCAAAAATAAAAAACAAGCAAAACAGAGTTCTTTTAAAAAGTGTCAAAGTTTTCAAACATTACAAAGTGGGTTTCAAAAAACAAAAATTGAAATCTTTGGCATAAAAGATATTTTCATGTTTCAAAGATTCATTTGCATGTCAAGAGACAACAATGAGCCAAGGAAAATCGTGGAGGAGTGAAGAAAAAGTTTTGGAGGGCCGACTGTGTTGAAGTTGGTTGCACGACGCACTGGGCAGGTGTCGCGATGCATAGGCTGAGCGCAGCGCATAGGGTCGCTCCTCTGTGTGTTAATTTGTTCCAGCGCGGGGCATCAGAAGGGCGCGGCGCACTGGGTTGGCTGCGCGGCGCATTGAGCCAGAACACAAATTTTTGCCATTTCTTCAAAAACTCCAAATCGACTCGGTCTCCCTTGCTCCAAGTAAGTCCATGCGACCTTGTAATTGCCATGAACATGTATTTGGTGTTTTTTGTAAGGAATTGAACACAAAAAACCAAACCCTATTCTCTTGTTTTAAGATTTCTCCTAGGGTTTTAAAATTGGTTTTTGTGTCAAACACTTCCATTCCCCACCTTGTTTTTTCCACCCCCTCACTGTTATCTTATCATAGCAGCTCATCCCCTACCCCCTTACATCCCTAAAGTCAATCAATCCCTATCCCATTTCCATTATCCCCATCTCATTTGTAAATTTCCCCCAAATCCCAAGTTTATCACAAAAAACTAAGTGGTTGTCCCTAAACCTTTCAACACACAGTTTTCAAGTGGTAAATTTCTATTTTCACTTGGTAATAGTTCATCATTCCCATTACCTTATTCCTCCATATTCCCTCCCATATTACCACATATTTGGCAATCAAATCAAAAACACTAAACTTTTCATTTTTCATCCAAGACAACATAGACCTTGGACATCATGGAGACAGATGTTGATACATCCTATGACCGAGACAATGATTCCACCACTGAACTACATGCACCTAGAAGGCCAACAAGGAAAAGAACATGCTAAGGCACATGAAAAATCATTATTGGGCGAGAAATCATGTTTGCAAGGCGCGAATCAAGATCCTGAAGGCAAAGTTAAAGAGGGCATTAAAACGTCGCAAAAGGCATGATAGACTCCAAATTTTGGCCGAAGCTTCCTTGGCCCAGCATAGTGCATGATGGAGGACACTCAGCTCAAATTTCAAGAAATTTGGGACACATTTTGCAAATTTTTATTTTTTTGGCCTAACACAGATTTTCCTGCCCGACGCGTAGCGCCACTTGGCGCGCGCTTATAATTGGCAGATCCTCTTGAAGAAAGCTTTGTATTTCTGGATTTGTCATCAAAATTTATGCATTCCTACCCATTACCTAAATATTTTGACAAGTTTTGGGTTGCTTGAAGGGTCAAAAACGCCTTAAAAATGACCTTTCTGCCACTTTTTGGACACACAGGAAGCAGTGTTGGGAAAACTCATTTTTGGAGGGGAAAATAGCAACCAAATTTAGAAATTCCACTTGGGTTGGAAAGTAGACCGGTAGAGCTTTCCAATGAGCTATCCTACACTCAATTTGAACTCCGAGAAGGCCCTCAAAATCAGCTCCAAAGTGGCGCGACTCATAGAGATTTTAGGCGTAGCGCATTAGGAATTTTGGCCTAGTTTTCACTCAGTAACTCAGTTTTTCGCCTAGTTTTGGCCAGTTTGACTTTTTCATCTCCAAATGTGAAACTATTGATGTAACTTGATGTAATTTCATGGCTTTGATGTAATTTTGGCACATTTTTACTCATGTAAGTAGTTTCATTCACCGAAAAGTGAATTGTAACTAAATGAATCAGTTTCCTATCTTATAGAGGCAGGCTATTCCACTACCTATTTTCCAGTTCTTAGTTTAGATCTTGTTGAAACAGCTCCTAAACTAGTGAGCTCGACTCCTAGAGGCATGGGGATGAGTTAGGCTTGTCTATATCTTGTAGTTTCTCAGTCATTTTCAGGGGTTGGACACTTGGGATTGCTTTGAGCTCCATTGTACATTTCATCTTTGCATTTTGGCAAAGGAATAGACCAGGGTTTGAAACACTCCTTGGGATCCATGTGGCTCTTTGTTTTGATGATGTCTTTCTCTCTGTGATTGTAAGTTTACTGATGTTTCATGTGTATCATCTTCCTTCTCATTTCTTCTTAAGTTAAACAAACAAGTAATAAAGGTGGAATTCATTAGATTTGCAGTGCTCTACCTTGAGTTTTGTTTAATTTTCTATGTTTTCAACTGTCTGAAGAGGATTCTTGAATGTCTCTTGCCCTCTTCAACTCCTCACCGGTCTGAGCTATCCATTTCATTCAAATTTGAAGCGTCAAAACAATTGCCTTTCTTGCCCCATTCAACTCTCTGCAAAACTGATCATTTCCCAGACCCAAAATCTGCCCTTCCCTTTGATCCAACAAAAACCCCCAAAATCAAATCAAACTCTTATACATATATACCTAGCCTAAAATTAGCCTTTATTTCAAGTCCTCTCAAGCCTCATTGATTATTTTTGCTGAGATTGACCCAGAGAGAGCCCTCTCCTGATCTGGTAGGGCTAGCTACCAGATTAAGCGTGGTTTGATGTTACCCTAGACTCTGCCTTCTTCAGCCTGAGGTAGATTTAGGCCATAACAAGTAGCATCGTATGTGCTCTAGCTCCGTAATTTTGTGGAGGGGTTAGAATACATGAGATCTCCAAGACCTAGAAATCGTTTGGAGAAATTCCACCTGAAGTGCATTATATGAAAATAATTAATTATTTTTAATGATTCCTAAGTTAAAAATTAGGAAATTAAAATAATTAAAGGGAATTAATATAAATATGGGTGAGAAGCTTCTAAGAGATGAAGATCAAGTCTATTTTAATCTTAGTTAATCTTAGTTTTTGATTAGAGATTTGATCATGACAGTTGAAATCTCAACTTGAAAAGTATAAATGAAGACTTGAGGGTCAGTTGGAGACACACCGGAAAAATACTCAATAACTCGAGGGAAGTCGATACTCCAGAAGCAAGAGTTCGATTTCAGAGGGAGAGTTGAAGGGTGAAGGAAGAGGAGGGTATCAGCAGTAGTCAAAGACAAAGGAGGAGGGATGCAGAGCAGTAGAGGGACAATGCAGAGAGGCAGCGTAGTAGAGGACGCATTCCTCACGTAGAGGAAGACGCAAAGGTGACACAGTGGAGGCTGGAGGGTCTCTTGAGTGTCATAATTTCTCCAGTGACCGAAGGAAAACTATCTGAGGTGTTTTCACAAAAGTTTCTCCATGATTCCACAAATCATTCCTTGTAAACAGATTGTTGCTGAAGAATAATAAATAAACCCTCATCTGTTGCACGAGTTTTCCCTCATTGGGTTTTTCCAGGGACTATTGTCCAAAAACAAATGTGTTGACGTGATTGATTCTTGTGGTTGCATTTCACTGTTCCTTTCTCTATGCAAATATGTGATAACTGTAGCATAATTTATTTTGTTGTTTCCTGAAGGGTTTTGTAAATAACTTATTGGTGAAAAATAAGTAGGAGAAATAAATCAGTTAATGCAGTAGAATTTCAAGTCAGAAATTTTCACATGTTGTAGCAGTGCGGGTGATCCAAGTGGATATTGGTGGCCACCCGCCTATTCCACTTGGGGCCCCACCATTGTCTCTTTCATTTTTTCAGTTTCGGCACGACTTACTATTTTTAGCAGTTTTTCGAGTCCTGAACTTCCAGAGCCGATTTGAGGCCCTAAACGATGTTTTTGGGAAATCTGGGAGGAACATGTGTCCATGGATCAATGTTGCTCACATAAAAAGATGTATTCCTTGGATATATTTTTCTAACGAGGTATGGTGCGCGTCAAACGAAGATCGTATGCCAAAGATACGTCCCCGGGAAGTTAAAACACCATTTTACCCAAACGGGGCCCATAGTTTTGGCACTTCATCTCCTAAGGTTAGGGTTTTGGATGTTTAGGATTTTCCATTGTTTCTAAATAATAAATAGGCCCTCGAGCCTCATTGTAACATAGTTCAGAGGCTTGTAGCCACCACATCTCTTCTCAGAGATAAGCTACCAGTGCCCAAGCTAGCTTATTTCCATTCTGTCTATAAGCAAATTTCAGTTCTTTGATATTAATGAAATGAAGTGTTATTTCCACTGCATCTTTGTATTTATGGTTATATGTGTATTATCTTGCGTTGTTGCATAAATCCGGATCAGTGGTATCAAAGCGATCTGCTTTTTCTCGATCCTTCTTTGCATGTCCCCAACGAGGTCGAGGTATAAGGAGTTAGGGCTCGATCTGGTGGAACCTTTACAAGATCAACCTCGCAAACCCCGACGGCCACCCATGGGGGACGAAAAGATAGATGAGGGAGTAGGAGATCTCAAAATATTGCTCGAGGAGGCCCTCGAAAAACAAAGGAACGCGATGATGGATAACTTTGCCCAGATCCTTCAACGGCTTCCCACCGGCGGCGCATCTGCATTGAGCAGCCACTCTGGAGGCGCGAATCCCTTTAAGGTACAAGTAAACTTTGACATTCCCATATTTGAGGGTCAAATAGATGCATATGTCGTAGATAGATGGTTGAATCTATTAGAAGGATATTTCTCAGTTCATGACTTTTCCAACCGGGAGAAGATTATTTTTTCACTCCTCAAAGCTACCCCCCATGTCAACGACTGGTGGGAACCTACTGTGAGAAAAAGGACAAGACAGAACCCTCTCTGTTCTCAGTCATACCCACTTGGAATTCTTTCCAATACGCCATCAAGGAATAATAATATCTCGTGGGGAGCTATGAGGACAAGTACATCCAATGGACCACTCTACGGTAACAAAGGGATCAAGATGTGCATGAGCTAATGAATCTGTTCCATACCCTGTGCACAAAGTTGGGTATCAAAGATTTAGAGAAACATTTGGTGCTAAAATATCGCGGTTGTCTGCACAGATACATTTAGGAGGAAATGGAGTTCCTCGACATCTCCTCGCTTGGTACGACATACCGGTATGCTGCCAAGATTGAGCAGAAATTAAAACAGAAGAAGCAAGAATTTGGATCTGCGAATCAAAAGCAAGGGAAAGGTGCCCCCAAACCGTAGAACAAAGGACAAAGCCAAGGCATGGCGTCCCAAGACAAATTGTCAAAGCCAGAAGAAAAGAACAACACCGTGAAGCCAAAGGAGGACACGGGAAAGTGGTGTGAGTTTCATAAGAGCTCCACTCACAACACAAGTGAGTGTCGGGCCAAGCAGTCGTTGGTGGCCGAGATGAGGGCTTCTGAGTCAGATGCATGCTCGGACTCTGAATCATAACCTGACAAGGGGAATGACAAAGGGAAATAGATTATTGATGCGGAGCCCAACACCATTGTTGCCACTGCAAAGATCCAGAAGGAGAAACCGGAAGATCCAGAGGAGGTGGAGCGTCTCTTCCACTCCCAGATGTGGGTAAAAAGGTTCCCCGCTATAGTACATTGTCGACAATGGGAGCCAAAAGAACCTCATTTCAGCAGACGTTGTGAAGCGTTTGGGCTTGCCGACCACAGCACACCCACAGCCATACACCATCGGGTGGCTTCACCAAGGATGGGATCTCCGCGTTAGCCAGCAGTGCCACCTTCCCTATAGCATCAAGCTCTTCACGGATGAGGTATTATGTGACATTGCTCCTCTTGATGTTTCTGATGTATTATTAGGCTAACCATACTTGTGGAAGTGACATGTTGTGTATGAGTCCAGGCCTTGTTGAGATTTTGTGTATTTGGGATAGCATCAGTTGTGCTCTAGGTCCCAAATTATGAGGAAGGACTAGAGTACACTTGATCTACAAGACCTAGAAATTGATTTGAGAAATTTCATCTGGTTTAGGAGATATTAAATTAATTAATTATTTTAATGTTTTTCCTAAGTTAAAACTTAGGGAACTTAAATAATTAAAGTGAATTTAATTAAACATGTGATGAAATTGTCTTAAGTCACATGGATCAATCTTTCTTTTAATCTTAGCCATTGATTCATGATCTGATCATGGTTGTTGATTTGTCAACGAGAAAAGTATAAAGGAAAGGCTTGGGGTCATTTGTAAAGACACCAAGTCTGGGGTAACGCAGTCCCTTCTGGAGCAGTGCTGAGGGTTTGTAGGACTTCCAAGGCTGAAGCAGAGGCTTTCAGGGGCTTCAGAGGCTGATGAAAAGCCTTTTAGGGGCGGTGCTGGGGTTTCTAGGCCCTAATCTTGGCTGAGTTCTGTAAATCCTGATTATAGGGTGTGGATCAGTCATTATTTTGGCCGTAGATCAGCCAATGAGCTGTAGATCTAGTGTTTTATCTGTCGGGTTTTCTAGATCTAGAACCCAGATTTGTGTATTCAGAAATATTCTTAATAATAGAACCCTCCAGCAGCCAGAGACCGGTTTTCCCGCATTGGGTTTTTTCGGGGACTATTTGTCCAGAAATAATTGTGTCACTTTGTCAATGTGTGCATGTGTTTATTCCAGATATGAATTGGTAGAGATATGTTATGTGTTTTGCTTCGATGTTAATTTGAATTTATTCAGTTAATAACTTATCTAAGTAGGAGGCGCTTAACCAGATTAACAGTAATAATTTCTGCATAAGTGTTAAGATTAAGAAATTTCTACGTGGTCTCAGAGCAATTGCAGATCTAGGAGGGTCACCAGCAGGAGAATCTGAAGGATCCAGCTGCAGAAAGCAGCTGGAAAAGCGGCAGAAATGCAGATCTGAAGGGACAACACAGTTTTTAGGGAAGGGTGATGTTGTCCAGCGCTGTGTCCTAGGAAGCCCACACAATTACTGCATAGAGGCAACTAAAAAAAAACGCTGGTTTGGTTTGAAGCCAGCCAGTGTGATACAGATCTGAATTTATCAGATCCATAAAAGACTACAGAAAAGCTGCAGAAATTCAGAAGAGCTGGTGGGGTTAAAATTCTGAAGTTTTCAGAATTTTAGCCTTAGCACAAGTGACAAAGATTGGGAGGATATCAGCTTCTCAGGAAGTTTCTCACCAAAGGAAACTTAGAATTTTATCAGAGGATCAAAGAAGAAGTTGAATCATAGTTGATTTGGTAGAATTCCAAGGAGGGAAATCAATTGTCAGAGGGAGCAGAAGGCACCTGTTTCACAAAGGGCCTTAGATCCATTTCTCTAGCAAAGAGAAAAATGAAGTTCTGACACAGTCTGAGCAGATGGCTCCTCATGGACTGCATGATCAGGATAGGCTAGATGGCCTCTCAAACTTTTGGGTTTGGAAGGCAAGGATACTGATTGTCCTTGAGGCATACAATCTAAGAGACCATGCAGAGCAGACTCTGGCCACACCGACAGATGCGGATCTCCTTTGGAAGCATAAGGAAGTTGTTGGTCATGACAAGTGGCTGATTATGGATAGTATCAATGACCATATTGTACCACACATAGCTGAGAAGAAGACAACTAATGAGATGTGGAAGGCCTTGACTTCCCTGAATGAGGGAAAGTCTATCCAAAGAAAAATGTTGTTGGAGACCCAAATGAGGTCATTCATGATGACCAAGGGAGAAGACATGGAACACTTCCTCTTCAGACTGCAGTCAATCAGAGATCAGCTGAATGCAATGGGTGCAACGATTGATGATGCTGTGATAGTCAGGACTGCCCTCAATGCAGTCACGGATGAGTGGGAAACCTTTGTCCAAAGTATCTTGGGCAAAGCGGACCTCCCAGATTGCGACAACTTGTGGTCAATTCTGCGTCAAGAAGAACTCCGCAGATTCACCAAGAGGCAGCACAGCCTAGGATTGAGCAAAGTGAAGAAGGAAGATGAGGAAGATGCAGCCTTGGCATCAAAGAAGAAACCAAAGAAGAAGAAGGATCTTTCAAAGATCAAGTATTTCCAGTGTGGTGAAATGGGACATTTTGCCAGCCATTGTTCGGAGAAGAAAAGGGGCAAGGAAGCATCTTCTTGCAAAGATGATGGGTCAGTAGATGATGTAGCCATGAGTTCTCATGAACCACGAAGCTGGGGTGACATGGACATGTAGAGGAGCTACATGGAAGGCGGGATCCTTGAGCAACTCATCTCTTGGATCACATGCAAGCTACGACAGCCTTAAGATAATAGCGGGACAAGTGGAGTAATGGGTGCATAAGATCATAGATGAAGCAGAGGCAGATCTGAAGACTAGGAGGAGCAGCGCAAAGAGAAGCAACATCAACGTAGAAGTAGTAGCAGTGCACAGGCTGATGTGACTTCAGCAACGCAGAGCAATGTCGCTTACGCAGTGCAGAGTTGCAGTAGCGCAGAAGGCTTTAGAGGGACAGCGCAGTGCAATAGCAGCGTGATAGATTTCAGCACAAGGAGTTGATGTGACTTCAGTAGTGCAGAGGGAGTCTGCTTACGCAGGCAGAGCTGTAGCTATGCATCGTTCATTAGATGGCAACACAGATCTATAGCCTATGGAGCTTCAGTGATGAGGATGCAGCCCATCTGACTTGTCTATCAAATATTGGGCAGGAGATTTAGTTGTTTCTCTCAACAACTGAAGTTGCAGTGCAACAGATCAGCAGTGGTAGTACTATGAGTAGCACAAATGTAGCATATTGAGAGGGAGCTACAGTACAGAGGTTGCAGCGGAAATGGCAGAGTCATGAGCAGCAATATAGAAAAGCAGCAGTAGTGTAGAGTTGAGTGGCAGGAGGCCAAGCTTTAGCAGCACAGAAGCAGTGCCCAAAATAATGTAATACATAAGTGTGATGTATTGCTAGAGCACACCCTTGATGCTAAGAGGGAGTGTTGAGATTTTATGTATTTGGGGTAGCATCAGTTGTGCTCTAGGTCCCAAATTATGAGGAAGGACTAGAGTACACTTGATCTACAAGACCTAGAAATTGATTTAAGAAATTTCATCTGGTTTAGGAGATATTAAATTAATTAATTATTTTAATGTATTTCCTAAGTTAAAACTTAGGGAACTTAAATAATTAAAGTGAGTTTAATTAAACATGTGATGAAATTGTCTTAAGTCACATGGATCAAGCTTTCTTTTAATCTTAGCCATTGATTCAAGATCTGATCATGGTTGTTGATTTGTCAACGAGAAAAGTATAAAGGAAAGGCTGGGGGTCATTTGTAAAGACACATAGAGGCAGAGCACTGAAGCTAAGCTGAGATTCTAGGGCAGGGTTTGCTAAGAATACTCAAAAGTGTTTCAGCTGCAGAGAGGGGAATTTAGACCAAGGGGATGATCTGATCCAGGGGTCTAGAATACACAAGAGGCAGAGATCAGCTAAAGGACAACGCAGAGGAATGCAACAGCAAGGACAGTGCAGTCTCTCCAAGGACAGCGTGATTTTCAACAGGAAACCCTCAGGGGTTACGCAAAGACCCTTCAGGGGTAGTGTAGTGACTGCGTCACCCAGTCTGGGGTAATGCAGTCCCTTCTAGAGCAGCGCTGAGGGTTTGGAGGACTTCCAAGGCTGAAGCAGAGGCTTTCAGGGGCTTCAAAGGCTAACGCAGAGCCTTTCAGGGGCAGCGCTGGGGTTTCTAGGCCCTAATCTTGGCTGAGTTCTGTAAATCTCGTTTAAGGGTGTGGATCAGTCATTATTTTGGCCCTAGATCAGCCAGTGAGCTGTAGATCTAGTGTTTTCTCTGTCGGGTTTTCCAGATCTGGAACCCAGATTTGTGTATTCAAAAATATTCTTAATAATAGAACCCTCCAGCAGCTAGAGACCGGTTTTCCCGCATTGGGTTTTTTCGGGGAATATTTGTCCAGAAATAATTGTGTCACTTTGTCAATGTGTGCATGTGCTTATTCTAGATCTGAATTGGTAGAGATCTGTTACGTGTTTTGCTTCGATGTTAACTTGAATTTATTCAGTTAATAACTTATCTAAGTAGGAGGAGCTTAATCAGATTAACAATAATAATTTTTGCATAAGTGTTCAGATTTAGAAATTTCTACAGGCCTCGCGTTGTTATTGTTACTTTGGGAAATAAGTTGTATAGGATACCAGAGGTACCACTTCCTGCCGCTATCTCTTTGGTTACTGCAAAATAATGCAGTAAGCTCATTTCGCAAACTAGGAAATTTGTTTTCCTAATGATCCACCCCCAGGAAAAGAAGAAGATTGTGGCCACGACCTCCAGATAAGGCTCCTCTGCATGACAACAACAAATGGAAAAGGTTGTGGAGGAGTACGGGGACATCTTCACCTCACCCACAGGGGTTCCTCTGCACTGTCAGGTCAAGCACCCCATTGATCTGACCCTAGCTGCGCTGCTACCCAATGGACCGATCTATCGGCGCTCTGTTCTGGAGAACGGTGAAATCAAGAGGCAGATTCAGGAGTTGCTGCAGAAAGGTCACATCTGGCCAAGTTCATCGCCCTATGGGAGCTCGATCGTGTTGGTACAAAAGAAGGATGGGACTTGGAGACTCTGTATTGGTTATCGGGCGCTGAAAAATATCACTGTCCAGAATTGGTACCCGATCCCACTGATTAATGACCTTCTAGACCAACTCAAAGGGGCGAAGATTCAGGAGTTGCTGCAGAAAGGTCACATTTGGCCAAGTTCATCGCCCTGTGGGAGCCTGATCGTGTTGGTACAAAAGAAGGACGGGACTTGGAGACTCTTTATTGGCCATCGGGCACTGAAAAATATCACTGTCCAAAATTGGTACCCGATCCCACTGATTGATGACCTTCTGGACCAACTCAAAGGGGCAAAATATTTCAGTAAGAACGACTTGAAGTCTAGGTATCACCAGGTACCAATCAAACCCATCCGATGTGTGGGAGACTGCCTTCAAAGCCAAGGAGGGCCTTTTCGAATGGTTGGTCATGCCTTTCGGGTTGACGAATGATCCCGCAACCTTCATGAGGTTGATGGAAGACACCTTACGGCCATTCACCAACTGATTTGTAGTGGTGTACTTGGATGACATTCTGATCTTCAGCCAGACTTGGGAAGAGAACCTCCATCACATCTGACAATTCCTCCAAACACTGCGGCAACACAATTTGTTTGCCAATTTGGAGAAGTGCACTTTTGGCATGACCCAGGTTCAATATCTGGGATACATTATTGATGAAAGGGGGGTTCATGTGGATCCAACCAAGATCCAAGTCATTCAGGATTGGCCAGCCCCAACCACTCTAACAGAGCTTCGCAGCTCTCTGGGTCTTGCTAATTTCTACCACAGGTTCGTGTTGGGATTCTCTCATATCACTTGGCCCTTGAGTCAAGTCACCAAGGGAGGAGCGAAAGCAAAATCCTTTTGGTCAGAATCTCAACATAAGGCATTCATAGAATTGAAAGATCGCCTCTGTTCTGCCCCAATGCTCACATTACCAGACTTGCGACAACCATTTGAGATCGAGACAGATGCCTCTGACTCTGTTATTGGGGCAGTTCTTACTCAACAGGGGCATCCATTGGCAGATCACAGTGAGACATTGTCTGACACAGTTCGCAGGTATCCCACTTATGACAAAGAAATGTATTCCATTGTGCAGGCTTGTCGTCAATGGATGCAGTACATTTTGGGGAAGGAAACAATCATCCACACAGACCACCGGCCCCTGCAGTTCATATAGACACAAGGGAAGTTGCAGAATGATAGCCATCAGAAGTGGTCCACATATCTGCAATAGTTTCATTTGAACATCAAGTACAAGAAGGGTAGCACCAATAATGTTGCACACTGCCTAAGCCGACCACCGATTGTGGCACTAACCTTCGTTCTCAACTCTTGAAGGCACGAGACTTCTGATTGGACGCTTCTCTACGAGAGCGATCCAGAATTTGGCCACACATACAAGGCACACTTGGGGGGTACGCAAGTTCCAAATTTTCACCTCCATGATGCACTGTTATGTCACATGGGACACCTTTGTGTTCCTTCAAGCAACCATGCCAAGATGATATGGGAAGCACACTACAGTCCAGTCTGGGCATTTCGAGGTCAAGAAAACAGTGGCAGTACTGCAGAAGTATTTATATTGGCCAAACCTTCGACAGGATGTCGGGAAGTACATCAGATCCTGCATTGCTTGCGCCATTTCCAAACCAACCATCAAGAAGCAAGGCCTCTATACTCCGCTACCTACCCCTATTCGACCTTGGGAATCCATCTCCATGGATTACACGTCGGGCCTTCCTTATACTAAGCATGGAAACGACTGTGTTTTCGTGGTCGTCGACAGATTCTCGAAGATGGAAATTATGGCGGCCTGCAAGAAGAATATCACAGCAGACACCACTACTAAACTCTTCTTTGAACGAGTGTGGGTGCACTTTGGGATCCCACGGTCTATCATATTAGATTGGGAAAACAGGTTCCTCAACACATTTTGGTCCAGCCTCTGGTCAATGCTGGACACCAAGCTCACCAAGTCCACAACTTTCCATCCCCAAATTGATGGCCAGAAAGAGGTCGTCAACAGGATGATTGTACACATTTTGCGCATGTACAATTCAAAGCATCCACGCACATGGGATGAGAGCCTCCCCTATGTACAACACAGTTATAACTGGGCTCTCCACAGCTTAACCGGCCACAGCCCCTTTGAAGTTGGCTTGGGATTCTAGCCACTATGTCCCATTGATGTAGCCATGCCATTTGCAGCTACTCATGCCGATTCAGCTCATGTCCAACCTGAAGCTAACAAAGAGAACAGCTTCATCGAGTGCATTCAGTGCATCCGCCAACAAGTTCATGACATAATGGACACAACCAATGCTAAGTACAAGCAACGACATGATCAACATCGGGTGCCACACAACTTCCATGTGGGCGACAAAGTGTGGCTACATTTGCAGAAGGAGCGCCTCACTGGACCCCACTGCAAGCTTCGCCCACTCCGATATGGGCCGTACACCATCACCAAGGCTATAGGGAACAATGCCTTCTAGCTCAGTATTCCACCATTCCTTGGTCTGCACCCAGTATTCAATGTGGACCGCCTTCGTCCCTACTTCCCACCTCTACTAGACACCTCTGACATTGCAAAACAACTCACACCAACAGAGTTAAACCCATACTGCCTGGAACAAGCCACCACATATTGTATCATGTACATGCAAATCAAGAACACTCGCCAACAGAGATCCAACTGTATCGGGTTGTCAAAGCTGGCCAACTCCTGCACCAAGGCAAGTAGTTCACCAGGGGCCAAGTTCAGCAGAAGTTTCCTCATCTCATGGAGGAACTCAACGGAATGGGGACCATTGCTTCCTAAGGGGGGAGGAATGATCCAGGTGGATATTGGTGGCCACCCACCTATTCCACTTCGGGCCCCACCATTGTCTCTTTCAGTTTTTCAGTTTCAACACGACTTACTATTTTTAGCAGTTTTTCTGGTCCTGAACTTCCAGAGCCATTTTGACGCCCTAAACGACGTTTTTTGGGAAAACCAAGAGCAACATGTGTCTGTGGACTAATGCTTCTCACATCAAAATTTGTAGTCCTCGGATAGATCTTTCTACCGAGGTATGGTGCGCGTCAAACCGAGATCGTATGCCAAAGATACATCCCCAGGAAGTTGAAATACCAATTTACCTAAACGGGGCCCATAGTTTTGGTGCTTCATCTCCTAGGGTTAGGGTTTTGGATGTTTAGGGTTTTCCATTGTTTCTAAATAATAAATAGGCCCTCGGACCTCATTGTAACACAGTTCAGAGGCCTGTATCCGCCACATCTCTTCTCAGAGATAAGCTATCGGTACCTTAGCTAGTTTATTTCCATTCTGTCTGTAAGCAAATTTCAGTTCTTTGATATTAATGAAATGAAGTGTTATTTCCGCTGCATCTTTGTATTTATGGTTATATGTGTATTCTCTTGCGTTCCTGCACAAATCCAGATCAGAGGTATCAGAGCGGTCTCTTTTTTCTCGATCCTTCTTTGCATGTCCCCAACGAGGTCGAGGTATAAGGAGTTAGGGTTCGATCTGGTGGAACCATTGCAAGATCAGCCTTGCAAACCCTGGCGGCCGCCAATGGGAGATGAAAAGAAAGATGAGGGAGCTGGAGACCCTATCAAAATATTGCTCGAGGAGGCCCTCGAAAAACAAAGGAACGCGATGATGGATAACTTTGCCCATATCCTTCAATGACTGCCCACCGGCGGCGCATCTGCATCGAGCAGCCACTCTGGAGCCGCGACTCCCTTTAAGATACAAGTAAACTTTGACATTCCAATATTTGAGGGTCAAATAGATGTAGATGCCATAGATAAATGGTTAAATCTATTAGAAGGATATTTCTCGGTTCATGATTTTTCCGACTAGGAGAAGATTATTTTTGCACTCCTCAAAGCTACCCCCCATGTCAAAGACTGGTGGGAAACCTACTGTGAGAAAAAGGACGAGACAGAACCCTCTTTGTTCTCAGCCGTACCCACTAGGAATTATTTTCGAGACGCCATCATGGAACAATACTATCCCGTGGGGAGCTCTGAGGACAAGTACATACAATGGACCACTCTACAACAACAAAGGGATCAAGATGTGCATGAGCTAAGGCATATGTTCCATACCCTACGCACAAAGTTGGGTATCAAATATTCGAAGAAAAATTTGGTGCTAAATTATTGTAGTTGTCTACACAGATACATTCAGGAGGAAATGGAGTTCCTCAACATCTCCTCACTTGGTACGGCATACCGGTATGCTGTCAAGATTGAGCAGAAATTAAAACAGAAGAAGCGAGACTTCGGATCTGCGAATCAAAAGCAAGGGAAAGGTGCCCACGAACCCCAGAACAAAGGACAAATCCAAGGCATGGTGGCCCAAGACAACTTGTCAAAGCCACAAGCAAAGAACAATACCGCAAGCCAAAGAAAGACACGTGAAAGTGCTGTGAGTTCCATAAGAGCTCCACTCACAACACAAGTGAGTGTCGGGCCAAGCAGTCGCTGGTGGCCGAGATGAGGGCTTCTGAGTCAAATGCATGCTCGGACTCTGAATCAGAACCTGACAAGGGGAATGACAAAGGGAAATAGATTATTGATGCGGAGCCCAACGCCACTCTTGCCACTACGAATATCCAGAAGTAGGAACCGGAAGATCCAAAGGAGGAGCATCTCTTCCACTCCCAGATGTGGGTAAAGGGTTCCCCACTACAGTTCATTGTCGACAATGGGAGCCAAAAGAACCTCATTTCAGCAGATGCCGTGAAGCTGTAATATTCCCTTTTTTGGTGTCACCTATGACAGGGCTAGGGTGGACTTCCAGAGTTAGGAGCAGACCTGTTACAGGTACAAGTTGGTGTCATTAGTGGGGCCAGGGGATTTTTGGAGGAGTTTTGAGGAGTTTCCATGGTGTCCGGTGGCATTCGCTTGATATATTCCATCATCCGAGCAGTTTGGCTTTCGTTCCGGTGCATTGCGACAACTTTCGGAAATTTGAGTTAAATCTAGGCTTAAGTCAATTGATTACGCTCAAGGTGGCATTCCGGAAGGAATTCATGATGGAACACCTTAGTGTAATAGCTCATTGGAATCGGGACGAGGATACCTACATGGTGGGACAATTAGACATGGATTTCAGTGACCGGAGGAGGCATGGTAGCCGATTTACCCTTTTCTGCATTAAAAAGGAATATTTTAATAAAAGGGAAAAGTGCTCCATGAATAAAATAATTCTCTATAAGGCTCCAAGAGATCTATAAAATAAAGGGAGGCCATTGAGGGATATCTTTTTGATCATGTTATTTTATTGTATGAGAGGTGTGAGACGTGGTTCTCTACTTCAACCGTAGCCCCAGGACGGAAACCCTCGGATGATTTGTGAGTGTTGGAAGAAAACCCAACTCTCTTGAAGAGACTTCATTCAAAAGTTTCACAGAGCTTCAGGGATTGGTGTGAGGATCATCCGGATCTTCAACTTGTGCTTCAGTGGGTTCAGTGACAGTGTTGCCGTAGTCGATTTGCAGCAGTCTTCTTGCCGAGCCATCTACATCATTGCCAGAGTCATTTATCAGAGATCTTTCTGGGTTTTGCTCCGCTTGCTTGGCAAGCTCAGGTTCAGTTGTTCCTTTATGTTGATGTACTTTCTACCATAGATTAATAAAATGGCTCAGTGATTTTATCGGCATCCATTGTGTTATATTGGTGGCTGTGTGTTTATTTCGCTACTCAAGTCTATTTCTGCATTTTTAGTTAAAATATCCCATTTGGGATTTTACAATTATATCAGAGCTTTGACCTTGGCTCAGCCTTGGGGTTGATTTGAAAATCTGAAATCAAGGGTTTTAGTCGTAGTTATTATTGTTCGAAGATTATTTAGCTATTTTGTCGGAGTCAGTGTTTTGCATTTGCAGATGGATTTTTTTCTATATGGCGGGCTCAAATTAGGAAGCCCATGAGAACAGAAATATTTTATGAAGCCAAATGTGGACGAATTGTGTGGGCCGTGGAAAATTTTACTGCAGATGAATTTGGGGAAATTATCAAGCAAACATAATTTATTATTTCCAAGGTCAGATTTTTGCTAGGAGGCCACATTTTATGATCAAATTATTAAAAGCGGCATACGATTCTAATTTCAAGATACAAATACTGATTATTCACTTACAGCGTCTTTCGAGTCGAGATAGCTGTACGTGGAGTTGCGCAAGCCATGCTCCCAAAGAACAGATCGGAAGTGAGCCGCCAAAAATCGTCGAGCTAAGAAACAGAAAGTCGCAAGCATATTCAAAGAAGACCTGCTTCAGTACCTTGTAATAGTCAACGGAGGTCAGAACCAAATCTATGAGCCGCCGCGCAGGTCGAGCGAGCATTTTATACCCATGTGAGTCGAAATATGTCGTTCGAATGAGATGAGCTGCTGAAGCAACCAAGTCAGCGAACTGCTGAGACACGGGCTATACTACAGACGACCAGCATCAGGTGTGGTGTGTGTGGAGCCGGGCACTTAAACTTTATTCACACTGTTACGCCAGAGGAGCGTGCTTCATGAACCGACGATCGATTAATTGTGAGGGTCAAGCACAAAGACCAAATTTGTTTAGGTAGCGATAACTGAAGAATTGTCCGAATACGTTGACAAGAGTTGTGTGTAATATCCCCGATGGGAAATAAACAGTAATACACAGCAAAACAACAAGCAGCTATATAGAACAAAATGTCGGAAATAGAATATAAAGCAAGTACACATAAAATTCCAGAAATGCTAAGCCATTTTATTAATCTGAGAATATAATGAGATACAATGGATAATCAGAATAAATGCACCTATCCTTGCTCAAGGCAAGTGAAGAATCCTCTCAGAAAAATAGGAAATGGCTGCTACAGAAACTGCATCCCAGCTGCTGGAAGAAACTGTCGTAAACTGCTGCTGCTGGAATGAACTGAAGCTAGGGGCTGATCCCCTTGCCGGAATGAGCTAAAAATCTACAGATCACCTATACTCGCTGCTCCGGACAAAACCCAGAAACCATATACCAAACGGACCACCTCCGAAAATCACCCCCTGAAACCCTCCTCCTACAAAAACGCTGTGCCTCCAGGAACAGCGCAGAAGCTCAAGAAACACGCTGAGGAAAGGGCCTGAATCCTCCTGCAAAACCTCCGGCTGAAATGGCAACCTCCTCGAGGCTGAAAAACGCTGAAACCACTGCCAAGTCACCACACAACAACGCTGCTCAACAAAGACTGCGTCCTCCCTGCTGAAACTGCGTCCTCTCTCCTGGACTGCGCAGTCACTCCAAGAGACCAACTCCTCTGCAACGTCCACCCAAAAATCCACTGCAAATCATCAACTGAAACTGAAGGAAAAACCTTGCTCGAGCAGGCACTCGAAGTCCCCCGGAGCCAAGGGTGAGATCTCCGACCGGAGACACTCAGTTCGTACTAAACAGTGCTGCAGACCGACTAAACAACCGGCGTGCTGAAGTAGACAGAAGTCTAGCTCTCAATATCAATAACATATCAATAATGCCAAATGGAGTGAAACCCCCACCTTTTATAGTGCTAGCTCCCTCAAAACCCTAACTGCATCCTTGAGTTCCTCCTTGACCTGCGCAGTTACCTTAGGAGTTTACGTGAGGCCTCTCTCATGTGTGTGGACCCCCAAGGCTTTCCCCTTTAAGTTACAACGTTGCCTCTACTAGGGAAACACTTTATTTTATTTAAGTGAGTTAGACCCCTTTTCTCACTTTTTATTTATTAATTAACTATAGTCGGCAAAACTATACAAAAATCAAATATTCCAATTAGCGGTGCTAATTAGGAATATTACAGTCTCCCCCGGCAAAACGTTGCTTGTCCTCAAGCAACTGAAGTGATGGATGTTGTAAAGTCTGCTCGCTCTCCCAAGTGGCATCCTCATCCGGCAAAAATTGTTTGTTCTCAAGCAATGCTTGAACAAGCCTACTCTCTAGCTGATGCTCCCCACCGATACTGCAAAATGTGCCTGGGTCCCACTGAAACCTCTCTGTCTCCTGCATCACCCTGATACGAAGGGATATCTCAATGCCAGGATCCCAAACTGGCCTCTCACGGTACCAGCCAACCAGTAGTCCTCCTGGATCCCATCGCCACTGTGGCCAATAATCGCACAAGTCCCACGGCTCGGACTGTGCACTGCCTCTGGCTATGACTAATGCTCTAAGAGGTGAAGACCACCAATGAGCATCCATGCTCTCGGGCTCCTGCTGTGATGTACCTGTGACTGCATATGCTGCCGCTCCAACTGCATACCAACTCATCACCTCTCTCCAATCCACGTCCTGACTCAATCCCATGTTGATCCTGCTCTCCTGACATTGGGAAGGAGTCCTGAAGTAATGAGAATCGATGCCCTCCTGCCGACTGGGACCTGTAACATCTACTATGTCTAAGGGCCCCTGCTCCGCTGCGCTCCCTACGAAGAATACCGTACCATCAAGAGGGTACCAACTCATGATCTCCCGCCAGTCCATCTTGGAGGAAGCATCTGATGTAGCAACAACAACTGCATGTGGAACATGCCTGGAAGGTTGTTGCCAACCCGTAATAATCTCCCACTGCCAAACTGTCACACCTACCTCCAACATCTCCAGTGGATATGGATCTGTAGCTGCTGTCACGGTCCTCGGTGTCTGTGCATCTCACTGCTCCGCCTCAAAGGATGACCCCAATGCTAGCCACATATCCATCATAGGCTCAATGTGGGCACCCATATGGACCTCACCCAAGGAACTGTCATGCCTTATGTCCATAGTATCCTCCTCTGCTGACTCAGGCTCCATCATGTGCTGCTCTAGCTGAAGCGTCACAAGTGACTCATCACCCAGAGTATCTCCTATACAGTCCCCTGACTGCTCACCCTGCACACTGTAATACGGCTGCAATCTATTGTCATCATACCTGCATGACTGCTCTCGCTCCCCAGAAGCGACCTCAACTGATCCTATGGACTCATGTGAAAAGGAGTCCTCACCCTGGCATACATAAGGAATGCCCTCCTGTTCTACCTCCGCCATCTCATCTGCATCGAACATGCCATCCACCCTCTCGACAAAGTGTCGATACAGTGTCTGGAGCCCCGACACATATTGGGATACTACCTCTGCTGTACCCCGTATCCTCTGCTCATGCATGATCTCGACATGCCCTGAGGGAAAAATGATGCATGTCTCCCTCATGACCTGCTCCCCAAGCGTAGGCTCAGTGATAACTGATGCACCACCTCTGCAAAGGATCATCTCATCCCCCAACCTGTGGCTGTCAACTAGCACACCAACCCAGTGCCACTGCTGAGAAGTCTCTCGCCTAGTGTACTGAGTGTCATCCAAATATCTTGGGTGAACCTCACGTACCCTGCTGCTCACGCCCAAAGTGCCAAAGGACAACAACAAAATCAGTTGTGCCCATGAGTGATGTAGAAGAGTGTCGGATGTGTGAGTCCCCACAGATACCATCAAGTATCGCTCCTCTGTCTCCTTATCGATCCTAGGTGAAATACCCCCAAAGGTAAGCCCAGTGTCCCTGTCTGTGAGTCTCCCTGGATGCAATACTGTAAGACCCTGCTGTGCCGCACCGTACGCCCTCGCAAGCCACCGGTCATCCATGGACTCCTCAACATGCCACTGCACACTAAGGCATACCCCTGAATACTGCTGGATACCATGTGCTACGGCTGTAGCACCCTGTACCATCTCGTGCCCTGACTGTGTCCAGGCATCGGTCACTCTCCGCATGCTCCCAATGTGATGTAGGATACTCCTACTCCACAATGCAGCCCCACACACTATGGTACACCACCATGCTACTCCATGTCCACCGGCCATCCCCCGCTCAATGCTAGAGGCTCCCACACATCCCTGGATGTGATGACCTAGAGTTGTGCCTCTACATGTCGGACTACCACCAATCGGTAACATCGTCTCCACCGTCGTATCACTATACCTGCCGACGAAAGGATCATCACTCCAAATCCTCCTCAAGGGGTCCGAGAAGTGAACCTCCCTGTGTGCCAGTAGTGTTACCACCACTGCTCGGCTCCACTGCGTCCTCTGTGCCCCACACAAAGGTGAAGAATCCTTGGCGCCATACAAGGTGCCATCTGGTGGCCTACCAACGCCACCTCCTCCGACAAGCTCCACCACTTGGGGTGTCACAGCCACCAGTGATCCGGGGTAGCGTAGATATGGGGGCGCCGAGGCAACCTAGGGGAGTACGCCCTGCAAGGCGGTTGTCGCCGGAGGCCGCTTGACGCACACGCTCTACTACTGAGCCAGCGTACTCTCCCAAGACATGGTCTCGGCCACGACACTGCTGAGAAACGATAGGTGAGTCCCGCACGGACCCGATGCTGTCTAAAATTTCTGTAATCTGCATGCATAGAAACTCCTGTTGAGCTACACTCGGATCCATAACTATCTCCATAGCCCGCTCCATCGAGTACCAACTCAAAATCTCTCGCCATCCAACCTCAACATGTGGATGCTGTACCCTGTGCAACTCTAATCGTCTCATACCTCTATCCAAGTCAACATATGAGATCTGACTAGGTGGCTTTGCCTCTCTCTCTCCAATGGGAAGAGATGACCCAACAACACTGCTAGTCCCATCCATGCATGCCTGAAGGGGAATGATCTGACACTCCAACGTGCCCTGCGGTTGGCCGCACGGGGAATCCGGTACGATTTCCCCAATGCGGACCAACAGCCGCCCAGGCACCGGCACAAGTCACTCTCATACCCTCCCGACTCCACAGTCCGCAACAAAATGACATCGTCTTCGCGTGGCCGCCTGCCTCGCTTCGAAGGTGCGATGGAAGCCGATGATCGGCGTGCGTGTCATCCAATACCTCGATACTGCTAGTGCCTCATCGAAGGTGGATACATCTCCCGACACTGCACCCATCTGTGTGCTGCTACCACGCGAAGACTCGGATGCGACTCCGGACATCACCTCAATGGATGGCTCTACTGAGGTAGGCTCTACCTTCTCCACTACCACACCAACCGACATGGCCAAGGAGGTCTCCAATGAGGGTGAATCCTGTGTCACACTAGGTGTAACCTCGGACTCCCTGCAACCCTGTGTTCCCTCATCCTCCAAGTGCGAGGTAACCATTTTAATGGTTTTCCTCTCCGATACTCGGTCAAGCTGGAAAGAGGTATCCAACTTGTCCACCCAAGCTTTTTCTCAGCGCCTGGATGACCCGTCAAATGTCGGTAGATGGAATCTGTCCACTGTGCGCTGTAAGCCCCTATCATGTGAGTGCTTGTTCCCTCTGTGAAAGTTGTGAGGTCTACTATCACGCTAGAGCTGAACATAATCTCTACTAGCTGTGCGGTGGTAGTCTCCACCATGATGATGCCGGTGCCCCCGGTGATGATCACGGAGTCTAATGCCATACTGGATCTGGATATATTTTCTGAACGAGAGAGCCTCCATGAACGCTGGTCCGAAAGCCTGGTACTCTGCAAAAATGTCAGCCATCCGAGCCGGATCCATCTCTCGCTGTGCTGCTGTCCCTGCGTCCTCTGGCAAGAAGGTAGGCATGGTAGGTCGCGTGGGTGCATGAGATGCCACAATGGGGATAGCATCATGCACTGGTATGTGGTGAGACCTATCGGACCCCTCACCGATCTGGGTAGCCCTGGGAGGTTTCCTCTGTCTGATCTCTACGGCTGCGAGCCTCTGTGACATATCCTGCATGTGATGGAGGATTGCATCCAGTTTCCTATCTGCGTCTGCCATCGGGTCCCGCTGCTATGTGTCTACGGGCTCCTCAGAAACTGCACGGCTGCTGCAAAACCATACTGCTGCTTAACTTCGACCTCCGATTTACCCACTGAAAACTACTCAGAAAATTCCAGGAATTTGGAAAGGTGATCCTTGTCCAAAACCCAGAAAAACCCAGAAAACGTTTCTTCTAATTCCAAACTTCAAAATTTGACCCTTTATATTTTGGCCCTTTTTCCAATTGCGTTTTTGGTACTGCAACTGCTATTGCTCTCCAAAATTCCAGCAAACCTCTGTATGATCTCTTTCTCGATGTCATAGACCACAGGCTGAGCCAGAATTATGCTCTGATACCACTGTAATATCCCCAACGGGAAATAGACAGCAATACAAGCATACAACTATATAGAAAAATGTCGGAAACAGAATATAAAGCAAGTACACATAAAATGCCAGGAATGCTAAGCCATTTTATTAATCTGAGAATATAAATGGGTACAATGGATAATCAGAATAAGAGCACCTATCCTTGCACCAGGAAAGTGAAGAACCCTCTCAGAAATAGGAAATGGCTACTACAGAAACTGCTTCCCAGCTGCTGGAAGAAACTGCCATAAACTGCTGCTCCTGGAAAGAACTGGAACTAGAGGCTGATCCCCTAGCTGGAATGAGCTAAAAATCTACATATCACTTGTACTTGCTGCTCCGGACAAAACCCAGAAACCATATACCAAACGGACCACCTCCGAAAATCACCCCCAGAAACCCTCCTCCTACAAAAACGCTGTGCCTCTAGGAACAGCGCAGAAGCTCAAGAAACACGCTGAGGAAAGGGCCTGAATCCTCCTGCAAAACCTCCGGCTGAAATGGCAACCTCCTCAAGGCTGAAAAACGCTGAAACCACTGCCAAATAACCACCCAACAAAGCTGCTCAACAAAGACTGCGTCCTCCTCAACTGAAACTGCATCCTCTCTCCTAGACTGCGCAGTCACTCAAAAGGGCAGCTCCTCTGCAAAACGTCCACCAGAAACCACTGCAAACCACCAACTGGAACTGAAGGAAAAAAACCTTGCTCGAGCAGGCACTCGAAGTCCCCCGGAGCCAAGTGTGAGATCTCCGACCGGAGACACTCAGTTCGCACTAAACAGTGCTGCAGACCGACTAAACAACCGGCGTGCTGAAGTAGACAGAAGTCTAGCTCTCAATATCAATAACATATCAATCATGCCAAGTGGAGTGAAACCCCACCTTTTCCCCTGCTAGCTCTCAAAACCCTAGCTGCGTCCTTGGTTTCTCCTTGACTGTGAGTTACCTTGGGAAGTTTACGTGGGAGAAATCATGTGTGTGGACTGAGAGCTTCCCCCTTTAAGTTACAACGTTGCCTCTACTAGGGAAACACTTTATTTTATTTAAGTGAGTTAGACCCCTTTTCTCACTTTTATTTATTAATTAACTATAGTCGGCAAAACTATACAAAAATCAAATATTCCAATTAGCGGTGCTAATTAGGAATATTACATTGTGGTCAAAACCAACGTTGAAGTATTGGGCCAGAACTGTGGTGCGGGATTAGTCACGACATCCATGTAACGTGGTCTTTCGACGGAGAAGTGAGTCACTTGGAAACACAAAATTAGCAAACCAGGCAAGCCACGAATACTAAAGAGAGTCTCGTTGTTCGTATACCAGGTTCCTCTAATTATTGCCACTACTGTTTTCAATCTTTGATGAATGCAATGTTACCTGAGATTGAATTTATTCTATAATTAAGTGGTAGCAGCTTTATATGAGTTTCTGGGCATTTGTAAAATCAATGTTTATCACATGGGAACATTATCATGTCAAACAAAATTCTTTTGAGTATATAAATACAGTTGGTACATCTACTTGAAGCTATCTCTGTGTTACCAAAATCTCTGCATATGTCATTTGGAACAAATCATAAAGGCTACACCTACAAAAAAGTGTATCCAACTGCTTGGTAAAACTGCACATTGAAGTTGACCAAAGAACTCAGAAATTTCTAGAGGGTACGTGGGTGCTGTGGAAGATCGTGACCACTGTGGGTCAAGCTAGCATAAGGGTCAGAAGTTCAGAGTCCCTTGTTTTCAGTTTAGAACCCTCATGAGTTTTCTTGACGGCTGGACGTGTATTCCATGCCTATTCGGAGATTACAGCAGTAAGCTAGTGCACAATAACAAATTGCGGCAACTTCCAGGTCAGATTACTAAATTGTATGCTGTCTGATTTTGAGTAATTACAGCTGTATATTTATCAAACTATCTCATGTTGCTTCAAGGGGGATTAATCTGGGTTTATATCAAATTGTCATAGTGGAGGGCAGAGTCTTGAGCTGTCTATACTTGTCATTTATTTTCATATACCAACATTATAATTTTTTTGAGCATGTAACGTACAAATGGGAGGAAGTTGCAGTTGTAGTACTGAGTTGCAACAACTCAGAAGTGCAATGCTGAGTTGAAACAACTCAGAATTTCACATGAAACATTGTGCAAGCAATCTATTTGCTAAAACACTTCATTGGGAAATAGAGCAAACTCAAAAAATCATGTTCTCGTGCAAACATTTCGTGATGGAGGAAATCCTCAATAAATTGAGAAGATTGAACACATAAATTAACCATGGCACACACACAGAAACCAAGCAGAATAGAAGACCTCTTTCAAGAGAGATTTGTGCCATCCTTCAAAAAGGACAGCCAAAATATTTGTAGGAAACATTGGGGATTGGTCACAAAATTTTTGCACTTGAGACAGATCTGAAACACATGAAGATGTCATGGAGAGTTTTGTCCAAACTAGAAGAGTTTAATGAACTCATGTCCACAATAGACCAAGCAGAAGGGAAGAAACTGATTTGGGCTCTAAAGCCTACTATGCTTGCTCTTATACAGACCAAATTCTTGGAGGAACCTTGTGAAAGGGTCCCACTTCCAATTGCAGCTTGCCTCAGTAACATCATGAAATTGACCGCACCTGTAGAGCCATATAATGATGATGTTATGAGAAGGATTATGAGATTGATTGTAGAGACTTTTCAGGATTTGGACAATAGTGCAGGCTCTACCTTTGGGAAGAAGCTGGAGATCCTATGGAGTATGGCCACAATCAAGAATTATGTCATCATGTTTGACCTTGAGTGTGATGACCTGATTTTGCATATGTTCCAATGCTTCTTCAGCATTAGGAGACATCATCCTGACATCGTCATAGCACACATGCAGTCCATCTTGTCATCATGTATGAGAGACCATGAGACCATTGGCCGAAAGTTGCAGACTCGGTTGTTGAGCATTTGGAGGAGAGAGCAGTTGGTCTCGCCCGCTACTTATGAGCTAGCCCAAGGGATAGTTGAGCAGAACATTGAGCTTCTCAGGAGATAGTTGACCAGGGAGGAGCTGCTCCAGTTTTGTGGGTCAAGCAGCAGAAATGAGCTGAGGAGGAAGGGACTTTGCTTCATTTGCAAAGAACCTTGGGGGCCTAATCACTCATGTTTGAGAGATGCAGATGATGTGGCGGAGGCAGGACAGGAGGGCATTCCTTCTATATTCCAGGGTGAGGACTCTTCTTCAGATGATTCCATGGGATCAGTTGAGGACACTTCTGGGGAGCGAGAGCAGTCATGCAGAGGTGATGACAGTAGACTAGAGCTGTGTTCCAGTGTGCAAGATGAGCAGTCACGAGACTATACGGGAGATACTCTAGGTGATGAGTCCCTTCTGACGATTTAGCCAGAGCAACATATGATGGAGCCTGAGTTAGCAGAGGAGGATGCTATGCACATCATGCATGATATTCCTTTGGGGGAGAGCTAGATGGGCGCCCACATTGAGTCTATGATGGATATGCGGCTAACATTGGGGTCAGCCATTGAGGTGGAGCAGTCAGATGCACTGACATAGAGTACGGTGACAGCAGTTGCAGATCCATATCCTCTGGAGGTGTTGGAGGTTGATGGGATTGTTCTGCAGAGGGTTAGTAGACAACAGGATCGTGACATTCCTAATCAGGAGTGGGAGGAGCTGTTGGAGATGGTGGAGCATCCATCTGTGGGTCGACACAGGGATGAGGTGCAGATAGATGTACACGTAGTCAGCAAAGCTACAGTGTTTTCAGTGAGTAGCACTCTCCAGGAGTACATCGATGGGGCTTGTAGCATACCTTTCCCACTTTGGCCCATTATAGAGAGGGGGGCTTCCTTCTACAGGCAACTTTCATTGGCAGACAGGGCAAAGCAGGGGGAGTTGATTACGGGCTGGCGGCAACACTCTAGGCGTGTTCCATATGCAGTTGTTGCTACATTGGATTCTTCTTCCAGGATGGACTGGCGGGAGATCATGAGTTGGTATCCTCTTGATGGTACGATATTCTTCGTAGGGAGCATAGCAGGGCAAGGGCCCTTAGACATGACAGATGATACAGGTTCTAGTTGGCAGTGGGGAAAATTCTTCAGCATCCCATCCCGGTTTCAGGAGAGCAGAATCAACAATGGATTTAGTCAGGGATTGGATTGGAGAGAAGTGATGAGTTGGTACACAGCTGATGGGGCAGCTTACATCGTCATAGATCTAGCGCAGTAGGAGACGTGGTCTTCCCCTCTTAGAGCATCAGTCATAGCTAGAGGCAGTGCACAGTCTGGGTCGTGGGACTTGGGCGATGATTGGCCACCGTGGCATGGGGATCCGGGAGGAATATTTGATGACAGGTACAGTGAGAGATCAGTTTGGGATCCCGACATTGAGGGGTCTATTCTGAGTGGTTTGATCTCTTCTCTGATTCTTGTGTATTCTAGACCCCGAGATCAGATCATCACCTTGGTCTAAATTCCCCTCTCTGCAACTGAAACACTTTTGAGAATTCTTAGCAACCCCCGCCCTAGAATCTCATCTTAGCTTCAATGCTCTGCCTCTATGTGTCTTACAAATGACCCCAAGCCTTTCCTTTATACTTTTCTCATTGACAAATCAACGGCCAAGATTAAATCTTTAATCAATGGCTAATATTAAAAGAAAGCTTGATCCGTGTGACTTAAGACAATTTCATCACTTTTTTAATTAAATTCACTTTAATTATTATATTTTCCTAAGTTTTAACTTAGGAAATACATTAAAATAATTAATTAATTTAATATCTCCTAAACCAAATGAAATTTCCCAAATCCATTTATGGGTCTTGTAGATCAGGTGAACTCTAGTCCTTCCTCAAAATTTGGGACCTAGAGCACAATTTTTGCTACCCCAAATACACAAAATCTCAACACTCCCTCTTAGCATCAAGGGTGTGCTCTAGCAATACATCACACTTATGCATTACATGCTTTTGGGCACTGGTTCTATGCTGTTGAAGCTTGGCCTCCTGCCACTCAACTCTGCACCACTGCTGCCATTCTGTATTGCTTCCCATGACTCTGCCACTGCCACTGCAACCACTGTACTGCAGCTCCCTCTCAATATGCTGCATCTGTGCTGCTCATAGCACTACCACTATTAATCTGCTACACTGCAACTTCAGTTGTTGAGAGTAACAACTAAATTTCTTGCCCAATTTTTGACAAACAAGTCAGATGGGCTGCATCCTCATCACTAAAGCTCCATAGGCTACAGATCTGTGCTGGCATCTAAATAACGATGCATAACTACAGCTCTGCCTGCGTAATCAGACTCCCTCTACACTACTAAAGTCACATCAGCTCCTTGTGCTGAAATCTATCACGCTGTTGTTGCACTGCGCTATCCCTCTGAAGCTCTCTGCGCTGCTGCAGCTCTGCACTGCGCTGCTGAAGTCACATCAGCCTTTGCGCTATTACTGCTTCTACGTTGCTGCTGCTATGCTCTGTGATGCTCCTTCCAGCCTCTAGATTTTCCTCTGCTTATGCCTCATTTGTGATCTATGGTCCCACTGCTCCACTTGTCCTGCTACTGTCTTAAGGCTACCATAGCTCGCTTGTGATCCAAGAGATGAGCTGCTCAAGGATCCTGCCTTACTTCCATGTAGATCCTCTATATTTCCATGTCACCCCACCTCTGTGGTTCATGAGCACTCATGGCTACATCATCTCCGGACCCATCATCTGCCATCGCTGCTTTGGAAGAAGATTCTTCCTTGTCCTTCTTCTTTTCTGGACAATAGTTGGAAAAATGTCCCATTTCGCCACACTGGAAGCACTTGATCTTTGAAAGATCCTTCTTCTTCTTCGGTTGCTTCTTCGATGCCAAGGCTGCATCTTCCTCCTCTTCCTTCTTTACTTTGCTCAACACAAGGCTATGCTGCTTCTTGGTGAACCTTCGTAGTTCTTCTTGCCACAGGATCGACCACAAGCTGTCCCAATCTGGGAGGTCCGCTCTGCCCAAGATACTTTGGACAAAGGTTTCCCACTCATCCGTGACTGCATTGAGGGCAGTCTTGACTATCACTGCATCATCTACGGTTGCACCCATTGTAGTGAGTTGATCCCTGATTGACTGCAATCTGAAGAGGAAATGCTCGATGTCTTCTCCCTTGGTCATGATGAATGACCTCATTTGGGCCTCCAACAACATCTTTCTTTGGATTGATTTTCCCTCATATAGGGAAGTCAAGGCCTTCCACATCTCATTAGCTGTCCTCTTCTCAGCTATGTGTGGCACAATATGATCCTTGATACAGTCCATTATCAGCCGCTTGGCATGCCCAGCAGCTTCCCTATGCTTTCGTAGGAGATTCGCATCTGTCGGTGTGGCCAGAGTTTGCTCTACATGGTCTCTTAGACCGCATGCCTCAAGGACAATCAAGATCCTAGCTTTCCACACCGAAAAGTTTGAGAGGCCCTCTAGCCTATCCTGATCACACAGTCCATGAGGATCCATCTGCTCAGAATGTGTTAGAGCTCCTCTTCTCTATGCTAGAGATCTTGGATCTAGGGTCCTTTACGGACTGGGCACCCTCTGCTCCCTTTGACAATTGATTTCCCTCCTTGGAAATCTACCAAATCAACTATGATTCAGCGTCTTCTTTGATCCTCTGATCAAACTGCAAGTTTCCTTTGGCAATAAACTCTCTGAGAAGCTGATCTCTTCCCAAACTTTGTCACTTGTGCTAAGCTTAAAAATATGAAAACTTCAGAAGTTTAACCCCACCAGCTCTTCTTAATTTCTGCAACTTTTCTGCAAAAATTTTCTGGATCTGACAAATTCAGATCTGAATCACACTGGCTGGCTTCAGACCTAACCAGCGCTGTTTCTGAGCTACCTCTGCGCACTAATTGTGTGGGCTTGCTAGGACACAGTGCTGGACAGCGTCACCCTTCCCTCTGTGTGAGTCTGCTCCTAAAAACTGCATTGTCCCTTCAGATCTGCTTTTCTGCTGCCTTTCCAGCTGCTTTCTGCAGCTAGATCCTTCAGTTTCTTCAGCTAGTGATCCTTCTAGATCTGCAATTGCTTTGATACCATGTAGAAATTTTTGAATCTTAATTCTTATGCTGAAATTATTATTGTTAATCCAGTTAAGCTTCTCCTACTTATACAAGTTGTCAATTGAATAAATTCAAGTTAACATCAAAGCAAAACACATAATAGATCTCTACCAATTCAGATCTAGAATAAGCACATGCACACATAGACAAAGTGACAGTTATTTCTGGACAAACTGTCCTCGGAAAAACCCAAGGTGGGAAAACCGATCTCTGGCTGCTGGAGGGCTCTATTATTAAGAATATTTTTGAATACACAACTCCGGGTTCCAGATCTGGAAAACCCTATAGAGAAAGCTCTAGATATGTAGCACCTGGCTGATCTAAGACCAAAAATATTGACTGATCCACACCCTCAAACGGGATTTACAAAACTCAGCCAGATCTAGGCCTAGAAACCCCAGCGCTACCCTTGAAAGACATTGCTGCTGCTGTTGCCGTCTATTGCTGCCGTTTGTTGCTGCTGCTGTCGTCTGCTGCCTTTCTCTGCATTGTACTTGTTGATGTCTTCTCTGCTTCTTGTGTATTCTAGAACCCGAGATCATATCATCCCCTTGGTCTAAATTCCCCTCTCTGCAACTGAAACACTTCTGAGAATTCTTAGCAACCCCGCCCTAGAATCTCAGCTTAGCTTAAGTGCTCTGCCTCTGTGTATCTTACAAATGACCCTAAGCCTTTCCTTTATACTTTTCTCGTTGACAAATCAACAGCCAAGATTAAATCTTTAATCAATGGCTAAGATTAAAAGAAAGCTTGATCTGTGTGACTTAAGACAATTTCATCACATGTTTAATTAAATTCACTTTAATTATTTTATTTTCTTAAGTTTTAACTTAGGAAATATATTAAAATAATTAATTAATTTAATATCTCCCAAACCAGATGAAATTTCCCAAATCCATTTCTAGGTCTTGTAGATCAGGTGAACTCTAGTCCTTCATCAAAATTTGGGACCTAGAGCACAACTGATGCTACCCCAAATACACAAAAGCTAAACGGATAGCGGGGTCATCCACAACTTCATAGATGCACAGATGGTGTGAAGGAGAGGGATAGCCATAGAGGAGTTCGAGAGTTTTTCAGTTCTCGTGCCAAGGGATAGGACTATGCAGTGTACCCGATATGTTCCCACTCTGACATTGACCATGGTGAATTACTCGATGACATATCACTTCTTTGTTGTGGATGTACCGGAAACCAACGTGGTGATGGGTGTCTAGTAGCTTTATTCCCTTGGCCGAGTCATTACAGATTGGAGGAAGTTGGAGATGGAGTTTATTGGGCCAGATGGAAAGTTGGTTGTTCTACGGGGGATGCATTCATATCCTCCACAGACGGTTTTAGCACACACAATGGAGGTCAATTTGAGGCATGGAGACATAGCATGGGAAGTGGAGCTGAGGATTTCGGAGGTTGGGGGATAGCCCAAGCCACCACACCCAAACATACAGGCCATTTTGGATAGGTACCCAGTAGTGTTTGAGGACATACCACCAAGGAAGCCACCTGAGAGAGGATTTGAGCACACGATTGAGTTGGAGCCTGGGGTGCAGGCAATTATCACCACTCCTTATAGGCATCCCAAGGCCTACAAGGAAAAGATTGAGTGTGTCATTAAGGAGTCGCTAGCATTGGGGCACATTAGGCCGAGCTCTAGTCCCTTCGCTTCATCAATTGTTTTGGTGAGGAAGAAGGATGGGATTTTTTGCATGTGCATTGATTATAGGGTGCTCAACAATAATACTTTGAAGAACCTCTACCCCATTCCGAGCACTGATGAGTTGATGGATGAGATTAGAGGAGCCAAGTACCTCTCTAAGATAGATTTGTGCTCATGGTATCACCAGATCAGCGTGAGGGATTAGGACATCCCCAAGACAACTTTCAGGTTCCACTATGGGCATTTTGAGTTTTTGGTCGCGCCCTTTGGGCTGATCAACGCACATCCCACTTTTCAGTCGTGCATGAATAATCTATTCCGTGGGCAGTTGCAGAAGTTTTTACTGGTGTTCTTCAATGACATTCTGATTTATAGCAGGATGTGGTAGGAGCACCTACAACACATGGAGATGGTGTTGCGTACCTTAGAGGAGTAACAGTTCTACACCAAGTTGTCCAAGTGAGTTTGGTATGACAAAGATGCTCAACTTGGGGCACATCATTGGCAGAGAAGGAGTGAGGGGTTCATGAGGAGAAGATCATGGCCATCCGAGGTTGGCCTGTGCCCCGAGATGTGACTGAGTTGATGGGATTTTTGGGCATATGCACCTACTAAAGGAAGTTCGTAAAGGGCTTCTCACAGTTAGCAGCTCCCCTCACGGATCTGAGGCAGAATGGGGCTTTTTCATGGACAGACAGACCGTAGTCAACATTTGATCACATCAAGGAGTTGATGAGTAGTTTCCCAATTTTGGCACTCAGATTTTAGTCAGTCATTCACCTTGGCATCCGGTGAGGGGGTTGGCGCAATATTGTCTCTGGATGGACACCCCATCGCTTTCGATAACTGGATGCGCCTTCCGCATTAGAGGTCGTATTCAATTTACAACAAAGATATGTTGGCTATCATGCATGCGTTGGCCAAATTCCAGTAGTATCTGGTGTGTCACAAGTTTCGAGTGGAGATAGACCACAATAGTCTTCGCCACTTCATGGGGCAAAAGGGCCTCAATGATAGGTAGCAGAGGTGGGTCAGAAAGGTGCAGGCCTATGACTTTCATATTGAGTATGTCAAGGGAAAGCACAAAGTGGTAGAAGATGCACTATCCAGGAGGCCTGCGAGACTTTCACTCATGACCATTTGCCATGATTGGAAGGTGCAGTTGTTGGTGGAGCAAGTCAAGGATCAGCGGGCATGTGAAATCTTGGAGGGTACATACACACATTAGCACTACAGAGTGATGGTTGACGTCATATAATACAAGGGGCACATATTTTTGGTGTCGAGCTCACAGTTGAGGGAGAATATTCTCCATGAAACTCGTTACTCCCCATTATGAGGTCACTAGGGGTTCTGGAAGACATATATGATGGTCAAAGAGAGTTTCACATGGAAAGGCCTCAAGGGGGGCGTATTGAGATATGTGCAGGAGTGTGAGGCTTTCCATAGGAATAAGGGGGAGTTAACCCATCCAACTAGGTTGTTGCAGCCACTTCCAATCCCTGAGGGGAAGTGGGAGAGTATCTCCATGGATTTTATCACAGGGCTCCCAATGGTGCAGGGAAAAGATTGTATTTATGTGGTGGTGGATCGGTTGAACAAATATGCTCACTTCCTCGCCATTCTGAAATGGTATTCATCATCATAGGTGGCTGAGTTTTTCCTTATGGAGGTCTTTCGCTTTCATGGATTCCCTAAGACCATAGTCAGTGACAGAGACAGTCGGTTCATGGGGTCATTTTCATAGGAGATTTTCAGATTAGTGGGCACTGAACTTACCCTAGCACTAGTTACCATCCGCAGACCGATGGTCAAACTAATAAGGTCAACAAATGGTTGGAGGGCTATCTTCGGAACTATGTGACCAGGCAACAAAGAGCATGGATTCGGTGGCTACACATGGGTGAGTAATTCTACATAACCATACAAGGCATCCATTGGTATGTCACCTTTCTATGCCTTGTATGGTTATGATGCTTTGTCTTTTGCCGACATTGTTTTTGGATACAACCGGGCCCCAAAGGCCAAAGATTGGATCAAAGAGAGCCAAGATATCCTCAAGGCTCTCATGGATAACTTAGTGACAACCCATAATCAGAAGAAGATGTATGTGAATAGGCACAGGATTGAGAGGCAGTTTGAGCAAGGGTACTTGGTCTTCCTACAGTTAAAGCCATATCGCTAGTCTACATTGAAGAAAAAGGGGGTCGAAGAGCTTGTTGGATGGGCCCACGTGGGAAAAAGGAACTCACAAATTATACATAGGAGAATCTCAGCCACATTTCGGGGTCTTTTTCCAATCGAACTTTGTATAGTTTCTCGTGCTTCTTAGCTAGGTCACATTGTTATTCAACACCGATATTTCCAAGCAGAGAGCTCACCTTTTCTTTGGGGGACTTGGAGTGCCACGCTAGGGAGGTCAAATCATACCAATTTGGAGAGGATTTGGAGGGATTCAGAGCTACACACAAAGTCACTCACTCAGCTAGTGCGTATTCCAGGAGGACACAAGAGGGGGATAACGCTTGGCCCATTTCAGCAGTCTTTCGGGTAGTATTTTCCAGGAGAAATTTGGAATAGGAGCTTCAAGGAGAGATCAACCTGATTGAGAAGTTTTGGGGCAGGAGGTTGCTGATTGAAGGCAACACGAATTGGTGCATCCAGGCCCAGTGCAGAAGCTATTTTTGGGCACACATGGGAGTTTGTGGGACGAGTTTGGTAGCTAGGTTTTGCTGGGAGAAATAAGGAGAATTTTGGGGTAGGAAGACTCTACATTTTGGGAGTGATTGGAGGGCCTTTTTAGGGAGTTTGTAGGCAATCCATATTTCCCAACTGTTGGAGGAGGAAGTGGTAATTGGGGCTGAAATCCAGGGGTCAGAATCAAACCAAAACCTTTATGGATTTTGGTGGGTTATTTGTGAGGAGCTTGGGGCTAATTTTATAGAATTTTATGAGCACCAGAAGTGGGCTTTCTGGTAGTATCTTCCAATAGACAGTGCAGTTTTTTGGGGCAGCACAGGGCATCATTGGAGCAACTTGTTCATTCATTTCGACTTTCTACTTTATCACCTCGGTCTTGCCACGCTTTCCATTGAGGCAAGCCAAAATGCACTCCTTCCACACCATTGTACTCTAATGGCTCAGATGGTTGACATTTATGGAGTTTTTATGGGTGTTCACTCAATGTTTGAAAATTTTGTGTTGCATGTGTTGTTTTGCTTTGCATATCACCGTTTTTCCTAATTAGGAACATTACATACATCCCTCAAATGGTAGGTGGAAAATGATATAGTAATGGAGCGGAGTGGGGATCAAGGGAATCATCTAGACCACATGATATGGTTACAAGGGTAGCTACAATAAGGGAAGCCCACACCTGGGTGTATGAGTGTGGGAAGGAGCAAATTGTGGTACATGAGTTACCCCGACCTTGTCTTTCCACCCTTCTTCATATCCCTTTTTCCTTTGATTTATTTTCCTTCAAAACTGCTTGGGGCTCCAATGGATGAGAGCATGATGTATAGTATATAGAAGTGGATACCCCCTTAAGGTGGGGCGGTTCATCGCCCAATAGGGGTTGAGACAATCATGGGTTCCTTAATCATGCAGGGGGGCTCATTTAGGACCCATAAGAACAAGGGTGATGGCTATGGATAAGGGGTAGAGTAAATTTGTATGTCTCGGCTTGTTGGAAATACTAAGAGGGGGGTGAATCAATATTTCTTTTCAATTGTTAATTTTACCAGTTAGATCACTTATATTTAGAACACAAAATGAACAATGATGGAATAGATATTTTAATTAATTTCTTCTTACAATAAGTAAAGTACAATAATTATATAGGTCTCCAACCCTAGATGAAGACTCCAATCTTCCAGGCTCCAACCTATATTGTGCCAAGCACTGACTTGGTCTTTACAAGGCTCCAACCTTGTCAATTTGAGGCACCAACCTCTAGGGCTCCAACCCTACCTCTAGTACAGTCTCTGTAATATCCCAAATGGAAATAAACAGCAATACAATCACATAAACAAAGACATACAGCAACTAGAGACAAATCATAAGAGAAACAAACAATATGGAGAACGCTAAGCCATTTTATTAATACTGAGAAATGGAAATGAGTACAGAGATGATCAAAATGATGGCACCTCAGCTTGCACTAGGCAAGCGTAGAAATACTCTCAGGAAATGACCCAGAATAGCTGCTCCCTTTGGACTGTGTTATCTCCCAAGCTGCTAGTACTGCTACTGTGCTGGTGCTACTGTTGGAATGAACTGAATCTTTGGGGCTGCTCCCCACCTCGGAAAATCCTGAAACTTCGGGAATGGCCTCTACTCCCAATACCCAGAAAAGCCCATAAAGCTTTTCAGAAATGGCCGAACCCCGAAAATGGCTCCCTTGAGGCACTACGCTATTCCTCAAGGAGGGATGCTGGCTCTGAATAATCTGATCCAAATAATGGCCCCTAAATCCTTCAAAATGCTGGAATAGGGAAGGTCTGGCCCCTTACCCACTATCCCGGGCTGAATCCACCAACAAACCCCCAATCCGGAACCACCTACTCTCAAGACTGCATCCTCCCTCTCATTGACTGCGCTGTCTCTCTGAGTGGATGCTCCTCCTATGGTAGCTGCAACTCTCTCTGGCAAAACAAGGATGAAACTCCTCACTCGAGCATGCACTCGAAGTCCCCCGGGGCTGAGGTTGGGATCTCCGAACGGAGACACCCGATGTACTGAATAGTACGTGCAGACTTTGCTAAACAGCAAGCATGCTCAATGTCAGAAGACAAATCTCAAAGATGCATAATCAGAATGAATGAGAATGAGAAGACCCTTCCTCCTTTTATGCTTGGTGAGCCTTTCCCTCACCTAGGCCCCACCAATCTCTGCAATGTCCCCCTTGGCCCACGCTGTCCAACTCACTCTACGCTAACTTGGCCCCACGCTGTCTACGCTACTCCTTTTCCTACGCTGCCACTTGACCACTAGGGCCCGCGTTGCCAAATACACGTCTCTTAAGTGACTTTAGGAAATACTTTTTATCCTAAGTGTGAGTTAAGTGTTCCCCTTCACCCACTTTATTTATATTTTAACTCTATAAAGGCAAAATAGTCAAAATTAATATTTCCAATTAACTATTGCTAATTGGGAATATTACAGTCTCTCCTGGAAAAATGTTGCTTGTCCTCAAGCAACTGTAATGATGGATGCTGCAAAATCTTTTCACTCTCCCAGGTGGCATCCTCATCTGGTAAATTCCTTGATCTCACTAGGTACTCCCTGACTGTCCTGCTCCGTAGCTGCCTCTCCCTAGTGTCAATAATGGCCTCCGGCTATAGCACCAAGTTCCCCTCATCATCTGTGGGCAGAAGCTCCTCTGTTGCAGTCGCTTGCAGCCCCAGTGCCTTCTTCATGCATAACACGTGAAAAATGTTGTGAATCTTGCTACCCTTGGGTAGCTCCAACTCATATGCAACCTGTCCCACTCTGCGTATCACCCTGTAAGGTCCATAGAAGCAAGGCTTGAGCTTTTCAGCTCCCTTCTGCTTCAGCGTGGACTGTCGATATGGCTGCAAGCGTAGGTAGACCAACTCTCCTACCTCAAACTGCCTCTCAACTCGTCCCCTGTCAGCGTACAACTTCTGCTGGTTCTATGTTGTAGCCATGTTATCCTTGAGAGCTCGGAGTATATCCTGACTCCCTTGGATCCAATCCTTGGCTCTAGGAGCCTTGCGAGCACCAAGAATCATGTCAGCAAAAGATAAAGCATGATATCCATACAATGCATAAAACGGAGACATACCAATGGACATATCATGAGTGTTGTTGTAGCAGTACTCCCCCAAGTGCAACCATCTCAACCACGCCTTCTGCTGCCCACTGACATAGTTACGCAAGTAGCCCTCCAGCCACTTGTTCACTATCTCGGTCTGTCCATCCGTTTGGGGGTGGTAACTAGTACTCGGTGTCAACTCAATGCCCACCAAACGGAAAAGCTCCTGCCAAAATATGCCCATGAAGCGGTTGTCCTTGTCAGTGACAATGGTCTTTGGGAGACCATGCAATTTGAAAACGTCCCTGAAGAACAAATCTGCGACCTGTGCTGTAGTGTAAGGTGCCCATATGGCGAAAAAATGAGCATATTTAGTCAGCCGATCAACGACTACAAATATGAAATCCTTGCCCTGTACCATGGGCAACCCTGTAATGAAGTCCATCGAAATACTCTCTCACTTCCCCTCAGGTGTGGGAAGAGGCTGCAATAATCCTGCCGGATGGTTCATCTCCCCCTTGTTACGCTGGCAAAACTCGCACTCCCTGACATGTTGGAGCACATCCTCCTTGAGGCCCTTCCAAGAGAACCTCTCTCTGATGGCTCTATAGGTTTTGGTAAACCCCTAGTGGCTTGATAATGGAGAATCATGTGAGGAGTGCAATATCTTCTTCTTGAGCTGGGAGCCCTCAGTCAAGAAGATCCTGTCCCTGTAATAGATCACCTCGTCCATCACTCTGTACCTGTCATCTGTCACCTGCCCATCCAAAATCTCACAAGCAAAACGGTCCTTGGAGTACTCTACCAACAGTTGAGCCCTCCAGTCCATGTCCAAACTCATCAAGGAAAACGTTGCCGGCATGTGGGAAAGTGCATCTGCCACAACGTTGTTCTTTCCCTTGACATACTCGATGTCAAAGTCATAAGCCTGGATCTTGCTGACCCACTTCTGCTGCCTCTCATCCAACTATTTCTGCTCTAAAAAGAATCGGAGGTTGTTGTGATCCGTCCTCACCCTGAATCTGTTCCCTACCGGGTACTGTCGAAACTTGGCCAATGCATGCATGTAATATTCCTAATTAGCACCGCTAATTGGAATATTTCATTTTTGTATAGTTTTGCCGCCTATAGATAAGAGTGAGAAAGAAATTCTTCACTTTAATAAATGTTAAAGTGCTTCCTAGTGAATGAACGTTTGTAACTTAAGGGGAAGGCCTTGGGGTCCACACACATGGTGAGGCCTCTGTGAGCTCCTAGTGCTTCAGCATGAGGTCAGGAGGAGGTCAAGGTGTGGATTAGTTTTGAGAATAGCACTATAAAGGTGGGGTTTTCCTCCATTTTTAGCATTATTGTGATCGTGATATTGAGAGCTAGACTTCTGTCTACTTCAGCACGCCGGTTGTTTAGTCGGTCTGCAGCACTGTTCAGTGTGAACTGAGTGTCTCCGGTCGGAGATCTCGCCCTTGGCCCCGGGGGACTTCGAGTGCCTGCTCGGGCAAGGTATTTCCTTCAGTTTCAGCAGTTGATTTGCAGGGGATTTTGGTGGATGTTTTGCAGAGGAGCTGGCCTCTTAGAGTGACTGCGCAGTCCAGGAGAGAGGACGCAGTTTCAGGAGGGAGGATGCAGTCAGTGTTTGAGCAGCGCTGTTGTGGGTGATTTTGTGGTAGCTTCAGCGTATTTCAGCCTTGGGGAGATTGTTGATTCAGCCGGAGGGTTTGCAGGAGGATTTAGGCCCCTTTCCCGGCACATTTCTTGAGCTTTTGCGCTGTTCCTGGGAGAGACAACGTTTTCATTGAGGAGGGCTTCATTGGTGGATTTTCGGAGGTGGAGCATTTGCTTCACGGTTTCTGGGTTTTGTCCGGAGTGGGGAGTACAGACAACCTTCCGATTTCCAGCTCATTCCGGTGAGGGGATCAGCCCCTAGTGCCAGTACATTGCAGCAGCAGCTTTCTACGGCAATTTTCTCCAGCAGCTAGGACACAGTCTCTATTGTAGCCATTTCTTATTCTGAGAGGGTCTTCACTTGTCTAGAGCAAGGATAGGTGCACTCATTCTGATTATCTCTTGTACCCATATGTGTATTCCCAGATTAATAAAATGCCTTAGTGTTCTGGTATTTTATGTGTACTTGTTCCATGATCTAGTTCCGGCATTTTGTTCTATATAGCTGCTTGTTTGTTTTGCTGTGTATTACTGTTTATTTCCCATTGGGGATATTACAGTGGTAACAGAGCATAGTTTTGGCTCAGCCTGTGGAGCTGGCAGTCTATGACGCCCGGGGATAATCCCTACTTTGATCAGAGGAGACACAGAGACGTTGAGAGTAGGTGGGAGGACCCCTTCAGAGAGAGGGATTCTGATCAGGAGCCACCTGAGACAGATTCAGAGCAGGAGCAGCCTGCGGGGGACACAGAGCAGCGGGACCCGATGGCAGACGATGAGGGTTCGAGGAGATGGGAGACACTCCTCCATCACATGCAGGAGATGACACAGAGACTCACGGCATTAGAGGTCAGGCAGAGGGAACCCCCCAGGGTTTTTCAGATCGGTGAAGGATCAGGTATGTCCCATCACGTGCCAGTGCATGATGCTATCCCCATTGTGGCATCGCATGCACCCACGCGATCCACAATGCCCACATTCTTACCAGAGGACGCTGGGGCAGGAGTACAGAGGGGTGCATAGAGGGATATTCCAGCACCCACGCGATCCACCATGCCTACCTTCCTGGCAGAGGACGCAGGGGCAGCAGCACAGCGAGAGCTGGAGCCGGGTCTGATGGGTGACCTTTTTACAGAGTACCAGGCGTACGGACCGGCATTCCGAGATTCTATCACATTCAGAGACTTTGTCCAGGTCCAGCATGACATTAGACCCCGTGATCATCACCGAGGGCACAGGCACCACCGTGATGACCACCGCGCAGCTAGTAGATTTCATTTGCCCACGTTTGATGGCTCATCAAACAGTTCGGCAAAGTCTTGGGTGGAGAAGCTGGACATCTATTTCTAGCTTAACCCGATGTCGCATTCAGAGGCCATTAAGGTGGCAACATTACATCTGGACGGTGAGGCCCAGGACTGGTGGTTCCATGGGATGACGACACTCGGACATTCTGCAGTGACGACATATGCCGAGTTTACCCGGAGGGTGATAGAGCGCTTTGACAGGAGGGATCTGGAGCAGCACTTTGTTGAGCTAACAAAGCTCAAACAGTCTGGGAGCGCAGAGACATACATTTCAGACTTCTTGAGGATTTCGGTGATGGTCCCTGATTTGTCTGCGGCTCGAATGGTTTACATGTTTGTGGAGGGATTGTCAGAGCCACTTCGTGGCCTAGTCTGGTCGACCAGACCAGCTACCCTTTAGAATGCCATCAGCAGGACTCGGGACTTACAGGATGTCTTACCCAGGACTCGGACACCTTATCCCCAGAGACAGGCCTTCCAGCCTAAGGGGAAGGACACGAGGGTTCCGCCTCCCAAGGCGAATCCGGGACGAGGGCAGTTTGATGACGAGGCTAGGAGAGAGCTGAGGAGGAAGCGGTTGTGCTTCACTTGCCAGGAGCCATGGGCACCGGGACATAGGTGTGCTGCAGGGAAAGCGCATTTTATTGAGGTCTTCTCCGAGAGCAGTGGAGAAGAGGATGAGGGGGATGACGTGGAGGCAGGAGATTGTTATGCAGCGCAGGGTACCTTACCACCTCCACCACCCGCAGCAGGTGGGGCATCACTTGCACCCACTAGGGGAGCTCTAGCCGCATTGCGGGGAGTTCCCAAGTACTTGACGCTGCGCGTACGAGGGACAGTGCGCGGGCAGCGGGTTTCAGTCTTAGTTGATAGTGGGGCCACCCACAACTTTATTAATGCCCAGATGGTTGAGCGGAGAGGCATACAGACAGAGGGTTTTGATGGATTTTCCATCTTGGTCCCAGGAGATCAGACCATGGCATGTGCTCGGTATGTTCCAGAGTTATCAGTGACGATGGGCACTTATACATTGACAGATCACTTCTTTGTGGTGGATATTCCGGACACCAACCTGATATTGGGTGTTCAGTGGCTCATTACTCTGGGAAAGGTCACGACAGATTGGAAGGCCCTAGAGATGGAGTGGGATGATCCCAAGACGGGGAGGCATGAGAAGATACGGGAACAGCACACATACCCGCCTCAGACGGTATCGGCACACAGGATGGAGGCGACCTTCCGCAAGGGAGACATAGAGTGGGCGGTAGAGTTGCGAGCTTCAGAGGCAGTGGATACAAGTCAGACGGTGCATCCTGAGCTACAGTCTATTCTCGACAGGTATGCAGTGGTATTCGGGGATATTCCACCAGGGCAGCCGTCGGATCGGGGGTTTGAGCATACGATCGAGCTTGAGCAGGGTATACAGGCAGTGATTACCACACCGTATAGGCATCCCAAGGCCTATCGGGATGAGATAGAGCGGGCTATTCAGGAGTTGCTGGCCCTTGGTCACATTCGGCCCAGCACGAGTCCTCTTGCTTCTTCTGTAGTGCTGGTGAAGAAGGAGGATGGCACATTGCGCATGTGCATTGACTACAGGGCTCTGAATAAGAAGACCCTGAAGAACAGGTACCCCATCCCCAGGATCGATGAGCTGATGGATGAGTTGAGAGGAGCACGGTTCTTCTCGAAGATTGACTTGAGATCCGGGTACCATCAGATACGCGTGAGGGAACAGGACTTTCCTAAGACCGCTTTCAGGTGTCATTATGGGCACTTTGAGTTTCTGGTCATGCCATTCGGGCTGACCAATGCACCCGCTACCTTTCAGTCGTGCATGAACCACATTTTCAGGGGTCATCTGAGGAAGTTTGTGCTGGTCTTCTTCGATGACATACTTATATATAGCAGGACCTGGGAGGAGCATCTCCAGCATATTGAGACAGTTTTGCACATCTTGGAGGAGCAGCAGTTCTATGCCAAGCTCTCCAAGTGTGAGTTCGGTTTGACAAAGATGCTGTATTTGGGGCACATTATAGGAGTGGACGGGGTGAGAGTCCACGAGGAGAAGATCAGGGCCATCAGAGATTGGCCAGAGCCGCGGAATGTGACGGAGCTTCGGGGATTTATTGGCATTTGCACATACTACAGGAAGTTCGTCAAGGGCTTCTCTCAGCTTGCTGCACCCCTCACAGATTTGACGAGGAAGGGGGCATTCAGTTGGTCGGACACAGCACAGCGAGCTTTTGACAAGCTCAAGGAGGTGATGAGCAGTTGTCCTGTGTTGGCGTTGCCAGATTTTACACAGCCCTTTGTCCTAGAGTGTGATGCATCAGGAGAGGGGATTGGTGCAGTTTTGATGCAGGGCGGTCACCCGATTGCTTTTGAGAGCCGGAAGCTCCTTCCACATGAGAGGTTGTATCCCATATACGACAAGGAGATGTTGGCCATCATGCATGCATTGGCCAAATACCGGCAGTATCTAGTGGGCAGCAGATTCAGGGTGAGGACAGATCATAACAGCCTGAGGTACTTTTTGGAGCAGAAGCAGTTGCAGGAGAGACAGCAGAAGTGGATCAGCAAGATCCAAGCCTATGACTTTGACATAGAGTATGTCAAAGGCAAGAATAACGTGGTAGCTGATGCCCTTTCTCGTAGACTGGCCACATTATCACTGATGAGCTTGGACGCTGATTGGAGGGCTCGACTGCTGGTAGAGTACTCCAAGGACAGGTTTGCGTGTGAGGTTCTGGATGGGCAGATAGCAGATGACAGGTACAGGGTGGTCGATGAGATCATTTATTACAGGGACAAGATCTTCTTGACTGAGGGATCTCAGCTCAAGAAGAAGATACTCCAGGCTTCACACGATTCTCCGTTGGCGGGCCATCAGGGGTTCACCAAGACTTACTGGGCTATTCGGGAGAGGTTCTCATGGAAGGGCCTCAAGGAGGACGTACTCCAGCATGTCAGGGAGTGCGATGTTTACTAGCGGAACAAGGGAGAGATGAGCCGTCCTGCAGGGTTATTGCAGCCTCTTCCCATCCCGGAGGGGAAATGGGAGAGCATATCGATGGACTTCATCACAGGGTTGCCCATGGTGCAGGGCAAGGACTGCATCTTTGTCGTCGTTGACCGACTGACGAAGTATGCCCATTTTTTTGCCATATCCGCACATCACACAGCAGCGCAGGTGGCTGAGCTGTTCTTCAGGGAGATTTTCAGGTTACATGGTCTACCCAAGACCATTGTCAGCGATAGGGACAGCCGTTTCATGGGCGGATTCTGGCAGGAGCTCTTCCGATTAGTGGGGACCGAGTTGACACCGAGCACTAGTTATCACCCCCAGACGGACGGGCAGACAGAGATAGTTAACAAGTGTCTGGAGGGCTACTTGCGTAACTACGTCAGTGGACAACAGAGGGCATGGCTGAAGTGGCTGCATCTAGGCGAGTACTGCTACAACACGACGCATCATATGTCTATTGGTATGTCACCTTTCTATGCTTTGTATGGATATCATTCCTTATCTTTTGTGGACATGATGTTTGGTGTTAGCAGGGCTCCGAGAGCCAAGTTATGGATCCAAGAGAGCCAAGATATCCTCCGAGCTCTCAAGGACAATATAGCCACAGCACAGAATCAGCGGAAGTTGTATGCTGATAAGGGTCGGGTGGAGAGACACTTCGAGGTAGGGGACTTGGTCTACCTACGGCTACAGCCATACCGACAGTCTTCGCTCAAGCAGAAGGGGGCGGAGAAGCTTAAGCCCCGCTTTTATGGGCCATACAGGGTGATACGCAGGATCGAGCAGGTTGCGTATGAGTTGGAGCTGCCTCAAGGCAGCAAGATTCATAACATCTTTCATGTATCATGCCTGAAAAAGGCACTGGGCCAGTAGGTGACAGTTACAGAGGAGCTACCACCCACGGATGATAAGGGGCATCTGGTGTTGCAGCCGGAGGCTATTATTGACACTAGGGAGAGGCAGCTGCGGAGCAGGAAGATCAGGGAGTTCTTGGTGAGATGGAAGAACTTGCCGGATGAGGATGCTACTTGGGAGGATGAGAGGATATTGCAGCATCCATCACTTCAGTTGCTTGAGGACAAGCAACGTTCTGCCGGGGGAGACTGTAATATTCCTAATTAACACCGCTAATTGGAATATTTCATTTTTGTATAGTTTTGCCGCCTATAGTTAAATTAATAAATAAAGTGAGAAAGAGGGGGTCAACTCACTTTAATAAAATAAAGTGCTTCCTAGTAGATGAACGTTGTAACTTAAAGGGGAAGGCCTTGGGGGTCCACACACACATGAGTGAGGCCTCACGTAGGCTCCTAAGGTAACTGCGCAGGTCAAGGAGGAGGTCAAGGACGCAGTTAGGGTTTTTGAGGGAGCTAGCACTATAAAAGGTGGGGGTTTCACTCCATTTGGCATTATTGATATGTTGATGATATTGAGAGCTAGACTTCTGTCTACTTCAGCACGCTGGTTGTTTAGTCGGTCTGCAGCACTGTTTAGTGCGAACTGAGTGTCTCCGGTCGGAGATCTCACCCTTGGCCCCGGGGGACTTCGAGTGCCTGCTCGGGCAAGGTATTTCCTTCAGTTTTAGCAGTTGATTTGCAGGGGATTTTGGTGGATGTTTTGCAGAGGAGCTGGCCTCTTAGAGTGACTGCGCAGTCCAGGAGAGAGGACGCAGTTTCAGGAGGGAGGATGCAGTCAGTGTTTGAGCAGCGCTGTTGTGGGTGATTTTGTGGTAGCTTCAGCGTATTTCAGCCTTGGGGAGATTGTTGATTCAGCCGGAGGGTTTGCAGGAGGATTTAGGCCCCTTTCCCGGCACATTTCTTGAGTTTCTGCGCTGTTCCTGGGAGAGACAGCGTTTTCATTGAGGAGGGCTTCATTGGTGGATTTTCGGAGGTGGAGCATTTGCTTCACGGTTTCTAGGTTTTATCCGGAGTGGGGAGTACAGACAGCCTTCCGATTTCCAGCTCATTCCGGTGAGGGGATCAGCCCCTAGTGCCAGTACATTGCAGCAGTAGCTTTCTACGGCAGTTTTCTCCAGCAGCTAGGACGCAGTCTCTATTGTAGCCATTTCTTATTCTGAGAGGGTCTTCACTTGCCTAGAGCAAGGATAGGTGCACTCATTCTGATTATCTCTTGTACCCATATATGTATTCCCAGATTAATAAAATGGCTTAGCGTTCTGGTATTTTATGTGTACTTGTTCCATGATCTAGTTCCGGCATTTTGTTCTATATAGCTTCTTGTTTGTTTTGCTGTGTATTACTGTTTATTTCCCATTGGGGATATTACAATGCATGATGGCCAACATCTCCTTGTCATATATAGCATACAACCTCTCATGTGGCAATAGCTTCCGGCTATCGAAAGCTATGGGGTGGCCTCCCTGCATCAAAACTGCGCCGATCCCCTCCCCCGATGCATCACACACCAAGACAAAGGGCTAAGTAAAATCTAACAATGCTAACACTGGACAACTACTCATCACCTCCTTGAGCCTGTCAAAAGCCCCCTGCACTGTATCCGCCCAACTGAATGCCCCCTTTTTGGTAAGGTCTGTAAGGGGTGCAGCAAGCTGGGAAAATCCCTTGATGAACTTCCGGTAGTAGGTGCAGATCCCTACAAATCCCCGAAGTTCTGTCACGTTCTTCGACTTTGGCCAATCCCTGATGGCCCTGATCTTCTCCTCGTGGACCCTCACTCCGTCCACCCCAATGATGTGCCCCAAGTAGAGCATCTCTGTCAGCCCAAACTCACATTTGGAGAGCTTATCATAGAATTGCTGCTCTTCCAGAATGTGCAATATAGCCTCTATATGTAGGAGGTGCTCCTCCCATGTCCTGCTGTAAATCAAAATGTCGTCAAAGAACACTAATACACACTTCCTCAAATGACTGCAGAAGATGTGATTCATGCATGACTGAAAAGTGGCCGGGGCATTGGTTAGCCCAAAAGGTATCACCAAAAACTCAAAATGGTCGTAATGACACCTAAAAGCGGTCTTGGGAATATCCTACTCCCTCACGTGAATCTGATGGTACCCGAATCTCAAATCAATCTTTGAGAAGAACTGGGCCCCCCTCAGCTCATCATCAGCTCATCAATCCGTGGGATGGGGTACCGGTTCTTCATGGTCTTCTTGTTCAGGGCCCTATAATCAATGCACATCCTCAACGTGCCATCCTTCTTCTTCACAAGTACTACTGAAGAAGCAAAGGGGCTAGTGCTAGGACGGATGTGTCCAAGAGCTAGGAGCTCATGGATAGCCCTCTCAATCTCATCCCGATAGGCTTTGGGATGCCTATAGGGTGTAGTGATAATAGCCTGGATGCCCTGCTCCAGCTCAATCGTGTGCTCAAACACCCGATCTGGTGGCTGTCCTGGTGGTATCTCCCCAAATACCGTAGCATACCTGTCGAGAATGGACTGTACATCTGGGTGTACAGCCTACCCTGTAGATAATGCCTCCGACACGCGCAACTCCACTACCCACTCTATATCTCCCTTCCGAAAATCTGCCTCCATCCGGTGTGCTGAAACTATCTGTGGTGGATAGGTGTGCATACCCCGAATCTTCTCATGCCTCCCAGTCTTCTTGTCCGTCCACTCCGTCTCCAAAGTCTCCCAGTCAGTGGTGACCTTCCCCAGTGTGATAAGCCATTGTACCCCAAGTATCATGTTATTGTCTGGAATGTCCACCATGAAGAAATGATCCGTTAGGGTGTACGTCCCCATCGTCACTGCCAAGGCTAGCACATACCTGGCACACCGCATGGTCCAATCCCCTGGAACCAGTACTGAAAACCCATCAAAAGTCTTCGTCTGTATGCCCCTCTGCTCTACCAGCTGGGCATCAATGAAATTGTGGGTAGCCCCACTATCTACCAACACCGACACACGCTGCCCTCGTACTGTGCCTCGGACACGCAGTGTCAAGTACTTGGGAACTCCCCGCAAGGCTGCAAGGGCTCCCCCGGTAGGTGCAAAAGTTTCACCTCCTGCTCTAGGTGGTGGAGGTGGCAGATGATCCCCTCTCTACGTTGTACTGCCGCCTCCAACCTCCATCTCCTCATACTCCTCTTCTTCCCTGCTACTATCGGAGAAGACCTCGATGTAATGTGCCTTCCCCACGGCACAACAGTGTCCTGGTGGCCATGGCTCCTGGCACGTGAAGCATAACCTCCTCCGCTTCAGGTCTCTCCTAACCTCATCATCTCCAAACCCTCTGCCCTGTTTCCCCTTGGCAGGTGGAACCCTCTCATCTTTTCCCTTCAGCTGGAATGCTAATCTTTGGGGAAAAGGAGCTCTAGTCCTAGGAAGTGCATCCTGCAAATCACGAGTATTCTCAACTGCGTCATGGAGTGTTGCGGGCCTCGTCGATCTGACTAATCCCCATAGAGGCTCTGCCAATCCATCTACCATCACGAAGAGTCTCAAAAACTCAGAGATGTACGTGTCCGACCTCCCGGTTTGCTTGAGCTTTGTTAGCTCAACAAAATGCTCCTTTGGATCCCTACAATCAAAACGCTCCACCAGCTTCTGTGTAAACTCGGCATATGCTGTCACTCTCGAGTGTCCCAGCGTAACCATCCCGTGAAACCACCAATCCTGGGCCTCGCCCTCCAGGTGCAGCGCTGCCACTTTGATGGCCTCTAGCTCTGCCATCTGATTAAGCTGGAAATATATATCCAACTTCTCCACCCAAGCTTTTGCCGAACACTTGGACGACCCATCAAATGTCGGTAAATGGAATCTGCCCACCGTGCACTGCAAGTCCTCGTCATGTGAGTATTTGTTCCCTATGTGATGGTTGCAGGGTTTGCTGTCCCGCTTAAGCTGAACAAAATCATGGAAAGTGAGGGCATCTTTGAAATCCTAGCCGTATAACTGGTACTCAGCAAAGTAATCTCCCATGTGTGCCGGTTCCTGCTCCTGCTATGCCTCTGCCCCAATGTCTGCGGTAAGAAATGTAGGCATCCTGGAACGGGGAGGTGTGTGTGATACCATCCGTTGTGCTGTGAGGTGCTCCGGTAAATTATGAGACGTGCCTGAGCCCTCTCCAAGGTGAAAACTCCTTGGGGTCTCGCACTGTCTAGATTCTGTCGTGAACCTTTTCCCTATCTCTTCTATCCGTCTCGACAGATTCTGTACTGATTTGAGGAGGAGTTCCCCGAACTCCTTCCCGGCATCTCTTTCCTCCGCCATCGGTTCTTCTTCCTCTGCGTCCACTATTGGAACGCTATCACCTTTCTCGAAAGTGAGCTCTAACCTTCGTTCTTGGTCTTTATACTTTCTTCCCCTGTAGGTGATGTATGGTTTTCCTGCTGGTGTCATAGACAATCTGCTCCACAGGCTGAGCCAAGTCTATGAGCTCTGATACCACTGTAATATCCCAAATGGAAATAAACAGCAATACAAGCACATAAACAAAGACATACAGCAACCAGAGACAAATCATAAGAGAAACAAACAATATGGAGAATGCTGAGCCATTTTATTAATACTAAGAAATGGAAATGAGTACAGAGGTGATCAAAATGATGGCACCTCGGCTTGCACTAGGCAAGCATAGAAAGACTCTCAGGAAATGACCCAGAATGGCTGCTCCATCTGGACTGCGTTATCTCCCAGGTTGCTGGTACTGCTACTGTGCTGCTGCTACTGATGGAATGAACTGAATCTTTGGGGCTGCTCCCCACCTCAGAAAATCCTGAAACTTCAGGAATGGCCTCTACTCCCAATACCCAGAAAAGCCCAGAAATCTTTTCAGAAATGGCAGACCACCGAAAATGGCTCCCTTGAGGCACTATGCTATTCCTCAAGGAGGGACGTTGGATCTGAATAATCTGCTCTAAATAATGGCCCCTAACTCCTTCAAAATGCTGGAATAGGGAAGGGCTAGCCCCTTACCCACTATCCCGGGCTGAATCCACCAACAAACCCCCAATCCGAAACCACCTCCTCTCAAGACTACGTCCTCCCTCTCACTGACTGCACTGTCTCTCTGAGTGGATGCTCCTCCTATGGTAGCTGCAACTCTCTCTGGAAAAACAAGGATGAAATTTCTCACCCGAGCAGGCACTCAAAGTCCCCCGGGGCTGAGGTTGGGATCTCCGAATAGAGACACCCGATGTACTGAACAGTACGTGCAGACTTTGCTAAACAGCAAGCGTGCTCAATGTCAGAAGACAAATCTAAAAGATGCATAATCAGAATGAATGAGAATGAGGAGACCCTTCCTCCTTTTATGCTTGGTGAGCCTTTCCCTCACCTAGGCCCCACCAATCTCTGCACTGTCCCCCTTGGCCCACGATGTCCAACTCACTCTATGCTAGCTTGGCCCCACGCTGTCTACGCTGCCACTTGACCACTAGGCCCCACGTTGCCAAATAGACATGTCTCTTAAGTGACTTTAGGAAATACTTTTTATCCTAAGTGTGAGTTAAGTGTTCCCCTTCACCCACTTTATTTATATTTTAACTCTATAAAGGCAAAATAGTCAAAATTAATATTTCCAATTAGCTATTGCTAATTGGGAATATTACAGTCTCCGACCTGGTTTCTTGAGGACTCCACTCCTCTAGGGCTCCAACCCTATCTTCCAAGGCACCAACCTTGTCTCTATGAGGCTCCAACCTCTTGGGCTCCAACCCTCAGCTTTACTTCGTCAAAATGTGTGTGGTTATACTTCACGGCTCCCAATGTCTTCTTCAACGAGCCCTGTCAATCTTCAACAATGCCTTCACTTAGTCTCCATGTTACTTCATCAATGACAACCTTGTTCTTCACATGAAGGTGTCTCCACTATTCTTCATGGTACCCAAAACAAAATATCCAAGGTCACCTCATGATGACATCAATAATATATCATGGTCTCCAATAATGTCTCTAGTAGGCTACTAGATGACTCTCCAAGGTATGCTCAAGATCAGCTCCAACTTCTCTACAAAACTCTAAGGTGAGCTTCTATTATGCTTCCAATTGTCTTCAATAATCTCACGCCAAGGTCTTACTCCAAATAGGTTGGCAAGGCTCCAAGGATTTTTCTTCTATGATGCTTGCTTTGAGGTGTCTATAGATTTGCTTCACAAAATAACTGACTAAGATGCTTTCCAGACACCCTTTATTTGTACTTCAAGATGTTTTCCAGAATTGACTCCAATAGTGCTTTTCAAGGTTGCCCTCAAACAGTACTTCAATAATCCTTCAATGTGTGCTCCTTAATTCCTGCAATTGAGAGCTATGCCACAAGTTCTTTGTTAAATGTTCGATGCACAAGTGTTGAGCCCTTAGAGGTCAGAAAACCGAGCTTCAAGTTCTTTGTCCAATCCTCCGAGTCTGCTACTTATTACTGGTCTGAAATAATATAGAAGACTGTCACTATCAGAGGTGTGGAATCACCACATATGTATACCCGACCCTGCCACAGATGTATTATCACGAAGACTTGCAGCACTATTCTGAACTGGAAGGATGACTGTCTGAGCTTGAAACACTGCAACCTCAGTCTTCTATGGAGGTTAGGACTGAGTTAATAATGTTGAACCCTTACACAATTTGGATCACAGTTGGAAACAACAAATCCGACCTTTTATATGTGACTGTAATATACTCCAATCTTCCACAACACAGGTCCAAGATTCTGCTGCTGTGACTGAGCTTTCACCTTCAAGTTGTTACTAAATCTGAGGTCTAGTTCATAGCAATGTAAACTTTCCAAAGGAGTTGTTACATGCCTTATCTGAGCTAAAGGTATCCACCACAGGGCTGCAACAGGTCCGAGATTATAGAAGTTAAATTTCAGTTTTTAACCCAAACAAATAGCTATTAGGTCCTCCTCTCCTCGATGTTCTGTTTTTTTCTTATGTTCTTCACCGAAATTTTTGTGCTAAAATGAGGTGTTCGAACTCATATTAATATTGGTTTGACGTTAGAATGAATGGACACGTATTTTTGGAGGTAGGCCGACATGAAGGACAAGGATAGGTCAGCTCACTGCTAAGGTTAATTTTTCTTGACTTAAAAATTCCATATCTCATCAACCGCTGGGAGTTTCAGGGCAAGTAAAGGCTCGTTGGAAAGAGGAAAAAGTCCTCTTTCAGATGGTCTAGGACTCATTGTGATAGGCTTCCTCCAAGGTTACAATTTATTTTTCGTTATAAATGTCCTTGAATTTTTATGTGCAGAAAGTGATTGGGACAGCAAGATGTCATTAGACCTTCTTCATTGTTATGACTCCAACTATATCTTTATATTATTCCATGTCATCATGAGGTCCTCCATGTCATCTTATGTCACCAAGTGATTCATCATAGTGTCATCATGTATTCAGGCCATAGTGTAGTGATATGACAGAGGCAACTTCCTCATTAGGAAAGTTCCAAGATAGTAAGATAGTCTTCCAACCATCAAATGAGATCTTCCATGTCATCCTAGATTAAGGTCTAGATCATCAAGTGCATGCAACATTAGATCAAGTACTTCTTAGGGCTTACTTCATTAGTGGTTTGACTTCTTCGTGACTTGACATCTAGATCATCAACATCTTCATTGATGGTATCAAACAAGAGTCATGGCATCATCATCTGGAACCAGGCATATCAAAAATATTAACATCTCGGTCAATTCCATATTGACATCAATGACAACCTTGATTAACAATCTCCCCCTTTGTAATTGATGGCAATATTCTTTCCCTTCCAACATTTTCTCCACCTTTGATATCAACAGCAAACAGGGTGCTCAAGTACTCCCCCTGTCAAGTTGCTTCTTTTCTTCATCAATAGTAATTCTTCATAGGAATGTTACTCCCCCTTTCATGGTGCTATTCCTTTTGGAATTGTGGTCCATGATAGATTGCATTTCTTAATATGATGAACCAACTCCCCCTGCCTGCATAAACACCTCTAGCTCAAGAAATATTGCTTGCTTTGTGATCTAATGGAAGACATATTCAACAATGGTGCATCGAATGAGAAGGGATTGTGTTCTTCAATGGAGTTGCTTCCGAGAGATGATCTATCAGAAGATGATTTTCCATGTATGACTCATTAAGGATTTCATAGGCCCTTTCATGGATAGCTTCTGTAAGAAAGCTCAAGAATCATAGACTCCCCCTAAATGTATGCATGGTCTCATTTTGGAAAAGTTTCATTATCAATCACTTGGAATATCAAGGATGACTTCATCAAGTCAACAACATGTGTTGTTGGCTGGAGTGTTCAAAAGATTTGCGGAGGAAATTTGCTTCCTTCTCCATACTTGTGTAACTTTCTTCTCTGGCATGGTTCTAGCTTGTGTAGGGGCCCAAGTCAAGTTACAATCACATGCCATATGTTCAATGCTATGAAAATTGAAGCACTCTATCTTGCTCATGAATAACAAATCATGACTTCTTCTTGAAAAATTGCTTCTAGGAGATTGACAGGGACCATAATATTTGTCTTTGTGATATGCCCTACAATCTTTTGCCATGTGTCCAAAGTTTCTATAAGAATAGAAATATACAAGAAATATACTTTGGTACCTGGGAGATGAAGATTTCCTTGAAGTACTTCTGAAGTCTTTTAGCCTTGGGATTCTTTGATGAAATTCATTGCCTTTTGTATTCTTGACATCATTTGTAAGTCTCCTTGGAGCAGGGTTTCTTCTAATGTCATCTTGACTTTTGCCTTTGCTGGAACTAGGAGTATCATTTCTTCCTGGCTTCCTCACATCCTTGTTGTTTGATGCATTATCATTCTTGCTTGAGGGTTCACTTGCATAGAGAAGACCTGATTTATCAAGAGGAGATCTTTGATGACTTAGGATGTCATCTAGGGTTTGAGAGCTTTTCAAGGTTTTATTTAGCAAGACAACTTCCTTTTGAAGAGTGACAATTTCTCCTTTCAATTTTTCACAATCTTCATCTTTCATGATTGGTTGCTTCTTCATTTCTTCCATCATCCTTATTGCTTCATGTTCTTTGATTTTAAGGGAGATGATATTCGATTTCATTATGAAGATTTCTTCATTTTCCTTTGCTAGACTACTCTCCATTTCTTCTTTCATTCTTGTAGCTTCACATGTTTCGACCTTGAGAAGATTGATGTTTGATTTTAGTTTGAACATTTCTTCATCCTTTTCTTTTAGTTGGCATATCATGGTGTTTCTCTCCTTTTCTGCTTCATCAACTTGTCCTTCTATGCATGCCAAAGATTCCATCAGCTTCTCAACTCCTTGCGCTTGTTTCCTTGATTCTTCTAGTTGAGATCTAAGAGAGGAGACCTCTTCCTTGTATTGACCGATCTCTGCTTCAAATTTGTTCAAGCTCTTAAGTCTTTGTTCAAGGTGGCTTGACAAAGTTTCTCCCATTTTCTTTTCCTTATCCAATTGCTTTGTCATAGATATGAATTCTTCATGATGCTTTCTTTTGTTTCGATGAAATTCCTCTTTAAGTTTTGTGAGCTCCTCATCTATTTCTTGTACAAAGTCAACTTCCTTCCATGTCTTGTCTTGGTTACCATATTGCGCTTTCTTCTTAAGTTCCTCATTTTCCTTTTTCAAACTGTCAATCTATTCCATGGAAGCCATAAGTTTATTTAGGAGATCTTCTTCAAAGTCTTCTTTGTTCTCTTCATCTTCTAGGTCTTCTTTAGCCTTGTTGTCATCTTTCTTATCTTCAACTTCCTTGATGGATTCTATACTTCTTTCTTGTTTTCCATCATCGTTTTGACTAGAGATCATGTCAACGCTCCTTTTGAGTGAAGATCACGAATTTTGTCCCATATGACTTCTGCTGACGCGCATTTTTCAAAATTGGCCTTAACAGAATTTGGTAACCCATTCAAAATTGCCTTCATTGCTTTTGTATTGTACTCCTTGGATTCTTCGTCCATCATGCCAATAGTAATCACTGATTTCCAAACTTCAATTCCTTGAGTCTTCAAGAAATTCCTCATTCTTGCCTCCCATATATCAAAATTTCCATTAAACAATGGAGCCTTCGCAAATTGATTGACTTCAATTTCGATGGTTGAGGAAGACACATCTTTAGGAGGATTGGAGACTGTCTTCCTTGGCTTTGCCATTTGTGTTCTAATGATTAACCTTCAAGCTGGTAGGCTTTGAGTGAAGGTACTAGCTCTGATACCAATTGTTGGGAATCACGATTGCCGTTAGACCAAAACCTGTAGGTGTTAGTCAACGATCGCATCGCCAGATATAAGGATCCACAAAAGGCGGTTAGTCCATGTCGCAAAACACACGGGGAGCATTATTTTATCCAATTTGCAACAGAGTCACTTCCTCCACCCTGAGTTAACACTAGGAAGAAGGAGAAATTTTGCTGTCGGTCGGGAGATGGAAACAAATGGGTTGAGAGATCAAGATCGGTTGGAGGGAGCCTCAAATTGTGTGATCGAGTAGGCAAGGATCAAATGTCTGCTAGATGAGCATGATCTCAAAGCTTTTATCGATGGTGTAATAGCTGTCACCGTGGATGCAGATCCATTAAAAGCCTACAAGAAGGATATGGTGAAGGCTAAGTGTTTGATCCTCAATGGAGTGAGGGATCATGTAGTATGTCACATCACTGGCAAAGGGACTGCCAAGGAGATGTGGGATGCCTTGGAGACGTTTTATCAAGGATCTTCCGAGCAACGTAAGATGTACTTGTAGGAGAAGATGCGATCTATTGTACCTTAAGAGACAATCCCTTAGCTGTATCTAGGAATCAATGCTTAAGACAATTATACATGTATGTCACATAATTTTAATATCAAGGGTCTTTGCTTAAACACCTTCAGATATACTTTTATTAAACCCTCAAGAATCAAATGTAATAAATGTTTTGCAATGCCATTCTCTGCTAATATTAAATGGAATGATGAGAAGAATATGAAGGAAGCCCAAATTGATATGCTAGTAAACAATATCTATCACTTTAAACTTCACAACAATTTTATGATAAAAGATTAGTTAAAATGAAGGAGTGCCCATTAAGGATTTTAACTCTTGTTCACATATGTAAAAAGAGACCTGCAACTTCATTACTTCATTTTATTCAAGGACAGAAAATACACAATGTAAACTGGAAAACATATCAATATCAACAAATGCCAGAATCTTGCTTTTCATTCATTAATCATTTGAAAGCTGAATACAAAATTTGCAGTCTGAAGGTCCAAAACTCGAAACCTTTTTCTTTCTTGTCTATCTCTTTAAATACAATAGAAAGCAGTCTGTAACTGCTGTAACTAATCCTAATTGCTTCAACTACATAGGAATTCGTAAACTACCTATTACATGTCATCAAAATGTCTTATTATAATTACATTCAATTTAAAAGAGAAAAATAACATAAAACTTAAATCCTAATTTATTTGTTGAATGTGAACTGATGATGCTGCTGCTGCATTTCCTTGACTAGCTGGTTTATCTTTCTTTGAAGTCGAGGGATCCTTTGGTAGATATGTCATCCAGGCTTTGCATTTCTTCTATACCTCGATGTTTGTCTTAGGCGAATGAACCAGCTTGTGATATTCCAATCTAAAAGTAGTGATTCTGTTGAATGATCGCTTCTCTGTAAATAAATTCTTCACTAACCATAACAGCTGAAAGTGCCTTTGAAGGAAATTGATCATTGCTGCTCCTTTAAGAATCTGAGTCTTTTCATGAGTGTTGTCCACCTTGCTTTTTGCCAACACCAGTAATGGTTCATAAGAATCCCATGATAAAAGACTGCCTCCAAGGCCCCAACATGATGGCAAACCTGCCCTAGCTCTTTTGTCAAATAAACTATCAAATTATTTAACTGCTTCCTTGAGCTCTATCAACTTCTTCTCTGCAGACTTCCTGCAAACAGTTTTAACAATCATCTTATTAATTTCCACAGCATATAAAATCATGTCCTTAATTTCATTCTCTTCCAAATCTTGATTAGTTTTGGAATCAATGAAATCAATAAATTTTATTTCCCAAACAACTATGTTAATTGTCTTTTGATTATCTACCATAACATGTTCCTCAAAATCTCTGATGATACTTCTTTCTTCTGCTACAACAGTTAGAAAACCCCAAATTGCTTTCATTTCTTCAATGATATCATTCTAGATGATGTCCTTAGCCTGTATGAGGGATATATTTCCCTTCAATTTTTCCTTGAGACTTTTAATCTTAGCATCAGAAATTTGGCAATCTGATCTGTACTTACTGACTTCCCCCTCTTTGGCTTGTATGACCTTTGTTGTTGTCTCAAAATCAACTTGTGCCTTTTTTCGATCTCTCTCTGCCATCTTCAATTCAGTGGTCAATTGAGATATTTGTGCTACTAGTTCTTCATTACCAGATGGTAAAACGAAAGTACAAGTATGAGATTCAATGTGATTCTGCAATGATAATGCAGTTTGCTTCAATTTGGTGATTTCCTCTTCCTTTTGCAAGAGCTGCTCATGAAGTTTCTCTTTCTCATTTTCTATTTCTGCAACCTCTACGGCTATAGAGTGCTCTCCTGTGGACAACTTCAATTTTTTCTTAAGCATAGAGATTTCTAATTCGGCACTCTGCATCAGCTTCTGTATAGTAGACCTGTCATTTGAATCTACTCCAATTTTTACAATAATCTTTTTGAGTTCTTCATTTTGGATTGTTAAAGCCCTGGAATTGGCTTTCTCTAACTTTAATTGCTTGATCACTTTTCCAAGCATGTTTTCAGCCTTGAGTGCCATTGCATTGGTTTTGGTTAAGTCATTCACAATCAGTTGACCTGTTTGCATATGTATATTTACTTTGTCAAGCAATGGAATTTTCTTTACATCTACAGTTAGATTCACAGTATTAAAATTATCGGATGAACCAATAGACATATCAGAAGGATGTGAAAGGGAAATCTTAAATTGGTCATTTTCAAGATCCATTGCAGTCAGCAATCTTGTTTGATCTGGGGTTATTTCAAACTCAGCTTGAGCCTCCATGCTTGCCTTCGTTTTTTTATTTCTTTCTGCAATCTAAGCAAACACTTGTTTAATTAATGGCACTTGTTCCTGAGTGTTTTCATGTCTTCTTGGTGAAGCTGGGACATTTTGCTCCTCTCCCAATTTTAGTGAGAAACCAAGTTGGACATCTACTGAGTCTTCACTGAGCTTTGTCCTCTTTTCAGTTCTCTGTTCTTCAACTTCTGAATCAATCACTGCTTCTTTACCTCTCTTACTTGACTTCTCAGATATGAAAGGGGTTTGTACATTTGAGCTCACAGAACCTGCAAAATCCTTATTTGCCATCTTTTCTATATCAGGTCTACTCTCATGAATGAATGTTGAATACCCATATTCAATTCTCCTGTTAAAAATCACACTATGAGGGTCATAAGCCCACTTCTCACCTAACAACAGATGCATTTCATCTAACATCCTAGTGACTTCATCAGTTGTTTGTGTCATATTGACTATAAAAGGACCAACAATCATTGGCAACTTAAACATATGACATTTCTTCATAGGCACAAAATGTATTTGATCAACATTTAAACATTGCCTACTGAACTCCAAAGCAAATAATCTCATAGGCACAAATACAAGAAGCCTATAAGGTTCAACACCAGCTCCATAGACTCTAAATTCAGAATAATCTTCAAAGACATACCAATCACCAAACTTACAACTTGTCCCCAGTTGCAAGAACTCTTGAGCCCTTGGCAGGAAGCATGGGGGAGAGATTCCATTCAAAATTCTATATGCAGTAGACATAAAATGACTTGCAAAGTCAAAAAGACCCTCCTCATTCTGTTCTTTCCTTACTATATCTGTTCAAAATACCACTGACTATCTTTTCTTATTCATATCCATAATATTTCATCCCAGATGCATGAATTCTTCTACATTTTGATATAAAAAGAAATAAATAACAAGAGAAGGAAACCTGAATGAACCCGTCAGTGATAAGCTCATGAGCTGAGAATTGACAGCTTCTTGCCAATAAGAGGGGATATCCAGCACTACCCCTGGCTTCATCATCAAGGCGAACATTCCCAGAACTGATTTGTCTACTGTACTGTCATCGTCTTTACCCAATATCTTTGAAATGCACCTTAGTACGAGTTTGACTTCTTCATCAAAAACCTCCATGGAGAATTCTTTATTGTCAGGTACAAACTGTTTCGTATCTGGCTTCGGGAAAAAGATAAATTGATTGAATTCCTGACCTTCAAGGCTATCATAATATGTTGTTAATGAATCATCAGTGAATTTGACATAAGACTTTGACTCAGGGTAACACAGAGCCTGATAAATTAACAGAGTTGAGACCTGCAAAACGTTTTCTCCTTGACAATTCATCACGAAACACTTGCCCGAGTACATAACTGACACTAACCAATACACAAACTCAGGAAAAAGGTGCGTTCTTGGAATGCATGCAGCCAATACTCCTACTTTGACCATGGCAGTGAAAATGGGGGAAGCTTTGTCATTTAGACAGACTTGTTGATAGAACTGGATATGGTTTAAAGAGTGCACTGTATCTTGAATATCCCTCTCAGTGTCCATGAGAGGAATATGACTGGAAGAACTCGAAGGGGATAGACGCTTGGCCATAATTCAGCTTAGGGTGGCAAACAATTGACAAGGTGGTAGACAACAGGGAAAGACACAGGGCAGAAAAATTATCAAATACGGAAGAGCAACAATGACGTTGAAACAATGAAAACCAATCTTAAATAGGTGGCGCAGGGTTAAGACTCAAATGCTAAAATGATGCACCAAAAGACTGTTAAAGAACTCTGACGTGGACGACAACTTTCACCAACTAGCCACTCACGTCACTACCGGAGGTCTCACAGTACTGAGGGTTCGTTGGGTTCATGCCCCCGCAGTTAATCTCAGCCACAGATCTGAATTGGCCCCGCAGTCAACAGGGTCAACTGCGGAGGCACTCTCCTCGTTAACCCGCGCGCTGAAAGTGCCCACGGGTTGACACTTTGATTTCCTGTCGGACAAATCAGCAGATCCCACTTTTGGGTCTGCTTGTTAGTTAACTGAATAATGGGACCTGCCTTCACGCAAGTTTTAAAGTATTAACTTTAAACTTACATATAAAAAATATTACATCTTTATGCTGAAGTATGTGAAATTGTATACTTTAACATACCTTTTAACAATTTTCTATTCTTTTGTATTTTTGAAAAATTAAAAATAAAGGATATTGCGAATGAGCCGCAACATTATCTACAAGGATGCAGAAGGGAGAACACATTGATTCGTTCCTTGCAAAGCTTCAGGAAATCCGAGATCAATTAACAGTGGTTGGATCTACACCTCATGCCACCAAGATGGTCAAATTGGCTCTAAATTTTGTATCAAATGAATGACAAGCCTTTGTCCAGAGCATTTTGGGCAGAGAAAGGTTGCCTGATTGGGAACAGATGTGGGCCGCTCTTCAGCAAGAAGAGATGAAGTGAGATATGATCAAGTGCAAACTTGATGGAAGCAACAACAGTGGGTCGAAGCCCAAGGAGGAGGAAAAGAATGCAACCCTAGTATCTAATGGACAACAAGAGCAGTGGAGGCAGAAGAAGGACGTCTTAAAGATCAAGTGTTTTCAGTGTGGTGAGATGGGTCACTACGCTACTCAGTGTCCTCTCAAGAAGAAGGACAAGGATGAGAAACATGATCTGCATGTTACAACTGCAAGGATCGAGGACGAGGAGTTCGCCATGATTGCCCACATAGCTCTAGGGGAGAATTGGGGTGATCTAGAACTATAGTTCGAAAGAACTTCGATTGGGCAAGATCCTTGAGGAGTCCACCTCATGGATCAATACCTTGCTGCAGGAGCCCGTATCAGAAGTAGTAAGATGGACCAATTTCAGTTGGTGTAGAGGAGTGCCAAAGTGACAATGCAGTGGCTAGAGAGCGCCAGATTCTAAGCAAAGTTGATAGCAGTGCAGCAAGGCACAATGCAGAGTCAGTAGCAGCGCAACAACTTCAGAGGGTTAGCACAGTGTCTAGCAGCAGTCAAATCTTAAGTATTAGATGCATCATGTTAAACACATAGTTCAGTAAATTTCGATGTTTTTTCTGCAAAAGCAGCAACAGAATTGCAATGCAGATGCAATTGGCAGCAATGTGCAGGGTTAGCAGCAACATAGATGCAACAACGCAATAGTTGATGGGAAACAGTCTCATTTATCAGCAGCACAGATGGAGATCTTACAAAGTTAGTGTAGTGATTTCGCATGATGCATTACTAGAGCACATTCCTCGCTAAGAGGGAGTGCTGATTTCTAGTAGCATCGGATGTGCTCTAAGTCTCAAATTTTGCAGGGAGGTAAGACACATGTATTCCAAATACCGAGAAAGTGTTTTGGGAAATTCCACCTGAATGGAGTTTTATTAAAATAATTAATTGTTTTTAATAGGAGCCTAGGTCTAAAATTAGGGAATTAAAATAATTAAAGTATATTAATAGAACTGGGTGTGAAACTTCTAGAAAAAGACAGAGATCGAGTCAATATGATCTAAGCCGTTGATTATGTTTTAATCTGGGTTGTTGGTTATCCAACGAGAAGATTATAAGGACTTCGATGGGCATTTGGAAAACAAACTGAGTGACTCTAGAGATCGAATTTCTCAAGTGAACAACACAAAGCAGCTTGAGGATTTGATCGAGTTGATTCAATTGCAGTGATGGGCAATGATAGTTTCGGTTGGTAGATATTTTCCTGAGTCGGGAATACATCGCAGAGAAGGCAAAGAAGGACGTAGAAGAGGTAGCGTAGGAGCTACGTTGGGAAGCGCTAGAGCCTTGAGGAGATCTGAAGTTTTTTTGAGGATCAGTTAAATCCAGTGACAGGGTTTAAGGCCGGAGGGGCAGAAAATCAGCATCCAGCCAACATAACGACCAACAGAAGGAGGTGAGATAGTCCCCAGCAAGAGTGATGCAGATCTGTGCAGAGGCAATGCATGGTTGTCCAATTCAATGTTGGGTCAGTTCCGAATTTCCAATGTTAGTGTGAGGTAATCCTCACTAATTCTCTGTCAGTCAGATTCTCTATGGATAGCCAAATTTGGGCATCCAGTTGTATTCAGAAACTCCTCCTTAATAATATCAAACCCCTCTGTTGCACCCGTTTTCTCACATTGGATTTTTCCAAGGACTAAATCCAAAATTAATGGTGTAATGTGTGTCTAATTTTCTTGCTAAGATCTTGTTTCCGCGTTTAATTTCCGCAGTTTATTTAGTGAAGGTTGCAGTGTATTTGCTTTAGTATTTACTTATAGAACACAATAAATAACTTGTATAATTTATCAAGTAGGAGAAGTAATATCAGTTTGCTGCAATAGGGATTCCAGGATTAGGAATTTTCACATATTATTGTTCAGTTTGAACTTTGCACGTTCAAAGAAGTCGTAAAGCACAAAGTATGAAAAGATGCGATGAATGAGGAATATGAATCGATTGTGAAGAACAATGTCTGGGACGTGGTGCCTAGACCTAAGGACGAGTCTGCGGTCACCTCTAAATGGCTTTACAAAGTTGATGGAAGTGTTGAAAAATATAAGGCTAGATTTGTAGGTCGTGGCTTCTTTCAAAAGGAAGGAGTGGACTATGACAAAATATTTGCATTGTTTGCCCAATATACCCTATGTGATCTATTATTTCACTCAATGCCAATCAAGGATGAAGCCTACACCAAATGGACATCAAAATTGTTTTCTTGCATGGCTCGCTTAAGGAGGAAGTCGACTTGGAACAACCTCAGGGGTTTGAGGTACACAATCGAATGACACATGCATGCAAGTTGAAGAAAGCCCTCTATGGGTTGGTGAAAGCCCCTAGGGCTTGGTATGAAAGAATTGATAACTATCTTATGAAGTCGGGGTTTACTAGAAGTTATGTTGATCCAAACCTATACTTCAAGGTTGAAAAGGACACACTTTTTATTTGGTCCTTTATGTTGATGATCTACTTCTAATAGGTGCAGACCCTCATTTATCAATGCAAGAGGCAATTGACTTTTGAGTTCGAGATGAAGGTCTAAGGATTGATGCATTACTTCCTAGGCCTGGAAGTCTAGCAAAAGCCAATCGATATTTTCCTTAAGGAAAATACATTGTGAAGCTACTAGAGAGATGTGAGATGGTGGAATGCACATTTGTGTCTACTTCGTTGGAACTCAACTTCAAGAAGCTATGTGGAAGGGCTACTGAGCCCGAATTGATAAACCCTTCAGAGTATATACAACTTGTGGGGGCCTTGACGTTCTTAGTAAACTCTCGTCTGGACATACGCTTCATTGTAAATACTTTGAGTCAATTTATGGTTGAGCCTCATCACATACATTGAAATGCTGATAAGAATCTCTTGAGATATCCCTGTGGAAGAATCAACTATGGGCTGAGATACACTGCTGAGAATTTGAGGCTACATGGATATTTACGTTGACTGCGTTGGCAATGTGGTGGATAGAAAAAGCACATCAGGATGTTTCTTTTCATTAGGATCTGCTTCAATTTAATGGATGAGCAGGGAGCATAAATTAGTTGCTCTAAGCACTACCGAGGTCGAATACATTGCAGCTAGTATGGCTTGTTGTGAAGTTGTTTAGTTGAGGAAGCTCTTCAGTGAGCTATTTGAGCACGTGTTAGATACCACCGTGATCTATTGCAATAATCAGAGTGGGATTCGCCTGTCAGAGAATCTCGTGTTCCACGACTGCTCAAAGCATATTGATATCAGGTACCACTTTATCTAGGATATGGTACAACGGGGAGCAATAAGGCTCTGACACATCAGGAATGATGAGCAGATTACTGACATCCTCATGAAACCCTTGGGGAAAGTCAAATGCTTAGCCTTCCAAGAGAGACTTGGAGTCATGGAAAGACCCTCCCATGAGGGTCCCGCTTGAGTTGGACATTGAGCTCTAGGAGCTCTTGGGGGCCTAGGGTACTTCTTGGAGCTATGAGAGACCATAGGGTGAGTGGTTCACCTTCCCATATAGGTACGTTGTGTACAGAGTGGGTGGTTCACCTTCCCCTATATGTACGTTGTGTACAAGGTAAGTGGTTCACCTTCCCATGTGATACCCCATGATGATATATGAGAGCATAGGGTGAGTGGTTCACCTTCCCCTATAGTTAATGATTTATGCATAAGATGAGTGGTTCACCTTCTCCTATGGCATATGAGCAATATGAGTAGTTCACCTTCTCCTGCAGATGCCCCAGCATACATCCTACCCATGTAGTTCAAGACTCATGGGAAGTACCTCTCATTTGGCCAATGAGTTGGGAAAAGTGGATAGGGACCATAGCACTACAGATGGACGCATCATGCACTGCGATAATCCCTATGTCTACGATGCATGGTGTTCAACAACTTGATCTGTGACCAAGTCTAATTGGTGTTCTACCCTTGGTTATGTGGATTGACTTCTGTCAGTGGAGAGTGGCAAGGTCTTGTGAATCACTCTCGATCGATTCTTCTTCATTATCTATATCAATGTTCAACAGAGTTGAGACGACATGCAGAGATGGTACATGATGACAGCATGACATGATGACCGATGGTCAGATATTGGCAGGTGGAGTTCCCCCTAGTTGAGAGGGACTGTTAAAATTGGCAACTCAAGCCAAATTCCACTTTGGATAACTCATTTGATGGAGATAATTATTGCATTCAATTCCTCTTTTTGAGAGGACCAAAATCAACCTAAAGATCACTAAATTTGGACAAGGAAAAATATGTTTTTGAGGTCAAGCCCACACATGTAAATTATCAAAGTTGGGCAAATCATCATGTATGCCCATGAAGCCCAAGAGACATGTATTTTGACCCTCTACGACTTGTATAAATAAGGATGACCTCAAACCTCATTTGGCACCTCATCAACTCACACATCCTTCTCTCTCCTCATCTGATTGGTTCATACAACTATTGGGCAATTAATTTTTCTCACACATGTGGCAGAAAGGAGGACAAAAATTACAGGGCCAAAAATCTGAAGTTTTTCTGCAATTTGATCAGGATTTGACCAGCGTTGACTTTGACTTTTTGTGCACCTTTTGACTTCGATTTTTTTGGGAGAATCTGTATCTCAACAGGCCACATTTATTGGCACAAAAATCGAGGTGATCTGGGTACTTTGACTTGCGTTGACCGCAAGCATGTTTGACCACAAGGTTGGCCAAATTTGACTGCAGATTTTTTGACTGTTTTGGGCTGACTTTGACCAGCAAGAGAGGCTGAGTTCCTCTCTCCTTTGACCGAGCTGTTTTTGGAAAGTTTGACCAGACTTTCACTGTTAACTTTTTGGTTAGGGCTGATTTGACTGTTGTTGACTGAGGGCAGAATTGCATATTTGACAGGGTTGTTTTGGCCAATGAAATGGCAAGTCAATTTTGACTTTGACTTTGTATTATTGTACTCTCTCCGCTAAAAATTTGATATAATAATAAGAAGATTTGATCAAATGGTTTTTCCCTAGCATTTGCCAAATACTGGTGTTCTCTTGTCTTAGCTTGTCTTCTGCATTTATTGTTCATGTTCTATCTACAGTTACTGTTTATAATGGTTAATGTGATTGTTATTAATAATTAAGTGGAAATTGTCATTGGGCTGATAACAAGACATTAAAGTAATTGTTGCAAGGATAGAACACACCATTGTAATCTAAAATTAACACATATGCCTTGACATTTAGGCTTGGGCAGAAGTACCTGCCTAAGCTACAAAAATCAACACTCGTGTTGTCTTCCATTATGGCAAAAACAGCAACCATGCACCTAATCTGATGGAATAAGCATTGCAACCAACACAATGTTACCTCTTAAAACACACCAGAAGGATATTGACTTGAAGAACACTCTTACCTGATACGATAATCACCAAACGATGGAAGAAATATTAAACTACAATCCACTCATCAAATCACAAGCATCACACGTCATCTCTTAAATAGAAGTTAATAATTCCAACACCAACACTCTATGATCATCCTCAACTCACATTTTCAATGTCTTGGTGCCTTACGTCTGCCTTATACTCGTCAAACCAGAAATCTCTCTCCTCAATGCTATTCAAATGGTGCTTGCATTAAATAGATTTTCCCAAGTCTACAAACTTAGAAAAATATAAATATTTAGTTTTTCAAATACTGATTTATCTTTTTCTTTGGTTGGCCTGTAATTTGCCCTCTTCCATCAAGTATCCAACTTGTGTGCGTTAAGTCCCTCAATGCATTTTTAAGACAATGCCTAGACTTTTCACTCGTTTTCTCTTTTGGCTTTTCTTCACCATGATTTGGACATCATGTCAGAAAAGCCACACAAGTACATCTCGGATACCATTTTTTAAAAAAAACAAGACAAATAGATCCACTTCCAACATCCGAGCTACTTTCTCATCAATGCAGTGATTAGGCCCTTCACCCTCTCTTTGGCTTTTCTTCATCATGGCTCAGATACAACATCCAAAAAGCCACACAATTACATAAACAATAAATGCAAGCCATGATATAATATAAGAGATATACACTCGATTCTCTTCAATATTACATGAAAATCAATGCCCTGTACCAAAGTCAGGGAAAAGTCATTAAACATGACCTATCCTATTAATGTCTTAACATTAATTATGATATGTGAATTCAGTCAATTTATTATGTAAAGTACAATATAGCTTTATTATTGAACCCATTATGATAAGCTAACAATTACACTGATTGCATACAAATGAGTGCTTCCAAAACATTACTATACACATCACTGACACCTTCCATGGGTTTCATTGCAATAGCATGTGCACTAAAACTTGGCTTCTAAAATCAAATATCAAAAGGATCATTTGTGCACTCAATATTCCCATTTTATTAAAGTACAGGCAATCGAGCCACAGCCACAGGACATGCAAATAAAATGAGGAGTTCATGATAAAAGTGAGCGCTATCAATATGCATTTTCTCACGACTCTATAATTGAAAATCTCTATGCTGTCAATGAAATGAATGGCATGTGATTTTTTCGGTGAATGTAAATACTAAAGATTACACTGTCAAAATGCATGCTCCAAATGGAGAAATGCAAAAATGATTAATATTACAAACGAAGGGCATAAAAGGAGATTAATTTAGGGAAGAAATCACTGCATGAACTCCTCACTGGCATTTTCCAATGCAATACGAGATTTCCAGAGTCATGAAGGAAGAGAAAGAAACTCAGTACTCTGTCTCCAAGACTCCATCAATCAGTCCAAACTCCATTGCCTGTAAAAGCAAAAACATAAGTGTCTTGAGACCTGTACTTGGGAATATAAGACCGTGTTATATCAACACCTGGAAAATGCCATAAAAGAAAAGACACCAAACAGCCTCAAAGTAAAACACCCTTGGCCTAGCTATGAAGCATAGGAAAGGGGCAATAATTTTTGTAATTACAAGTTTCTACTTACTGAAATTTGGGAAAAATGTGTCTATCAAATAGCATATAAAGATTGGCTAAAACACAGAATCATGCCAAACACTAGTCATTGCTTCGGTCGTTATCTGCTACCAGCACGACACCAGCAAGAGAGAAAGATACTAACCAAGAAAACACACGAGAGCAAGTATGAGAGGATTGCCAGAACTGCACACATGATGTACAGTCAATTGTATTATTAATATAGAATATTAGTTTTTGCTTGGGTTGTTATCTGATATGATCACAACACCAGCAATGGAGAAAGATACTCACACAATATAACACAAGAAAGCAAAAATGTAAGTCTGAGAAGATATTGCCAGAACTGTGCAAATGTTGTACACTAATTTGTATTATTATAGTAATAATAATCTAATTTTAAGGTCACGGTCAAGCTAGATGCCAAATTGGTGTATGAGATCACCTTGTTTGTGGGACAAAGGACCTGCATTCATGCAGCGATTTGACTGCTAAATTCTAGGTAAGTGCACATACTCTCCACCCCTCTGGAATTGAACCTGTGACCTCTAAGGAGGAAACACATGTTCTTGACCAATAGGCCCACTCAAGCTATATAAAGAGTACAAAACTGGAGGCAGAATAGTCAAAGTCGACCAATTCGCCAATAAAATAAAATACAGTGGATTAGTGCTCAATTTAGACTCGACCAAAAGAGGTAAGAAAAAAGTACAAATATGATACATGTTCACTAGATTAAATCTCATCAATTCCTCCTTAAAAATCTTCCCCAATTTCCATTGAAGATGGGGAAAGTGCTGACAAATGCTGGTGGTGACAGCAACTTGGCTTTAGTGGGAAAAGCACCTTTCCAAACCACCTAAATACACCATGAATCACCTCAAAAGATCTCTAATTGTCCTAAATTCAAGAATACTTGGAAAAGTGACCATCAAAGTTGAAGGCAAGAAAATATGGTGTTTATCTGCAACAACACTGCTGTAGATAGGCATCACAAACTTCATTTAAGTATCTCGATCCACCTTCCAACAATTTGCCATAATTTTCTAAATGTATACCCAATCATCCTTTGAATCTCAAACTGTGAACGTTGGAAGTGGTCCCCGGCTGTGAACTAATCTCTGAAATGGATGATTGTTAGTGTTTGTAGCCTAGACAGGTATTTCCATGAGGGTGTCTACTTATGGAAATCATCATTAAAAGTATCCTATGCCTTTTCAGAAGTTCACTTTATTAATTAATAATAAAGTGAACATTTTTTAAGTGACCTTTAATTAATAAATTGACTAAAGTGGGTCACTTAATAACTTAATTAAAAGGGAGTCCATGATCTCAATGTTGCATCTCAAACATTGAAGATTAGGTTTTTGGATCATATCAAAGTTACAAAAGAAAGGGAAAAGGACAAAGACACACTGAGCATTCATTTCACGAGTCACGTCAGTGAAGGAAAAAATCAGAGATCTAATTTTCAGCCATTGGTGAGGATTTCAGCGGTAGTTCAGCAAGGAGAAGGCAGCCAGTCTTCAGCAAGGACAGGAAGCCTGTCAGCAGCAAGGAAAAGCGCAGCCATACAGCCCATCAGAGCAGGCCCTACAGTCGTCCGTATGGATTCTGTACAGCCATACAGATTGGAGGGCAGGCTGCGTCGATTTCCATGCAGACTAAAATTTTCAGGTTTGTTATTCGTTTGATTAATTTCTCAGAGCCATTTTTCCCTGTAAGAGAGGTCTTGTAAGTTCTGACAATAATTTTGAATGATGCATTGATCTAGAAGGCAAAAAATATTTGCGCACTGTGTGATGGCTTTTCTCATTTTCTGCTGCATGCAAAAGTTAATAATCCCAGCAAGTAACTAGATCTAATCTGTCTGCTTAGATCACTGGTTTTAGGATTTTTTAACAATGATACTTCAACTGCTATACCAACAAGCCTATGAAAGATTTCCCTTCCCAATGGACTAGTTTGATGAACAAATTTGGAAGTCAACACCAAAATTGCATGGGTGCAATTCCGGGGCTTAACACGACCTATGGTTTGTGTTGGCAGAGGAGATCCAAAATTATTTGGACATGCCACAAATGATTGGGCCACGATTTATTGAAAGCCAGTGTTATCTATGTAAACAATGACAAACTTCCTGAGATGTGGGTGAAAGATGCAGTTAATGCTCTACAGGAACGTGGCATGAGCATTGGTGGGGCCAAAGGGCATAATTAGCCACTCAAACAGACCAAATTTCAAACATGGTCTTGAAAGTTGTCCTCTATACATCAGTAGGTTCTGTCTAAACTTGGTGATAAACTCAAACAAAGATCCAACTTCGTGAAGAAATTGATTGCCCTAATCTAATCCAGATGGTTATCAATCTAAGGCTATGTCACAGGGTTCACCGAATTTGAACAAATTCGAACCTGAAGGCGAACCTAAAGACGAACCTGAAGCCAAATTTTATAATTTAAAAAAAAAATTGGGGTTCGAGGTTAGAGTTCGGGCAGTTTTTGTCAGTTGTTTTAAGGTTTATGAGAAAAACCATGGGCAGCACATGGTTTTCTCTTGTTCTGCTTCCCGCAAATTAATTTGCCGCAATGGCCACTGGTTTGTCTTTATTTACCATGGTTGTCGATAGATTTTCAGAAGCCAACTTCAGCCTGAGTGTACTCGCTCTATTGTGCTCAGTGTTGTATTCTCTGCAATTTCCTAAATTCAATTTCTAGACGCTGCTTGTCCCCGCCTCCCAGAGCGTGAAGTGAATAGTGGTTGTGATTTGTGACTCATGCGTTCTCATTGCTATTCATATAACTTTATTGATTTATTATATATATAGTCGAACTTAATGCCAAACCTCATGCGAACCTCAACGAAAAATTCGAATTTGAATCGAACTTAATCGTTGCCGAACTCAAATTCGAACCCCAACTGTGTGACATAGATCTAAGGCAAAGGATAGTAGATATGTATAATTACCTTGTTGAGGGCCCTTTAATTTGTTGAAAGTCACCATTCCTACAGCCCTACTACTCTTTCTTGGGTATAAACAAAGCATGGGATCTATGAAAATTTCTGAATATTACTTATGCAGAAACCCTACAGTTAAATCTTGATTTACTTCTCCTACTTAATCAAGTTAATAATCTGAAATATTTAGCATTAACATGGAAGTAAACACATTAACAGTCTACATAGATATAGATCTAAATTGAATACATGCACAATGACAAAGTGACACTCACGATTTTTTGGACAACTGTCCCCAGAAAAACCCAATGTGGGAAAATTGGTCTTCCGGTTGCTGGAGGGTTTATATTATTAAGTAGATTCTGAGTACAACAAATTTGGGCACCTTACTAGTTAACCCGACAGAGAAATACAAAATCTGCAGCAATACCTCTGTTTCGAAGAGAGAAAAACTGACTGATTCACACCCTCAAACGGAATATACAGAACTCAGCCCTTTTCATTCTTCAGAAACCACAGCGATGTTCTGAAGCCCTCTGCGTCAGCTCTGCTAGCCCACGTCAGCCCCTGCGCTTCTCAAGAAGGGCCTGCGTCACCTCAGACTGGGTTACACTGCCCCTACGCTGCCCCGGCTGCGCCTGCGTCAACCCTGCTAGCCTCCTACTGCATCTGCGCTGCCCTTTCTGGGCCTGCATAGCACCTGAGGCCCTTTGCGTTGCTCTGACTGCTGCTTCTCTACCTCTTGCTGACTCTTGGCCTGGGATCAGATCATCCCTCTCTCCAATACTACCCCTCGCTGTAGCTGAAACACTTCTGGAAATTCTTAGCAAACCATGCCCTAGAATTCCAATTTAGTCTCAGTGCTCTGCCACTGTGTGTTTGCTCCCACTGACCCCAAGCCTTCCTTTATACTTTTCTCGTTGGGAAACCAACGGCGGTGATCTAATCTTGAATCGACGGCTAAGATTAAAAGAAAGCTTGATCCGTGTGACTATGTCATTTCCATCACATGTTTAAATTAATTACCTTTAATCTTTTAATTTTCCTAAGTTAGACTTAGGGTCCTTAATTAAAAATATTAATTAATTAATTTTCTCTTAAACTAGATGGAATTTCTCAAATCCCTTTCTGGGTCTTGGAGATCTCATGTACTCTAATCCCTCCACAAATTTTGGGAGCTAGAGCACATCCGATGCTACCCTAACAATCAAAAATCTCAACACCCCCTCTTAGCGAGGAATGTGCTCTAGCACAACACTTCACCTCGAAGTTCTGCACTGATATTTGGTGTGGGTCTCTGCGTTGATGCTTGGCCTATTGTCCTTCATCACTGCATTGTTGCTGCTCTCCCATACTGTTGCCCATGACGTTGCCACCGCCACTACCACATCTGTACTGCAGCTCCCCCTCTATTTGCTGCATTGTGCTGCCAACCACTGCACTAGAACTCAATTGCTGAGAGAAACAATTGAAAACCCCTGCCCATCTTTGACAAACAAGTCAATTGGGTTGCATTCTCATCACTGAAGCTCCATAAGTTGTTGATATGTGTTGTCATCTGGAGGTTGTTGCACAACTACAGCTCTGCACTGCATAAGCAGACCTCCCCTGCGCTGCTGAAGTCTCCTACGCTGCTGTTGCACTGCGTTGTCCTCCTGAAGCCTCTACGTTGCTGCAAGTTTGCTCTGCGTAAGCAGGCCTGCTCTGCGCTGCTGAAGTCACATCAGTCGTTGCACTATTGCTATTACATTTGCACTGCGCTGCTCCCTTTAGCTTCCAGATCTGCCTCTGCCCATCTGTGATTCTCCGCACCCACTGCTCCACTTGTCCTGCTACTGTCTTAAGGCTCTCGTAGCTCGTATGTGATCCAAGAGTTGGGCTACTCAAGGATCTTGCCACCACTCTGTAGCTGCTCTATAGAGCCATGTCGCCCCACTTTCATGGTTCATGAGTGCTCATGGCTACGTCATCTTCGAAGCCATCGTCCGCCACAATAGCCTTGGAGCTAGAAGCTTCCTTCTCCTTTTTCTTCAGAGGACAATTGTTGGCGAAATGTCCTAGTTCGCCGCACTGGAAACACTTGATCTTAGACAAATCACGCTTATTTCTCCCTTGCTGGCTCTTTGATGCCAAGCCTGCATCTTCCTCTTCTTCCTTCTTTACTTTACTTGACCCGGTGTTGAGTCTCTTGGTGATCGAACGGATTTCTTCTTGTCCGGAGGACCCACCTGTTGTCCCAATTGGGAAGGTCTGCTCTGCCCAAGAGACTTTGAAAAAAGGTTTCCCATTCCTCTGTGACAACATTTAGAGTCGTCCTCACTATAACATCATCCTCCACCTTCACCCCCATGCCAGTGAGTTGATCCCGAATCGCTTGAAGTCTGGACAAAAAAGGCTCAATCTCCTCCCCCTTGGTCATCATGAATAACCTCAATTGGTTCTCCAGAAGCATCTTCCTCTGGACGGATCTTCCTTCATATAGTGTGGTCAGAGCCCCCCACACCTCATGAGCCATCTTCTTATCGGCTATGTGTGGAACCACCTGACCTTTGACTCTGTCCATTATGAAGCGCTTGGCATGTGTCACTTCTTCTTCATGCTTTGCTAGGAGATTCGAATTGGTTGGCATGGCCAGGACTTTCTCTACATGCTCCCTCAGCCTATATGCCTCCATGAGTACCAAGATTCTGGCCTTCCAGATTGCAAAGTTGGACAAGTTGTCCAACCTATCCTGATCACGTAGTCCATGAGATGCCATCTGCTCAATAGTTCTGTCAGAACAAATCCTCCTCTCTATGCTAAAGACTCGGATGTAGGGTCCTTGGCGAGAAAGGCACCCTCTGCTCCCTCTGACGACTGACTTCCTCTCTTGGAAGTCCGCCAAATCAACAATGAATCAACTCTCTTCAATCATCTGATCGATCGGCAGATTTATTTGGCTGGAAATCTTCTGAGAAGTTGTTCTCCTCCCGCTCTTTGTCAACTTGCTCAGGTTAAATTATGAACCGACAAAATTTTAACCCCACCAACAACTATTGAAGCTCTGCAACACTGCTTCTGGCACTCTGAATCAACAACAACTTCAGGACTGCGTCACTGTAGTTGGCCTCTGCGTGAGCAGACAGTCACAACACAGCCTCTGTGTTGCCTTCGTGCAGTAAGTACGTGGGTCAGCGTGGAGATTGCATCACTCTGGACTCTGCGTGGCTTTGCTCCCTTCTGCTGCTACGTTGTCTTCTCTGGTCCGGCATTCTGCGGCTGTTGTTGCTTTCTCTGCTGCTTTCTGCAACAAGGATTCTTCAGTCTTCTTGTTGGCAATCCGCTAGATTTGTAATCGCTTTGATTCCATGTGAAAATTTATGAATATTACTTATGCAGAAACCCTACTGTTAAATCTTGATTTAAATCTCCTACTTAATCAAGTTATTAATCGGAAATATTCAACATTAACATTGAAGTAAGCACATTAACAGTCTACACAGATATAGATCTAAACTGAATACATGCACAATGACAAAGTGACACACTGGATTTTCTAGACAACTGTCCCCGGAAAAACCCAATGCAGCAAAATCGGTATTCTGGCCGTTGGAGGGTTTATATTATTAAGTAGATTCTGAGTACAAAAAATCTGGACACCTTACTGGTTAACCTGACAGAGAAATACAAAATCTGCAGCAGTACCTCTGTTCCGGAGACAGAAAAACTGATTGATTCACACCCTCAAACGGGATTTACAGAACTCAGCCCTTTTCAGTCTTCAAAAACCCCAGCGTTGTTCTGAAGCCCTCTGTGTCAGCTCTGCGCAAAACATTGGCCACCTTTGCTCGGGAAGGGCTGCGTCACCCTGGCGGGTTAAGCTGCTGCACAGTTGGAGCTGCATCAATACTGCTAGCCTCCTGCTGCCTGCATGCTCCCCTTTTTGGGCTTGCGCCTTTCTGAAGCCCTCTATGTTGTATAGCCCATTGCTCCTTGTGCTTCTGCGCACTCTTCTTGACTCTTGGCACAGGGGATCAAATCATTTTTCACAGCCAATACTACCCCTCGCTGCAGCTAAAACACTTCTGGAAATTCCTAGCAAACCACGCCCTAGAGTTCCAGCTTAGTCTCAATGCTCTGCCACTGTGTGTGTCCTCCAACTGACACCAAGCCTTTCCTTTATACTTTTCTCGTTGGAAAACCAACGGTCGTGATCTAATCTTGAATCGATGACTAAGATTAAAAGAAAGCAGTCTTCAAAGATGTTCAAGAGGACTTCAATAGATCTTCAATACTGCTTCAACAAGGCTTCAAATATCTCAACAAGTCTGCTCCAACAAGAATACTTCAACCTTGTTCAAACCCAAGCTTATCACTGTTCAGGCCCTTAAGTTATTCACTGTTCAAAGCTTCAAATAACGTCAATGGGCTGCTTACAAATGTCATCAAACAAATCTTACAAAGATGATTATGAAATTTCCTCAAAATATGTCACTAAGCTAGTGTAACTGCCCAAAGTTGGACCCTCCTCACCAATCCTTCCACAGCTCTGAGGTATTGTTCTGAAGGAACAGGTCCAAAACAGAAATGTCCTGAGCTTATCCGAGACACCAATTCAAAATTAATTTGAGGTGCTGACCCTACTGTCTGAGATCTTTAACACAGTCCAAACTCCTAGATATATGGATGCAATTTGTAGGACAGATCCAACTTTCTGTGGTATAGTTCTCCAATAAATGATTGAACTCTGTGGTATAAGTCTGTCCAAATGATCCAAACTAACTAAGTGTACAGGTCCTGGTCCGAGCCTCAAAACAGATGGCTACCTCTGTCAATGGAGCCTCAAATGAGAACTGTAATTTTTGCACTTAAAACAGGTCCGAATTGTTGAAGGGTTTCTTTTTTTTTTAAGATGCGGGTCCAAGCCTCCAAAGCACTGATCTCTGTTGCAATCTGAGTTCTTACTCCACAGGTCTGTCAATATAGTGCTGCAACAGGTTCGAGATTATAGAGAATAAATTTCAGTTTTTAACCCAAGCAAATGATTCTCCTCGGTCTCTTACTAGTTCTCTGTCCTCCAAAATTTCAGAGATAGATATCCGAATTTCTAGCTGTGAAATGATTGAGTGCAGCTTTATATATATAGTTGTTTGTCCCTATGAAGAGACATGTCCATTGGATGAAGGAGTATGAGCCTACACAAGTCGGCTCAAGTCGGCTAGGAAAAAATAATAATTTTTCTAACTTATAAATTCAATTTCTCATAATCTAGAAGGAGTTACGAGGTGTATAATAGCTCGTTAGAAAGGGAAAAATATTCTCTACAAGATGATGTCAATTTCATGCTTAGGTGAGGTCATCTTCCCATCAAGAAAATTATATTTGTGAAACTGTCATTATTATTTTTCATGGCAGCCATTAGGATTTTATTTTTAGGCATTCAATTTTTAGGGCTCCTTCATCATAGAATTAGGTGTCACTATGTAGGACATGCATGTCATCATGATAGTATCCATCATTCATGTTATCACGAAGGTATAGCATCATGTATTCAATAATAGTGTGGGTCTTCCAACCTTCCTCAAGTGCAACATCATTAGGAGAGCTTCAAATAATACCTTCCTAGTCTTCCAACCTTTTTCAAGTGCCATTAACAATCGTGGTCATTCATTAGTGTGTGACATCATGAATGGCATCAAGATTTATCTTGACATCTTCGTGGATTGACCAACCAAGGGTTATGGAGTCATCATCTGGAACCAGGCATCTGAAGAATATTGACATCTTAGTCAATGCCATATTGACATCAATGACAACCTTGATTAACACACATGTTTAAATTAATTACCTTTAATCTTTTAATTTTCCTAGGTTAGACTTAGGGTCCTTAATTAAAAATATTAATTAATTAATTTTCTCTTAAAGAGGATGGAATTTCTCAAATCCCTTTATGGGACTTGAAGATCTCATGTATTCTAGTCTCTCCACAAAGTTTGGGATCTAGAGCACATCCGATGCTACCCTAACACTCAAAAATATCAACAAGATCAACAAGGAGATGTGGTAGGCTCGACTTTGCCATCTTCCAAAAGCTATGTGGTCTTCATCTTAATCTACACTCTCCTTGGGTGAGTTGTGGTATGCAGGAAAAATGTGCATGGAAGAACCAAGAACAAGCTTAATGGCATGTTATATTTTATAAAGGGCAGGTAAACCCTTGGGTTCTTCAAATATATCTATGTTTGAATTAATGATTCATTGTGTATTAGAGTGAGGTAACTTCTCTTTGTTGTCTTCTTGGACTTGTTGGGTACTAAACATCAAGAATTTGTTGGCTGACCTTTGTCCCAACTAGGTTGAATAGTAGGAAGAGAAGTGGAAACGAGTTTGTGTATATTAACATCCTTGTGCAACTTGTAGGTGTTGAAGTAGCTATCATATTGTGAATGTTAGGCATAATGGCCTACCCTACCCAAGATCGAGTCAGAACAACAAAGAGAAGTGACATCACACTCCACTATGCATGGAAGTGTCCAAAGGTGATAGTAATGGAAAACTTATGAGTGATGAGGGTAGGCTATCCAAACTCCTTGATCCATCAAAGCTGATATCACATGGGGTGATGTGGCATTGGCAGCTTTAGTCCTACCCTCCACTATTGGGATACTAGATTCTTTTCACTGACATTGTCCATAATGATGGAAGTTAACTGATCTTTAATTACACATTGTCCATAATGATGGAAGCTAACTGATCTTTAATTACATGATTTTACATGAACAAAGTTTCATCATCATCCTTTATGTAGTTTGTGTCCAATGTCCAACACTAAATGCATAGTTGTTGAGGTAGGAGTATTACCAGGGCCATCAAGGACAAATTTCCTATCTTAGTGATTGTCGGCGAACAAAGTTCCTTCTCAAGTTAAAATACTCCAGAACACTTGGAATACAAAGATATCCATGAGGATACAAATATTATATTATAAAAAGATATGAGATAGATAGATGATAAAATGTTACAATGAGGCCCTGCTTATGTACCTACGTAGGTGACCTTTCATAATTGGGCATGTCTCTTAGACATGCCCTTTCACTAACTTAATGACTACTTACATAATCCTTAATTGACTATTTAATAATTATATTTGTTATATTCGTTATGAATTATATTCATAACATTGCCCCTTCCTTCAAAAGCTTTGTCCTCAAATCTTGTAGTTCACACTTTTCTTCAGTTCAATCACGCACCATTTTCTTCATTTGCTTTCGTCACAATTTAATATATCAACTTTTATTTATTTATTTGTTATGAATTGGCCCTTCCTTCAGAACTTTGTCCTCAAAGTTTTATGGATAATAATTTCTTCATCTTGTATTTGTTAAAATACTATAATTTTCAAGAAATCTTCCTTCTTTCCTTTCCGAATTGGATTTAATTTCCTTTTCATCAATGATTGATTTCATTTTGTCTGTTGAATTGAGTTTTTAGGGTTTTTAAGGTAACCCTTCCTAACTTTCTCTTCTTCTTTTTAATGAGGTTATTATTCCTTCAATTTTTTTTTTTAATAATTTAATTAATTAAATAATTTTAATTAATTAAATATATATATATATATATATATATATATATTATTTTAACAATTGATTTTTTTAACTCTTTTTGTTGAAAGGTTACAACCCTAGTGAAACGTGGCTATTCACATATATTCACCTATAAAATATATGTCCACTTATGTGTATTTCTCCATGTAAAAGTAAACTTACCATTCACAAGAGATTTTTTATTCCTTTACTTCTTATTTTACCTTGCAAATACCATGGGAAATTACCATGGGCTTCCAAAACCACGAGCTTGTAAACCACTGAAAGAATAATCAAAATAACCTTACCTACTCTTCCTTATTTCTTTTTCCTTTTTAATTTTAATTTGTCTTGGTATGTACGTATATGTACTTCTTTATATATGTCTCTTTTTTTTTCTTTTTAATATACTTTGACTTTTCTTCTCTTTTTTATTATTTTTAATATAAATTCTTCCTTTTTTAATATTTCTTCAATTTTTTTATATAAATTATTCTCCCCTTTTTTTATATTTCTTTTCAAAAATTCTCTGGTTTGTTTTTTCCCTTTTTTTTAATTATGGCCAAAGGCCTAGTGGAGAAAATGGAGAAACTCAAAGATTGATAGCGAAACGCTTCAGTCACGACGGCAACAAGATTGACGATTTTTACGGTCAAAGACCTGGATCAAGGAGCATAGCTCTGTGCAGCATAAGCGGCCAGAAGATCGACTGCTCTGATACCAAATGAAGCGAACAAAGTTCCTTCTCAAGTTAAAATACTCCAGAACACTTGGAATACAAAGATATCCATGAGGATACAAATATTATATTATAAAAGATATGAGATAGATAGATGATAAAATGTTACAATGAGGCCCTGCTTATATACCTATGCAGGTGACCTTTCATGACTGGGCATGTCTCTTAGACATGCCCTTTCACTAACTTAATGACTACTTACATAATCCTTAATTGACTATTTAATAATTATATTTGTTATATTCTTTATGAATTATATTCATATGTTGATGATCCCTTGGATGAACTTCAAGGAGCCAAGATTTTCACTAAATGTGACATCCATTCCAAATGCCCACCAAATCAAGATGAAAGAGGCAGACATCCCTAAGACAATTTTCTGTATGCAAGAAGGAGATTATGATTTTTTTGTGATGCCCTTTGGCCTTTGTGATGCTTTATCTACCTTTCCAGAGCCTCATGGACAAGATTTTTTGACCCTTTCTATGCAATTTGTGTTGGTATTATTTAATGCTATCTTAATCTATCATGAACTTGTGTGGACTCCGGATTAGCTGAAACCCTCACACATGCAGCCTATAGCAGCTCCTGTGCACTCAGACCCATGTGCAGTCTACTTCACATGTACAGGTTGATTTACTCAAACGCGTAGCCTGAACTATCACTCCCTCACACATGCGGCTTTCTGCAAACCTGTACTGAGAACAAGTACGGCCTTGGCCTCCACCGAGACTTCTCCAAAAAATTTCTAGTGCAACACTTCCTCTCACTTCAGCCTTGAGTATCAGTCACTGAGAAAATCCCTTTTTCAAATCTGCAATGTCACTTCTGTCTTTCTCCTCTCCTTAGCTTTGTGTAATGTCCCTTCTCAATAAAATCTGCTAAGGGAGTTCCACAATTTTGCAATTTTGGGGTGAACACAATTTTGTTGCCAAACTTAGGAAAAGTGGGTAAAAGGGGAAAATTAATTAAAGGTGCTAAGGGGGAGCTTCCCAACCATTAGAAAAGCCAAATAAATTTTGGTGGGAAGTGGAAAGTGGGGGCCACTCCAAGGGGATACGCACACCTTGGAGAAATTTGACTTGGAGGAGAGAGGCGGTTCAAAGGGTGGAGCCAACAACGAGCAAGAGGGATGCAAGCTAAAAATTGGAGGCGAGGCTCTCATTTTGGGGCTTTTTGACAACTTGACAATTGAACTAAGTTCTCTTGAACTGTTGAGCCAAGACAACACAGTGCTGTTCAGCACAAGGGGATTCCAAGCAGAAATCTACTCTTCCTTCGGGGGACTTCGAGTGTCACTCCTAGGAGAGTTTTCCTTGCCTTACCCAGCTGCTACAGGAGCTGCTACAGGAGTTCGAACAACCAATTCTGCCAGTGGAGGTTGCAGTTAGGGAATTCCGCACCACTTGGAGGAGCTGCATGTGTAGTGGAGAAATTTCGGGCTTTCAGGAGCAAGGTGGCCTAGCATTTTGCTGAAGATTTTGGGTGGTTTCATAGCTGGATTTTGAGGGAATTCTACAGGGGAAACTTATGGTTCCTAGGGCATGCGCAGGCATCAAACTAGGCAAATTCGCAGGGGCTTGGAGAAAAGGAATTTTGCTGTGAGGAGGGCTGGAGTTGAGAGGGTAAATTTGGAGAGAGATTTCCCGGGAGTTGGGTAGACCTCTTGTTGACATTTGGTGGGCATCTACAGCTATTCTCCAGAGATGCATTCACTAATATTTTTATTTTTATGTATATGGATATTGCCGTGTCTATATGTATATATTAGAGATTATAGCTTTATACTTTTAAGATAAGTTCTTAAAGATAAATTTTATATTATACTTAGAAGTTATATATTAAAATATAATTAAAATTTTATAAATATCTACAAAATTTAATATATTCTATTTTTTAGAACTATCATATATTTAAAATTATATATAAATATAACATAAATTAGATATTAAAATTTTTTATTTTTACAAACTATAAAAATTTTCATTTATTAAAACTTATCTTCTTCCAAGGATAGTAAATAGGTTAACAGCCCAAGTGGCATTACTCAGGAATGGAACTCTGCCATCTTACTTACCACCAATGGGTCATTTCACATGGCCAGCTTTTGTCTACACATAAAGATGTGTAGGCATATCGATGTCTTTAAGTTCTATCAACAAAGGTTAGGTTTATAGCCATAAGTATAGTAGAAAAAAGGCAACAATACTTGTAACTGTTGACCCAACCTCTATTGATATAATTTAAATACCTGAACATGCAACTACATCTTTATGTGTAGACAAAACCTAGACATATGAAATGACTTGTTGGTGGCACAATATAATATATATATATATATATATAGCCTCTACACGTCGTTTCTTGTAGTATCCGAATCCTAGTAACATAGAAACAATGATTATGGACTCTAAGTTTATTAAAGGATTCATCGAGAGACTTAAGGTTATACTAGAATAAGGATTAAGAAATCCTAGAGGAATCAAAACACAAAACAAAGAAGAAACTGCTTTGGATTGCTGGAAAGAGAGAAAAAGAGAATATCAAAAATAAAATAGGTGTAGGTGCATGGCTAGATCTAGAGCATGAATTTATGTACTGTGTGTAGTATGATCAACAATACTGCCATGTGTATTTTGAGGGAATTCAACAGGGGAAATTTATGGTTCCTAGGGTATGCACAGGCATCAAATTGGGCAAATTCGCAGGGGCTTGGAGCAAAGGAATTTTTCTGTGAGGAGGGCTGGAGTTGAGAGGGTAAATTTGGAGAGGGATTTTCCGGGAGTTGGGGAGACCTCTTGTTGACATTTGGTGGGCATCTACATCTATTCTCCAGAGGTGCGTTCACTAATTTTTTTTATTTTTATGTATATGGATATTGCCGTGTCTATATGTATATATTAGAGATTATAGCTTTATACTTTTAAGATAAGTTCTTAAAGATAAATTTTATATTATACTTAGAAGTTATATATTAAAATATAATTAAAAATTTATATATATCTACAAATTCTAATCTATTAATCTATTTTTTTTAACTATTGCATATTTAAGATTATATATAAATATAACAGAAATTAGATATTAAATTTTTTTTATTTTTACAAACTATAAAAAATTTCATTTATTAAAACTTATCTTCTTCTAAGGTCAGTAAATAGGTTAACAGTCCAAGTGGCATTACTCAGGAATGGAACTCTGCCATCTTACTTACCACCAATGGGTCATTTCACAAGGCCAGCTTTTGTCTACACATAAAGATGTGTAGGCATATCAATGTCTTTAAGTTGTATCAACAAAGGTTACGTTTATAGCTATAAGTATAGTAGTAGAAAAAAGGCAACAATACTTGTAACTATTGACCCAACCTCTATTGATATAATTTGAAGACCTGAACATGCAACTACATCTTTATGTGTAGACAAATCCTAGCCATATGAAATGACTTGTTGTGCTGGAGTTGAGAGGGTAAATTTGGAGAGGGATTTCCCGAGAGTTGGGGAGACCTCTTGTTGACATTTGGTGGGCATCTACAACTATTCTCCAGAGGTGCATTCACTAATTTTTTTATTTTTATGTATATGGATATTGTGTGTCTATATGTATATATTCTAGGTTCCCCTTGGATGGAATCACTAGGGTCATTCATCCTAAATACGAAAAAGAAATTTTTGACATTTTCTTACAAAAAGAAAAAAGTAATGCTACAAGATGTTACAGTGAATCTGAATTTAGTACACCGGAAGACATACTAGATATCTCAAAAGTAATTCTTCAAGAAAGTAAAAAAGCGATACAAAATATGCAAAGGAAAATTAAAAAAATCATCACTAACAAGAATGAAGAAGTTATTTGCCTCAAGGACCACAACGAAAAATTACTAACACAAATTAAGAAGCTTAAGAAGGATAAGAAGTTGTTGGAAAACAAGGTGCAACAACTTGTCGAAAAGGAAACGTCGAAATCTTCAAATGTAAAAATTCAAGTTGAAGAAAAAAGGAACATTGATCCAGTAAATCTCATGACTCAAAAAGAAAACAAGCCAGTTGAAGGAACAACATCCTCGCCAAAAGAAAATAAAAAAATTGCCACACACCTAATAAGGGAAATTCAAACCAAAAAAGTTCCCTATCGACATCTGAATCACGAGAGTAGACAACTCAATCAAGCTACGTATTTAGAACAGAAACAACGAACTGAAGTTCCGAAGAATACTGAAGAGCGCACAACTCAATTTAGTGATAACAGTTCATCACAAGTTTCCAGTAATCAAAAAATTCGACAAAAGATTAATTTAGGATGGTCTGATCCCTTCTTAGTGTGACAGTTTTGTTTGTCACTTAGAGGATCATATCAACTTGTATCGACAAAGATGATTGTCCCGAGACGAGAAGACATTCATAGCAGAAAAAGAGATCAAGCCCTTTCATCAACAAGCTTTGAGGACAAAGCTTTTTGAGGAGGAAGGCAATGTTATGAATAAAATATATAGAAAACAATGTAAAAGATAGTAATCATTAATAATGATAATTAATTAGTAATTAGTACTAAAGAGGCATGTCTAATGGGACATGACCTTCCGTGAAGAGACACCTGCCTAGGTATATAAGCAGGCCTCATTTGTAACATTCATATCAATCATTCTTCATACATTTTATATAATAGTATTTGTATCCTCAATGGGTATTTTCATATTCCAAGTCTTCTGGAGTATTTAATGTGAGGTACAAACCTTGTTCATTCCAGAGGTATACTAGACTACTATATCATTCATCATAAAAATAGCTGATACAACTTAAGTCAGCAAAGAGAAATTAACTGTCTTTATTTGCATTAGAAGCGTTACTTGTTCCGCAAGTTGAAATAAAATTCCATTCAGTTTTGATGCCAATCAAACCAAAAGCATGCCCAGACATTGGGAAAAAAAAAAACCAGAAGGTGCATTTGATATCCTCAAATTTGTATAGCAGATTACACGTGTTGATCCACAGTTGAAAGTGCAACGTGGTTAAATTAAAGCTTCTAATTTCTGAGTTTTAAAGGTTATAATAAATGAAAAAGAAAAGAGAGCAAAGAAAGTTAATAAGACATTTGAAAAAATAAGTGAACCAGAAGAGATAATGGAATTTGTTAAAGTTAAAATGAGATAATGGAATTTGTTAAGTTAAAATGTTTGTAAGTCTAAATCAAAGTTAACACAATAATCCACATAATTCTCACCTCAGCTGCTGAGAAGAAATAGTCACGGTCAGTGAACCTTTGTACGTTTTCCAGGGGTTGACCAGTAAAAGCAACGTACATCTTATCAAGTTTCTGCATCCAGCCACATACACAAAATTCAAGAAAGCACAAAAATATATCTCCTACGTATTAGCAAACAAGAGAAGCTTCCATGCATTGAAGAATGATCCTTTACAATCCTACGACTTCCCATCTTTAGAAGGTCCTGGTTGCACAGGAATATTTGGACATACAGAAAACTCCCATAAGAAGGGGCAACTTCCATGGAAAGCAATGAAGAGAGAAAAAACAAAGATCACCAATGCTCATGGTCAGATCTTGAGTTCTTAAAGCAAACAAGAATTCTTTGCAGTCATTTCAGTTCTCCTACAAATGAAGCATCGGCAATGATATACATCATAATATAAACTTTTAGCTATTGCTGTCATCTACATAGTATGCATGAGATCACAGTAGATATTAAGCAATAAAATATTTAAACTTTTTTCCCGGTTCACAAACAACAGGACAGAGATAAACACATGGTAGAACAGATGTTCAAAACAATTATAAGCTTCTAAAAACAAATTTAGAATTTGTTCACATGTTTGGTTTTTCCCTAGTGCTAATAGGATATGGGACACCATAAAGACCTGAAATTTGTGTTAACACTCGACTTACAGCTTGTGCTCAACCTCCTATGCCTACAGTTTGATCTGCCTCCCGGTTCAGACACAGCAGGGCAGAGATAAACACATGGTAGAACAGATGTTCAAAAGAATTATAAGCTTCTAAAAATAAATTGAGAATTTGTTCATATGTTTGGTTTTTCCCTAGTGCTAATATGATCTAGGGCACCATAAAGACCTGAAATTTGTGGTATCACTCGAACTACAGGCATTATAGAGGACTACAGCTTGTGCTCAACCTCTTATGCCTCCAAATTTAGAGATGTCTAGGTTTGTTCCATCTTCAAGAACTCCAGCTTGTCTCAAACAAGGTCCCTGCAAGCAATTCTAAATTTATTATCCACTGCATTGTGTAATCAAGCCACATTGATCTGCCTCCCCCCTAATTTACCAGTACCAGGCCCCCCCAGGATCCACATACTAAAACGAAATTCAAAATATATCCAAGAACAAGCTCAATTTGGATCTGTTTTTTTGTATGCAGATATGGAACTAAGTTTAGACTCCTAATGGGCGTTGACACTTGTTAAGATTCCTTATGCATAGATTGCTATGTATATTTGAACTTCGGTGCTTGTTTCTTGCCATTTATTGTATTTGAGTTTAATCTTGATTATTGAAATTTTGAAATTAGAATTTAAAGTTTTACAATTTAATTGCATCTAGTCTAATGATGAATTCTATGTGATGGACATGAGAATGATAATTATATGAATGGAAGGAAATGTAGGAAAATGTTAATACGGTGCATAAAGTTGTAATATTATACATAAAATTATGAAACTTCTGTAAAATCATATACATTTTATTGTATACATGCAACCCCCTGGGTTAATATACCAGTACTGAATCAGTGTACCAGTACCACGCAACTTAGAACAGAATCCAATAAAGACTCAGGAATTGTTTTTCATATCCTCAATCCTGCACATTCAGATATGTCTGGATTGCTCAGTCTTCAAATATTAAACCTTGTCTCAATCATGGTCCTTTATAGCAATTCTTGATTTAATATGGGCTTGACTAGTTTACGGGCAGGTGAATTTTTTTTAAAAATGCAAGAGGTGATATAATTTGTATTTATCAAACATGGCAGATTACATTAGTACTTACATGCAGAGATAGACCAGGTGTCTTCTAAATTGGAGGACCAACTCGCTCTATATGCAGCTATACCACTACGAGAGAGGTGGTGAGACATAGAATTCTAGTTTCCAGAGTTGCGCAGAGCTGGGAAGGGTCCATCGAGGTAAGCATCGGATGGTGTTTTCTCTTGGATCATTACCTTTGCTACAGGAGCCCACAGTGTTCAGTGGCAGGAGGATCATTGTCAGATGATGCAGTCAGTTCCAAAGTGACAGTTGCAGTCAGATACCGAGGAGCACAGAGCAGTGCTGATAGCAATGCAGAAGGCACAATGCAGAGTCAACAACAGCGCAGGTTTCCCAGTAGACAGTGCAGAGGCTAGTAGCAGTCAGAGACTTAGGAGACAGTTGCAGTACCGAGACACAGTTGGTTCAGTATTTTGGATGCTTCTAAGTTCCAGTAGTCGCAGTAGCAGCAGCAACAGTGAGAGGAGTCTTAGTTGAGTTGCAATGAAGATGCAGAGTTGGCAGCAGTACAAATTGTACAGTGCAGTGTTAGCAGCAGCACAAATGCAGCACGGTTTAGCTATAGTTGATAGCAGATGAATCAGAGTTAGCGCAGTGGTTGATGGACAGTAATAGGCAGCTAAAGTTGTCAGACATCAAGAGCGTGGGAGGATGTTACGGATACAAAGTTGGAGAACACCTTCCTTGCTAAAAGGGAGTGTTAGTTTTTTTAGCATCGGATGGTGTTCTGTCTCAAACTTTTTGGAAAGGCTAAAACACATGAGATCTCCAAAACCCAGAAATTGTTTCTGGAAATTCCAACTAGGAATAGTTCAATTAAATTAATTGATCAATAATTAAAAATGCTTAAGTCTAACTTAGGGAAATCGATTAATTAATAGTAATTAATTGAGAAAGGTGAGAATTCTCTAGAAACTCACATGGATCGACTTGGAGATAATTTCAACCATCAATTAAGTTTCAATCTTGGTCGTTGGAGTCCCAACTGGAGATTATAAGAAGACGTCAATGGGTAGATGGAGAAATAAGAGTGAGAGCTAGTAGTGTGAGTTCCTTGGGCAGTTTGAGCTAGCCAGCAGTAGAGTTAGAGCTAGAGAGAGGATGCAGAGCTAGAGAGGGGTAGAGACAATGATCTAGAGGAATTTTTCTAGTTTTGGAGAGGCAAAGAGAGAAGGCTGAATTTATTTCTCCAAGAGGCTATACAGGGCTTGCGTAGAGCCTCAAAGAGGCAGTTCAATTTAGTTGAGTTGGAGGTGGATTCGATTTCCAGAGTCTAGTAAGATTTCTAGAAGGCTGGGAGGATCGTTTCCAGAGCAATAGCAGGCAAAATGGCTTGAGTAGCAGTAGTTTTGGGCTAAGCATGTGACAGGATGCGCAAAGGTGACGCAGAACCCTGGGCAGAGGGTTTGGACGACTTACTTGGAGTTGTTAGTTTGTATCGGGATTTCTTGGAGAAGAGGGTAATTTCCCTTAGTTAATTTTTCCAATATCAGATTAGATAGCCAGTTGGGCATCCAGATCTATTGTACTCAGAATTTCACTGTCGCATAATAATAAAAACCCTCAGCGGCTACAACCGGTTTTCCCGCATTGGGGGTTTTCTTGGGGACAATTGTCCATAAATAATTGTCATTTTTATTGTGCGCGCTATCATTTCTCAGTTTCCAACATTTTTATTTCCACAACATTTATTTTATTTGGTGAAGAAATTGCACTGTGATTAATATGATATTAATCAAAATATTAGTAAATTGTTAATCAATTAAGAGAATTATTTCCAGTCGCTGCATTTCAAGAGAATTTTCACAGGATGCACTCAACAAATTGTACCAGAGTGACAACTAGAACTATAAGATGGTGTTAAAAGATAAGTTCTTCGGCACCAGGATGTCCAGGGGAGAGAACATGACTTCCTACCTTACCAAGTTCATGTAGGTACGAGATGAGATGGCAGTGGTAGGGTAGAGAGTCCTTGAATCTGAATTGAATGGGATGTATTTGTAAAATGCATTGGGAGACAAGAGCATTTTCCCACCTAAGAAAGTTTATGGGATGATTTTTCACACAGGGGATCCGAGAAGGGTCTCGCCATGGAAACCAAAAGAAGAAGGGTGAGAAGGAAGATAGCCTAGCCCTAAGATGCCCTAACATCTTAGGGCAATGGAAAGGCCAAGAAAGGCTCTAATGAAGGAGCTACCTCGAAGGGAAATATAAAGAAGTTTGATGCTAACAAGGTGAAAAGCTTTGCTTGCCACTAGCTAGGTCATTTTGCCAACCAATGCCCTAACAAGAAAAAAGGCAAACATAAGAAGCAGGTCGTTGCTACAACTAAAATGGACAAGTTTGGAGCTAGATTTCATAATGAGTTCTCACTCATCGCGTGTCTCTCTAGTTTAATGGCCACCAACATGTGGAATGTTGACAGTGGCATTTCATGTCCCATGATAGTGGAACGCAAAACTACTTTATCGATCTGAAGGATGGCAATTTGGAAATCCATGTTGAGCTTGGTGACAATGCCTAGTACAGGTAGCCGAGAAGCCTCTACTAGTGAAGCATGTGTTGTAAATTCTAGGCTTGACGAAGAATCTGATTTCTATTTCTGGAGAGCAAGGGTTATGTGATGATTCTCCAAGATGGAATGGTGTATATTTGTCCCAAGGGTTCCAGCTTCAACACAACAAAGGTATGTGGAATGAGAAGGAACAAGTTGTATACACTTCAGTTCGAGCTAGCCAAAGCATTGGTGATCAGCAACAACAACACCCATGACTTGGGGGAGCTCTAGCATAGGATAATGGCACACTTGCACCATGGAACACACAAATTGCTCAGAAAGGTTGTGACTAGGCTCACTGATTTCACTAGAAATCAGCATGACGTGTTCAAGGGGTGTGCTAGGGGAAAGTACACCAAGACCTTGTTTCCCAATAATGAAAACAGGTCATGTTATTGCACAAACTAGAAGGCCTACTAAATAGGCTAAAGCTAGAGGGCACAACAACAATTTGGGACAAAGGACCACTATCACCACAAACTAAGTCCCCTTCTCTTCTCAAATTTTCATTGACGGGAGGAATGCTAGTGTGGAGGAAATAACTTAGGATTATAGGATTATGATGAGATAAACAGTGATTTCCAAGGCCCACTCAATGGAGAGGCTCAATATAGGGCTCACTTGCTTCAATCGAGCTTATTGGCTCTCCAAGAAAGACCTAAGGAGCAAGAAATCAAGATCTAAGGATTGATGATGATACAATGAAGTTAGGTACACCTAGAATCAAGATGTCCAAGATGTTTAGGACCTCTCAACAAGCTATTTCAAATAAGCAATTGCTTCCAAGATAGGTGTTGCTAAAATTGAGATAGCTAGGTTTGGTCCACACAAGACCTAGGGTTTTATAGTTTATCATGAGACAGAGGCCTCCTAAGAGGACACTAGGTCAAGTTAGGACAAAGAAAGGGTTAAGAATGATCAAGCTTTGATGGAGGATAACCCTCAAGAAAGCCTTTCACAATGACGTCTAAGATTAGCTTTCAATGTCCGAGCTAGGGCTTGGTTTTCTCACAAATGAACCGTTGAAATCTCGTAAAACCTTAAGGATTCCTAGGAGAGAAAGTGGCTCATAAATTGGTCCAAGTGGAAGTGCAAAATTGTCCCTCCAAAGGAATTCGCATGATGCCCTAGCAAGGTCGTCTAGGTAAGAGGCTAAAATTTTTAGGAGGAAGAAAAAATGATGAAAGGAAGGGTGACCACCAAAATTTTTACACCAATGCCTTCCCCTTGGGCTATGGAGTCTTTATGATTCGAAATTTGGACTAATTCGTCTCTCAAGGAGGTTGAAAAATGGCCCTAACACCAATCTCTCAATAATTGCCCACCCAAGATCAATGGATTTTCATGGAAGAAAAGAAACTTCAATCCACTAGGAACATTCTACTTGTTATCAATGAGTAACATGCACAAATTCGCAATCTAACAATCTTTAACAATGATATTCAACAATAGATATATCCAATCCAAGATCAAGATAATGGCTCCAAAAAGAAAATTAAACTATTCTCCAAATATATCAAAATACACGAAAGGGTCTCCACTAGTCATCCAAGAAGAAATGTGAATTTCTCAAGAGCTAATCCAAGAATGTGATGATGATCCAATACAAAATGAGGCCTCTCTTATTTATACGAGGCTCCTCAAGTTCGATTTAGCCTAATTTAGCCCCTAATAATATTTTAATGTGTAAAATAACATGTCTTTGGTGACAAGCCCACCAAATAGCTACTAAAGTGAATCATAAGCCATCCCAAGAGGAACGAAATAGTGTAAAATGGAGCAGGAAGGGTTGTTGGATGGCAAAGATGAGTCCTCAATGTGTTGTGATGAAAGTGGGGGCCTCGAACATGATGAATAAGAGGGGGACGCCCTCCTAATGCTGCGAACATCTGCGAACCCCATCTTGGGCTCTGTGGGATCCAAATGGGTCTCATGGGTTACATGGCTCAAGATCATGTCGATGCTCCACCAATGAGGGCTAGAAGATGACAAATGCCCTCCCATGTCTCTCTGAATGAGACAACAACCTCCTCTAGGCCCTAGATCAGCTGCCAAGTGTCGGGTGCAATGTGTGGTTGGTTGTGGTCCAAGTGCATCATCATCTTTGTATGGATGGGGCACGAAAAAGCAATGTGGTGGTGTTGAAGAAGCCCACGGTGTGTCAATCAATGCTCTGCAATGTTGGAGGCCCATTGCTCTCAATGCTCACCCTTAAAGTGCCATTATGACCCTCTGGAGGGCTCGTATCTCGTATAGGGAGGCCAAGTCCAAGATGGAGACCCACCTGCAATCCTGTATAAGATCCAATGCGTCTCCTCACCTTCCAGTACAATAATTCATTAGTATAATCGAGTAAATAAGCTTGCTAATCAAGGGCAGAAGTGAGCACTTCATAGTGGCATGCCCTTCCAAATGGGCTTTAGACATGTACTAATGTTACCTTTCTCGACAAGGGAGTTAATGAAGGACCCTATTAGGTGGTTTCAACCTCTAAGGGAATGACAGGTCCATGCTACATCCATCAGATGGCAAGTGTGATGTGAAATAACGATGGAACGGAGTGTGGGCAAAGGGATGGCTCCAAGACACATGCCATGGTACAAGGGTAGTTATGATGAGGGAAGCCCACACCTTGAGTGTATAAAAGCGGGAGGGAGCTATCATGGTACATGAGTTACCCCGACCTTTGTTTTTCCACCCTTCTTCATATGTCTTTTTCCTTTATTGATTTTTCTTCATTTTACTGCTCGGGGCTCAAGGGGATGAGAGCATGATGCGTAAGATATAGCAATGAATTCCCCCTTAAGGTGGGACAATTCATCGCCAACCAAGGGTTGGGACAATCATGGGTTCCTTAATGATGCAAGGGGCGCTCATAGGGGCCGTAAGAACCACGGTCATGGTCTAATAATAGGGGGTAGACCTCATGTTTGGATTTTTCCCACGTGCTAAAATCTTTTGTCCCGACCATATTTTGCATTTTGTGGTACATTTCCTATTGATATTATGCTTTTATCTTTCTTTTTAGCTGCATCAACCTCTGGGGCATCGTTCCAAGGCCGACCCAAAGGTGTGGACAAGGGGAAGGGGAGGTTAACACCTTGTGGACCCAATGGACAAATGTGGACCCAAATGGGGAAAGATATGAAAGGGGTCGTAATGAGCGGAGGGAAAGAGATATATGGTATCGGGAAGCTGGACCACGCAACTAAAATCAGGATTTCCCATGCAGTGCCACTCTTAAACCTAGTAGCCAATAGAGGAGATTTCACAGGACCAGGATACGAGATTAACCCCCAAGTTGAGGTAAGGGAACAAGAGTACAATCCAAGCCCATTCATTCTGTCGAATCGCCCCACTAATCTATTGCCCAAATGTGCCCAAGAAAATCAAGCATAAATACCCAATTACCTAATGAAAAATCATACCTTCGGGGATGGATGGCCCACCTTCAAAAATACGATCATGACAGATGAGCGAGGGCACAAAATGGTTGGCTCAGGTGGCAGAGAATAGTAGCACATCGAGCTATCTAGTGGCTTGAAGGGGCTATTGGCTGTCGACTGAAGACAAATCTAAGAGAAAAATTATCTTGTAGGGATCACCCACGGGTGGTGGGTAACAGGTCTAAGGGCTTCTTAGACTTTATCCATTCAAATGTTTGTGGGCCCATCTCAACTGTATCAATTGGATAGTTTAGCTACTATGTAACCTTCATAAATGACCATTCCAGGAAAATATGGATCTCCTTTAAGAAGACCAAGCACGAGATCTTCAATCAATTCCAAGTGTTTAAAGCTCCTATCGAGAACCAGACAGGGAGGAAGATCAAGGTGCTTAGATTTCACAATGGAGGTGAGTACAACTCGAATGCATTGAAGGATTTTTGTGCAGATTTTCGAATTAAGAGGGAGTTGATAGTTTCATACAACCCACAACATAATTGAATATCGGAGAGGAAGAACAAAGCCATTGTTGGGGAAACAAAGGCCATGTTGCATGATCAGGATTTGCCTATGTTATTATGGGAAAAAGCATGTAACACAATAGTTTATTTGCAAAACAAGAGTCCACACAAGGTGTTGGAGAGGATGACCCATGAACAGGCATTCACGGGGAAGAAACCAGACATTGGGCATCTTTGCATTTTTGGGTGATTGGTTTATTTCCATGTTCCATCAACGAAGAGGACCTTAGCTCGAGCCTATTGCAGAGAAGGGTATCTTTGTTGGATACATCGAGACCTTAAAGGCTTACATAGTCAATATTCCTGCACTCAAGAAGAAAGTGGTGCAGAGGGATGTGAAATTTGAGGAGGACAGGGCTTTTAGAAAGCCTTGTGGCTTAGTGCCAACTATAGCAAAGGTTTAGGAGCAAGAAGCACCAAAGGAAGAAGGGAGAAATCCATTACAGATTGCAAGTCCCCGAAATTATGTGCAGGACAAGCAGCATGAGCATGAGGAGGAGCAAGATACTCCATGTAACCTGGTTGAAACTTCTAGGAAGAAGAGGCTAAAATGGGCAGCACGTACCTGTAATGTTCCAAATGGAAAAATATAGTAGATAACAAAAGCAGAGAACTAACTACAGCTATAAAATTCAAGCATGCACAACCATACACAAATAAACACTGAAATGTGGGCAAAAACCCTAGGCCATTGTATTAATATAACAAACTATGATTACAATAATTGTGATAAGAGAAATTTGGGCTTGCTATAGCAAGCAAGGCAAGATCCCAGGTGCATATGATGGTACCCAAATGCTGGAAATGGCTCTACTACCAAATCTGCGTCGACCCAGAAAAACTGTTACTACTGTTAATGCTCCTGGAAAGGAACCACTGATTTAGCCCTCCAAACTGCTCCAAAATTTTTGAGAAATTATCCACAGGCGCTACTCCACTAGCTCAACAAAACCCATAAATATCTCGCGAACCCAATTGGTGGAAATGGTCCCAAAATAAACTGTGTCCTCCAACAATTTTTGTTGTTGACTGCTGAGTGGAACTAGGAATTCTACCCTCAGGAGTGCTCAGAAAATTCTGCAAAAATTAATCTTAGTCTCCTCTCATAAAACCCACAAAACCCAGAAAGGATTTGGGCTAGATCAAAAAATCATCGATGACCCCAAATTTATGTGTTGTTGCCACAAATCTGTCACTGAAGCTGCAAAAATCGAACTGCTGCAACATAGGCCAAAACTCCCTCAAGAAATCCTCCCCAAGCCCTGTGAAATTTTCTCTCCAATCTCCAAGTGATTCCCAGCTCCCCAAGCCTCCAAAACCCCTGCTCTCAACAAGTACGTCGAAGCTGCCAATGTTGGAAACTAGATCACTACTAAGAGGGGGGGGGGGTGAATCAATCGTGAATTCACTTATAAAATTTCCTCCAAATTATTATTTCTTTAAACCATGCATAAACTAAAACACAAAAGCATAGATCAAAGCATCAAATATAGACAAGAAACCATAAAAACATTCAACACAATAGACAGATATTTCTGGTGGAAAACCCTCTCAAGGGCAAAAAACCACCTGTTGTTGTTGCGTTGCTCAAATATTCTATTATGTCAAGGAAATTCTTTACATAGATATTTAGTTGGATGCTATCAAATGGAGACTCTTTCTCATGTGTATCTACAGACTACCATCCGTAGAAGGCCACCACGATCAACGATCCTCACCCGATTACTCTTGAACTAACAAACGAATCTACAGACTACCATCTACTAGAAGCCACCACGACCAACGAGCCTCACCAGTTTCTTCTAACCTATCCAACTACCATTGGATTGAGAAAATTGCTCACTTATATTGATTTCACCGGAGTCCTCCAACTCCACTCCTCTATGTGGTTCTCGTTTCATACATTTTTAGACAAAAACCGAGAACTGCTCAACATGAGCACTACAGCAATGTATCATCAAGGAACACAATAAAAAATTGAATCCACACTACAAACTTCCACACACTCCATAAAATAATCTGATAAATGCATCAACTAAAACCCACGCTGCGACGAATAAAATTGCTCTCAAATGTATATATTTATTATTGATAAAAGATGAGATGATTACAATGGGGAATGACCAAGGCTTTAAATACAGCCTTAAGGTGTCCCTTGGTGAAGGGGCATGATCTTTGATCGTGCCCTTTTGCTTAAATAAACCTAAAATAATTACATTTAATAATAATTAATAAATTGTACATAACATTGCCTCTCTCTCAAAAGATGCTTTGTCCTCAAAGCATACGTAACGATGGATGTCGTTGACGAAATGCTTTGGTTTCCCGAGAGGCGGGCTCTTGCTTTTCGAGACGACCCCACATTTTAAAAGATCTTGGATTATCTTCACAAGTTCAGTCTTTTGGTGATGCGGATAGCGATATGGCTTGAGGTTAACAGGGTCTGATCCTGCTTTGACTTCTATTGTATGTTCAATTTCCCTATTTGGAGGCATGTTCATGGGCAGGTCTTGGACTACTTTTTCGTGTTTCTGAATTAGCCCTTGTACTTCTGGTGAACCTTCGTTGATCATTTTTGTAGATAACATTTCTAACTGATGACATTGTACAAGATATGCTGGCGCTCCTTTTCGAATCATTTTCTTGGGATGACGATACGATTTGATTTTCTGGTGCTTGGAATCCATATAACTTGTGCTTCTGCCGTTCCCACTTAAAGCTTATAAACTGCTTTTGATTGTTGGCAGAATAAGTACCTAAGGTTTGTAGACATTGAATTCCTAACACCACATCTACTCCTCGTAATGGTACGGTGTAGAATGGAGATTCTAAATTAAAGTCTTGAATCTGCAATTTGACCTTATGTCATTTCCCTACCTTCTCAACCTTCTTACCATCGACCACAATTACCTTCATATTGGGCATGGGAAACGTAAAGATGTTGAGTCTTTTGGCCATTGTTGAATCTAAAAAATTGTGGGTGATGCCAGTGTCGAGGAGAACCATTACGTTGTTCTTCTTAATATGTCCTTTTAGTTTTAGTGTCTGAGGTTGTGATATTCCTGTCATAGCTGATAATGACACCAGCGGAATGCTTTCATCATCTAATTCTAGAGAGAACTCTGGAGTGTCTACATCTGATTCATCATTGTTAGAGTCATTAGTTGCTTCACAGTTATACAGATTCGTTGTCTCTTTTCCTTTAGCGCACCTATGCTTAGGGCCCCACTTTTCGCCGCAACGTTTGCACTTGCCCTCTCTCATCCTTTGCATTTCCACATTAGATTTTTCTTCTTCACGAAGATGGGGTGGGACATATTTTGTGTTATCTATATTTTCAGATTGAGGAAATTTTCATCTCGAATATACTCTTTCCGGCTTTGACAAAAATAAGTTTTCGAATTTCTTTTCAGCAGCTTTTGCTTTCTATCTTGCTAGTTCTATTGTTGTAATGTCGTGAAGCTCGAGCTCTACTTGTATATGGGTTTTAAGTCCTGAAATGAAAGACTGGACTAAACAAGATTCTAACAATCCAGGTACTTGTGTTGCTAAGGTCTCCCATTCTCGAGTGTACTCATCCACATCTCTTTTTTGGCGCAATTTGATGAATGTTGAGAAGAACTCTTCTTCCTTGATACCTTGGAATCTTTTAAAGAACGCATCCTTAAATTTCCTCCAGCTAATAGCAAGTGTCGTCTTTTTCCACCACATATACCAATTATATGCTTCTCCTTCCATTTTCATGGAAGCGTGCTTAATTTTTTCGTCATCACTATCAATGTCGTAAATCTCAAAATATTCTTCGGCTTTATTAAGCCATGCAACACTACCTTTTTCGTTACCATTGAACTTAGCTAGCTCGATTTTTGCTCTTCGTTGATATGCTGCTAATGGTGGAATGAAAAAAGGATTTTGATTGTTGAATGCATTCCAGAGCTGCTTATTTTGAAAATTCGCATTACTATCTTCTTGATGGTGTGGGGATGATGTTTTGTGAGAGTCGATTTTTCATGATGATTATGAATTCCCTGAATCGGCTGAATTGTTCTGTTGATTATGTCCATTATTCGGGAATCTTTGTTCTTGCGTATTTATCTTCTCGCATATGGTGTTTAGCTTCTGCATTGCTTTGTTATGATTGTCTGTGGACTTGCTATGGTTTTGCCAAATTTGTCTTTCTATCCGATTTGTCATGTCTTGAAGTTTTTTGATGTCGTTGGAATGTCCCTTAAGCTTATCCTCAAGATCGCTTAATCTTTTAGTGAATTCATCGTGATTATTGATCTTACTCTCAAGATCGATCAACCTTTTGTTGAAATCGGCCATCGACATTGATGCAGACATCGAGCGGGTCTGAGGTGGTGTATATTTATTTGCCAGTTCCCCCCCCCCTTTTTTTTTAATAATAATAATAATTTTTTTTAAGTAATAATAATTTTTTTTATTTAAATAACTTAATTAATTAAGTAAATTTAATTAATTAAATTGATTTATAATCTAATTATAATGGATGGCGTATATGGGCTATAGTACTATATTGAACCCAGTTTATATCTATATACCCAGCCCTTATGAACCGACGTCAACTCTATTCGTTGACCTTCGACTAGGGCCACGTTGCTTGAAAGCGAAATTAAAATCGACGGTTCGCTGATTAAGAGGATCGACGGGTCACGCTGCTTGGCCTTGTCCTGAAGAGCAGTGACTGCTCTTTTTTGCTGACCGACACCCTTGCTGACAGAACGGTCGGACAGAAATGGTCGGAGGGCAAGGATGGGGCAGGGGTAACAATCCGAATGGGTGGGTGACGGAACTGGCAAAACAATCGGATGGAGCGTCGAGTGACGACAGAGACAAGAGACACGAATGACGTTTGTCAGCGGACGAAATATTAGTTTGGGAATGGCGTGCGCAGAGATGTTGAAGCGGAGGGAATGTCGGAGCAGAGGACAGGGATGGGGCGGGGGTAATGTCGAGGAGATGTGGTTGTCCAATAAGTAACTGTTTAATACACCGAGCCTAGACACTTGCTGTCTGAGATCCGCGCTTCAAGGCTATTCTCCAGCAGTCTGAGATTTCCACAAGTGAAGTTTATTGTTTAAGCTTGAGAAGGATAGCCCAATAAAAAATATTCCTTGGTCTCCTTGGTTCACGAGATGTGAACACCTTTCTGTCTTCCTGTAATTATCTTCACCAATTCTTCGGCAGCGCAGAATACTAATGTAACACGTCCAGATGAGCAACACGTGGATGGTGTGGGCACGATGAAGTACAGGGAGTATACAGCAGGGACAGCGACACAATGTAATGGAACACGAACCATGAACCGGGGAGAAAAAGAAATTTGTGTGTTTGTAGGCGGAGAATCGACCGCTCTGATACCAATGGAGTATAAAAACTCAGATTACCAGAAAATGTATATATTTATTATTGATAAAAGATGAGATAATTACAATGGGGAATGACCGAGGCTTTAAATACAACCTTAAGGTGTCCCTTGGTGAAGGGGCATGATCAAAGATCATGCTCTTTTGCTTAAATAAACCTAAAATAATTACATTTAATAATAATTAATAAATTGTATATAACATTGCTCACTTATATTGATTTCACCGGAGTCCTCCAACTCCACTCCTCTATGTGGTTCTCGTTTCATACATTTTTAGACAAAAACCGAGAATTGCTCAACATGAGCACTACAACAATGTATCATCAAAGAACGCAATCAAAAATTGAATCCACACTACAAACTTCCACACACTCCATAAAATAAGCTGATAAATGCATCAGCTAAAACCCACTCTGTGACGAATAAAATTGCTCTCAAATGACTGTTGCATACAAACAATAAATTGAAGAATATACTAGGAGAAAACAATCTCAAACTCTAATCATCTCCTCACTAGCTACACAAAATATTGGCTAAAGCATACTTCATCTAACTACTGTAAATTGTTGTAGATTTTCTGCAAAAATTCCCTGCACAACCGAAACACAATATTCTTCTCTCACACACACTCTTCCTTACTCATTCAACCATCACCAAAAACGAAAACCAACTCAATACTTTTTCCTTTTTTTTTGTATATGCAAAATTATCTTGAATTATCTCCAAACCAATACCACGGGAAAATACCATGGTTATTTCAATATATAGGACACTTGTACCATGGTAATCTTCAAATCAATACCACAAGTAAATACCAATGTTATGCCAATACCACAGACACCTATACCATGGTAATCTCCAAGTCAATACCACAGGTAAATACCATGGTTATGCCAATACCACGGACCCCTATACTATGGTAATCTCCAAGTCAATACCACGAGTAAATACCATGGTTATGCTAATACCACAGACCCCTATACCATGGTAATCTCCAAGTCAATACCACAGGTAAATACCATGGTTATGCCAATACCACGGACCCATGTACTATGGTAATCTCCAAATCAATACCACAATTAAATACCATGGTTATGCCAATACCACAGACTCTTATACCATGGTAATCTCCAAAACAATACCATGGGCAAATACCATGGTTATGTCAATACCAAGACTATCTGCACCAAGGTAATATCACATGGCAACCTACTCCACAGACATACCAATAGCATGGTAATGCTAATACCAAGAGTACATGTACCATGGTAATACTCTACTTCATGAAATATGCAAGATGCGTAAGGAAACCAGAGAAAATGCTCAACAGAACTGAAAACAACTTAGCTCCAAAACATATGAAATAAACTTAGCCAACATAAACCAAGCCAAATCACCTCCAACACCTGTAGCAGCATCTCCAACACATGCAGTAGCAACATCAAGTCATCCAACTTCCTCCAACACTTGTAGACTTACCTCCAACACATGCAACAACATCTCAACACATGTAGCAGCAACTCTAATGCTTCCAACACATGTCGAAGCATACGCAACACCTATAGCAACAATCCAACCTCCTACAACAACAACATCTTCATCCAACACGACATGTCCTGAATCCATCTCTACTCAGCCTCCAAATCTCCTCCACTAGTCATGCCACAACCAAGTTGACATCAATGTCAACCAACATAACCAACCAGTTGAACACTGCAACAACGAAACTCTCATCGCTCATCATCATTGGATTGACATAAGCATATGACAAGTAGCACCATGACCCCATTGACATCAATGCCAAAACTACAATGCCAAAAACCAACAAAGCCCCTATGCAAACCCTGAATAGACAAGTTCGGCCCTCCAATTTTCAACACTTTCAGCCCTACAAATCTCCAAGGGAAAACTCGTCCTCCTTGAGGGGAGATCCCTAGAAAATCTCTAGACCAAGCTTTGTTAGCTCTTCTCAACCAAACAAATTTTCCTCTGCAACCTAGGAGAAGCACGCACTAGCTGAAGAATTACCAGCGAATTTGGCACCTCAATTGCCCAGAACAGACTCCCAAATACTCTCCTAGGGTGACACTCGAAGTTCATCGAAGGTAGAGGTGGAATTTCCGCCTAGGTATTCCTTGTGCTAAACAACACTGGTTTACTTGGCTAAACAACTCAAGGAAACTTGTGTTCAAAAGTTAGATTGTTAAAAGATCCCAAATGGAGGCCTCTTTGTCTTATTTCCGCTCTCTCTTAGTGGACCCCATTTTCCACTAACTCACACCCATTTTCTTTCTCTCTCTTCCTCCACAAATGTGAATTATCTCCAAGGGTCGAATTGCCTCCTTTTTGTGGTTCCTGTTATCGATCAAACTAGCAGGGGCTCCTAAAGGGGGTCGTTGGAGGGCTACTACCAGATTAAGGGCAACAAATGGAACAATAGCCCACTGTCACCTCGGCTAAGGCCCCATACTTGAAATTCGTTCTAAGACAACATTAAGGAACAATATTACTCCATGGGGAGCTATGAGGACAAGTACATCCAATGGAGCATGCTGCGACAACAAAGGGATCAAGATGTGCACGAACTGACGAATCTGTTCCATACCCTGCACACAAAGTTGGGTATTAAAGATTCAGAGAGACATTTGGTGCTCAAGTACCATAGTTGTTTACATCGATACCTTCAGGAGGAAATGGAGTTCCTCGACATTACCTTGCTTGGCACAGCATATCGTTATGTCGCCAAGATCGAGCAAATTTAAGCAGAAGAAGCGAGACTTTGGATCCGTGAATCCGAAGTCAGGGAAAGGCGCCCCTGAACCGCAGAACAAGGGGCAAAGCCAAAGCGGGGCAACTTAAAACAACACCACAAATCCAAAGAAGGACACGGGGAAGTGGTGTGAATTTCATAACAACCCCACTCACAGCACAAACGAGTGTCGGGCCAAACAGTCCTTGGTGGCCGAACTAAAGGCACCCGAAGCAGATGCATGTTCTAATCCTAAGTCAGAACCAAAGAAGGGAAATGACAAAGGGAAGCAGATAATTGATGCGGATCCCAATGCCATTGTTTCCACCACCAAGCTCCAGGGAGAGGATCCAAGGATCCAGAGGAGGGGGATCACCTCTTCCATTCACAAATGTGGGTAAAGGGTTCTCCACTGCAATTCCTTGTCGATAGCGGAAGCCAAAAGAACGTCATTTCAGCAGAGGTCATGAAGCGGCTCGGCCTACCGACCATAGCACACCCACAGTCGTATACCATTGGGTGGCTTCACCCAGGGAGAGATCTCCCCGTCCGCCACTAGTGCCACCTTCCGTACAGCATCAAGCCATTCACGAATGAGGTATTGTGTGATGTTGCTCCTCTTGATGTAGCTGATGTATTATTGGGCCAACTATACTTGTGAGGCGACATGTTGTGTATGAGTCTAGGCCTCGTTCTGTTATTATTACTTTGGGAAATAAATTGTACAGGACACCGAAGGTAGTACCGCCTCCTGCCATCTCCTTGACTATTGCAAAACAACGCAATAAGATTGTTTCCCAAACCAGGAAATTTATTTCCTTACAACTCGTTCACAGGGAAAGAAGAAGATTGTGGCCACAACCTTGAAACAGGGCTCCCCTGCATGGATGTAGCAGATGGACAAAGTCGTGGAGGAATACAAGGAAATTTTCTCCTCACCCACAAAGGTTCCTCTACACTGTCAGGACAAGCACTCCGTTGATCTGAGCCCCTGCGCACCGCCGCATTTTGTTGCCATACCTCATGCGCTTACACAAAAAGAATCCACACATTTACTGTCTGAGGCAACCAAGTTTATTGAACACATCCAGCACGTCCGCCAACAGGTCCACGACATCTTGGACAAATCCAACACCAAGTTCAGCAGAATTTACCTCTCATGGAGGAATTTAACGCAATGGGAACCATCGCTTCCTAAGGAGAGAGGAATGATCCAAGTGGATATTGGTGGCCACCCACCTATTCCATCTGAACCGGCACCATCAATTCTTTCAGTTTTTCAGTTTCAACACAACTTACTATTTTTAGCAGTTTTTCGGATCATGAACTTTCAGAGCCGTTTTGAGGCCCTAATGATCTAGTTGGATATTGGTGGCCACCCACCTATTCCATTTGAACCCCCACCATTGGTTCTTTCAGTTTTTCAGTTTCAGCACAACTTACTATTTTTAGCAGTTTTTCAAGTCCTGAACTTCTGGAGCTGTTTTGAGGCCCTAAACGATGTTTTTTGGGAAAACCGAGAGCAACATGGACTCACTCAAAAGTTATATTCCTCGGATAGATCCTTCTAACAAGGTATTGAGCGCGTCAAACGGAGATCGTATGCCTAGGAGGATTGATGTACCAATTTGCCCAAACAGGGCCCCCATAGTTTTGGCGCTTCATCTCCTAGGTTTAGGTTTTTGGATGTTTAGGGTTTCCATTGTTTCTCAACAATAAATAGGCCTTCGAGTCTCATTGTAACACAGTTCAGAGGCTTGTAGCCACCACATCTCTTCTCAAAGATACGCTACCAGCGCCCTAGCTAGTTTATTTCCATTATGTCTGTAAGCATATTTCTGTTATTTGATATTAATGAAATGAAAGATTATTTCCGCTGCATCTCTGCGTTTATGTTTATTTCTGTGTATTATTGCATTCCTGCATAAATCCGGATCAGGACCACAAAATAAGTAGGCAATGATAGGGTGAGGGGTGATCCTAGGGGCCTAATCATGAGAAAGGCTTAGATATATAGCTTATTTTCTTTGGAAGGCAAGGTTGAAGGCTCTCAAGGAAGGGCTCAAGGGGAATTTCAAGGTTAAGGTTTAGGGAATGTATCTTATAATGGAGACCCTTAAAACCTAAGAATCTTGTAGATGCTTCGAATCAAAGTGGTCTTTGAAGAATTACTCTTAATGGCTTGTGGTACCACACAGGACCAAGTGAACCTGGGGGTTAGGTCAAGGGGGTAGGGTTTAGCAACCAATGATGAACTTGACCTATTCCGGAGGGAAAAAGGGATCAAAAAATGAATATTCAACACAAGGCAAAGTGAACATCCCAATGAGGTCTTTAAGCCTAAGGAAACCAAGGGCAAGATTGATCTTGAGACTAGGGCTTGGAGTATCTCACAATCCCACCGTTGGAATTGCTTCAAGATTAGAGGGTGCCTAGGAGAAACCCCAGCGCAGAGGATGCCAAGAGATCAAACTTTTCTAGTCAGTGGTTTACGAGATAAATGATGCCCTAGGAGACCTATAGGGTTAGAACTAGAAAAGAGAAAGTGAGAGAAGGAAATAATTTGTAGTGATCACCTTTTGTGTGGACCATTGCCTAGTCCTTTCGGGAGATTCGGAGTCAAGAGTAATAATGAATACGGACATTCAATTTTCCATGTCAAGAAGGCCTCAAAGACAACTTTGCATAGCATTAGGGCAACAGCAAAAGAAACTTCGAGAGCTTTATACTTTGTTTTGCAAAATAGATGGCTTATCAAGATGAGTTTCAGTAAAGAAGCATTTCTAGGAACATTCTTTCATAATACATGGCACATACATGAAGCTTTCACTATCTAGAACCCAATTTCCACAACTTCGCATAAATGGATGCAGCAAATTAGCCCTAGTATAGCGAAAATCCAGCAACAATGTATATGACAAAAATAAAGAAGAAAATAGCATTAAATGTATCTACATGTATTAAGAGTATATCCAACCATCAAAAATTTTCCAATTAAGAAGCTCCAAGACGAGATAATCCAATCATCAAAATTCATTCCATCCTCCAAAAATTCGACTTCCAAGAAGGATAGTGAATTTCTCTAAAGAGATACAAATCCAACCAAGTGATGATGCTAAAATGAATTCACATCACTTGTATTTATACACTTCTAATGAGTTCGATTTAGCTAATTAAGCCTACATTAGCCCCTAAAATAAAATGATGTGCGAAATAACTAACTTTTGGTGACAAGCCCACCAAACTAGCTCATAAACAAAAGAATAAGCCTCTTAACAGGTCAAGTGATGATTAATACAAGTCGTTGGGCCTTCTAAGAAGCCTAATGAAGTCCATAAGCGCCATAATGATGAATACGACTCCCAAAAGTAGTGGACAAGCGGTTGGCCCCTTGTTCTCCAAATAATGAACCTGTGGTGCTCCCAATGGGTGTGGGGGCACACAAGTAACCCCATGGGTCTCCAAGTAGGTCGAAGATGCCTAGAGACCATCTGTAAGGGCTCAAATGATGGTGTAAGTGATGCCACATCAGCATACAAGTCATGAGTTATCTGCTAAGTGCATGGTACAACTGTGGAGCCGACTAGGCATGGTGAACCAAGTGCATCTTCCTCGTCCAATAGGCGAATCTCGAGCAACCTCTGAACATCTCTGGGGATCCATGGAATGTTTTCTACTGCTATGGAGGCCCATGGCTCTCTAAACACACCCTAGATGTGCCAATGTAGCCCTCTGGAGGGTTGGGACCCAATATAGGGAGACCAAACCCAAAATGGAGACCATCTGCAATCCTGCATAAGATCCAATGCGTCCTCTAGCCTTCCAGTACAACAAGTCATTTAAAGAAATCGAGTTATAGAGCTTACAAACTATGGACAACATGTGGGCACTTCATAATGGCATGCCCTTCCATAGTGGGCTTCGGCATGTGCTAATGTCTCCAAGCTCCAAAGGGGGTTAACCTAGTGCCCTATTAGGTGGTTTCTACCTTTAAAGGGGATAGTATGTCCGAGGTACATCCTTCAAATGGTGGTGGCGTGTGAAAAAGAGATGAATGGAGTAGGGAATGAAAGGGGCAATTTTGGGCCACATGTCGGGGTACAAGGGTAGCTATTAAATGGAAGCCTACACTTGGGTATATAATGTATAGGAGGGAGCAATCGTGGTGCATGAGATACCCTGGCCTTGATTTTTCCACCCTTCTTTATATATCTTTTTCCTTTTATGACTTTTCTTTGACCAACTACTCGAGGCTTAAGGATAAGAGCATGATGTGTAAGGTATAACAGTGGGCATCCCCTTTATGGTAGGGCGATTCATTTCCTTCCAGGGGATGGGGAAATCATGGGTTCCATAATGATAGACAAGGCTCATCTAGGGCCTATGGAACCAAGGTAATGGCCATGGGTATGAGGTAGAGTTCATGCATTGGCTTTTTCCCACGTGTTAAATATGTTTGTCCCAACCATCTTTTGCATCTTGTGGTACATTTTCCTGTTGAATGTGGCCAATTATGCCTTTACTTTTTCTTTTCAGCTACATCAATCTCTGTGGCATCGTTCCAAGCCCAACCCAAGGTGTGGGCAAGGAGAATGGGAGGCCAACCTTGTTGAAGAATGTCACTAGGTTCGATCTTTATAAATTGTACTTGAGTCAATACTTATTGTACTTGTCAAAAGAATAAAGAAAATAATTTTATATTATTATTAAATGACTTATTAAAGCATGGGCTTCATGCTTGAGTCATATTTATTTTAGGTCAAAGCCCCTATTAAGGACTTCTAGGTTTTATTCCAAGTCTATAGGATTATTGCAGATTTAAATTGATCCATATTGCTCTTTTGAATCATGCAAATAGGTCAAGTATTGAGTAAAATATGATTTATGAAGCCTCCACACCAAGTCGGCCTTTAGGTGATCAAGTCGGCCTCAAGCCCAGGAATTTGAGCTCATCTCAAGCCTATATATACAATGGAATCGAACTCATTTGGAACCATCTTACTGCAACACAGAAATTCGATTTGGAAGTTGCAACAAGAGAAACTCGCGAAGTGAAGGAGAAGGACTTTCTAGATTCGGTTTTGGGTACACTTATAGATTTGAAGAAAATCGAAATTTTAGCACCACTTTCTCTGCATTTCGAGCTATAGTTTGGGAGATCGAAGTTCTCAAAGTTTTACTGCAACAATTGTTGCATCAGGTGCTGCTACCAAGAGAAGAGGAAGTTGACGTTTGTTTTGCTGAATGTTGCTGCTTGGAGAAGTTGTATTGGGCCTAAATCGAAGTCTTTGAAGTTAGATCGAAGTCTCTACCTCAAGATCGAAGTCTCAAGAAGCAAGGTCGAAGTTCTAGGTCAAAGAAACTAAATCATAATGCTGCTACTACTACCAAATTCATGAAGGATCACAAGCAAGGTTGACTTGTTGTGGAGGAATTCCGGGTCAAGGTCTAGAGTCTCAAGAATCACTATTGAAGGAAGAATATCGACTGGGTTTTCCCAAGAGTGAGGTTTTGCTTGGCTGCTGGCCTACATATGGTGTCCTTAATTTATGTGTATTTGCTTTGATATTTTCTTAATGAACTAATAAGAAGAAAGATAAGAAGAACATAATAAGAACTAAAGAAGATCACAAGTAAATAACCAAGAACAAGAGGATCTTTCTACCTTTATGATTCTCTAACAAACCCTATGTGGACCCAGTGGAGAAATGTGGACCTAGGTGGGGAAGATGATGGATAGGGTTCTAATGAACGGAAGGGAAGTGATATATGTGGATGGGGAAGCAGGACCATGCAACCAAAATCAAGGTTTCCCATGTATTACCACCCTAAAACCCAATGGTCAGTAAAGGAGATCCCACAGGACTAAGCTCCAAGGGTAACATCCAAAAGAGGTCTAGGGGACAAAAGCACATACCTAGCCCACTCTTTCTGCCAAATCCTCCCATTAATCCATGCCCAAAAGTATTCATGATAAGAAAACTACAATACTCAACTACCAAATGACAAGGCATACATTTAGGTTCAGGAGGCCCACCTTCAAACATACAATCATGACAGATGGGTGAGGGAACACATGGTTGGCTTAGGTGGCGGAGAAATGGCACAACGAGTTAGTTGGTGGCTACAAGGGGTTGTTGGTTGTGTTGGCTGAGGACCATCTTGAAGAAAAAAAATTCCTAGGGATATCACCCACAAAGTGGTGGGTAACATCTAGCTGCAACTGGGATGTGATCTCTCAAAAAAGCGGGTGAAGCTACTCGAATGGGAGGTCACGAGAACTCCAGCAATCTCTTCGTTACCATAGACTTGTTACCTACACATATCAAAGACTAAACCCGCGGGGCTGTGAAAAATTCAATTATGAATTTCTACTGCAGTTATAGGTTTATTTCTCCTACTTATTTCCACAATAAACTATTTACAAAACCCTTACAGCAAATTTTGAAACAAACACTACTGCAGTTATCACTCAAGTACATCTAGAGAAAAGAACAACAAAATGCAAGCATAAGAACCAATCACAATGACAGTTATTTTTGGACAATTGTCCTCAGAAAAACCCATTGTGGGAAAATCGGTGCAGCAGATTAGGGTTTATATATTAATCCTTTGCAGGAATTCCTTACAAGAAAAGACTAGCAGAAATAACTGAGAAACTTCTTGAGATACACCTGAGATAAATTTTCTCCGAACCTCCGAAGAGTTTCTGACACTTGAGGGACTCACTGGCCCTCCCTGCGTCACTCTCCGTCACTCCTGTGTACCTCTTTGCACAGAGCCAGCGTAAGACTGTGTCACTACTGCATGAGGCCTCCGCATTGCTCCTGAGTGTTGCCTCTCTACCCTTTTGCGTCCTTCTTTCCTTGAACCCTGACACTGTCGATGCCTGCTGCTTCCCCTGCCCTGCAAATCTCCCTTCGAAATCATATTCTATTTCTTCAAAATCGACTTCCCTCGAGTTGTTGAATGTTTGCCCTGCTTACTTTCCAAATGACCCTCAAGCCTTCTTTTATAATCTTCTCATTGATGAATCAACGACCCAGATTAGAAGTCTAATCAATGGCTAAGATTAAAACTTGACTTGATCTTCGTTCTCTAGAAGATTCACACTCTGTTTTAATAATGCCCATTAATTATTTAATTTCCCTAATTTTAGACTTAGGGTCCCCATTTAAATCATTACTTATTTTAATAAAACATGAACCGAGTGGAATTTCCACAAACGATTTCTGGGTTCTTTGGAATACTAGTGTCTAAGCCTCCTCACCAAATTTGAGACTTAGATCACCTTATGATGCTACAAAAATCAACACTCCCTCTTAGCGAGGAAAGTGTTCTAGCAATTTTCCTAATGCATACTGCTCTGACCCTGAAGCATCCTCTGGGCTGATGATGCTTGGTTGTTGCTGCTCCTCATCTGTTGCCCTGTTGCCTTCTTAACTGCTGCCCATGACACTGCCACTGTCACTGCCTCATCTGTACTGCAGCTCCCTCTCAATTCTGCATTTGTCCATTTCTGCTACTGAAATGGATTCTTGATCATCCTCGTCTTCTCTCTGAAGTAGACAAAATTTGTCTTTCCTAGAGCTTTAGTGAGGATGTCTGCCACCTATTCTCCTTTCAGAGTGTACTACAATTGCACAGCTCCCCGCTGGACATAGTCTCTGATGAAATGACACCTGATGTCAATGTGCCTCGACCTATCATGAAACACAGGATTTTCAGACAGCTTGATGCAACTCTAATTATCACATAGAATGTTGGTTGCTTCCATCTTTTCCTTGAGTATATTCACAAGCAGCTTCCTAAGCAATATGGCCTCACACGAAGCAGTGCTTATTTCCATATATTCCACCTCAACTGAGCTTAGAGCCACGGATTTATGTTTCCTACTGCACCAGGAAGTCATCCCTGATCCAACATTGAAGCAGCACCCATTAGTACTTTTCCGATCTACTGGGCTGCCAGCCCAATCTGCGTCAGTGAACCCACTCAATCTGATGTCATTGCCTCGAGTGTATTTCAATCCAAGCTCAATTGTTCCATGTAGATATCTAAGAACATGCTCAGTTGCTGCCCAATGTGCCCTCCTTGGTTCCACCATGAACTAACTGAGGGTGTTGACAGCATAACAAATGTCTGGCCTAGTGTTGACCAGATACATCAGGGACCCTATGAGCTACCTATACAAGGTAGGATCAACCTCATCATCTTCAGAAGTATCAATCTTCTTCCAGTTGGTGATCATTGGTGTAGCCATGGGTCTATAGTCTTCCATCTTGAACCTCTTCAAGATTTCTGTAGCATACCTCCCTTGACCAAAGAAGATCTAACCCTTCTGCTACCAAACTTCCAACCCCAGAAAATAATGCATCAGCCCCAGATCCTTCATGTCGAACTCTGCAGCTAAATTCTCCTTGCAGTCCTTGATGAGCCTAGATGATCTTGTGAGAAATAGATCATCTACATACAACACCAATATCAAAGGCTCATCCCCTACTCTCAGATAGTAGAGATTGGGATCTGCGTCACTCTTGACGAATCCCATCTGTTGCAAGTAGCTATCAATTTGACCATACCAAGCTCTAGGGGCTTGCTTAAGTCCATACAAGGCTTTCTTAAGCCTGCACACATGAGTATTCTGCTCATGCGTCTCAAAGCCCTCTGGTTGTTCGATATATACTTCTTCTTCTACCGCCCCGTTCAAGAATGCAGTCTTGACGTCCATCTGGTGAATCTCCCAACCCATCTGCGCAGCAAGGGATATCACGGATCTAATAGAAGTATATCTAGCTACAGGGGCGAAGGTCTCTTCGTAGTCTATCCCTTCCTTCTAAGCATACCCCTGTGCCACAAACCTGGCTTTAAGTTTTTCTACGCTGCCATCTGCAGCATATTTGATCTTGTAGATCCATCTCGAACCCACAATTGATCTGTCCTTAGGCCTAGGTACAACTTCCCAGACATCATTTGTCATGATGGAACTGTACTCTTCCACCATTGCATCTACCCATACCTGATGCTGAGTTGCCTCCTGAAAACTATAGGGTTCCCCAACCTGGCCTACCAAGGTTTGGTATCTGTCTGGTTGCATGCGTTGTCTCTTCTCATTTTTGGGGGCTCTGACAACCTCCTCTGCATCCTTCAGAATTTGTCGTAATTCCCTGCTTGTCCTACCACTGGTAGTGGGTGGCTCTACCTGCTCCCCCTCCTGCAAATCTTCTGGAGATGAATCCCTTGGATCCTTTTGCCTTGGAGAAGCACTCGGGCTAACCTCAGCTGGTCGTAGTGGTTGGACCAGTGGGTCATCTTCAGACTGCGTTGTTGAAGGCATCTCTCGAGATTTTCTGAAAGCTCTTTCCTCCATGAAATTTACATCCTGCCGCACTACAACCTTCCTACTGCCAGGAATGTAGATTCTGTAAGCCTTAGTATTTTTACTATATCCCACCATATACCCCTTTTTAGCAGTCCTATCCAATTTCTTCCTCTTCTCTTCGAGTACATGGTAGTATGCCACACTACCAAAGATCCTAAAGTGACTTACCTATGGCTTCCTGCCAGTGAAGACACTTTCTGGAGTAATCTTACCCAATGAATTATGAGGAACCCTATTCTGAACATATATAGTTGTGTTACAAGCTTCAGCCAACAGAAATTTGGGCATGTCTTGATCATACAACATTACTCTTGCAGCCTCCACAATAGTTCTATTCTTCCTTTTTGTAACTCCATTCTGCTCCAGATTATATGGAGCAGTCCACTAATAAATGGAGAATCTCCCAAACTATGTTGCAAAACGTTTCGACGGCAACAATGTTGATGAATTTAACTATCAAAGACCTAGATCGGATTGACTTTGTGCAGAGGTTGAACGGCCAAAGGATCGAATAGCTCTGAAACCAATGTAACGAACAAAGTTCATACTTTAAGTTAAATACTCCAGAAGACTTGGAATATGAAAATCTCCATTGAAGATACAAGAATATATGTTAAAATATATGAAATAGAATGATGATACAAATGAGAGTGAGGGCCTGCTTATATATCCTAGGCAGATACCCTTTCACATGCAGTCATGTCCTTAAAGACATGCCCCTTTATTATTAACTATTAGCTAATTAATCATTATTTATTGTTTTTATTGTTTACAACATTTATATTATTTTCTATATATATATATATATATATTTTTTCATCATACTTGGCATTTCTTGTCCTTTTGGGAGGTCGACCATTTCCATTTCAAGCAGCAGGAGCATTCCTCTTTCCTTTGTTGTTGAACCTATTAATCCTTTGATTGCCATTGCCTTTGAAATTGTTGTTATTGTCATCATCCCTTGGAGGATTCTTCTTCTGAGGGCACTCTCTAGCATAGTAGCCCTGAGGGCACTCTCTAGCATAGTAGCCAAACTTGTTGCAATTGTAGCGCCTTCCTTTTCTTCCTCCTTGAATCCCTTCTTAGATCCTTGACCCCATCTCCTTGGACCAACATCATTCTTCTGTTTTGCTTGAGCGGAGAAAGCAGTAGGTTCATTTCCATTGGAGGACTTATCTCTCTCCATCATCCTTGTATCCTCTTGAGTGCATCTAGCCAATAACTCATCAAAACCAAGTATCCTGTCATTGTTGAGAATGGCAGTGATAAATATATCCCATGGTCTTGAAAGACCTCTAAGTGCAATGATAGTGAGCTCTCTGTCAGCAATAACTTCTCCAATAGGTAGTAGGTCATTCTTGATTTGAGTTATTCTCATGAAGTAGGATTTGATACACTCCCTTTATCCATCTTGATATCCTTCAACTTGTTTTTGAGAAAGAGGATTTGATTTGCATTGTTCACTTTGAACATTCCAATTACTGTATCATATATTTCCTTAGAAGTTTCCAAATCAGAAATATACCCAACCAAATGCATTTGAATGGAATAAATCAAAATTTTCTTTGCTTTGACCTCACCTTTTTTATACTTAGTCTTAGTAGCAGACGGTGCATTTGAAGGAGGCCCCACCACTTTTCTCTGCACATAGTTCAATACTTCATGCTCTTCCAAAGTCAGGTCCAAAGTCATCTTCCATGCATGATAGTCAGATTTCTTGTTGAGCATGTCCTCAGTCTTGAAGTAAGATGTAAAGGACATTGAGATTTGACCAATAATCTTTGTCCAATAGATATCTTAGTGATTGTTTCTCTCTCTTGCTTGGGCATTGTCTTCACTTGGGATCTGATTCCGCGTTAATTTTAGATAGCAATGGTATATTCTATGCTTGCAACAATTACTCCAATGTCCTTTTATTAGCCCAATAATAATTTCCACTTAATTTCTAATAGCAATCACATTAACTATTAATCACATTGACAGTAACTGTAGATAGAACATTGTTAATTTTGGGCAACTAGGTCCAAACTCCATGTTGCATTGCTCATATGACAATGGTCATATTTTTGTTAGATTCCTCTTTCGAAGAGGTGCAAGATTGATCCAAAGATCATCTTGATCAGATGAACGGAACATTGATTTTGAATTTATTTTCCACATGTGCAAGGTCGGCCAGATTTATCCCACATGCCTAAGAGATGTGTCACACACCCTCATTGATGAATATAAATTGGAGAGACTTGGAGGTCATTTTCTCATCATCTCATCACACATTCTCTCATTGTGATCTGATTGGTTCGATAGCCTTTGGAGGCCTTTTTCCCTCACACATGTGGAGCGAAGTTGTTTTCTACACTAATTTGTTTAGGGCTTTCTGTATTTTGCACTAATCTATTTAGGGCATTTCTGCTGCAGCGTTGACCATGGTCAACCCTTGGTCGTTTGACCTCAATCTTCTACATAAATTCTGATTTTAGGAGGCCGTACAGCTGGGCACTAAAATCGAGGAATTTCGGGTTGTTTGACTGAAGCCCTAGTTTGCTGAGTTGACTTTTCTGAAGCTATCTGCGTTGTCCCTGGTTTGACTTGTGTTGACTTGTGATGAGCTGTCTTTGAGGGCTATGGGTGTGACACGTGAAAGTGTTGGCTGACCGAGAAAGACTTTGCTGGTTGAAGCATCCTATTAACCGCCGTAACGCCACAATATCTCATATCTTTGCTAGACAAAAGGAATTGTAAATCTGATCTATATTTGGCTTGTCTTCTATTGATCTATTTTTGTGTTTTATCAGCATTTTACTTTCAAGTTTATGTGATTGCTATTTTGTATTGGGCCTAAGAAAGATTGAAGTAAAAGTGCATCAAGCATAGAACACCATGGTTATCTAAATTTAATAAACATGAACAATAAAATGCAGAAAACAAGCCAAGACAAGAGAACACAAGAATTTGGCTCAAGCTAGGAAAAAACCCCAAGATAGGGAAAACTCTTGATCAATTCTTCTTATTATAAATGTCAAATGTTTAGCAGAGAGTGAGTACAATAATAAAGTCAAAGTCATAATTGACTTGCCAAATAATTGTCCAAAACAGCCATGTCAAATTTGCAATTCTCCTCTCAGTCAAATCAGCCCTAACCAAAAAGTCAACAACAATAAAAGTCTGGTCAAACTTCTTCAAAACAACCCGGTCAAAGGAGAGAGGAACTTGACCTCTTTTGTTGGTCAAATTCAGTCAAAATAGTCAACAAATTTGTGGTCAAACTCGGACAACGTAGGTCAAAGTGCCCAAAAATTCTCGATTTTTGTGCTAGACAGTATGCCCTGCCCAAACAGTGATATGCCCAAAATATCAAATTGAAATTCTGCCCAGAACTCAAAGTCAACGTTGGTCAAAGTTGAGACAGCTTCAAATTCTTAGCGTCCTGAAATTCATCCTCCTTTCTACCACACGTGTGAAAAGAACAATTGCCCAAAGCGGTGTACGAACCAATCAGACGAGGAGAGAGAAGAATATGTTTTGTGATGATGATGCCAAATGAGAGTGGAGGTCTCTCTTATTTATATGAATCGATGAGGGTCAAAAGACATGTCTGTTGGGCTTCATGAGCCTACATGATGATGTGGCCGACCTTCACAATTTGCACATGTATGGGCTTCACTTCAAAAACACATTTCCCCTTGTCCAAATTTAGTGATCTTTAGGTCAATTTTGGTCCTCCCAAAAATAGGAATTCAATGCAATAATTATATCCATCAAATGAGTTGTCCAAAGTCGAATTTGGCCATAATTTCCACCTTTAACAACATTGATGTTCCTTGTGAACACTCGTCCAGACATATGTTTTGCACTGAACACTTTGAGTCAATTCATGACTGAGCCTCTTCATGCACACTGTGTTGTTGCCAAACACGTGTTGAGATATTTGCATGGGACGATCAATCTTGGTTTCAGATATATTGCCATAGATGTGAGACTACATGGATACACTAATGTTGACAAGGTCAGAAATGTTATTGATAGCTAAAGCACATCAGGGTGTTGCTTTAGCTTGGGGTCTTCCATGATATCTTTGATGAGTAGGAAACAAAAGTTTGTAGCTTTAGGCATAGTCAAGGTGATGTACATTGTTGCTAGCATGGCTAGCTGCGATGAAGTATGCTTGAGGAAGCTCTTTGCAGAGTCGTTTGAACAAGTTCTGGATACGAATGTGATATATTGCAACAACAAGAGTGGGATCCGATTAGCAGAGAATCTTGTATTTCATGTTAAGTCCAAGCACATTGAGATCAGGTATCACTACATTTGAGATATGGTACAGAGAGGAGCAATTAGACTCCATCACATTTCGACTAATGAGCAGATAGCGGATATACTCACCAAGGCTTTGTTGAAAGGGAAGTTCTTGGTCTTCAGGGAGCAGCCTTGACTGATGGATGCGACCCTCCTTGGTAAGAGTCTCATTTGATCGAGAACATTAAGCGTAGCTCTTCCCCCCTGTTGAGCTCCCGGGATGAGGAATTGAGCAGTAAGAGCTCCTAGGGTTGAAGGAACTCTGGACAATAGGATAGGGTGTCATCCTTACCCCTGTGGTAAGTCGATCTCGCCTATTGTCACTTTGACAAAGTATACTGCAGTTGGCATCCTACCCACAAGTTGGGCTTGTTGGGATTGGTCCTCCCCATATGGCCAATGGGATGAGGTGACTTGAGATAGGGTGTGATCCTTACCCGCCTAGGTAAGCCGATCTCGTTCAAGTCTTGGGATGCAGGTGTTCTACCACTTGACTCTTAAGGGTCTCGATGGAGGATCAACAAACAATAGGACAAAGTGTGATCCTTAAGTCAATCTCGCCTATTGTCACTAGACGATAGGACACCGATAGAGTGTGATCCTTAAGTCGATCTCGCCTATTGTCACAGGTCAAAAGGATAGAGTGTGACACTTGCCCTTGCGGGAAGTAGATCTTGCCTACTGATAGAGGGTGGTAGTTTGAGCTCCCCTATAATGTCAAACTCTTCTTCTTTTAGATTCATGAGTGTTCAGTGAATCAACAGATGAGCAGAGATGACATTTGACTTAATGATGACAAGACACTTGAGATGGGGCATATGATGTAGTCGGAACTCTCTTCCTAGCTGAGAGGGAGTGTTAAATTGGCAGCTCATGGACAAATTCCCTCCTTTGGACAGTCTTCCTCATCCAGAGAAGACCCTCTTTGCCCTGGAAGAATTTAATTTGGTGAAGAAAAAATATTTTTTTAATTTGAAAACCAAAATGTACAAAATATTTCAGGTCAGCTTTAAAGACAAATTGGTTCTCCTCCAATGCCTATCAATACAAGTCAAGGCTACCTCATTTGGACACAGCCACTCGCTGCTTCATAAAGATAGATCCCAGCCACTCGCTGCTTCATAAAGATAGATCCCAGCCATTCACTGCCTCAGAATGTATATTCAAGCCACTCGCTGCCTCAGAAAGACGGATCCCAACCAGACTTGGTCACCTGTCGCAAGGAAAAATGGAAAGATCGGCTAAGGTGGAATCTTTCACCACTAAAACCAATCAGAGATAAGGGTCTTAAACCTCCAAGAGCCCTCAGCCCAAAATCAAGAAGAATAACAATCCATGATGGTCATAATGACTACCCTCCCTCCCTTATGTAGTTTCTCTTTAGGGATTTCCCTCATAAATTCAAATTTGAGTGACTAGCCAGTTTCTCTGCATTTGCCCCGGTTTAATTTTTATTATCTAATGTTACCTAAGTAACATTAAAAAATAATCCCCCCTTTTGAAATGACTATAGGACTACAGGGTCAGATAGGCTACTATGTCCTTCCTTGGGCAATTGATTCAAAGAGGACATTACATATACACATTCAGTCATCGGACTGGAGAAAAGGGAAGAGTAAAGGTGACAACATTTATATCTGTGTTTATCATGGGAAATGCACAGAAAGATGAAGACAAGACAATTTTATCATGTCCACAAGTGAGCGAAATAGGTCAATGTAACTGCAAAGTACAGCAGATAAAAATAGTAATATAGGAGCAACATGGGAACTCGTAAGTACCAAAATAAAAATAGGGAGCAGAATGGGATATACCCAGAGGGTAAACCCTAACAGAGAAAGACATTGCGCTCTACTTATTTAAAAACATATCTAGAGGTGAGAGAGAACATCCCTGTCATCGTTAATAATTGTAAATGTACCAATGCAAAGAGAAATGTTGGGGAAAAAAAATCAATCTTCACTTCCACAAATTGTAGCTCAGCCTCAATTGTGGCCTTCTTATTGGTGTACTTGCGTAGAACAACATATCCATAAAAAAACTTATGCCAAGGATTGTATGAAAAAGAAGGGAGCATTCACAAATTACTATGGAAGAACAGAGGACTCACATCACGAGATGCTACAAGTTCATTCACCTGCCGCCATACATCCTCAATGTTACCCTGTCAGTAGGGAGGATAGAAAGTAAAGATCCAGTTGAACTTCAAGTTCATCCAATAATGATTACAAGGATGTTTCTACAAATTAAATAAGTAGATAAATGCAAAGCCAGTGAAATGCTTTATAAATAAAGAATTTTGTGCCATCAAACAATACCCCACAACCACCCTGAGGTTGATGTATCATTATCCGAGAATTTGGCATTGCATAACGCATCCCTTTCTCTCCACCAGCAAGAAGCAGAGCAGCCTGGCTGGCAGCAACCCCAAAACATACTGTACCCACCTTTGGTTTAATCTGCAACATTAAAAATCCTATACACTTAATCATGAGCAGTATGGATAATAGTAAAATATTACTCAAATAAGAAAAAGAAGCCATCATGTTCTCCGACAAGCCACTGAATGAGAATAGTCATTTGGAGTCTGGACACATGTTAAAATGACAAATGATAACCTCTAATATGACTCCATAGAAGAATCTAAAAGCTGGGAAATGTTTCCATTTGTAATTTTTGTAGGTATATAATTTACATGCATGCCAAACCTAACTACATAGAGCATTTCTATATAGTATATGTATATTGAGGTTTGAACATGTTAAGTAAAGAAAATGAAACAACTAACCAAGAAGCAAAAATACAATAACCTTGACAATACTACGTGATAATCTACATTTCTAACAGGCAAATTTTTTAACAACATAAAATATAAGTCCTTCATTGCTAAACCAACATATATTTCTGTCTTGACTCTTAATTTTGATATCATTTACGTTTTATGTCCAGTTAAACGTAAACTCTGCAATTTATTTTCTGTTCATACACAAACTAAGTTAATGCGCATTGAAATAAAACTCTATGTACAGCACATTTTTGGACAGCATGGTCCATGCACATTTTTTTCATGGGAGCAAAGTTTGAAATTGTGATTTAGAAAATACCATTCAAAATTCCAAGTCCATTGTCAAACTCGCTTTGAAAACTTGCACCCAAGAGATAACAAATGGAACAAAGTTTTAAAGGATTAATATAACTTGGGGATCAATATATTGGCCTAAACCTCAGATCGATTTGATTCTTTCTATTGCGTGTTCACAAGTTATTTCAAAAAGAGATAAGGTCTAGTAAACAAAATTTAGTGCTCAAATATGCTCAAATCCAAGACAGTTACAGCGATGCATTGGTGCTTTTGTGAATTTCAACAAACCGATATTTCAGCAAGCCATGAATGATGTCAAATTGTCAATGATGCTAGAAAAGCAAAAATATCATAGACCTTAACAATAAATAGCAGATAAACTACATTTCTAAAGTTAAACAATATAAGCTTTTATACAACATAAAAGATGCAAGTTCTTCATTGCTATACCTGCAAATCTTAATGTGGCTTAGGTTTGACTTTAATTCATTTTTGAGTGGAATGAAATGTAAAGTTGAAATATCTTTTCTGTTCATAAGAAACTAAGTTCATGTGCATTAAAACAAAACTCCAGCTATACCATATTACTGAAAGTCATGCTCCATGTATGTTGTTATGGTGGGGATAGAGTTTTGAAATTCTGATGTGGAAAATATCATTCCAAATATGAAATCCACTCTCAACCGCACTTTCAAAACTTGTGCTCAGAGGTATTAACAGATGGAACCAAGTTTTAAAAGATCAATGTAACCTGGGGTACAATGTATTGCCCTTAACCCGAATCATCTTTAAATTATAAGGCTCCACTTGTTCTACTGCTCATTCACCAGTTATTTCAAGAAGATATCAACAACAATGACCTATCGTACAAAACTTCGTAAACCTAAAATACAGTTACTGCAATGCATTGGCGTTTTTGTGAATTCCAACAAACCAATAATTCAGAAAGCAGGGAAAATGATGGTGAAAAGGTATTTCATGGAGCAGTCCTGCTGTTGTGAAACAAATGCCTACCTATTAAAGAAAAGGTGTATAAAGTGGAATTTGTGTAAAATATTAAAAAATTGAAAAAAAAAAGGATGCCAATATAAGATAACACAACTTATTTTTTTAACAAATACTCATTCAAAGAAATTTTTATGAGCTATACTTTGATTTATATGCATATTACTCTTTGCTCTATTAAGGGATGGAATAAAACCAGGAAAACCTTAATAGTAAGCAAGGAATATAAGCTCAAATCTTCCCGTTCTGAATCAAAGTCAGTGTGGGACCTTCCTGCCCATCCCTATGTCAGAATGAACTTTGGCAGGTCCTTGAAAGGACACATGCGCAGTGTTGGAAAAAAATTGAATAGTTCATAACGGCACAAGAGAACTATTGTGTATGCTTTTGAAGAGAATATACGGGAAGCAACAAACAACTTTGTGGAAGTATTGGCAGCAAAAAGGAATTTTAGACAAGCTATAGACCTAGAATTAACACAGATAATATTATAAGGCAATTCCAAGGTAGTCACAGACAAGATGAAGAATTCAGGATCTCAAAAGTCAGCAGTAATTGAAGAAAATAAGCAGACTGAAGATTTTTGCCCAAGCATGAATGTCAATCATGTCAAGGGAAAATCAATGCAGTTGCGGATAAGTTGGCTAAAGTGGCTACTATGGCCCAATGGATAAGCCACCAATAAGAGGCAGATGGCAAACAATAAGATAAGATAAATGTATTAATGTCCAACCAATGACCACAAAAGTAGGTCAATGGGACTGTGATAGGTACAATGATTTCGGTACATGGCAGCAGTGCTAAAGTGACTCCCATATAAGATAAAAATCAGGAAGTAAAGGAGCATACTAATCTAAAACCCTAGACATCCAACTCCAAAGAGTGAAGAGGCAGTCCATGAGAAGGATGTACAAGATGAGTGGCTCATTGATCTATGGTACCAGCCGTAAGAGGAGACCCTGAATCATTAGAGTTCTCTCTCCTAACATTTGAAGCCGAATGGAGAAAACTCAGAATCGATGTTTCTCGTGAAGAATAATGGGACAGGGGGCTCGAGCAAATACTATGTGACTATCAGCAAGGGAGGGCATGCCAATGAAGTCTAGAAGGGTCTCAATGTGTGGCTGAATTGATTGTTGGAATGAGCTTTAGTCTGGGGTCACCTTTGGGATCTCACTGAGAAGGGAATGGAGCCATGTGTCCTCACTGATCTAAAATCATTTGTCTCCATCCGTCACTTGGTGCCCTGAATCAGGAGCACCATAAAAAGGAGGTAATTTGTCGAGTAGAAGTTAATTTATGCAATGGAAGTGGCTGAAGGATGGAAGCGCGAAAACAAAGAGCCTCTCGCATATATAAGGCCAAGCATCTCTAGCCGAGGTATCTGAAGAATCAACCAAGTGTCTATATCTCGAAAAAAGACAGTGGAACCGCCCTCAAATCTCACAATAAATTGGACAACAGAAGATGAAGTGCTCCTCAGTCTCTACCTCCTAGAGATGGCACAACTGGCATATCCTTTCTGAGCGACTAATCTAGTGGGTCACTCTCAATCCGTAATTTATAAGACCCAACTCTAAACTGCCCCAGGGGTATCTAAAGAGCATGCATCTAGTGGTAAGATGTAGAAGGAGGTCAAATAATAAGTCCATCTCTCATAACCATGAAGTGCTTAGTGTAGAAGGCTATCTTTGGGCATAACCAAACATGGGCATTGATCTGTGACCCTCACAAACTACCTGTAGATGTCCAATCTAATGATCATGTTCAGCCCATGTCATGTAGAAATAAGGTGAACAGGTGCGTCCAGGCCCCAGGGAATATCTAAAAAGGGGGAGGTGATCAATCATAATGCAAATGGATGCTAGAAGATCTAAGACACCAACGTACCAGCATCGGGAATGAGCCAGAGAATTGATGAATGCAATGGACTCTAATGAGCATTAAGCCAAATATGGGTACTGTTGACAATGCTTCCTACACCTACCTACAGTTAATGAGAAAATTCTTTAACCCCACAAGGTGTGGTTGGTGGCAAGGAACCTAGAGAAGGGGTTGTCACATATTCCCAACTCTCTTTAGGTTAGCTATGGGGAGTGGTCCATAAAGGAAAACTAAGTTAAAGATGTGAGGTTTATAGCAGAATTGTTAAAGTGAGATAGATTACTTCTTAAAGATTTATAAGCAAATGTGATATGAGCAATAACCATCAACAATCATCAATACATAAGATAAGCATAAAACATATGAGCAACTAGTGCTTTCAAAAGTGTTGCTCTAAAATGAAAATTATATTTACTTGAATGAAGTGAAATGCTTTCAAATGGAAAGCAAAAGTAATCCTGAAAAGTGAAACAAGATGAAGGAGAATGACGAGGAGAACATCTCAAATGTCTATTTCGCTCATCACAAGAATAAGGAAACCTTCAATAAGTACAAAGGATCAAAGAAGAAAATAGACCTATCAAAGATTGAATATTACAATTGTCATAAGTTGGGTCATTATAAAAGCCATTGTCCTGAGAATCCAAGGAATAAAAGGAGAGACAGGGATCAAGCAAATATTGTCGATGAAACACCACCTAAGAAGAACAAGGCTGAAGAATCGGAATTCAAGGACTTACACTACTAAGTCATTTCTAAATTCTCCCTTATCCCTCTTAGTCTTCTGTTTAAGTTTTGAATTATTTTATTTTATGTTTTGATTTCTAGAACTTGTAGTTCTGACATGCCTTGTTAGAACATTTTTGAGTTTTTTGATAAAGTTATAGGTATCCCTCAAGAATGGATTAAGAGGGAGCCCTCACCATTTTACCAAAGATAAGTATCTTACTCCTTGTATTATCTTTTCATGTTTGGTTTCCTCCCTTATCAAGATGTGTTTGTATTATATGCTAATAACCTTTCTTTTTATATTTTCCTTCTTTGGGAAAAGCTTGTTGAATGCTCAAGGGTTATGGAGGAGACCTCAAGGAATAAACTTGAAGCATGGTAGAAGTTTTGTTGCAAAGGAAGCTCTTCAAGAATTGATTTTCTAGAGGGTTTGTAAACAACAACTCAAAGGTATGTCTTAGACCATAAGCCTTTTTATAAAATTCTCTTCATATGAAAAAAGGTATGTTCATTTTCTTCTAAAATTACTTTACATTACTAACATCATTTGTCTAGGGTTTTGAATCACAAAGATTCTTGTTAGGGTCATTAATCATTAGATTAAATCTACCCGCATTATATTATCATTCTTGTGGAACTCTAAAACAGTTCACCATAAAACCCTAACCTAAGGGTATGTCAATATTAATTATGAAACCCTAGTCTACTTAGGGTTATTGATGAAATCTAGAAAATACTATTCTTTTGATGACTAAGGTTTTGGTATTGTCATAATGGAAACCCTAGTCCTTTAGGGTTTGTTGTGTTATGTATTGAAGCCCTAGATCTTTAGGATTTGGTAATTTAGGGTTTATAAGCAAGACCCTTATATTAGCTAAGATGATGTCCTAGGAATGAAACCCTAGGTATATATTTGTCTGTATGATCGAAACCCTAGCCAAAATGAAATGTATTGATATTTGTGTCTTAGGTTTACCTAGTAGATATTGTTGTGATATGCTTGTACATGATTATGAAATCCTAGATATATATGCTAACCTAATTGTTGATGCTCATAGTTTGTAAATTATAGGGTTTGTAACAAACCCTAGTAGAAGTTTGATATAAGATGATATGATGATTAAATCTAGGATTTGCATTAAACCTTAGTAGAATTGTTATTGCTAATGTCTAAGGATTTGTGTCTCTAAGATGGAATCTAGGGCTTGTAATGGATCATAATAGAATCTGTCATATATCTCTGAAAATAATATTGAGGCCCTAGATAGAATTGTTGAAAAGTGTAACTAGGTCGGTCTTCATGTTGACTATGTAATTATGTACTTATGTATAGAAGAAGTCAAAAATAATAAGATGTATTTAAGAGTCATGTTCATGAAGGATCTAGTCAACAAATATACTCCAAGATCTTGGCAAAATACCGTGAAGAGATGACTCCCAAAAGATGCAAGAAGATAATCTTATAAATGTTGGATTAACTATCCTTCATGTCGGCCTATAATAAACTATGAAGTCGACCCTCTATTGTGTTGGCTGGTCATCCTAAAAGATAGTTGGACTGTCTCTATAAATACCCTCTCTGCGGCACATTTAAGGGAGTTTGTTCTTGGTCATCCAAGAGACAGTTTGCGGATTTAGTGCAGACCTGAGACAGGTAGTGCGGATTGGTTTAAGGAAATTGCGGATGTCTAGTGTAACGAAGTTTGGTATAAATACGAAGCAAAGTAGCGTTAAAGTGTGTTAAGGTGCAGATCTGTTTGGAGAAAGTGATGTGGATTGTTCTGAAGAAGAAAGTGTGGATCAGTGTGAAGAAAGTTTCGGATAAGTCTGAAATAGATAGCATGGATAAATCTGAAGCAGAAAGCATAGATAAGTAATACAAGAAGGATCCACGTAAAATACAGTGATGTGATTGTAAGAAGACATGTTGATCTAAAGGTGGTAGAAAGTGAGGAAGGTAAATCAGAGATTTACCTTCCTAACTACATTTCAAGATATTCAGTGACAAGTGAAAACAATTCTACCTCTATATTTGACTAATTAATTTGATAATTGACTTGATGAAAGATTAAGTTAAAGAAGAGAATACATAAGCAAGCTCACAAGTAATTATCAAGAAGAGAATTTTTGCATTAATCTCAAGCCCTACAAATTCTCAACAAGAATGAGACTGATTTCTTGATTAAATTACTTTATGTTGTATTCTAGGGTTTGTAACAAAACCCTAGCAAGAAGTTGAAGTTTAGAAGTATGTGTCTCTTGTTGGTTATGAACCTAACTATGGTTAGGTATTTTATGTCTAAAGTCTAAATGCTTCCATTATTGTATTAACATAATTCTGATATAGTTAACTTCATGCTTCTATATATGTATTTGGTTGTACTTGCTATTAATGTTTTGCAGGCACACAATCTTCAAGATAATGAAAATGTTCGTATGAGCATGATGAAGGAAGCTATAAGAATGAAGATGATCAAGATGACCTTGATGTTGTAAAAAGGAATGAAGCCATAATAGGTTCTCTAATGTTGATATCCCCAAATTAAGAGGAAGGGCACATTATGATAGTCATGATGGATACCTTGAAGAAGAAATTAGACAATGAATGAAAGTACTACAATGTATCGAGGATGTCTTGATGCTAATGAAGAAATGAAAGAAGAAAAAGCTTTCGACTAGTTGCATATGAACAACTTGATATAAGTGGCATTAGGATGATTGACGACCCGGAAGGTTTGTGTTTACTAGTATATATAATTTATTGTTGATTGGGGTATGTGTTTCTCTCTCCATAAACATGTTGAACACTTTGGAAGCATGCTTGGACAAATGGATATATCAAGTTTATTAGGGAGAGTTGAAGCATCTAATGGCAGATGCTTGGGAGGACATTTGGCCGGCTTATGTGCATTTGATGTCTAGACCCTGAAGAGGGAGGGTGGCATTGGTCTTAGAGCTCTGACCTTGGATATGCAACTAGATTCCTGGTTGATGGTTAGTTAGTAAACCTGATGGTACCTAGACTGGTTGAAAGCTTTAGTCCATCTTAGTCCCACCTACATAGATTACCCTGGTCAGGAATCTAGTTCGTGGCACTGAGTATGCCAAAACTCTTCATAGTTCATTTTGGAGATTTTCCATGTACCTCTATATATATAGGCAATTATGAATACCTCCCTAGTTAAGAGGGAGTGTTGAAGAATGTAATTAGTGTTAGTCTTCATAATGATAATTGAAATGTATTTATCAAAAGAAAGAAAAAGAAATTTTATTATTATATAAATTGACTTACTAAAGTATGGGTTTCATGCTTGGGTCAATTTTTTTTAGGTCAAAGTCTTCATTGAAGACTTCTAGGGTTTATGACAAGTGTCATTGTCCATAACAAAATGTAAAAACCCTTCATGGGAATTATTTGTCAAGAAAGAAAATTATTTTGATGTAAATTAGGTCAATTAGGCCTCCTCAAGCAAGTCGGCCTTAAGGAAGGACAAGTCGACCTCATTAGAAGAATTCTATCACCTAAGATGACTATATATAAGCGGCAACTCAACTTATTTGGAGATGATCACACACAAGTTCGAATTGCAATAGCTGGAAAGCAGAAAAAGTGTGAAGTTCAAGAAGAAAGCTGGAATCGAAGTTTTTGGGTCTCCCTCTCTCTCATGTGCAACGAAATTCTAAAGTTGCATCAAGGTCGAAGCTGTGAAGTTGCTGCATCAGGTCGAAGTTGTGAAGTTCTTGCATCAAGGTCGACGTTATGAAGCTGTTGGAGGGGCCAAAATTCTGTAGTTGCTAGGGAGGCTGAAATTCTGATGCTACTAGTGAAGTTGGGACGAAATTTCTGGTTTGTTGTTGGACTGAATCTACTGGACAGGAAGAGACAATTGAAGGTTGTTGCATGATATTAGAAGAATGACTTGGTTGAGGAGGAAGGTCTATTGGTTAAGGTCTTGGTTGTCTCACCGTCATATGAATCTACTGAAGGAAGAGTTCTTGACTGGGTTTTCCCCTATGTAGGGGTTTTGCCCTGGCTGTGCGCCTATATCTAGTGTCCTTGATCTTTGTGTTTTTTATTTTGGTAATTGCTTGATGAACTAAGATAAAAGAACTTAGAAGAACATAAGAAAGATAATAATAATTCAAATAAATCACAAGTAATTATCAACAAAGAGAAAATCTTTCTACCTTCCCGATTTTCCAGCATGAGGGGCATATTTGTTGGTTATAGTGCCTTATCAAAGGCATATAGAATCTACATCAAGGAAGGACAGCAAATTGAAGTAAGTAGAGATGTAATTTTTTATTAAAACATTGCATTCAAGAAGTCTAAAGATATCCCTATTGATTTTGATGATGACGATCTACCAATATTTGAAGAAAGTCCAAGGGAAGAAGAAGATACTATACCCAATTATGAATAAGGTCCCAATGAACTTGTGCGGCAAGTCATAATCCCTGAAACTCATAAGAGACCCACTTGGTTAACATCAACTCTTCAAGAAGAAGAAGAACGTGTTGCAGCTAAAGGAAAATTCAGGGAAAGTAAAAAGCCTAAAAGATATTTAGGATATGCAACCTATATGACAAAGTTAGATGAAGCAGAACCATCCACTTTTGAAGAAGTTGTCAAACATCAAGGATGGAAAGATCCCATGAAAGAAGAATATCAGTGTATAATGAAAAATGGTGTTTGGGAAATCATTCCTAGGCCAGATGGAAGCATTGATAAGTACAAAGCAACGTTTGTGGCTAGGGGTTTCTCTCAACAAGAAGGCATTGACTATGAAGAAACATTTCCTCCTACAATAAGATCACTGATCTCTTTGGCAGCAACTATGTGATGGAACATCCATCGAATGGATGTCAAGACAACTTTCCTGAATGGTACAATTGATGAAGAAGTATATATTGAGCAACCCTTGGGATTTGAAGTACATAGCAAAGAAACCCATGTCTGCGGACCGAAGAAGGCACTTTATGGCCTTAAACAAGCACCAAGGGCTTGGTATGCTAGGATGGATTCATATCTACTAAGGATTGGTTTTACAAGAAGTTTTGTAGATCCAAATCTTTATATTAAAGTAGTGAAGGATGAACCAGTGATCATTCTTCTATATGTGGATGACTTACTCATAACAGGTGTGGAAAGTCGTATTCAAGGATACAGGAAACAATTGCCAGCAGAATTCAATATGAAGGATCTAGGGCTTATGCATTATTACTTGAGGTTGGAGGTATGGCAAAAACCTGGCGAAATATATCTAGGTCAAGGAAAATATTGTAAAAATTTTGACCCAACCCCAGTTTTCAGTTTCTCCTTATTACTCCCATGTAGTTAAATGCTCATTCCCATAACCATTCATTCAACAAGCTGGAAATAATAAATATTTTCTGAAAACACAACTTCTGGAAATTTCACAGTGCTGAAAATGCATAAATAAAAACTCAGAAAATATATCAACCCCACACACAGAAAAAGACACGCTAATTTTTGGTCAAGGTGACCCTAGAAAAATCCCCAACAACTCTTGGGGAAAACTAGCTGGAAAGCTCTTCTTTATTTCTGATAAATAGCTTTTACAGTGAGATCGAAATACACAAAATTTCAGCAACCAAACAAATACAACTTATCTTGTTTTCTGTGCTTAACCACTGCCTCGGAAAATGTGCAAACAGCAAAACAGGAACAACAATAAATGTTGTACGGACTCCTTGAATTCAATGCCCAAAAAACACAGCAACAAATTCTATTGTATAGTCTCCTTGAAAACCGAGCAAAACAACAATAAATGATGTTGCACGACCTCCTCAAAATGCGCACAGAGGGACAGCCATAAATGTTGTACTATTTATGCCTCGGTTTTTGTGCACAGGGTCAGCGGCTCACTGTACGGACTACCTCGAAAACTGTGCCTCAAAACCAGCAATAAATGCCCTCGAAATCTGTGCCAAAACTATTGTACAGTTGCCTTGAAACTCATGCCAAAGTTGTTGTATGGTTTTGCCTTGAAACTCATGCCCAAACTGCCTGGAACTGTGTGCCAACCTTGCTGTACGGATTTGTTGAAATATTGCCTCGATATGTGTGCCAAGGTTCTTCTCTCCTTCACCTCACTGCTCAGAAATCTCCTTGCTCTCTTCTCCTCCTCTCAATCTGCTCATGAAAGACTAAATGATATTTGCCCTCATTTTCTCCTTTAACCTAACCCTAAGTGACTTTTGGGGAATCCCTAAATCCAATGGCTGAGATAGCTTTAGATCTAGGGCTGAGATCAAATGTGCATTTAAATCTCACTTTCTATTTTTTAATTCACCCCACTTTAATAAAGACCCTCTTAGTCATTTATTTCCAAAGTCACTTTTCACTTTCTAATTTCACATTGACTTTATTAAAGTCACTTTAAAATTAGACTTAGTAACTTTATCACTTAAAGTCACTTTTAACTTAGATTTGACTTTACAACTTATAAAGTCACTTTAGGAGAAAAAGTTAAATTCTTTTGGACACCTTCCCTAGACCAAAGATCAAAGCCTTAGGGAACCACTTGTCCTCTGGTACCCAAAATTTAACACTCCCTCTTACTGAGGAAAGTGTTCCTCACCACACCCATCTTGTCTCTGAAGTAGACATGCTTGCCCCGTAGTAAGGCTTTGGTGAATATATCTGCTACCTACTCATCTATGGGAATATACTCAAGCTTCACAGCTCCCTTCTGAATATAGTCTCTGATTAAATGATATCTGATCTCGATATGCTTTGACCTATCATTCTCCATGAGTTTAATGCAACTCTGATTATCACAGTAAATCACTGAAGGTCTCAACGGCTGACCAAATAAGCCAAACAACATCTTGCGAAGCCATATGGCCTCACAACTAGCTAGACTGGCTGCCATGTACTCTGCTTCCGCTGAAATCAATGCTACTGACTACTGCTTTCGGCTTAACCACGACACAACTGCCGAACCCAACCCAAAACAACACCCTGAAGTGCTCTTTCTATCAGAAGCACAACCTGCCCAATCAGAATCAGTGTACCCTGCCAATCTCACTCCATCTCGCTGTCTATAATCCAAACCATACTCCACTGTCCCCCTAAAAGTACCGCAAAATGTGTTATGCAGCAACCTAATGCACTCTCCTGGGTTCACACATGAACTGGCTCATCGTGTTGACTGCAAAACATATATCTGGTCTAGTGTTGACCAAATACATCAAGAAACCAATCAGCTGTCTATACAATGTGTGATCCACCAACTCAGAATCTGAAGCGTGAAGCTTCTTCCAGTTAGTGATCATAGGTGTCGACATGGGTCTACAATCCTCCATGTGGAATCTGCTAAGGATGTCCACAATATACTTCCCCTGTCCCAGGAAGAAATGCCCCTCCTCTTGCCACACCTCCAAACCCAAAAAGTAACGCATCAAGCCAATGTCCTTCATCTCAAACTACGAGGCAAGATCTCTCTTGTAGCCCTCTATGAGTCTCTCTACACTAGTAATGACCAAGTCATCCACATACAACACCAGAATGAGAGGCTCCTCACCTATCACAATAAAGTATAGGTTCGCATCTGCATCACTCTTTGTGAAACCCATCTCCTGCAAGTACATATCAATCCTGGAGTACCAAACTCTAGGAGCTTGCTTCAAGCCATAAAGTGCCATCTTCAGTCCGTATACATGGGAGTCCTTCCCATGCACCTCAAAACCCTGTGGCTACTCAATGTACACCTCCTCCTGTATGAAGCCATTGAGAAATGCGGTCTTCACATCCATCTGGTGGATCTTCCAACCCATCTCTATTGTTATCGATATAATGGAGCGAATAGAAGTATATTGAGCCACAGAAGCGAAAGCCTCCTCATAGTCTACTCCCTCTACCTGGGAGAACCCTCTAGCCACAAACCTAGCCTTGAACTTCTCGATGCTACCATTTGCAGCGTGCTTTACCTTGTAAAGCCATCTAGAAGTAAGCATGGATTTGCCCTCCGGCCTCGACACCACCTCCCAAACATCATTCTTCACGATAGAAGAATACTCCTCCTGCATGGCCTCTCTCCAGACCTACTAGCTAGCTGTCTCCTCATAGCTAGGAGGCTCAGAATCAACGATGTTGGCAACCATTGCCATATAGCTACAGGACAGCTCAGGTGGTCTGCTCTCTCTGACCGATCTCTTCGGCCCAGCAACAGATGTGTTCTCTCTCAAGGTATCCTAAAGCCACTTGGGCTTCCTCTTCCCTGAGCACACTTCTCCCACTGGAGAATGAAATTCCTCATCCTAATCAGAAGCCTGAACTCCTGAATGTTTGTCTATTGTCCTCCTGCCCGAGCCTGTACATGTACCTGTAGATGCTAAAGTACCATGCGAACTGTCCATCAATGGATTACCTAGTGAACTGCTCTGCGGACTGCTCTGCATGCTGCCCGAAGCACCACCCCTCTGACTCTGCGAGCCACTGCTCAATGATGGCCCTGACACCGTAATCGATGTACCTCCTGATCCTTGCCCACTGGATCACTGTGACTGACTTAGCTGCTCCTGCCGGTCTGGCCAATCCAGATACTCTAACTCCTGTGACCTCCGGAAAGCCCTGTCCTCCTCGAACTTCACATCTTGCTTGACAACAACTCTCCTCTGTGCAGGAATATAAATCCAAAAGGCTTTCGAGGTCTCACTGTAGCCCACAATGATACCCTTCTCTGCGGTGGGCTCTAGCTTGGTCCTCTTCTCCTTGGGTACATAGGAGTATGCAATACACCCAAAGATATGAAAGTGACCAACATCAAGCTTCTTCCCAGAAAAAGCCTCCTCCGGAGTCACATGCCCCAAGGCACGATGTGGACTCTTCTTCTGCAAATACACAGCAGTGTTGCAGGCCTCTGCCCACAAAAACAATGGCAACCCCTGATCATGTAGCATGGCTTTGGCAGCCCCAACAATGGATATGTTCTTCCTCTCTGCAACCCCGTTCTGCTAGGGGTTGTAAGGAACTGTGAACTCCCTCCTAATCCCTGCCTCCGCACAATAATCAACAAACTCACCAACAGTGTACTCCCCTCCATTGTCTGACCTGAGGGACTTGATCTTCCGACTTGTCTGAGTCTCCACAAGAGCTCTGAACTCCTGAAACCGCTTGAAGACCTCACTCTTGGTCTTCAACAAATAAATCAGGTCTTCCTGGAGTGATCATCAACGAATAAAACATAATACTCATATCCACTCAAGGAAACATGAGACACTTGACCGCTCACATCGGTATGACTCAAATCAAGTATCACAGTCGATCTACTGTCACTGTTGGGAAAAGGGGATTTGGAAAACTTCCCCATAACACATCCTCTACATGTATCTAGGTGATCAGAACTGAAATTTGGCACACCTGTAGTGATCTGCCGCGATGTCCTCAAGGCCCCATTATACATGTGCCCCATCCTGCGGTGCCAAATCTCGCACAACTCTGAACTGCTAGCTCTGCTGCCGGCACTACTGCTCAATGCCAAAAGGGGTTGAAAAGCAAACTTGTACATCTTTGCATGGTATACACCAATCACTCTAGCTAAATCAGCTAGAGCGCCCCTGTGATATATAAGCACATGTCCTCTCCTGAACAATA